>JAWNNI010000201.1:0-739677 GCA_035043065.1 Hirtodrosophila confusa
AGTATTTTAATTTGGCTAGTGCATAAAAATGGTTGCTAAAAACATTAGCAATTCAGCACTTGGAGGCCCCGGCTAGATTAATATTTTGTGCAGTGCAAATAAAATACTCACATCGAAAATTGGCTTATTTCCATAAAAGTGCTTTGACAATTAGTCTGCTTTAAAATAATTAGGTAAGTGCAAATAACTACATATGTGCATATGTACGTGTGTTACGTGTGCTACCATTTGTATACATTCAACAACGCCGGTAGTTGACTTTGGCGCATTCCTTTTCGGAGTTCAATCAACCGCGAAAGTTAGTTACACACGCTGATACATAAACGTATGCAGTTTTTGTTGTTGGTAAGCGGTATTTGTTTTCGAATTTAACGCAACATGAAAAAGTTAAGGTGATGTGCAAACAAACAGGGTGCCTTTTCTCAAGCGCAAAGCGACTTCACTGTTTGAGCGCATCAAAAGAATTGAAAGTGAACTTTCTGATGACAAAGTTAATGCCTCTTGTGTTATCGAACTGGAAGCGCGCCTAGCGTTTATTGAGAAAACTAAATCCGCATTCGATGCCGCGCATATTTTGCTTGAAGAAATCTATCTTTAAATTGCGCAATAATTTGGACGAAGTGACAGCAACGGTTGAGGCTCGTATACGCAAAAATATTTAGCGACGCCAATCTAACGCTTTTTCTCACCCAAAATTTGGCCGATTAGACGAGTGCTTGAATCAGACTGTTGTTATGCCCAACAAATCGCGCTTGCCCGAGCTCAAATTACCTACATTTTCTGGCGGATATACAGAGTATGCAGATTTCCTCTCTATGTTATCCCAAATCGAAAAGCTGCAGCATCTCCATTCGTGTCTATCAGGCTCTGCGTTGGATGCTGTACGGTCTTTGGAATTGTCCGGTACCAATTATCGTGTATCTCTGGATATTCTTAGCAAACGTTTCAGTAATAAGGGCACATATAAAAGAGATTCTTGGGTTCGAGAGGGGAGATTCGACGTCGACTGAAAAATTTCGTGAGTTCTAGGATAAAGTTAACTCTCAGGTGCGTGCGTTTCATTGTTTGGGAAGTGCGGAGCAGATAGCAGGCTGCGTGATTGTGCAAATGCTGTTTCAAAATTTGAATACCGCAACTCAGGCAAGCTGGAAGGAGACTACAAATCCAGGTTTTCAACCATTTTCACAGGTCTTGGATACACAAGCGACTCTACTGTAAGCATTCACATGCAGTTGCAAGTCTCAAAATACTCAACCACTTTTCCTGAGTTCAACAAGCCAACGCGGTTCGATCTTCTGATTGGAGCGAGCCTGTTTTTCGAGCTGTTGTGCGTTGGGCAAGTTATGGTTTGCCAGGACAACCCCTTCTACTGGTGGATTTGAGAGGCTGCAGTACTTCGCTTTTGCTGGATAGCAACGCTCCTCATAGCGATGCAAGTCAGTTGGATATCCGCTTGGATGAGTGGGTTCGCCGTTTTAGGGAAATCGAAGATCCATGGTGGAGGCCAGCAATGAAGAGTTGGAATGCGGTTGGCTTCACTTTCTCCCACATTATTGTGTTTTAAAGCACCACAAACAAGATCCGTGTTGTGTTCGATGGCTCCGCTGCAAGTGATTCTGGATATTTTCTTAATGATGCGTTGATGGCAGGACCTATTATACAGCCATTGCCATGCAACAGGAGTTTTACGTGGATGACTTCATATCTGAAGAAAATGCATCAGACTGTAACAATATTGGCTGCTGGAAATTTCAAATTGAGAAAGTGGTGTTGCAGTCAAAGGTGTCACTGAAGAAGATAGGGAGAAATTTTTGAGATTCGGTGCTGGGAGTCACGCAACCAAAGCACTTGGCCTTGTATGGGATCCTGTGACTGATCGGCTGGCGTTTTCTTTTTTTGCCACAGATTATCTAAGACTTGCACGCGCTCAGTTTTGTCGATTGTTGCCCGGTTTTAGGATCGGTTGGGGTTTTTGGGACCAGTCATAACTAAGGCGAAGATCTTTCTTTAACACCTTTGCAAGGATCCCCTAACTTGGGATAAAAGCTTACCAATTGCACGTGATACGACCTGGAAGGAGCACTGATGTAGCATTCACAGCATTAAGCAACCCTCGTTGCCTAGAGTTGTGCTCTCGGCAGAAACTGAAGTTGAAGTGCATGGAGTTTGTGATGCCAGTGTGGTGGAATACGGAGCCTGCGTCGACGTGGTGAGCAGAAGTCCGCTAGACTGTCCCAAAACTGAAGTTATATGGAGCGAAACTGTTGGCCAAACGGATGAACGAGATTTGACGTACAGGCATTTTCCTCACTCAGTTCTACTGCTGGTGCGATTCGACTGTTTATCTCTCTTGGACCAGAGATGAGCCTTTTAGGTTCCACATATTTGTCAATGTGAGCAATGAACGCGTGTATGTGTGTGTGGTATTTACCGCTGCTGCGTTTTTATCAGCGGACTTTTTTCTTGTGTGCGTGTCTTATTGTCTGTTTTTATAAACAGGTGCCGTTTTTGGTGCATAGTGCCGCCGTGGAAATAGAAGCCGACCGGTGTGCCGGTGGAGAGTGGGACCCGCAGCGCTAGCGATGTCTCTTCGTCAGATGACGAATCGTCGACTGCCAGCGGAGTCACACCAACTGAGGTAAGACGGAGGGGTAAAAAGGGCCATGAGGCGCAGATGCAGAAGGCAGCTTCTGAGTCTGCCGTCAATAAGGCGATGGATGTGGAATGTGACGTGAAGGATAGGATTTTTGTCGTTCCTCGTGGTGGTGTTGCTTACGGTCGGTGTGATTCGGCCGCAAGCTCTATGAGTGTGGCCGCCAGCTCTGTCGCTACGGTGGTCATTGCGCCGCGTTTCGCGTGCAAAGTGGTGCCGTTGAAGGTGAAGGGCACGACGGTGGAGAAAATAAAGGTGATGAGCCGTGAGGTGCATCGGTGCACGTTCACAGGGAAGTTGTCGGGCGCGCTGGTGTGCAATCTTGTAGATTGCACTGACCAGTTCGAGGCGCTTATTTTTTCGCTTATAGCGGAGAATGAGCGCTTGAAGGGACGCCTGGAGGCTGTTCGCTAGAATGCGAGGAATGAGCGTACGAGGTATGCGAGATTCACTCAGGCGCCTGTTCCGTCGGTGGCCGGACTGCAAAGGGGGTCCCATGTTGGCAGTGCCGTCTACCACGGGAAGTTGAGACCAGGTCTTTGATCGTCGCTGCTGGGCAGACCGCAAAGGACGTGATCGAAAAGGTGGTGAAGGAGGTAGGGCCTCCCCTTGGAGTTCGTGTGCATAAGGTGAAGCCTCTGCGCGATGGTGTTTTGATTATTCGCACCCCCTCAGTTGCCGAGCGGAAGAAGGTGGCGGAAAACACCAAGTTTGGTGAGGTTGGGCAGTGTGAATGACAGCCTGGGGCCGAAAGTTGTGCAGGGCGTTCACTCGAAAATCACTCTGAATCTCAAAGACAAGATGTCGCTTGGACTCGTGAACGTCGTCCTTGAAGGTTGTGGCGATGCCATGACAACCCTTTTAGATGCTGGGCGCTGCTGTATAAAGTGGTTTTTGTTCCGGATCAGGAACTTTAATCCAATTGTCAGCTGCTTCCACTGCTTGGGCTTCGACCATAAATTGGCATTTTTAGAGCGCAATAAGGACGATCCTTGGGGTCGTGCTCATAAGATAGTGAGCCTCTCACTCTCACAGAGGTAGGGAAACGGATGTGTGTGGCCTTCATGTCAATGGCTCCCAGCTAACAGCATGGCGGGATTGCATTGTCTGTTGTGTTGAACGAGGGCGAGTGGATGGGATTTGCCACCAAGTGTTGTGCATCCTGTTGACCTGCTCTTGGATGGTGAATTGGAGGTGGCCTTCTCGAGGTAAAAGTCAAAAAAAGTCACCTGGTCACCTGAAATGTGTAAAGGTGTCTGGAAGTCTGTTCCCGAATATATGAATGTGTTGTATGGAAAGTGTATGAGCGATGGATGGTTTACCAGTGAATGAAAATTTGCGAGTGATTGCGGTGTTGAAGTCACCTGACAGTGTCAGGAGTAATCCTCGATCCTTTAGGGGCATCAGTCTCCTTCCAGTTCTTGGAAAAGTTCTGGAGAGAGTGAGTGACCAAATGTCTAATATACAGTTTGTTTTTAGGCAGGGTAGGTGAGTTAAGGACGCGTGGGAGTATGTTACGGACTCTGTTTAGTCTAGCAGCTCCACGTATGTCCTAAGAGCTGATTTCAAGCGTTCGTTCGAATACCTGAGCTGGGTGAGTGTGGTCAGAAAGCTAAGTGACTGTGGTTGTCGGGAACTAGCTCTCTGGAAGTGTTATTTCTCGGGCAGAAAGGCGTATGCTGTAGTTTTGAGTGAGATTGTGAGTGTAGATGTGGTTCGTGGCTGTCAGCAGGGCTCCATTTGTGGCCCATTCATTTGGAACCTTATGATTGCTTAGGCAGCTCGAGCAGGTGTGCAAGTGTTGTGCGTATGCGGACGATTTGCTCGTCTTGATTAAGGGACAGTCGCGGTCGGAGATTGAGGCAAATCTGGGGGAGTGCGCAAGTACAGTTTGCGAGTAGGTCGTCAGTGTTGGCGTCAGCTTGGCAATGGACAAGACGGTGACAATGCTGCCCAAGGGAAGCTTGTCGGCTCGTTGACATCCTATTGTTACGCTAAATGGCGTCAACTTGAGGTATGTGACGGACGTTGAATACCTCGGATGTGTTTCACTCCTCATATCGCCAGTCTCAAGGATCGGTTGCCGGGTTTGATGGGCGAGTGCGTCGAATTTTGAAAAGTTTGGGGGGTAGTTTCTGTTCGCACCATATATGGTGGTTTTTTTATTAGATGTACAGCATATGGGTCATCTGCATGGTTTAAAGCAGTAACGACTGTTGGAGGTAGAGAGAAAATGCTGGCTTGCCAGAGAGTGATTCTGTTAGGGTGTATGACTGAATGCCATACTGTTTTCACGGAGGCTTTGCAAGTACTGTTAGTTGTAGTCCCTCTTGACTTGGGTAGAGTCTTCTGGCTCGACTTGAAGTTGCGTTATACACCCGGTTGTAGTGATTCCAGACAACAACAAAGGTTTTAGATTTGCCTCGCTCTTCACCACGGTGGAATGTCAGGACCAAACAGTAGTGACATTGAATTGGTACCTCCGGGATGGATTTTAGAAGGGGACGCTGATTGACGCTTAAATTAATTCCGTGCTGGGCACCGTGAACTTAAGCCATTGTGGCAGGCGTTCACGTTAAACACATTGACTTTAAAGCCAGTATGGAGTGGAGATATGTTCCAACGGACTGAAATCCAGCATACATTCTGTCAAGATGCACATCTCCCGAAGTCCTTACGCAATCCAATCTCTGGTTTCATGACCCATCTTATCTAGTAGATGGCCGCGATAAATGACCCGTGCTTTCTGTAAAGCCTTTAATTGAATTGCGGATTGTGTGCTGCTCATGAAGTCTCCATATATGCACTTAACTCTTGGATGCAGGTATACAAACTCATTTGGCGCCATGCAGCTTACCTTCTCCTACATTTATAAAATCTTAAAGAGCATGAGACATCAAGGTTTCAAGACTCCGCATTTACTGCTTGGTGGTCCAACTATCATCGGGCCTGATGTAACGGCTGAACTACAACCGTCTGGATGGATGGCAGCGGGTGGCGCATCTAGAACAGGTATTCTGAGCCCGTTGGCGTGAGGAGTACCTAACCTTGATGAAGCAGCGAGCGAAATGACGTACTCAAACGCAAGCACAACAACATGATCGTCGTCAGGGATGAGAATCTGCCTCCCATGCATTCGTCGCTGGGCAGGGTAGTACAGATCATTCCTCGAAAAGATGGTGTCCCGCGAGCTGCTTACCTGAAGACCGCCTCTAAAGTCAGGCTTTCAAGGGCGAAGTATTTTTCGGTTCAGCAGCAGCTTCATCATCGTAAAATTATTCCGTATTATGAAATCGTTGTTGAACTGAAAATACACTAGATAACTACTTAACATTGTGTTGATTTAACATCTAAAATATGTAAACAAGGTGACAAGCATCTCTTACAATTCTCAGCTCCTGTTAAGCACTTATACAAGTAAACAAATCCCGTTTGTAATATATAATTGACTTTATTCAATGTAAGTAATTGCTCAACCGAGCGCTTGAGATTCTGTTTAAAAACTAATTCTAAATATGATTTATACTGGCCGGCATGGCCCATGGCCTGTGGCAGAGCCGGCGCATAGTCCATGGCTCGCGGCAGAACCGGCAACAGAATGCTGACTCGGCGCCTCGTGACCGTTCTTGCAGCGGTCACTCAGCGCTGGCATGCGGGTGTCAGATTCCGTCTGCGACTTTGCTGCCGTCGCGACCGGTCTAATAGCCTGATCGGCATATTTTGACTTGCGCGTGTTAACTCCTCCCGGGGTTAAGTGGAAGCCGTCCTCGGTTTCCCGTAGAGATGTTGTTTGTTCAATTCGCCCGTTAAGATGTAGGTGGCGGCGAACTCCCCAGATGATACCGTAACCGGCCATGACAAGGGCTAGAGTAAGGCAGCTACTTAACAATGGTCTTGATAGTAGCTCGGACTGTAGATAGCCAATGCGCCGAAGATTTTTACTCCCTGTACCCATAAAATTGGTAAAAAGGGGGTATTGGATTTGTGCAAAAGTATGTAACAGGCAGAAGGAGACATCTCCGACCCTATAAAGTATATATATCTTGATCAGTATCAAAAGAGATTTCGATTTGGCCATGTCCGTCTGTCTGTCCGTCTGTCCGTCTGTCTGTCCGTATGTATGAACGCAAGGATCTCAGCAACTATAATAGCTAGAGACACCAAATTTTGAATGTAGCTTCGTGTATAGCGGGAGCAGGTCAAGTTTATTTTGGATCCGAGATATTCCCCCCATTGCCCCGCTATTCAATAAAAACGTTTTACAGCCACAGTTTTATAGATATAGCTTTGGGATTTGGCATGTATAATACATTGGTCATTCTTGATATACTGTCCAAATTTCAAGTCGATCGGATAATAAACACGGAAGTTATTCAACAAACAAGATTCAGTACTGCAGGCTTGGCAAGCAGCAACATGAAGGCTTCAGCATATGTATGTACATATGGGCGAGCGAGCGCGAAGCGCGTGCATTTTCTATTAAGTACTTAAGGCTTAACCATGTGTGCGAGCGAGCGCGAAAGTGCAGCGGGTCTTGTACTCGTGACGTCACGACATACCAAAACACACGGCATCAGCTGATGCACATGTCGCTTTTAAGCAACACAAGCCCATATGGTTTCATAATTGCTTATCGGTACGCAAACCATACGATAAATTTTAAGCACCTGATCTGCTTGACATTTTTCTTTGTGAGACATGCGCCATCTGCATGACTTTATTTTCTTGAAACATATTGTTATCAATGCTCTGCATAGTGCAGACTATGCATCAAAATTCAAAAATTGACTGTTGGCGCGCAGCCAATTGGCCTCTTCGATAAAATATCGATAAGTATCAGCTCTTCGATCAGTCTCGCTCATCTCTGCATTGTGCTGCTAGTATTTCTTTCACTCTACCGTCGTTCGTCATCGTCATCGTTCGTCATCGACAACTCTGGGTACAGGGAGTCTCGTAGTCGAGTGTACTCGACTAAAACATTCTTACTTGTTTAGGCTGAGATCGTGAAGAAATGGTAGGCTCAGGTGTTGTCGATGGCTGGTCACGTTGATCTGAGCCGAGGCCGACACCGCAGGTTTCTTTTTTAGAACGCCACGATTGTTGACGTATAGTGTGCCGTTCAGTGAAATGCGGTCGTCATAAGTTGCCAAGTATGTTCCGTTGACCAGCTGGCTGATGCCATTGTTGTCTTCAACTCTGATGGTCGCATCGTTGATAATTAAGATGCCCTCATCCACAATTGTTACTGGCTCTAGATGTCCAGGTCGAGTAGCGCAGTTCGCGACAGCACCTGAGACCAGCTGCTGGGCACAAGTTGTGGTTTGCAACCTCTTACAGAAGGTGGTGCTTACTGCAGCGTCGCATTCTCCCACGGCGATGGTTTGAGTACCACAGTCGGCTACCGTGCTACTATTTTCTAAATCTAGAATTATATTTCTATGTTGTATCGGATAAACAATAATTTTTTTACAAATCAACTTAGGTCTAGGATATTTGATTAAAAAATGCAATAAATCGGAATTTTGAAAAGCCTTAATACTGGATACTCCCAAGATATCTGCTATGCTAATATTTGTGAGGTGCTCATTTGCCATTTCATTGATATCTACGCTGTCCAGAATAAGGGGGCTGATTAAGTTAATTTTTGCCAGTGTTACTGAGAATATTAAGTCCTCTAAATTTGTGATAATCATCCTATTTTTTGCCAAAATGGTTTCATATAGGTGTTCGGTATCAGGGATCTTGAAATTTCGTTTAGTCGTGTTTGAAATTTTGTGTTGAGTTCTACCTGCCTGTTCTTTGATTCGATTAACTGTCCTTGCCGAAACTTAATCTGTTCCCAGTCGTCGAAGTCCAGAGTGCCAGCCACTACTTTTAATGCAGTCCCCAGCAAGTTAATACTGGGGCGTGCCTATGGTGAACTTTCAGTGTAGCTATCAGCATCTCCATATGTCTAAGGTCAGTATTGAGTAATTTTTTCATGTGGTCTTTGGGAAAAAGGTCTAACGTCTTCTTGGTCTCGTCAGCGTACGTCTAAGTATCCATGTTCGTCCCAAAGTGTCACGTCCCCGTCCGGGTATGTGGTTAGCGTAAGTGTAGTCGGTAAGTTTTGTTGTAGCTGTTGTCCAGGTAGTGATTGCCAGGGTCACTAAGAGCAAACATCCTAACCTATAAAAATTAAGATTGATTTTTATATATTTTTTTGTTTTTATTAAATCTAAATAACCTAGTCAGAATAAGGTTTGAAATTTAAAATTATTGGATAGGGGGCCTATTTTAAATTGTCCTTATGGACCACCCTCCCTTTAATAAGAACTGTCGTGCCCAGATCTGCTTGAATTATTTCTTCTGAGCACAAAGGTGATAGTTTGTTTCCCAATCTTTTATTTGATTTGAGAAGCCCTTTGTCCCCTACGTTATATTTCTTGTGCACCCTGTCTTTGTTTATTTTTTCAAGACTTTTTTCCTGTGCCGATGTGATTCTATTCCTAATTTGAGTTGTAAGTTTTGTGGGAGTTGAGTGAATAATTTCTATTGGTTTTTTATCTGTCACTGAATGTATTGATCTATTGTATTTAATAGTTGCGAGGAGGATAATGTCAACAGTATCAGTTAACTGTTTACCCATTCTCAGGCAACGACCTATATTCCCAAGTGTACTATGAAACCGCTCAACTTGTCCGTTAGAAGTGATGTGCAGAGGTGGTGCATTTGAAATGAGGATGTCGAAATTGTTTTTTAGGATTGATCTAATGGTTTCGGAATTTAAAGATTTTTCATTGTCACAGTAAATAGTTTTTGTTTTTGGAAACAAATTTATAAGCTGTAAAATAGGTGCTTTAATGTCCACGATTGCGCGTGAACGAATGGGCTGAACTACTGCAAACTTAGAGAACTTGTCGATGCAAGTCAGAAAATATTTTTGATCGGTGGAATAAACATCAACATGTAATATTTCCCCTGCGTAGAATGGTATTGGAGTTTTTCCCATTGTTTGTTTTACAGGGTGACGATGTCATATGACCCATGGCACATATTCTACAATTTGCAGCTCTTTCAGTTGTTAACCGGTTAATTTTTGGGAAGAAATAGTCCCGAAGTATTTGTTTGACATTTTCTTGGGCTGCGCGGTGAGCTCGGTTATGCTCTGCCGTGGCGATTTCTCTCTGCTCTGTACAGGATTATGTCTGTTACAATGGTTTTGGAATATCTAAATGTAGTTGAAGGGAATGCTTCAACTAGCTGGTGTTGGATAAAAGCTAGGATGGTTAGTTCGCAATGTATCGCGTTAACCACGTCCACCTTTACCACATTTTGTAAAGATTGTAAGAGCGTGCTTCGATCAGTGAATTGAATAACGTGTCTAATTTTTTGTTTAAAAAAAATGAATGTTTTAACCAAAGAGGTGTTACTTTCTTCAATCACTATTTGATTTCTGAAGCAATTAATCGGTTTCTCTGTGGTCTCTATAGTGTACGTGAGAGATTCCTCGCTGTGCACTGTGGCAACATCTGAATGTGCAGAATCAAGAGCATTAACGTTCTGACGAGACAAGGCGTCTGCCACGAAGTTCTCTTTACCAGGCTTGTAAATAATGTTGGCATTGTGCTCGTCTATAAAAGCTTTCCAACGTTTTATTTTCGCGTTCGGGTTTTTATCCGACACTGCAAATGTCAGGGGTTGGTAATATGTGAAGATATTAAGATTTCTGACTCCGTACAAATAATTTCGGAGATTTTTTAGAGCCCATACGATGGCGAGAAGCTCTCGTTCGTTTGTGGCGAAGCTTACCTCATTATCGCGTAATGTTCGCGAAATCATGGTAATGGGGCGTCCGCCCTGAGACAACACAGCTCCAAGGCCATGGCCCGACGCATCTGTCGTTAGATCAAATGGTTTTTTGAAGTCGGGATACGTTAGTATCACGTCTTCGGATGCCAGTGTTTCTTTCAACCTATTAAAGGCTTCGAGCTGATTTGGCGTCAATTCAAGTTTTACTTTTCTTGAATGATTGGCGCTTATTTTACCGTTTTCACCTTTTAAGACGTCCGTTAGCGGTCTTGCGATAGCGGCAAATCCTTCTATAAAGCACCTATAGTAACTTGCCAAGCCCAGAAATGATCTGAGACTCACAGTGAATCCCAAATACTCCACGCTCTTTTTGAAGAACTTGGATTTTTCTTGGGAGACCCTCATGCCTGCGTCTCGAAGACTCTTTAGGACCCACTCAATATGTCTGACGTGGTCTTCTTTGTTAACTGTGAATATTATTACGTCGTCTACATAGACGTAACAAGTTTTCCCGATTTGATCGCTAAGGACATCATCTATTGCCCTTCGAAATATGCTTGGGGCGTTTTTCAGCCCAAAGGGAAGTCTGCAAAATTCATACTTCCCGTTATTGACAGAAAACGCAGTCTTTTCTCTGTCTTTTTCCGCCAATTCTATCTGGTGGAAACCTGATTTGAGGTCCAATGTTGTAAAATATTCGTGCCTCACCCATATTTGACAGTATTGTCGAAATTGTTGGGATCGGATATTTGTCATCCGTTGTTTTTTGATTCAGTTTTCGAAAATCGATCACTAAACGTTTTAATTTGTGACCAAATTCATCAACACCCTTTTTGTCGACAACCCACAATGGGTTGTTATAAGGTGATTTGGACGGCCTTATAATGCCATTCGCTAGAAGTTGTTTAACTTCTGCATTGACAAATTCGGACAAGCCCATTGGGTATGGGTACAACTTGGAGTACACTGGTTCGCCATCTGTTCGTATGGTGGCAACAGTGTTTATGTTGTATGGAAGGGACTCATTAACGTCCGCAAATGCTTTGACCGTTTGGTCGATCATTTTATTAAAGGAATTTCTGACGGCGATGGGAACATCGGCGTCATTAATTTGAATAAAATTCACGTTTTGGCGTTGCGTGAATTCGATCGGCTCTAAGCCGTGACCGTGTTAAATAAAATTTTTCGTAAGGTCAATTTTGGCGTTTACTTGTTTTAATAAATCAAGGCCAATTATGCCGTCGAATTCATTAAGATTTTCCAAAATGAAAAAATATGATTTTACATTAAATAAGAAGATAGGACACTTTTGTAAAATTTTTGTGTGCCCATGTATTGATTTTACCTGGAATAGTTTGTCGACGGGCACGAAGTGTGCCAGTCCGGAAAGTGGCTTAATATAGTTTTTAGATGCTCCTGTCTCAATAAGGAGCCTGATGGTTTGCCCTGCTACTGTACGTGTGATGTAAGGAAGCACGGAGTTACCCCTAAAAAATTGCAACTTTCGGCTTCGGACAAGTCATCATCAACAGCTGTTGCTTCCGACTGTGACTGAGCTTCATAGTTGTCATCGCTTTGTTCTTGAGGCAGATGATTTAGTTTTTGGCGACTTTGCATTAATTGGTCACCGTGAGTTTGGTTTTTCCTAAAATTTGGAGCCTGAGTTGGCTGTTTGAAGCGCGACGATGAATCTACATCCATCGGCTCGGGACCTTGTCCCTGTGGTTTTTGGTTGTTTAAGCGTTGCTTTGAACTACTTGCTTTTTGTTGACCCTGATTTCCCTTTTGACCCTTTTGAAAAAATGGGCTCTTTTGTTGGAAATTCCCGTCACTTTCTTGTTGGCCGTTTTGACGCCAACCCTGAGACCGTTGACCCCCGGATTTTTGGCTCTGAGATTTTTCCTCAGTGTGTTTGGCATAATTTGCCATGAAAATGCCTCTATCATTACTTGATTCTGCCTCCCGCGCCAGTGCCAAGGCGGTTGGCAAATCGCGCGGCTGAGCTGGGAAAACAGCCCACTTTATGGATTTTTTTATTTTTCATTGAGAACTGCAGCTGCAGCCGAGTCATACGTCATTAGCGTTTTACTTGTTAATAAGGTTAAATTCCTTTGTACTTCGTCGTAATAGTTCAAGAGGGTCAGGTCGCCTTGTCTTAAAGTACTAAGATTCTGTTGAATCACATGGACTGGTGTTTTTAGGCATATGTGAAATCGAGTCTCGCAATGATGGCTTTGAAATTGAACACGGTATTAAAAGATGCAAGCACTGCATCTGCCGGTCCTCTTATTTTATTGCGGATTATAGCAATAGCCTGATAATGCCTAGAGCTCCCATTGTAGGGCTCGAAAATTTTATAGGCTGTGTTGGCTGCTTGTCTCCATGAGACGTAAATTTCCTGCTTCCCGTCAAACTCGGGAATAGACTTTACAATATCTAAAGGTTCGTCGCAAGTATGCCCTGGTATAATTTCAGTTGTCTGATATACCACCTCTACCTCTGGCACAGTCCCCTTAAGATTATTGAGCTGTTCTGTAACCGCTGCTAATTGTTGTTCAAATATTTGTGTCTGTTGCGCAAGGCAAGCGCGCATTTGAGCTTCTAAGCTCGCTATCTGTTGTTCACTCATGTTGTTATTTTCTAAAGTTTCCTTGTAGGAAGAAATCAATTCCTCGTCACTACTGTCCGACTGTCGTTTTGATCTGAACATCAAGTCACAAAACACACATAAAGATACGAACCGTTATAGTTATAGCAGTATTTAGTGATTAGTGAGTTATTATTTATAATTTTTTGGGATTTGTTATAAACACTAAAAATATTAATTGTGTTTGTTTTATTTATTTTAAAAATATTCAATTCTGGACAGACTCTTTTTTTTATTTATTTATGATAGGTAAAATGAGCACATCACTTACATTTTATTGTAATGTTAATCCCTATGAGTGTAGCTGCAACGGTGGCCGATGCGTGTACTGGTTGTAGATTTTCGTTGATTTTTTTCCAACTTGCTCAGCTACGGCTGGGTTGTGCCTCTTGTTTTTGTTGTTAATTGTCTTTTTATTTTTTAACTCGCTCAGCTATGGCTGGGGTTTTTACTCCTGTACCTAAAATGGGTAAAAAGGGGGTATTGGATTTGTGCAAAAGTATGTAACAGGCAGAAGGAGACATCTCCGACCCTATAAAGTATATATATTCTTGATCAGTATCAAAAGAGATTTCGATTTGGCCATGTCCGTCTGTCTGTCCGTCTGTCCGTCTGTCTGTCTGTCCGTCTGTCCGTCTGTCCGTCTGTCTGTCTGTCCGGATGAACGCGTCGATCTCAGCAACTATAATAGCTAGAGACACCAAATTTGGAATGTAGGTTCCTGTATAGCATACGCAGATCAAGTTTGTTTCATATTTTAGATATCTCCCCCGTTCCCCCGCAAATCGATTAAAACCGTTTTACAGTAACAATTTTCAAGATATAGCTTTAAGATGTGGCATGTACAATACTTTAGTCTCTCTTAATCTACTGTCCAAATTTCAAGTCGATCGGATAATAAACACGGAAGTTATTCACGAAAGAAGATTCAGTAATGCAGCGAGAGGGGGAAGAAGAAGCACAGCCACTTTTGCCGCCTGTGTGCGTGCGTCTTTGTGTATGTGTGTGTGTATGGGTAAGTGGACGTAGATGTGATTGGATGTTTTAGACCTGGGTACAGGGAGTTTCGTAGTCGGGTATACTCGACTATAGCATTCTTACTTGTTTTTTTGTGTTGTTGCTTGTATTTATTCTTTTTAACTCGCTCAGCTATGGCTGGGGTTTTATATTTTGTTTTTGTTGTTGTTTTTTTTTTTTTATATAACTGCACACAGTTGGTGATTTTTATGTTAAAACTGTTCTAAGTCAGTGTGTTGTTCCATTTAAGCATAGGAACCAAATTTAAATCGCGGCGTTGGCACGACGATGTTTATTTTTATATTAAGAGATTAGTTTTTCTTAAAGTAACAATCGCGGCGTTGGCCTAACGATGTTTTCTTTAAGATATTAAATCACTGTGTTAACACTTTAACACTACAAATCGCGGGTACTTCGACCGTTGGGCGCCAGTAAACAAATCCCGTTTGTAATATATAATTGACTTTATTCAATGTAAGTAATTGCTCAACCGAGCGCTTGAGCGTCTGTTTAAAAACTAATTATAAATATGATTTATACTGGCCGGCATGGCCCATGGCCTGTGGCAGAGCCGGCGCATAGTCCATGGCTCGCGGCAGAACCGGCAACAGAATGCTGACTCGGCGCCTCGTGACCGTTCTTGCAGCGGTCACTTAGCGCTGGCATGCGGGTGTCAGATTCCGTCTGCGACTTTGTTGCCGTCGCGTCCGGTCTAATAGCCTGATCGGCATATTTTGACTTGCGCGTGTTAACTTACATACATACATAGGTTACACATTTTTTTTTTTAATGCAGATTGGTCCTGGAGGTCAATAGTAGTTTGTATGACAAATTTGGTGACTATAGCTTTCAAAATGTGGAAGATATAGGTTTTTGCCAAATTTTAGGGGTGGGGGTGGGAGTCGCAACCTTGACACTTTATTAACTGAGGGTGTACATAATATGTATGCCTTCAAGAATGTGGAAAAAATTGCGTTGATAGCGACAGACAGACTAAAATTGCACAAAGTCATTACCCTTTTCAGAAAAAAATTTTTTGAAACAGATGGTAAAAACGTGAGACATAACAGGAACTTATAGTTGCAATGAAATGAGATTAGACTACAGTCTTTACTCTGAAACAAACTTGATCTGCAGACGGTATACAGAAACCTACATTCCAAATTTGGTGTCTCTAGACCTTGCTGAGATCGACGCGTTAATCCGGACGGAGAGGTGGACACGGCTAGGTCGACTCAGCAATTAATATTGATGAAAAATATATATACTTGGTAGGGTTGGTGTTAGATTCCCTGCGTGAGAGACCGATACACCAAAACAATCGTGAAAGTTAATAGGTATATATAAGTATGATAGGTATATATAAAAATGCTAAGCTCTCAAAATGTACGTACCAATCGTTTTCACACGCTACACAAGAATGGCAAAACGATAGTTCTATCTGTCGATTACATCTAATGCCGTTTACAAATCAGGCTTACAAATTACCGATAACACAGGGCGGCTATTCATGCGCGGAAATTTCATATTTATAATAGTCGTTAAAATTCAAATATCTATATATAAAAAAGAGTTCGTCCTGACTGACTGACTGACTGACTGACTGACTGATTGGCAATCATTGCACAGCCCAAACCGTAAGAGCTAGGATGCTGAAATTTTCACAGTAGGTTCCATCTATGATGAAAGTGCACGCTAAGTCGGGATTTTGTTATTTTTACACAAATATTAATTTGACACCTATTTCACCGATTTTGAAAAATCCACTCCCTGGGCGGAAAATGGAGGTCTCAAGGTTGTATGGGCAAAAGTCTAATTTTAGTCCGATTACCTTCAAACTCATTTTCAAAGCTTTTTACGTAAAATAATTAGACACGTGTATCAGCGATTTTGGAAATTTCAGCCCCATGATCGGAAAATTGGCGGAAAACTCTGGCATTCGACACTTTTAATTTTCATGCGATTGGCTTCAAACTCATTTCCAAGGATGTACACAAACTCATAATAGGCGCAGTGCCCAAAGAAAATCTACCCCTAAGTTCGGAAAATTCGCGGAAAACTGTGATATGCAACTTTTTTGATTATCGTCCGATTGACTTCAAACTCACTTTCAAAGTTTTCTGTTTATCATCCAATTATTTTGAAACTAATTTTCCAAACACCTTAAATTAGCATATTAAGTAATTCGACACATGTGCTACCAGTTTTGAAAAGGGGTGAACTCTGGAATTCAGCTTCATAATAATTTCCAAATATAAATAATAAAAAAAACCTCGGTACTTTGCGGGCAATACAACGGGCAGAAAATATGTGGAAAGCTTTAGTCTGGATTTTTAGTATTATTCGTTGAATTGGTTTTAAAATATTAAATGATTTTTGAAAATCTACTCCGCGACGCCACGGGCGGGAAATGGAAGACAAGGACAATTGAGTAGGATTATTTGTTTAGTTAGATCGGCTTCAAAGACATTTTCATAGCGCTACACAAAAAACATTAGTCACGTGGCTCAACTATATAATTTCCTACCTCCATGGGAGGGACAACTGTGATACGTTATTTTTTTGTATTTCTTACGGTTGACGAAAGTAGTAAAATTCAACATAATGCATTTTAATATAAATATTTCGCCGGGCAACGCTGACGTTTTACCATCTAGTCTAACATAAATTTCTTTCATATAATTTGTAATATTCCGGCTTCTGTGAATCAAGGCAGAGGCTGAGATTCACTTATGTCTACGACTGCTAATTGCGAAGCTGGTCTCCGGAGTATTCCTGTTCCGGTCTGAACTGATGCGCTGCGAACTTGTCCATCCCGAACTGTTTGAACGTCAATGACCTTTCCCTTCCGCCACATATGTATGTATGATGACCACATCACCAGTTTTGATTGGGTCAACCAGTGCATGCCACTTCGTTCTATGCGTCAATTTCGGCAAATACTCCATAACCCTTTTTTTCCAAAACTTTATTATAATGTTTTGTTTTATATACGATCGTCAGTTGCTGGAGTTCTTACAACATTTGGACAGCCAATTAGAAAATGGTTTTGAACTAATGGTTCAGCTTCAGAATGACCAATCGGAATATGAGTTAAGGGTCGTGAATTTATTAAGTGTTCTGCTTCCTTCTACAAACCTTGTAGCGTCTCTACCTGCGGTACCTTTTTTTTCAGAGTAAATGCCAACACAAATTTTAAACTGCGCACCATGTGCTCCATCATCCACCATTCACGAGCAGCCGGATTTCCCTTGGTCATTCCTGATCCTTTTTGGCAGCAATAGTTTCTCAAACACATAATGATCTATAGTTCTAACGGTCAGGTGAATAGTGCTACCCATCTCTTTTCGTGCGCCTTCCAACGTCGTCTGTGAGATTCCCGTAGTAATATAGATCCGTTTATGTAAAGGGTCTTAAGAAAAAAGGTGAACTGAAAGTGTCCAAGACTTTTGTCTTAAATTACAAATAATGGTGGCTACGTTTTGGTACTTACACTGCTCATAGTAATACTGCGCGATCAGCAATGTCAAATTGTGATTTTTTTTGGCAATATTATTGGCCTTTTTACGATAAGTAATAAGCCACATTGACAATTATATAAAATATTTCATTAATTTTCTTGGTTGCAGCTAAAGTGTTGCATTTCCATTTCTTATCGTTTTTCTTACATTTTCATTATAATTAACCATCAATTTGTTCAATGTGAATATCTTATGTTTTTGACTTATCGATATAAAAATAATTGGATGTTATAATATTTGTTGCGGCTAGGGTGAGCTTTTTCACTAGCACCTCTGACTCAAATAGTCAGCAAATTAATCCAATTGTCAAATTATTTCGCGGCTAGAGTGAACCCTTTCACTAGCACTTCTGACTCAAAATAGTCAGCAATTAATCAAATTGTTTGAACCACCAAATGCAAAACAAAACGCACGAACACTGCTTCTGTTTAAAGCAAATACAATTTGGGGTTTATTGGCAAATGTTTAATAATGTTTGTTGCACAAAAGGTTGTTTTATGTAAGTCAAGCGACAGGCCAACGTACTTGCCGCTTGTTACAATTTTGATTCCGAGACGAAAAATTCGATATGATAGATAATTTCACACTGAGAGCCGAATTCAAGATCGGCTGCAGCTGAACCAAAAGGGTCCAGCGCGGGCGACAAAACAGTAAGCTACAAATGAGCGTAATGAGTGCGTTTGTTCGAAACTACATTTTGTTTGTGCTGCCAACGCCTAAGCTGCGCTGCCTGGTGAGGCGCTGAACCGAACATACTCCCCCCGTTGGAGGACCCGAGTCTTCAACGTCCCTCTTTGGCAGCGAACACAGCTTTGCAATAGCTCTAGTTGTGATTCCAGTGGCAGTCTTCAGTTCCGCGACTCGTGCTACGCCATCCGCCCCGACGATCAGCTTGGTTACTCTTGCCAGGGGCCAACTGAGAGGGGGAGGATTCTCGTTCTTCACGAGAACAACGTCGCCGACACTAAGTCCAGGTTGATCAGATCTCCACTTAGACCTCTCCTGCAGGAGAGTCAGGTACTCTTCTCGCCACCGTGACCAGAACGTTTGCTGAAGATAAGACACGCGCTGCCAACGATCGAGGCGATTGAATTTTAATCCAGTGATATCTGCAACAGCAAGCGACTTGGGCGGTGTTGTACCCAAAAATGAGCTGGCGTCAAAACATCAAGATCATCTGGATGCTCTGTAACTGGAAGTAATGGGCGTGAATTAATGATTGCAGTGATATGACAAACAAGTGTACGCAAATCATCAAAACTAAGGAGCGAACTAGCAGCGGATTGATAAAAATGGTACTTTGCCGTTTTTACTGCGGCCTCCAAAAGCCCGCCAAAGTGCGGGGAGCAAGTTGGGATGAATCGCCAGTCAATTGAATCCGCCACACAAAAATCTTGGACTGCCTTTCGATGCTTGTCGCCCATAAATAATTGCTTAAGCTGCTGCAGTTCATTCTTGGCGCCTACGAAGTTGGTTGCATTGTCCGACCAGATTTCCTTCGGGCGACACCTGGTGCAAATAAAACGCTGAAGAGCGCTAAGGAACGCTGATGTCGACAAATCCTGGACCAATTCTAAGTGCGCGGCCTTAGTCGCAAAGCAAATGAATACGGAGATATAGCATTTGATTGGTGGCCTGGTGCGAACTTCGCTTTTATAATAAAATGGACCACAAAAATCTGCTCCGGTGATCATGAAAGTATACGCCCAGTCATCCACTCTCTCCTTTGGCAAGTCCGCCATGATGTGCTGAAGCAATCGAAGCCTTGCTCTGAAACATCTGATACATTTGTTGATGACGCTCAAAACAGTTCTCCGACCACCAATAGGCCAATACTGATGCCGAATAATTGCCAACAACGCTCGTGGTCCAGCGTGCAAATTTCGCTCATGGAAGTATATAATCATCGCCTTAGTGACAGGATGACCCTTAGGGAGTATGATAGGATGGCGAGCGCAAAAGTCAAGTGATGAATTCCTCAGCCTACCACCAACGCGCAAAATTCCAAATTTATCAACAAAGGGATCAAGTGATGAAATAGAGCTAGACGAAGACGCACACCCGTTGTCCTTGATATGCTTGTAGTCCGACCACAAATGCGCTTGCTGCATTGAACGAATAAGCATCCGGTTGCCTCCAGCTATGTCAGCTACTGTTAATCCAACAGATTTAATTCCCTTCTGAAACTTGAACATAAATCCAAACATGCGTTGCAATTTGTAGAAGGAGTTTGCATATTTATGTACTTCTGTAATGTGGACAAAGGGGCAAACTGCAATCAGAACCCGCTTCCGAAGCTCTAAAAATGGCGCCTTTGGAATTGATGTCGCTGGCCATGCGCTCTTATCATTGGAAAGAAAAATTGGTCCATGAAACCATAATCGAGACAGTAGCAAATCCGTAGGCAAAACACCTCTTGATAAAATGTCCGCCGGATTCATTTTTGTTGGGACATACCGCCATTCCATCTGCGCTGTTAGCTTCTGAATGCTGGCGACTCTATTTGATACGAATATATTGAATTGCGTCGGCTCATTCCGAATCCAAGACAGAGCAGTTGTTGAGTCTGACCAACAGTAAAACTTTCCAGAAAACAGTTGTATACTCGCGATCTCGTTAATAAGCTCAGAGAGCAATGCAGCACCACAAAGCTCCAGCTTTGGAACTGTAAGAGCCTTCAGAGGAACCACACGGGATCTGGAACATAAAAGATGACCATGCGTACTTTCAGTGGACTTCGATACGATATAAATGCATGCTCCGTAAGCATGTATGCTGGCATCGCAGAAACCATGAACGTCAACTTCTGAATCTGGATATGAGACCTAACGTGGAAAAACAAAACCCTGCGAATTTGATAGATTATCGCAAAAAGTCATCCATGCAGTTGTGAGAGAGACTGGCAAACTCTCATCCCACTGAAGCCTTTCCTTCCACAAGAGCTGCAAAAATATCTTCGCTTTCGTTATGACCGGCCCAATCAAGCCGAGAGGGTCATAGAAGCGAGCAATGGTGGACAGCATAGAGCGCTTCGTTGGCCTTAAAGACAGCTGCTTGGGCGAAACAGAGAAAAACAAATCGTCTGAAGCAGGATCCCAAGATAATCCAAGTGCCTTCGTGAAATCAGTTCCATCATGGAGCTTCAATAGCTGTTCTTTATCCTGGCTAGGGATTCCACTCAGCAATTCCGGAGCATTAGAGCACCATTTTCTAATCTGAAAATTGCCCTTAGCCAACAATTCAGAAGTCTGCTTCATGATTGTGGCAACTTCATCCACAGAATCTCCGCCAGTCATTAAATCGTCGACGTAAAAATCGCGCCTTAGTATGACTGAGCCAATTGGGAATTTCTCTTGCTCATCCTTAGATAACTGGTGCATGCATCGAATGGCAAGAAATGCAGCTGGTCTTGTCCCATAGGTGACAGTGTCAAGTCTATAAATTTGCATCTTCTCCTGAGGCGATTCTCTCCATAAGATGCACTGCAGGTAGCTGTCCGGTTCCGATACGCGCACGCACCTATACATCTTGCATATGTCGCCGGTCAATGCGACACGAAACGTTCGGAACCGTAGCAAGGTATGCAACAGTTTCGCTTGGATGATGGGTCCTGTCATGAGGACATCATTAAGCGAAAATCCTGAAGATGTTGCTGCTGAGCCATCGAATACGACTCGAAGCTTGGTAGTAGTGCTGTCCTCCTTCAGGACACAATGATGAGGCAAATAACATCTGCATAAAGGAGTTGATTCGGGCCCCACTAACGACATGTGAGCCAAATCTCGATATTCCTTTATAAATGCAGAGTACTGCGCTTTAAGCTGCGGATGACGCTCCAGCCTTCTCTCCAAATTGACAAAACGACGAAACGCTTGCGTGTATGAGTCCCCCAATACATCCAAGTTTCGCTTCAGAGGCAGCTTCACTGAAAATTCCCCAGATGGCAGGCGAGAAAAATGATTCCTGAAGTGATCTTCGCAGTCAACATCTTCCTGCTTAACTTTGTCTGATGCCAAGCCGCAACATTCGATCTCCCAGAACCGTTTCAGCAACACCGCGATTTTGTCGTGCGAATCCTCCTCAATAGTCGCTGTGGAATGTGTTGAAACCAATGCTGTTCTGCGCGATTGATGCCCTCCTCCCGATACCACCCAACCAAAACGAGTTTTTTGCAGCAATGGTAATCCTGGCGCCAGCTCGACTTGGCCGACTGAGAGAAGGCCAAAAAATAGGCTTGCTCCTATAAGGAGATCAATGCGTTGAGGCCTGAAAAATGCTGGATCCGCTAACCGTATATTATCGGGAATCCTCCAATCTGCAATATCAACAGAAAAACTCGGTTGATGATCAGTTATTCTCGGAGCGACTAAGGCGACGATGTTCGTTTCATAGTCCAATGCCTGAGAATGCACATTCAGACTGACGGTGTAGCCCTCAGATGCAACGCTGGTATCGCCAAGACCCGATACGGAAGCCGTTGACTTAGTCTTTTTCACCTGCAGGCGTTGTGCGAAACTAGACGTAACTAGATGGATCTGCGATCCTGAGTCCAATAGCGCGCGACACGGTATTAGGGATCCAGCATGATTCCTAATCAAAATAACTGCGGTTGCTAAGAGCGTGACGTCATTGTTGATATTCTGGGCAATGAGAGAGCTAGATGGAGATGAACTTGCTTGGGGGGTGATTGCGCCGCAGATTGAGACAAATGCAATGCACCAGGTTGCGCTGACGAAATTGGCGTATTGAAGTGAAGCAATGTATGATGCTTCATACCACAGGTGCGACACCCACTCGATTTACAGGCACGCACCTGATGACCTTTTTTCAAGCAATTCAGGCATAAGTCAAGCTTCTTTGCCTCCTTGAGCCGAAACAAAGGTGACAGGTTGCCAAAAAGTGTGCATGAATATATAGCATGCTCTTGCTTGCCACAAAATCCACAAACGGAATTACAAGAGTTAGTTGCTACAAATGTACTTCTGTTGTTAATTTTGTTGCTCTTTCCAACCTGCTTGCCAGGCGAGTAGGTTGCCGTGGCATGTTCCATATTTTCCATTCGCTGGCATCGAGCATCCAAGAACGCTGTAAATTCGGCAATCGATGGTATCTCGGCCATTGATACATGCTCCTCCCATTTAGATTGCGTTGCGCTGTCCATTTTTTTAAGAAGCATGTAAATTAGCATGCATCCAGCTATTTGCTCTGCACTTCCCATTGCCTGCAAAGCGCGCAAGTGCGCATTCAGGCTATCCGAAAATTGACGCAGCTTACTTGCGGACGACGTTTCTACTCTCTCAAGCCCCAGAATCTCGCAGACGTGTGCCTGAAAAACAAGACGCTTGTTACTAAAACGCTTATTAAGCAAATCCAAAGCCACGGAATAATTTTCCGCAGAAATCTCCAACGCCCTTATAGCATCCAAAGCTGGACCTTGCACACAGGATCGCAGGTGTTGGAGTTTCTCGATACTTGACAAATCCGGATCCTTGTCGATGATAGTTTTAAACATTGACGAAAAATCAGCAAACTCCGTGTAACCACCCGAAAATGTTGGCAGTTTTAGTTCGGGGATGCGGGATCGATTTGCCATAAACACGGTTGGCCGGTCCAATGAGTCATCGTGGCGAAACGTGGAACAAGTCGGATGTTCAGTTTGCCGTTTCTGAATATGATACCGAGCACGAACTTCGACCGTTATCAAGAACTCGTCAAAATCACTTCGCAATTTGCTACCGATTTCGTTATAGTCTAGTTCTTCGAGAGAGTCATGCGCTCTTCTAAATGCCGTCTTAATATTCGAAATCAAGTTTAAACGCACTTCTAATTCAATATTATTCATTGCATTGATTTTGGCATCACTAAGTTCAATTTCCATGGACTTTGCACGTTCAAATAGCGCATTGACCTTGCGCTTAAGAAATGTC
Source organism: Hirtodrosophila confusa (assembly GCA_035043065.1). NCBI lineage: Eukaryota > Metazoa > Arthropoda > Insecta > Diptera > Drosophilidae > Hirtodrosophila > Hirtodrosophila confusa. The sequence goes on from JAWNNI010000201.1 coordinate 23,557, forward strand.
ACCCTGTTTGCCGTACCGGCATTGTTCGCGTTTTCTTCGTCTGCCATAGTTCCGTTATTCTTTGCGCACACTCAAAACCGAAAACTGAGTAAGCGAGAAGAAACGGACACTGTACTTGTTTGTATAAAACGCGCACCAACGGTAAATGTGCATATGTATGTATGTATGCAACTATGCGCGCACTTTGCTAACAAGCAAGAGTAATTGTTTTAAATAATTATTAACAAATTATTAATTCACGTCGGGGTCACCAAATTATGTTGCGGCTAGGGTGAGCTTTTTCACTAGCACCTCTGACTCAAATAGTCAGCAAATTAATCCAATTGTCAAATTATTTCGCGGCTAGAGTGAACCCTTTCACTAGCACAATTAATCCAATTGTTTGAACCACCAAATGCAAAACAAAACGCACGAACACTGCTTCTGTTTAAAGCAAATACAATTTTGGGTTTATTGGCAAATGTTTAATAATGTTTGTTGCACAAAAGGTTGTTTTATGTAAGTCAAGCGACAGGCCAACGTACTTGCCGCTTGTTACAATTTTGATTCCGAGACGAACAATTCGATATGATAGATAATTTCACACTGAGAGCCGAATTCAATATCGGCTGCAGCTGAACCAAAAGGGTCCAGCGCGTGCGACAAAACAGTAAGCTACAAATGAGCGTAATGAGTGCGTTTGTTCGAAACTACATTTTGTTTGTGCTGCCAACGCCTAAGCTGCGCTGCCTGGTGAGGCGCTGAACCGAACAATATTATTACACGCTTTTCATTGTAAATAAATAAATTCCTAATTCCATCCATACAGTGCAAAGGGAGGGAATGGATTCTGAAAATTTACAATTTTAGTTTATTTTTATTTTTTTATATCCCATTTTGCTCATATTTAATTAATTCTTAAGTACATATATGTATTTTGACAGAATAATATCAAGTTTTAAAAATTCTTTGCACAGCCCAAATCGAAAGAGCTAGCGAGATGGAAGTGCACACTAAGACAGTGCTGTGGGAAATTCCACCCGTAAACGTGGAAAACCGCGAAAACTGTTATATGAAACTTTTTTGTTTATCATCCAATAGGCTTCCAACTCATTTTCAACTCATTTTTCTACAAAAAATCATTGCACCCATATTTCAACGGTATTAGATAATTAACCCCCATAGGCGGAAAAGTTCTGGAATTTAACATTATTGGTTATCATGTGATTTGATCCCTATTTTTTATGTATTTCTCACAACCTAAAAAGCTATTGAGTAAATATAATCGAACAGGTCATCCGGGTGGGTATTGGTAAAGCGAAGGTTAAGCTAACATTTTTTTAATAAATTTATTGGGTTTTTTGTCAACCGTTCTTGAAGAAGAATGAAAACCCTTCCAAAATAATTTCGTGATCCAAGATCCATAACATAGACGTCGAGAAATTGATTAATTGTATTTAGTTTTAATGTCAACAGCTTCAGCCATTATTTTAATCTTCGTGGATTTTAGAAACACATCCTCATTTGCTCGAATCGAGAAATGCATGGCTTGAATTAAGTTCAAATTACGCGAAATGCGTAAACAGGATTAATGACTTGCAAGCTTATCATAAATTCGAATTTCATGGCATTATTTCGTTATTTTGAGTCTGAGGCTCTTCATTCAACCAAGGAAAATGAAAAAAATTCCTGAAAATCTTATACTGTTTGATAATTTAAAAGACATCGAGTCAGATTCAATCTCTTATGATTACAGCGCGAAAACTCAAATTTTAAGATTATGTAGACGTAATCTTTTTATACAAACTCAATGGGGGGATTGATCCCTGTAATGCGCCATATCTATTAGGAGGTCCAATTAATCTACCAGATCGAGATACTTTCGTATTATTTAGCTTTAAGGCTATTCACACTTAGCCACTATCGCCAATACTCTGGCGTGATGGTTCCATAGTTTTACCCGTGCCGCAATGTGACCATCCGTCCCACCATCTCATTTTGATGTACCTATCCCACATGTGCCTTTTCGATTTTAAGCCGATAGTTTTCATATGCAGCACTGAATATTTGATATTTATTACAAAAATGTAAATAATGTCAAAAAATGTCAAAAACAAGTAGAGTAGAAGAGTAGAAAACAAATGGGAAATGGCCGAAGCGTATATATATATATGTAAACTAGGATCTGGATAGGATGTGTGTGCTTAAATCGAGCCGTTTAATATATGTTTCCTGTAATTCATGGCGTGGCTTACATATGCTGTTAGCCCTGTCCAGTTGCTGCCGTTACGTAGCTCCATCAATTCTTCGTTTGACAGAGCCGATTTAACGTTGCTGTACCTTCCAGAGACAAGGGTTGTCAAGCGAGATATGGGTGCCATTTTTGTCTGCAAGCGTTTGCCATCGTTGAAAAATTTGACACCTGCCAGCAAGTAGGTATTTTGGGAATCTATGATCCGCCATTTCGAAGACCTTCTGAATATAATCAAAGTGCGACTGAAACGTGAACGTAAATAGAGGCGGCAGACCTGTTTCCTATTGAATCGCATAATTTGGCCTATTCAGTGGCAGATTGAAAATTCTTTTTATAAAGAATATCAAGCTTCGCTCTACATCTTCATACATATCACAACCCCAGACTTGGGCCGCATAGCAGGTGATCGCTTTCGCTGTTGCTTGGTACAACTTGTATTTTGTACTGGGATTTATGTTTCTACGTCGTAGAAGAGAGTTCCAAGTACTGCAGATTGCCAATCTAGTGTCTTTCAGTTTCAGTTCTAGATGCTTTTCGAATTTCATATCGCTTGTTAAAGTCAACCTTAAGTACTTATAGTATTTTACGACTTCGAGCGGTATGCCGGCTTAGTTCCAATTTTCAGTGTTAGCAAGTCGCGCTCTGCTTTATCGTATCACCATCACTTTTGACTTTTCACTGTTAACGTAAAGGCTCCACGTCTCACAGTAGCATTGTATCGTATCTATAATTTGCTGCATCATTTTTGGGCTCTCTGCTAACACAACCATATCATCCGCATACATCAGAACTTTGAAATGATTGGATCCCAGTTTCACACCTCCTGTAAGCTCATCCGCGATGTCGACAACAAAGAGAGCGAAGAGTAATGGGCTTAGCAGACATCCTTGTTTCACACCTTGGTTTGACTCAAATTCTTGAGAAAGGCTGTGACCGTCCCAAATCATTGTAACGTTGGTGCAGTATAGACTCCGGAGTATGTTTACCATTTTCGAGGACAAACCCTTGTTACTGAGCTTGTAAAGCAAACTTCTTTTGTTGATTGTGTCAAATCTATGAAAAATAGATTTAAGCGTTTTCCCCTAAACAGGTAATCCTTGGCAACTGAAGATAGTATAAAAATGCTGCCCACTGTTGAGTAGCCAGCTCTGAAGCCCATCTCTTCGCTATTCATTTTCGCTAAGCAGATGATTTTTATTGACAATGCTTGTGATGCGAGCAAGAAGTGCAGACGCAAAAGTTTTCATGGTTGCTGTCAGAAAGGACATTCCCCTATAATTTCGCACATCTTTTGGGTTTCCTTTCTTGTAAATGGGGTATAGAATGTTGCATAGGAAGCTGGTGGGTACGTGGGCAGTTTCGTATATAGTGTTGAACGAATCCCTTAGACACTCCATGAACCCAGTTGAGGCATTGGACAGGAAATCGGCAGGCACTCGATCTATGCCAGGCGCTTTATTTGGCTTATTATTTTGGAGCGCATTTTTAATGTTTTCAAATGTCAAGTCGCGATCCAATTCTTCCACTGCTACATTTGGCCAGCCATAATTAATAGCATTGAGCTGAGTGTCCGCATATAGCAGACTGTAAAAATGTTACGCAATATCTGACGAGGAGACTGCGATGGTTTTTCTTTTGTTATTATTGTTTAACGTCCTGACCAGACCAAAAGGACCTACTGTCATTAATGTTGTCTATTTTCCTTTCCAAGGCCTGATAGTTACTGCATTGTTTTTCTTTGCACACTCTTTAATAGAGCGAATTTTGAAGTCTGTATGATTCCTTTGCACTTTGCGAGCTCGTAGCTTTAATTCGTTTTAGAGAGGTGATTGATTTTTCACATTCTGCGTCATACCATGGTTGCGTCCACTTTTGAGTTCTTCGTTTTTGCAGAATTTAACCGGCGAAGATTCGCAGCTAATTAGGACATCGACTTCTGTGCGTTGCTGCATGGATATTATTTTTACTAGCTCTTGATCTATCTTCGCTGCATATTCTTGTGCTCGGCTTGGGATACATCTTAGCTTGGGCAGAAGCTCACTTGTATCTGTACCTGCACCGTTTTCTAGAATTATGTCTACTATTAGGGGCATGTGGTCTGAAAAAGTTTCGGTGCCAATGTGTTGATCCGAGACATATTGATGCCATTTGCTCTGAGCCAAACAATAGTCGATGGTGGAGGTCGCCTGTCCTCTTAAAAATGTAAAAGAGCCATTAGGGTCACTTCTTGTAGTGCCGTTGAGGACAGTCAGACGAAAGGCTGCACCGAGTGATAACAACTGTCTTCTTTTGTTGTCTGTCACAGCGTCTACAGTTTTTCTTAGCTTATTGGCAATCTGCTCAACCATTGAGGGCTCAGCTATTTCAATCTGATTGGCTCCAATCCGTTCAGATCTCCTATTAGCAATACGTTGTGGGTAGATGGCTCATTCAAAATATAGTATACATTTTCGAGATCAGCTGCCCAGTTGTTGTTACAGCTGGAATTGCAAGAAGTTTCTCGTTTGGCATCACTCTGCCACGATGGTGTTGTTTTCGACGGCTACGAATCTACACATAATTGCGTGGCATAGCGTTTTTTTAATGCCGAGAAGCATCCCACCGCTTACACGTTCCCTGTCAAGTCTTCTTATTGCCATGTTCCAGTGGATATTGAAATTTTCGAAATACGCCTCGAAGCGATCAGTGTTATTTTCAACAAAAGTTTCATATAGGAAGAAAACATCGTGATCATTGATTATCGTAAAGAATTTTTTATGTATCAGTTGGCTTGCCAGTCCCGCAATATTGTGCGACAGAATCTTTAGATTATTTGCCTGGATCTGGGTTGTGTTGTTAGTACCGTTGCTCTCCTGTGGGTTGGAGTTTTGCTTATTTATATTTTTATGCCTAGATCTACATTGTAAAATTGTTAAGCCTGCTACCTACTGGTTTTTTGAAGCCAGTTTCCTTGACAGATCGCTGTGTGTGATATCCTCCGCCCTTATAGATGGAAATACTTTCTGCGGCACCAGGATTCCTTGCTCTTTGCCGCACATCAGTTCATTATTATCGTCCCAATAGTCCATGATACCATTCATTTCCAATCTTCAAAGAGTCGTTTATGACTAGGACATTTACGTCTTGCCTTACAACTCGAAGATGTTTTTACTCCCTGTACCGTCTGTCTGTCCGTCTGTCCGTCCGTATGTATGAACGCAAGGATCTCAGCAACTATAAGAGCTAGAGACACCAAATTTGGAATGTAGGTTCGTGTTAGCGGGAGCAGGTCAAGTTTTCATTAGATTTGAGATATCTCCCCCGTTCCCCCGCTATTCGATAAAAACCGTTTTACAGTAACAATTTTCAAGATATAGATTGGGGATTTGGCATGTACAATACTTTAGTCATTCTTAATCTACTGTTTAAATTTCAAGTCGATCGGATAACAAACACGGAAGTTATTCAACAAACAAGATTCAGTGCTGGAGCGCGGGGGAGGAAGCAGCACAGCAACCACTTAAAATGCCTCGCTTGCGCTGCGCTCGAGCTGTTGATCGTGTGTGTGCGTCTTTTGTGTATGTGTAAGTGTACGTAGATGTGATCGGAAATTTTTGACCTGGGTACAGGAGTTTTGTAGTCGGGTATACTCGACTAAAGCATTCTTACTTGTTTTTACTCCATGTACCCATAAAATGGGTAAAAAGGGGGTATTACATCTGTGCAAATGTATGTAACAGACAGAAGGAGACATCTCCGACCCTATAAAGTATATATATTCTTGATCAGTATCAAAAGAGATTTCGATTTGGCCATGTCCGTCTGTCTGTCCGTCTGTCCGTATGAACGCGTCGATCTCAGCAACTACAAGAGCTAGAAACACCAAATTTGGAATGTAGGTTCCTGTATACCATACGCAGATCAAGTTTGTTTCATATTTCAGATATCTCCCCCGTTCCCCCGCAAATCGATTAAAACCGTTTTACAGTAACAATTTTCCAGATATAGCTTTAAGATTTGGCGTGTACAATACTTAAGTCTCTCTTAATCTACTGTTCAAATTTCAAGTCGATCGGATAATAAGCACGGAAGTTATTCACGAAAGAAGATTCAGAGCTTCAGCAGGGGAAGAAGAAGCACAGCCACATCTTAAAATGCCTGGCTTGCGGTATATAGCCATATGGCTTGTGCGTGTGCGTATTAGTGTATGTGTGTGTGTGTATGTGTAAGTATACGTAGATGCGATTGGAAACTTTTGACCTGGGTACAGGGAATTTTGTAGTCGGGTATACTCGACTAAAGCATTCTTACTTGTTTTCTTTTCGCACTTTTCACAAATTTCTTTTGAGAAAAAATATATAAAGAAAATAAATATATATATATGAAATAAAAAAACCTGAGGCTGCAGCCTTTCCCCGACGAATCCAAGTTTTCATTAGATTTGAGATATTCCCTCCCATTCCCCCGCTATACGATAAAAACCATTTTACAGTATCCGACTGGAAACTATTGACCTGGGTACAGGGAGTTTTGTAGTCGGGTATACTCGACTAAAGCATTCGTACTTGTTTCAGCTGCAACATCTAATGATTATGGCATACCCCTGAAAATTAAATTTTTTCGTTTTCCTTGTCTCAACAGTCTGTTTGCTTCGTTTCGGTCATTTCTCTGCTCAGCTTTTATTTGCTCAAGTTCCTGCTTTAGCATAGCATTTTCAGCCTTATTTGCCTCGACTTGCGCGGCTCCTGCCCTAGCTGATCGTTTACTCCCTTGATGTCGTCTTTTGTTGCTAACTTGACGAGTTTAGCCTCCAACGTTAACTCCATTGTCTTTTGCATTGCAATCATGTGTTTTTGCATATTCCCTTCATATATCGTGACTTCCAGTTGGAGACGACTGGGGATAATTCGCTCTTTTCACTTTTAATTGCAGTTGGCGGCGTGCCTTGCAATTTTAGAGTCACGGCTACTTTGCGCGGGTGCCTGACTAAGCTACAGTTGAGGTTGCACTGGTGATTTCGATGCAGATCAGCTGATTTTTGTGTTCGACGTGATCGAGTGAAAAGTGAAACTGGTGCTTTGATTGTTTTTGGCACAGTTTACTACTTTCCTTCTGGCTTCTTCGTGTAATATTCTACTTACACACATACATATATATACCTGGGATTACCACGGTCTGGATTTGTTATTGTTGATGCAGTCAGCACACGACCACAGAAACACGTCCAATCGATAAAAAAAAGGAGAACAACAACCGCGTATATAAATTAATTCCTTTATAAGGAAACAAGTGAGAGTTAGAATTTATAAACTTTATTTAGCGGCCGATACACCTCGCTTTGTTGAATCAAAACTAAAACTAAATATTACAATTCTTCAAGCTTAAAGCTAGCCCTCAACCATGCAGCTAGCGCTGCCGCCAGGCTGCCGTCGCTGCCAGAAAACTGCAGCGTTAGCGCCTCGTGTACGGTGTTGTATTACCGTCGCGGCGCGCAACTTTATCGCGGCACATCCGCCGCGCTCATGACTCCAGTCATTGACTTTCCCAAAGCGCTGGGTCAGCCAATTCTGAGTGTCAGTGGTAAACTACTCCCCTCTCGAAGACCGACCGTCCTCGGTCGTGCTGTAGCTTTTTATCAGTTCGGCGATCTGCTGGGCATCTCGTCGTTTCTTCACGAGCAGGCGAAGAAAGTAGAACCCCATTCCCGTAGCACATGTTAGCAGAGCAATGCTTAGGGAGATTGTCGACGTAGTTCCGGTTGTGACTTTGTTCCTAATTTCGTTGATGAAGTTTAGGTTGTCCTCACTCAGACGTTGGATGTACGGAAGGCTGAGAATCGTGTCGTGGCCGCTGATATTTAGTAGCGGGGATGCTGCCACTGCCGGGAACCGATTCTGGACGCTGTTTCGGTTCATATATCGGGTGCCGTTGATAATGGCAAACCAGTTGAACGTGATGAGGTTCGTATCATCGATTTTCACCTCAGCGGAGTCGTCATAGGCGAGAGTGGCACTGCGGCCGTTTACGATGATGATGCCATCATCGACCACAGGGACGGGGTCAAGGTGACTTGGCTGCATTTGACAATGCGCTGTGCCCCCAGAGTGGAGGCCTTGTGCGCAAGTACTGCCCTCAGGTTGCCTGCAGAATGTGGGTGTTGCCGTTTGTGAACAGTTTTTCACGGCCAACATTTGACCATCGCAATCGGCCACCAAGTTGTCCTGTAGCTGTAGAACCGTACCATTGTGGGCGACTGGAAAAACTGTTATTTTCTTGCACAGCTTGATTACTATAGGATATTGTATGATGAGATTAATTATATTATTTTAACGATCTATCTTAATGTTAGACACTTTCAATATGTCAGTAATAGTGGTCCCGGTGATTTGGTCAGTGAGAATCGACGTAAGATCCGAGTGATCTATTATAGCCGGACTTACTACGTTTAATTTTTCAAGAGTTAAAGTTATCATTAGGTTCCCCAATCCTATTGCGCATTGCGAGAGTCTCAAATAGGTGAGCAGTATCGGCTTGGCCTTCCTTTGCCACTTTAAGAATTTTGTCCACAGTGTCTGTCAGCTGATTGATTTTTTCCTGATTCCTCATATGAGACTGCGGGAACATGACCGTCAACTTCATCGCATCGTCAGCCATTCTTCTGTATTCCGTCAGATTGGTTATGTGGCGTAGGTACCCGTACTGGTTCCACATCACCAAGGTAATCCTAGAGCGTTGATTAATTTTAAACGTAAGTACTAGTAGAAAAATGTCTCCTTCAACGGAGGTTGTCCTTGTGGACCACCCTCCCCTCAATCAGGACCGTTGTCCCCAAGTCCGCTTCAACATTTTTTTCAATACAGAGGGAAAATAACTTGTTCCCCAACAAGCGATTTGTTTTTACTAAGACTTTTTCGCCTACCTCGAACTTCCTATTCTGACGAGGGTGCCATGGAACCGTTCCACTTGGCAATTCGACGTGCTGTGGAGCGGTGGCGCATTCACAATGCGTACACCGTAATTGTTCATTAGCAGGAACCTAATAGTCTCTGACTTGCACGCGAGGTCGTTGTCGCAATATATCTGCTTTGCCAGTGGGAAGATGTTCATCAGCACCAGCAAAGGGGCATTGTGTCCTCTATTGTACGGGATGCGATGGGCTGCACGACCACAAATTTAGAGTACTTGTCTAAGCAGGTAAGGAAGTATTTCTTGTCAGTGGAAAAAATGTCGACATGCAACATTTCTCCAGTTTGTGAAGGAATTGGCGTCTGGCCGGGTTCCTGTTTCTTCGGGTGCCTATCGTACTTTTCACTGGCGCAAATTGTACAGTTAAGGATCACCTCGTTTCCCAATCTTGTCATTTTCGGGAAGTAGTATTCCCGCATGACCTGCTTTATGTTCTCTTGAGCGGCCCTATGGGCTCTATTGTGCTCTTTAGTAAATATTTCCCTTCTATCATTAGCGTCGAAGACGTCGGCTACAAAATTCTTACAAAGCCAGAATTTTGTGGAAGGAAAGGACTTTACAAGATCATGTTGGATTTTAGCCAAGGCTGGCAAACTGCAATGAATAGCGTTCACTACGTTTGGGTTGACGACGGTTTTGACTGTCTTGAACAATGTTTCTTTATCACTGTAACTTATCAAATGTCGAGTTTTTTCAGCGAATATGATGAAATTTTTTTTTAAAGGAAAACGATCTTCCTCTAGAACAATCTGATTTCGGAAACAGTTCATCGGCTTGTCAGTCGACTCCAGAGTGTAGGTCGGTGACAACTCACTATGGATCGTAGCCGCGTCAGACTCTGGCTCATTGTTGATGCCTTGCAAGGCATTCAAGTTTTGGCGGGATAGCGCGTCGGCCATATGATTCTCTTTGCCTGGCTTATAAAAAAGTTTAGCTCCTGTTTCGTCAATCCGCGTTTTCTAACGCTTGATCTTGGCGTTGGGACTGCTCTGGGATACAGCGAACGTAAGTGGCTGGTGGTCGGTAAATATGTTAATATCCCAGACCCCATAGAGAAAATGCCGAAGCTTTGCCAAGGCCCAGACGATAGCTAGCAATTCGCGCTCGTTAGTAGCGTAGTTTGCATCCCTGTCTTTCAACGTGCGGGATATCATCGTAATGGGACGGCCATTCTGGGAATGGGCTGCCAATATGCCGTAGGCGGAGGCGTCCGTGGTCAAACGGAATGGCTCTTTATAGTTTGGGTACATTAATATTACGTCCTCCGACGCCAATATATTTCTTAATTTTTCGAACGCGTTGGGAATCGTTAAGCTGTACCGGAATTTTCCTCGACCTATACTTGGTCACTGAGCCATTTTCCCCCCTAAGGATGTCAGAGAGAGGTTTTGCGATCGCCGCAAAATCCTTGATAAAGCAACGATAATAGCTTGCTAGGCCCATGAAAGACCTTACGCTAAATACCGTTTTCGGCTCCTCGAAGTGCTGAATGGCTTTTACCTTTTCAGTGTCGCGCTGTTATTAGTCACTATAAAGCCGAGATACTCGACACTTTCTTTGAATATTTGTGACTTTTCATGTGCCACACGCATGTTTGCATCCATGAGGCTCTTCAAAACCCAATTAGTGTGCTTGACATGGTCTGTATCGTTTTCCGAGAAGACGCCATCCATGTAAACATAGCAGGACTTTCCGATTTGTTCTCGCAGAACATCATCAATAGCTAGCTGAAAGATGCTGCCAGCATTTTTCAAACCAAAGGGGAGCCGACAAAACTCGTACTTCCCGGAACGGATTTGTCGGCAATCGTTTTAAGATTGAGCTTCCTAAAGTCTATTACTAGACGTTTTTTTTTTTGCCCATCTTGTCCGAGCCTCTTTTATCCACCACCCATAACGGATTATTGTATGGCGATTTGGATTTGCTGATAATGCCATTTTTTAGGAGGTCGTTTACCTCTGCTGCGACAAAATCTTCTACACCTTTCGGATAGCGGTACAACTTCGAATAGACCTCGGTCTCGTCTGTTGTACGAATCGTGGCCACGACGGCCGTGTTATAAGGCAGCGCCTCGTTAGAGTCCGCAAAAGCCTTTTTATTCCGGTAAAGCATTCGCAGAAAATCTGCCTTCACCGCAGGAGGTGCCTCGATTTCCCTATTTTTCGTATGTTTGACGTCCGTGCATTCATAGTACTGCAACGCCTCCAAAACCGCACCAATTTTTATTTTGCTCTCTCTTAAGCATTGGACCGCGCCTACTTGTTTTAGCAGGTCAAGACCGATGATTCCATCAAAGGTGGACAAGGAATCCAGTAAGAAAAAAAATGTGTCGCAACCAAACATGGATAACATGCATTTTTCGGCAACGTTGTTGGAACCGTGAATGGAGTGAACGACGAAAGGGGATTCGACCGGGGTGACGCCTTTTAGTCGCTTGTGCGGCTTGATGTAATTGTTTGACGCACCCGTGTCGATTAAAAATGTCATTACTGTCCCTGCCACTGTCCGACGGATGAACGGCAGCCGGGACGTTCCCCTAAAAAATTAGCGCTATCGCTATCATAGTCAAGTTCATTACTGTCTTCTATCTCGGCTGAAGCTTCTTGTGCCGCGTCGGCGTAACCTGACCCCTCCTCCGCGCTTGCCTTTAAATGGTCAACTCTTTGCCGCCTTTGACCTGTCATACGGTCGGACCCGGCAGGGCGTTTATTTGTCTGGCCCTGGTTAGCGTTTAGCCTCCCCGAGCCCTGGCCTCTCTGAAAATTGGTCGGCTGCCTAAACTTTGAAGAAGACGGGTAAACGTCCATTGGCTCCGTGACATTCTCGCTCCCAGTGCTGGCTTGGGTCCTATCTGACGATCGACCATTCTGCCTTTTAAAATGCTGGTTCTTACCCTGATTACCCTGAGGACCGCCCATTTTTTCCTGTGGTTGCTGCTGCTGGCGTCCTTGTGAGCGTTGCTCCGAGCGCCCTTTTTCCTCTTGCCCCCTAGCAAAACTCGCTGCGAAGGCGTACCTCTCATGGTTGGCTTCGACTTCTGGAGCCAGCGCGAGTGCCATAGGTAAATCCGACGGGTGAGCTGCAAACAACACGTCGGTTAAGCTGCGTTTTAGCCCAGAGATGAACACACGAAGTGCGTCACCCCTAAATTTTTCACACATACCCGTTGCCAGACTTCTGTCGTATATCATATGGGCCTTGTCGGTGAGTAAGGTGAGCTTTTTCTCCACCTCATCATAATATTGTAAAATCGACACTCTGGCTTGCCTAAGCGTACCCATCTCTTGCTCAATTGCATGAATGGGTCGTTTTTCACTGTAAGTGAAGTCAAGCCTTGCTATAACGGCTTCGAAATTCAGTGGTGTATTGAATGACGCGAGAACCGCATCAGCGGGACCCCTAATTTTGCTTCTGATAATTATGATAGCCTAGTAATGGCGAGAACTGCCATAATATATCTCGAAAATTTTGTATGAGGTGTGCGCGGCCTATCTCCACGCCACATATGTTTCCTGCGTGCCGTGGGACTCAGGCAGGCATTTAACAGCGTTTTATTAACAAATCTCACTTTGCAAATCACTTCTATGTTTCTCCTTATCGTAAATAAAATATAAAAAATTATGGTGTCCGGTACTCAGCATCCAACGCCGCAGTCCCAATTTATCGTTGCTGCCCAACAGTGTAAAGGTCGTTCTGTTGGTGACACGCCGCTGCCCGAAGAGCGCCCGCGGCTTCGGTGAGTTTGTTGATTATTCGATTTACAAATGCACGCAGTTTACTTGCGGCTACGTACTTGCCAATATTTACTCACTCAGTGCAGTTTCTTGCACTGGGGTCTTATTTTTTGATTTTATCGTGCGGCGTTTTTTTCGTAATAAGAAAAGGCACGCATGTGTTTTTTATGTGTCCGTTATACGTTGCAACACTGCTGAGAAGAATCACACTTCCAGCATTTCAGCGCGTTAATATTTTGGTACATATGTCACCTTATTGTTCACACTAAGTTGCACACAAAACTGCCTTTTGGTGTTAAACACTACCGTAGGATTTTTACAACCGAGTTTAGTTGCTTTTTATGTTGTGTTTTTTATAAAAGAAAAAGCGCACACAAAACCGTTGTCATGCACTACTGTGGGTATACTTAAACCGAGTTGGGCGCCAATTAATTCCCTTATAAGGAAACAAGTGAGAGTTAGAATTTATAAACTTTATTTAGCGGGCGATACACCTCGCTTTGTTGAATCAAAACTAAAACTAAATATTACAATTCTTCAAGCTTAAAGCTAGCCCTCAACCATGCAGCTAGCGCTGCCGCCAGGCTGCCGTCGCTGCCAGAAAATTGCAGCGTTAGCGCCTCGTGTACGGTGTTATATTACCGTCGCGGCGCGCAACATTGTCCGCCGCGCTCATGACTCCAGTCATGGACTTTCCCAAAGCGCTGGGTCAGCCAATTCCGAGTGTCAGTGGTTAACTTATACATACATATAAATCTGTAAGACCTGACTGACTGACCTAATCTCTGCCAAATCCATCTAGGGGTCAAACAATAACCAAAATTCCATTTATTATAAAAAGCATTCGATTTAGACAAAGTTATGGTAGATTAAAGTTTAGACACAACGTCTATATATAAAAGTGTTTAACTTGACTGACTGACAGACTGTCTGGTGACATTTGGGCAGCCCAAACGATAGAAGCAAGAAGCCTGCAATTTTTACAGTACCTTCTTCCTTATTATAAAGTTAGGTGGAACTGTTGAAAAAAAATGGTTAAATTTGTATATTTATTTATTTATTTAAAGCTAGATACAATTATGAAAAGTATATCTAACTAGTTAATTTAGCACTGGCTGCTAGGGCCTTCGGATATCACAGTGTTTGAGAGATTATGTTGTTCTTAAGTTTATAGTGTGAATATATATGTACATGTGTGAACTTATAATTATGTGTGTAAGAGGTAGTATGGTGTGTTAGATTAGGTGGTAGATGTTGGTGTCTTTAAGAAATCGTATTATTTTTTTTATGTTTTCTGGGTTGGGGTTGGATATGCAGTTGATAGGATCGGTGCTTGCGAATACTTGTGTTTTAGTGCTTGCTAGGGCTGGGCATGAATTCAGAATGTGTTCTGTTGTAGTTTTTGTGTTTGTTTGGCAGAGAGGGCAGTTTTGTGAAAGGGTTCTATCCATATAGTGTTGGTGTGTAATTTTAGAGTGGCCTAAGCGGAGTCTTACTATTTTTGTTTGGTCGAGTGTTTTGATTTGTTGTTGTGGGACATTTAGGTATGTGGGTGTTGTTTGTGTTGATATTTTTATACCATCTATTGCAGTGTTGGAGGATATTTTCTATATTTGTGGATAGTTGATGTTTCAGGTATCTGTTAATGTCTATTGTATTGGTGTTGGGTGTAAGGATTAGTGGCATTTTAAGTGCAGACTTGGCTGCTTGGTCGGCAAGTTCGTTGCCTGTTATGCCAACGTGTCCTGGGATCCATAAGATTTTTATTTTGGGGGCAAGTTGTGTTAATAGGGATCTGATGGTTTTGGGGTAAGTGCTGTTGTTACTTGTATTTAGTGCTGCATCAATTGCTGATAGCGAATCGGAACATATTATAAATTTACCTGCTTTTTTCTTTATTAATTATATGGCCTGTATAGTGGCGATAGTTTCAGCTATTTGGGCTGAGGTATATAGGGGTCCCATATTTTATTATGTTTGATTCTCTGGTGATAGCGTATTGTATAATAGAGGTTTGTTTGAAGCCGTCTGTGAAAATGAAGTTATAGTCTGTGTTTTGGGATTTTATGTTTTGAAATAGTTTGTTGTAGACGTCTGGTCTACCAACCACACGTTGGTTTGTTATGTAAGCGAAAGGTGAGGTGTGTTGGGAGATGCCAGGGTGGGTTTTGTTTTTGAATGTGCGGTAGGTAGGGGAGGTTGTGGAGTATGCAGAGTTGTATTGTACGGTCGATGATAGATGCATGTTTTTTTGTTCTGCGTATTTTTATGAATTTGTGGATGGGTGTATTTATGGAATTATGTAGGGTTTTTGAAAGTTTGGCTGTGAGGAAGTCGCGCTTAAGCTCAATTGTGGGGTTGTTGGTTTCGTAGAGGATATTGTTTATGGGTGTTGAGCGAAAGGCTCCAATGGCTGTTCGAATGGATGCATTAAATGTAGTTTTTAGTTTATTAAGATTACTTTTTGCTATGTGTCCGTAAAGTGGTAGTCCGTAGTCAAGTTTTTAAATCAGTATTGCTTTTGTGATGTTTAGTAAGGTATTTGTGATGCAGTTAAGCTTAGGGCTGGCTAGGCGTTTTATAATATTCAATTTGTTAGATAGTGATGGCAGTAATGAGTTTATGTGTGCTGTCCATTTGTATTTATTGTTTATTTTTAGTCCGAGAAATTTTTGTGACGTTACGAGAGGAATTGCGGTATTATTGGTTGTGATTGTGCTGTTGCAGTTGTGTTTATTGCATATGTAAAGTGTTGACACTTTGTTGGGGATAGGGTGGCCCCAGAGTAGGAGCCCCAGTCCGAAATGTATTTGAAGAGGGTGTTTAAGTTTTGGTTAATGTTTTTTTGTTTGTTAAGGTTTATAATTAAGGGGAAGTCGTCGGCTTAGGCCGTGAATCTAAGTTCTTTGTGTAAGGAAATGATGATGGCTAGTTTGTTGAAGGCTATAAGGAATAAGATGACAGAGATTGGATAGCCCTGTGGTATGCCGTTATCTAGTGGAAGTGTGGTGGATGTGTGTTTTCCAACTTTGGGCCGCAGTTCCATTCAATTAGTTGTTCTAATATTGTGTGTACCCACTCGATCAAACGCTCTTGAAAAGTCAAGAGATATGAGTGAGGTGTGTTTTTTGGCTGCTAGCGACTTAGATATTAGAAAGTCTGCATAGAGCAGACTGTTATAAGTCGATTTTCCCATTTTAAAACCCATTTGGTTAGGATGAACTAATTTGTTTTCAGTAACAAGCCACCAGATTCTTCTGGCAATAATTTTGTCGAGGGTTTTTGCCAGGCAACAGTTTAGGGAAACGGGTCTGTATGAGGATGGTTCCGATGATGGTTTTTTGGGTTTGAGGATTGCGATAATTAGGCTGGTTTTATAGGATTGTGAGATGTAATTATTAAAGATTTGGTTGAAGAGGTTTAATATTCTGTTTTTTGTTGCTGAAGAACTATTTTTTATCATCGGGTATGATATTCTATTGAGGCCAGGTGTGGTCTCTTTGAGGGATTGGAGAGCAGTTTCCAACTCTAGTTTGGTTATATTTTTTTCTATTGCTAGGGCTGAGGGGTGTGTGATTTGATTGGAGGTTGTTGGTTGGTATTTTTTGGTTATGAATTCTTGGGAGAAGTTGGTATCGTTTGATAGGTTTGACCAATATTTCGCGAGTGTGTTGGCTATTTCATTGTGCGCTGTTATGGTTTTAGGGTGTTCCATTCTGTTTTTTTTTGGCGAGATTAAGATGCGCAAGGTTTTTATTCCACCAAGGAACTTTGTGAGGATACGGGCTTGGGGATGTTGGTGGGATGGTGCGATGGGCACTTTGGAGGATGGTTTTATTAATTATGGCTGATTCTTTGTTTATATTTGTGGAGGTGGGGTATTTGTTACTTATTTTTTCTGTTAATATGTTGAAGCTTTCCTAGTTGCTTTCTTTGGTTTTAAAGTATGGACTGCTAAAGTTATTAGGGGTGACTGGTGAGAACAGGGAAATAAGGATTGGAAAATGGTCACTACCGCAAAGATGGTCGGATATTTGCCATTTGGTAAAGGGCTTAAGTGAGGGTAAGGATAAGGTTAAGTCAATGTGTGTAAAAGTATTATGTGTGGTGAAGTGCGTAGGGGATTTGTCGTTGAGGATTGCAAGATTTTACTGGTTAATAAATTTAGCGATAGTTCTGCCTCTACTGTTAGTGCAGGGGATTCCCATTTGGGATGCCAACCGTTAAGATCTCCGGAAAAAATTATGTTGGGGTGGTGAAATTGAATAACATTTGTGAGTTTGGAATTGATAGTGATGCGTTGGGGGATGGATATGTACGCTGAGTAAATTGTGATATATAGTTTTGATTTTATTTGTATGGCTAGGCTTCGAAGTCATTTGTCGATTTGGGAGTGTTGTGTTGTTTAGAGGATAAGCACTGCTACTCCACCAAATCTGTTTGTTGCTGCGTTAGTTATAAGAACAAAGTTTGTAGGTATTGGCATGTTGTGAGTGTTTTGAATGTGGGTTTCTTGAGGAGATTATGTGAGGTGAGTATTTTTTGATTAGAATTAGAAGTTCACTGTAGTTATTTGAATATCCTTTTAAATTCCATTGAATTATTTTAAGTGTCATTTAAATTGGGTTTTTTTTTTTAAATAGAGTGCAGAAAATTGATTTTGTTTTTCCCTGTATGCTAACTACAGTGGCTTTGGAGCCCTAATCGGTCGTCACAAAAGTGACGATTTTGTCAGGTTGGAGCTCTATGTATTAGAGAGTGTTAACGACGTCCTCTGCCCCTGCGGCCCTTGCGCTGGCATGATGTCTTTTGAAGAACTGTCATGTCCGCACTGTACGGGATTTTCGCAAACAGAATGCGTTAAATGTAGGGTTGCGCTTTTTCACTTGAATTAAGTACAGACATTTTCCCACCATTCCGCTATTTTCTGGATGTTACTATTATTCATCCAACTTCATCAAAGGATTACGCCCAACCGTCGCCACGAGCGGGGAATGAGGGTCAAATTCAAGTGAGTGAGATTATTTGTTTAGTTGGATAGGCTTCACAGTTATTGCCTACACAACAAATCATTAAACATCTGGCTCAACTATTTAGTTTCCTACCCCCACGGGAGGGAAAATTGTGATACGTTATTTTTGTGTATTTCCTATGGTTTTCAAAATTCAACACAACGCACTTTAATCCAAATATTTCACCGGGCAAGGCCGGGGTATTACCAGATAGTATTTTATAATGCAATTACAAAATGACCGAAATGTGTGTAACGGGTCACAATCACAATTGCAAGCGAGGTGTTGATAATGCTTGAGAGCGCACGCTAATTTTCCGGCTCTGGCTCGTCGGCAAGTGGTGTGGTGGTCTTGCTCTCGGGATCATGTGTGCATCTTCAAAATTCTTTACTTTAATTTGCATGCAGGGACAAGCTATGTAGCCGGGAAAAGAAAAACAGGCAAGATTGAGAGAAATGAGAAGGTGTTTGGGAATTATGATCAGAGCAGCGTAAACAAGATTGTCTATGTCCTCTACTATTATGAGGAGATTCTCGCCCGCCCTACCTATGCAATTCTTTACCTGGAGAAAAAAATATTTTTTTTTAGAATGGCCCTAACAAATAGCCAAGGGATATAAAACATTATAAAATATTTATTAAGTGTAAATAAAAGTAAATAATTAGTAATATGAATAAAACTATAAATATACATGGGGCCTTATACGCGCATTGGCGCCATTTACATAAAGAAAAATATGGGGACTCTAATGATCCGAATTCGGTGTTACCCCAAAAAAATAGAATACCCTTTTATTACCCCTGCAAAACAATTGAGAGTTTCGGTCAAGAATAAACGAGTAAATAATTCTGCTCAAAATAAGAGAGGGGGAATTGAATTGAGCGCATTGCGCAAGCTCTGCACTACGTGAAGAGAATTAAATTGAGTGCAATTGAATTATGCTTGAGAGCTTCGTTCAACTAAGCATTTATCTCGACACTTCATAAATTGAGGGTATACACCAACATGTCTACCAAGTTTGGTTGCTCTATCTTTAAGGGTGTGGCAAGGGTGTCCGTTCATACGGAAAGACGGATATTTCGCAAACCCAATATACTCTTTTCCTTCGGGGACAGCGTATAAAAATGGATTAGTTATCACATTAACAAAAAAAAATGTACACAATTGCAAGAGTGCTAAAGAACATCTCCGTTCAATATCCAAACTCTTCTTCGCCTCACATTTCTCACTCAATGCCCACAAAAAAATTTGCAGAAAAACTTCCACTCAAGGCCACGAGGCATGCAAGGGACCGAAAATTAGGGGTCTAGAATTTTCTAATGAATTAGAATTTTAAATTAGCACACTTTAAAGCTTCATTGGCAAACCACTAACATTTTTTTTCCACAGCTGGGTGGTCGCTTCAGCCTTTGACTTCCTTCCGCGATCGCAGGTCTCAAGTCTTTTTTTTCGCCCTTAGAACCAATACTTGGCAAGACCGGGTTCATCTTAAGGACATAGAAAATATATTCCTTAATTATCAAATAAATCGCACCAAAAAAAATTCCCTATTTAAATTTTCAGATGACCGCACGACGATATGGCTGTTTGCGCACCGTTGGCAGACTAATTCTCTGAAATCACTCTGCCGAACTTCCCTCTGCTTGCGGAGTTTATGTGATTCTTTTTTTGTTGAGTGACTCGTAATTTTTCAGACTTATCGAAACTCTAAGTCTAAGGCCGACTAATACTGTAGCATTATGCTCTAAGCGACTTGGCCAAAAAAGCTGATAGACATTTATGTATAGATGATAAAAAATAAAAATTAAGTTGATTTCTAGCTTAAAATATAATATAAAAGTCTTAGCAGATCGTTGTCACTTCCGATGTGCTAGCTCGAATGGTAGAATCTTCCAGCCATGATGGCATGTCAGGCGATACATTTGCAGGGCTTTTTCTTTAAATAAACTATTTATTGGGTGCCAAACCTGCACCAAAAAATATCCCACTTAGAAACATACTCCTTCTAAAACAACAAAGCGTCGAGACTTACACCATTTTGGAGTTTAGCACAGGCAAAAAATGAATAAAATGCCGACCAGTCCAACAATGATCCACGCGACTTGTGGCACCAATTATATATTTTGATTCCCGACCTACAAATGGGTACAAAATAAACGTGCAAATGTATGTACAGGTACAGGAGACATCTCCGACCCTATAAAGTATATTCTTGATCAGTATCAGAAGAGATTTGATTTGGCCATGTCCGGTCTGTCTGTCCGTCCGTATGTATGAACGCAAGGATCTCAGCAACTATAAGAGCTAGAGACACCAAATTTGGAATGTAGGTTCGTGTATAGCGGGAGCAGGTCAAGTTTATTTTAGATTTGAGATATCTCCCCCCGTTCCCCGCACTCGATAAAAACCGTTTTACAGGAACAATTTTTAAGATATAGCTTTGGATTTGGCATGTGCAATACTTTAGTCACTCTAATCTACTGTCCAAATATCAAGTCGTTCGGATAATAAACACGGAAGTTATTAACGAAAGAAGATTCAGTGCTCAGCGCAGGGGAAGAAGAAGCACAGCCACCAATTAAATTGCCTCGCTTGCGTTGCGCTCGAGCTGTCGCTCGTGTGTGTGCGTCTTTTGTGTATGTGTGTGTGTATATGTGTCTGTATGTGTGTGTATGTGTACGTAGATCTTTTCCGCTTCGCTTCGCTTTCGCAAACGGACGTGTTTTTTTTCTTGCGCCTCGCAGTTAATTTTTCTTTCCTCGTTCTTAGCAATTATTAAATTGCAAGTTTTATATTTGTGACGTGTGTTTTCATTCGGTTGTGTTAAACACCTGTGTTGAACTTTAATTGCAATTATTTGTGCTTTATTTGCAAATTTAAAATTTTTGTGCCTATACACAACAACAAACTGCAGCCAAGCATTCTGTTTGATTTTGCAGTTGCATTGCGTCTGCATATAATTTGTTTTTGTGTGTACTCACTTCTTCTCTTTTTTATCTCTCTCCCGCGCTTGCATTAGTTGTGTTGTTGGTGTTGGTCGCGGTCTTTTCTGTTAGAAATCCGTTTGTGAGTTTCGGTCGTCGCGCCCGCGCTTTGTGTTGTTTTGTGTTTGTAAGTACAAATCAGCGGTAGTTGTTTAACCCTAGGGTGCCTTTCCGTTCTTTTTACATTCTTTTTGGTTGTTTTGCTTTTTATTTTATTTTTTGTTTATCTTTTTTTATATTCTATTTTCTTATATTTAAATTCCTTTTTGCTAGAATGTTTGTCTGTTACAATAAAAATTGCCAGGTTAGAGCAAACTCGAAGATGGGCTTTGTTTGTTGCTGGCTGTGTGATAATGTGCCACACGAAAAATGTGCTGGCCTAAACGGCAGAATTGTGGACCAGATTGAGTCAAAATCTGGCCTCAAGTGGACATGTGTATCCTGTAGGGATGTTGAACGGGACATCATGGGTTTCATGAGGCAGACTAAGAAAGGCTTTGGTGACATATTCGGGCGGTTCAAAAAACTGTTCGATGGTTTTTCCGACTTGGAGAACGAATTCAAAAGTATGAAACTTTTGAATGAGTCTCCCAAACGGAAGAAGGCTAATTTTAGGCTGTCTATTGGCCCCAATGAACTGCAACTCCCCACACATGCTTCCACTACATGCGCAACTAATAAACAGTTAGAATTAATAAATTTATCGTCCCCCTCTCCTCATAATTCAATAATCAGAAGTGACGAGAATAGCATCGTAGAGCATTCTGATTCGCTGGCTATTAACACTGTTGACCCGGATCAACAGCCTAGTGATAATATACCGGCCGAATCAACTGGTCTAGCAACTAATGCTGTGGCTCCAGTGGATGCAACTGCTTTGGTTACTAAGAAGACCCTTATAGGAATTCCACCACGGAAACAAATCTTTGTTTCCAGGCTTGCTCCTGATACTACATCTCGATGATGTGAAGGCCAAATCTAAAGCCCACATTACGGTGGAAAAATTCAAATTTACGTATTCTCGGGAAATTTCGTCATTTAAAATAAGTGTTCCGGCTGAATATTTCAACAATATTTGTTGCAAAGAATTCTGGCCCGACCACTTAGTTATCAAAGAATATACGTAACAAAGAAAAATCGGCCTCCGATTTCACTTCCTTCTTCCGCTGGTAGTTCTAACCCAACTCTTGTAATATCTGATAGTTCAAAAACTAACATCCTCCCTCTCACTTGGCTATCAGAATGTAAGAGGTCTTTGTAGTAAACTTAGTAATCTTTATCTAAATAGCCTAACTTTTCCTTTCCATGTCGTTGCCTTTTCTGAAACATGGCTAAGGCCCGACATCCTTAATTCTGAAATCCTGTCTAACAAATTCTCCATTTATAGAAAAGATCGCACCCCTCGTCGTGGTGGTGGTGTTCTTATTGCTGTTGACGCTTATTTATCATCGGAGCTTGTAATAATCGATAATTGAATAGATATTGAATTTGTTGCTGTAAAATTGTGTATGTCCAGTATTTGCTTTTATATTACTTGTTCTTATATTCCACCTTCTTCCGATATTTCTATATATTCTTTGCATGCTTCTGCTATACAATCTGTCTCATCTATGGTTTCTGATCGTGATTTTCTTGTAGTTCTTGGTGACTTTAATATCGCCGGAACTACCTGGACTTCAGGTCCCGATTCTAGCGTGTTGACTCCCACATCTCAGCACGATTTTATTGAAAGTTTATTTGGGATGTCATTGTGTCAAATCAATGATATCCCAAATTCTTCACATAAAATGCTTGATCTTGTTTTTGTCTTGGATTCCTCATTCTATTCTGTCTCCCGTACTGAACCTATATCCACTCCTGAAGATCCTTATCACCCAACTTTGGAGGTGTTGATTGACTTACCAGCCAGTGTGCCAAGCCCTGGTAGAGAACTGGCTGAGCGAGTTCGACAATTTCGGAAAACCGATTTTACTAAACTTGCTCAGCTCCTATCCCAGACTGACTGGTCCCAGCTGTACATGTGTAGAGACATGGATTGTGCAATCAATTACTTTTATTCTACCTTAAATTCATTATTTGATTGTTGTGTCCCGTTTTGTAACCCTCGTAGGTCTAACAAACCTGTGTGGTTTACACGTGAATTGATAAACTTAAAAAATAGAAAGTCGAGATTGTACAAAAAGTTCAAGGAATTTGGCTCTTCCTCGGATTTCTCTCGCTATTTGATTGCCCGATCTAACTTCTCTGCACTTAATTTACACTGTTATAACAACTACCTCAGGAGCTGTAGGTTACAGTTTCAGCGGGATCCTAAAAGGTTTTATAACTTCGTTAATGCGAAGCGTAGGTCATCAACATTTCCATCAACTGTATTTTTTGAAAAAAAGACAGCTGACTCAGATCAGGCTATCGCCGATCTTTTTGCCGAATTTTTTCAAACGACTTACAGTTCACAACCTTATCATATGGTTTCGCCTTATCCTTATCATGTAAATAACTCCAATTGCATTTTTGGACCTTTAATCACTGAAAGTTCGCTTCTACGTGATTTGAAGTCTATTAACCCCGTATTTTCTCCGGGACCTGATGGAGTACCAGGCTGTGTGCTCAAGTACTGTGCTGAAGGTACTTTTAAGCCATTATTTGTTCTTTTTAAATTGTCCGTGGAGTTGTGTTCTTTCCCCAATATTTGGAAAGAATCATTTATTATTCCTCTCCATAAAAAAGGAAACAAGTCTAATGTCGAGAACTATAGAGGTATTTCTAAGTTGTCTGCTATTCCTAAGATTTTTGAGAAATTAATAACTTCTCAACTTCAACATTTATGTAGATCTATAATTTCACCCTGCCAGCATGGGTTTGTGAAATATAGATCTACTACCACTAACCTATTGGAATTCACTTCTCTTATTATTAAGGGATTTCAATCTAAAATGCAAACAGATGTTATTTATACTGATTTCAGTAAGGCTTTTGATTCTGTTAATCAATCTCTTTTACTTCACAAGCTTCATCTTCTAGGATTTCCAAATAACTTAATTCTTTGGATTTCTAACTATTTAACTCTTAGAACCCAAAAGGTTTATTTCAAAGGCTTTGTCTCTAAGTCTGTTCAAGTTACTTCTGGAGTACCACAAGGAAGTCATCTTGGCCCCTTATTATTTACTCTTTCATCAATGACCTTCCTTCTGTCGTAAATTACTCTCGGGTGCTGATGTATGCCGATGATGTTAAACTTTGTCTGTCATCTACTGATTTCTTATCTGGTCAAAGGTTGCAAACTGATCTTGATAGTTTTCAAGCCTGGTGTCGGGTAAATTTATTAAATCTTAATTGTGGTAAGTGTAACGTAATGTCCTTTTACAGGCGAATGCCCTTTCTTAATAATTATATTCTTAATGGTAAGCCGCTTGCTCGAATTGAGTCGGTTGATGATTTGGGTATCCTCTTAGATCCCAAGCTTAAGTTTGACAAGCATATCTTTTCCACCGCTAATCGTGCCTTTGGTGTCCTGGGTTTCATTAAGCGTTGGTCGAAGGAATTTAACGATCCCTACATTACTAAAACTCTTCATACTTCTCTTGTGCGACCTATTCTTGAAAATGGTTCTTGTATTTGGTGTCCCCAATTCAAGGTTCATTATGATAGATTAGAATCGGTACAAAAACAATTTCTGCTCTTTGCACTCCGGGGTCTTAACTGGAATACTAATACTCGCTTGCCTTCTTATCGTAGTAGACTTTTATTAATAAATTTGCCTTCGCTTTCTGATCGTAGAACCATGCTGGGTGTAATTTTCTTACACAAACTAATTAATGGGGAAATTGATTCTTCTTAAATAATCAGCCAAATTAGGTTTGCAGTTCCGATCAGGTGTTCTAGAAACTTTCTTCCACTATCTCTTCAAGCTTGTAGTTCTAATTATGCTATTCATAACCCCTTTCGAGTCTTATGCTCGAACTATAACAATCTTTTCCATCTAATAAGTAATGCTACTTCAATTTCTACACTTAAAACTTTACTCTTACGTTATTTATGTAATCCTTAGGAACTTTTTTATAATGTTATTTTTGTATTTGCATGTCCGCGATTTTTCGCTACCGTACGTTATGCGGCGTGCCCCTCGGTCGGTTGGGCGGGAGGTGGGTTGCATTTATGCTTGGGTCCGCGCGTTAACAAGCCCGTGCTTGGTGTCGTTGGGCCACTTGTATGTACTGTTCGTTAGTACATCAACGTCCAGAAAAGCCTTACAACTATTTTCCCCCGTTGTATTGCCCGCAAAGCACCGAGGTTATTGTGTTTATATTTGGAAATTAATATGAAGCCATTCGCATGAAAAACAAAAATGCTGAATTCCAGACTTCACCTGTTTTCCGACCGTGGCTGTTTCAAAACTGGTAGCACATGTGTCGAATTATTTAATGTGAGGTGCTTTGAAAATTATTGTCGAAATAATTGGATGATAAACAGAAAACTTTGAAAAGGAGTTTAAAGTCAATCGGACGAAAATCAAAAAAGTTTCATATAACAGTTTTCTGCGAATTTTCCGACTTTTTTGGTAGATTTTCCAAAATCTTTGACAACCGCGCCTATTGCGCCAATAGAACCTTGAAAATGAGTTACAAGTCAATCGCATGAAAACTAAAAACGTCGAATTCCAGTGTTTTCCACAGATTTTCCGACTATTAGGCTGAATTTCCCAAAATCGCTGTCAAATTATTTTACGTGAAGAGCTTTGTAAATTAAGTTGAAGGTGATCGGACTATAATTAGACTTTCGCCCATACAACCTTGAGACCACCGTTTTCCACCCACGGGTTTGAATTTTCCAAAATCGGTGAAATATATGTCAAATGAATTTTTGTGTAGATCTTTTAAAATGAGTTGGAAGCCGACTGGATGGTAAGCAAAAATGTTTAATACAACAGTTTTCCGCGATTTTCCACGCTTGAAGGTGGAATTTTCCAAAATCGCGTCTTAGAGTGCACTTTCATCATAGATGGAACCTACTGTATTCAGCATCGTGGCTCTTACGGCTTGGGCTGTGCGATGATTGCCAATCACTCAGTCAGTCAGCACGAACTCTTTTAAATATGTATGTATTTAGATAAAGAATGGACGGTCAGACATGCTAAACATGTTGACTTGGCACTTCTACTGCCCATTGCAATCTTGTGCGATCATATTACATTGCACTTGCATTATGCTGGTATGGTATTACCCGCGGCGATGCTCGCATTTCTTATTATTATTTATTATTTATATTATATTATTTAATATTTATAGCTGGAAATACCTCGACATTGCCCAGCGAAATATTTAGATAAAAATAGAGTTTCACAATTTTCCCTCCCGTGGAAACCAATTAGTTGAGACAAATGCCTAATGATTTGTTGTGTAGGGCTGTGAGAATGACTTCGAAGCCGATCTAACTAAACAAATAATCTCACTCATTTGTCTTTGACCCCCATATCTCGCCCGAGGTGACGGGTGGGCGTAGTCTTTTAAAATATTTTTGAAGTTAGAAGAATAATACTTACATTCAGAAAATAGCGGAAGGGTGGTAAATGTCTTTACTTAATTCAAGTGAAAACTCTTAAAACAATCATTTCCATTGTATATAATAACATAGCGCAACCCTACATTTATCGCACTCAGTTTGCGTAAGTCCCCTGCCCTGCGGAAATGTGCACCGCTGTTAGCAAAAACTTCAAAAGTTTCAAATTTTGCGGCAAACTTATTACATGTTGGTACTAACAAATATCAACCGACCGCCACATGGCCACATATGAAAAATCGATCATCAATCTATAATGCGAATGCAGCTGTTCCGATATACTACATAATAATAATAATAATGTTATTGTGTAGTAAATCAGCCCAGCAACATTCGCATTATATTAACTAAAAAGGTATGTAACTAATTAACAATCTGAAATGATTTAAATTAACCTAATCGTTGTACTATAACAAAATAATTGACTCCAGCAGCAGCGCGCCAACTACCGCAGATCGATAGCAAAGCATAAGCAGAGTCTGAGAGACATGAGCAATGCGGCGATTCAGTCGCACTTATAAGTTTTAAGGCCGAGAGAGCGATAAGTCGCGCGTATGATTTTAAGTTGCCTATTCTCATTTTATTTTAAACTATTATTAACAAATTCAAATTTGTGCGGTTCTATAACTACCGGCCTGGCAACTCTGGTAAATATATGATGTTTTCTAACACTAAGACAAACAATTTTTATTTGCAATTTCATTATTTCGACAATAAAGTCTTTTTTTGCTGACAGAATTTGCTTCTTAATTTTGAGACGCGTCGATTAAGACCAAAGTCAGACATTTTGACGCAGTCTTAATATGGGGGCGCTATAATAAAGAATAACCCGCCAAGCACATGTCGAGCAGCATCGCGCCATCTACCGTAGATCGATTGTAAAGCTAGGCAGAGTCTGAGAGACATAAGTAATATGGTGATTTCAGTCGCACTTATAAGTTTTAAGGCTGAGAGAGCCAACATGTGTACCAAGTTTGGTTGCTCTAGCTTCAAGGGTGTGGAAAAATTGCGTTCATACGGACATTTCGCAACCCAATATACTCTTTTCCCTTCGGGAACAGAGTATAATAACACAGATTATCATCTGTAGGATGCTGTCGACGCATAAAACAAAGATGGAACAGAGCAAAAGCAGAGATTCTACCTTCACAAAAGCAGAAAAAAAACGATCTAGGAGCAAAGACAACAAGTAAGAACGTTGAACGTACCCAACGGCAGAATACTCTGTTTTAATACTGGTAGAATTTGGTTATTTGAGGGGTGGAAAAAAAAGACGTGAAACATCCATAGTCTGCATTTAAAATTTTGTGACTACCTGTACAGGTGTGGGAAATATAGATTTTTTTGATTTGCCGGGGAGGGGTGGGAGCAACAACATTTTTTTAATACAGATCGCTTAATTGTGGGAGAACGGGTAGGCGGTGCTCAGCTTCAAGGGGCGTTGGTACGTTCATGGACAACACTAAAAAAATCATGTAGAACGAGAAAATTTTAGATACAATTTTTCCACTCGTTTTCAAAAAGTAAAAACAAATAAATTCTGCTCGTTTTGCGAGGTGATGTTCTCATTTTCATTTTTGGCTTCGTTTTCTCTTTTTCGAACTCAAGTTCGAAACCGAATGTCGATAGCATAAAGTATCAGCTGTTGAACAAACTAGAATATACATAGTTGATTTGAGTATTAAAAGTGAAGTGAAGTAAACATTGCAATAATCCAAAAGAATATTATCCTTTACTGTGCGCTGCGCAATTAACCTCTTTCATTGCATATAATTCGTTTTAAGCAGCACAACCACAAATCGATTCTTGAGTTTGCTATCAATAAGCAAACCTTACAATTCATTGAGATCAGCTGTTTTGTTTCTCTGTTTGTCAGCTCGATTTCGTTTTTGGTGGTGATTTTTAAACACAGATTTGGAATTCAATAAAAGATATGTAATTTGACTTAAATTAAATGAATTAATGAGCAAATTCGTTTCTAAAAATTATAAGGGACATTAGAAAATTGTGTTTAAGAATATTTTATTTCGTTTTTCTATGTAATCTAGCAATTACTGCAATACCGACGTCGAAATGCTACTCGTACAAGTAGGAACGTTGCAGTCGGACGCACCCGACTGCAGAATACTATGTTCCTAGTCCTATATAATTTGGTTATTTGTGGGTTCGGAAGGAGACGCGAAAAAAACCATAGTCTGTATGCCAAATTTGGTGACTCTACCTGTACAGGTGTGGAGATATAGATTTTGCTCCTTTGTGGGGAGGGGGTGGGGGGTCCAAAAATTTTGATGCAGATTTATCCAAGTGGTCAACATTAGTCTGTATGCCAAATTGATATCATATGTCGATTTGTGGGGGTGTGGGTGGGCGCGTCAACATTTTTTGATGCAGATCTGTCGGGAATCTCAACATTAGTCTGTATGCCAAATTTGGTGACTATAGCTTTTTAAAATGGGGAAGATACAGGTTTTCTCTAAATTGTGTGGGGTGGGGTGGAGGTGGGGACACTTCATAAATTGAGGATATACACCAACATGTGTAACAAGTTTGGTTGCTCTGGCTCAAAGATAAAGGCAAAAAAATTGCGTTCATACGGACAGACGGACAGTTCCCAAACCCAATATAATATTTTTTCCTTCGGGAAAATCAACAAATGATTTTTATTTTAAAAACAAGTAAGAATGCTATAGTCGAGTATACCTTCCAATCGCATCTTCGTACACTTACACATACACATACACAAAGACGCACACCCACGAGCCATAGCGCAAACCAGGCATTTTAAGTTGTGGATGTGCTTCTTCTTCCCCCCGCTCTGCAGCATTGAATCTTCTTTCATGAATTACTTCCGTGTTTATTATCCGATCGACTTGAAATTAGACAGTAGATTAAGAGTGACCAAAGTATCATACATGCAAACTCCCAACGCTATATTTTGAAAACTGTTACTGTAAAACGGTTTTTATTGAATAGCGGAATTGTAGGGGGAAATATCCCGTATCTAAAATAAACTTAACGTGCTCCCGCTATACATGAACCTACATTCCAAATTTGGTGTCTCTAGCTCTTATAGTTGCTGAGATCGTTGCGTTCATACATACGGACGGACAGACGGACATGGCCAAATCGAAATCTATTTAGATGGAATTGTCGAAAAAATTGTTAAATATATTTCGGGAAGTATTAGAAAATTATATGTAAATCTCGGCATGCACAGTTGCTGCATGACAACGTGAAAGTGCAAAAGAGATAAAACATCTCTCTCTTGAATCGCTCTCTCGGCCTTAAAACTACTTATGTCCCTCAGACTCTGCCTACGCTTTGCTATCGATATACGGTACATGGCGCGCTGACTTTGTCTGACTTTGGTTTTGGACGCCGCGTCTCAAAATTAGAAAGCAAATTCCGGCTAAGCAACAAAACTTTATTGTCGAAATAATGAAACGAATGCAAATAAAAGTTGACCGATATGCGTATATCGACACAATAGTTGCTTGTCTTAGTGTTGGAAAACATCAAACATTTACCAGAGTTGCATATATAAGAACGCACAAATTTGAATTTGTTTATAATAGTTTAAAATATAATGTGAATAACCCGTTTAATATAAATCTAGCGATAAAAAAGTTTTACAGCAACAATTTTAAAGATATACATAGCCCTTGGATTTGGCATGATATAATTTGGTCAGTTAATCTACTGTACAAAATTCAAGTAAGCATTGAAGTTGTTCATCAAACAAGATTCAGCACCTCACTAGCATTCTTGCTCGTGTGCGTGAGTTGTGAGATGTGAAGTTTTAGTCCTGTGTAAAGGGAGTCTCGTAGTCGGGTATACTCGACTATAGCATTCTTACTTGTTAAAACAAAAATATTGCATACGTTACAGACAATTTATTAAGCAATGATCTAGCTCTTATTTGTAACATACTACTGCGACATACATAGCAATGACGATCTTCTTGAACACATTTTTAGCCATCTGACAAAATAAAATTCTCTGCTGGACGTTAACGAAGACGCAGAAAATGAAAGAATGTATGCCGAATTTGGGGATTCTGCCTGTACAGGTGCGGGAGATATAGATTTTGGTCATTTGAGGAGGAGGGCGTGGGGGAGTCCAATATTTTTTGATGCAGATTTGTCCAGGGGGTCAACATTAGTCTGACACTTCATAAATTGAGGGTATATGCCAACATGTGTTGCTCTAGCTTCGCAAACCACCATTTTTCAAAATCGCTAACACATGTGTCGAATTATTTAATGCGAGGTTGTTTATTTATTTACTATTATTTTTATCTATCAAAAAAATTAAACTTCAACAGTTTTCCACGAATTTTCCGACCTTTGGGGTACATTTTCCAAAATCTTTGAGTTTCGCGCCTATTATGTTTTTCTATAGAACCTTGAAAATGAGTTTGAAACCAATCGCATGAAATTAAGAATGTCGAATGCCACAGTTTGCCACCGAATTTCCGACCATGGGGCAAAATTTCCCAAAATCGGTGATACACGCATCGAATTATTTAATGAGAGAATGAGTTTGAAGCCAATCGGACGATAGTCAAAAAAGTTGCAAACAGCAGTTTTCCGCAAATTTCCGTCCTTGAGGGTAGATTTTCCAAAATCTTTGACCACCGCGCCTCAATTTGTGCAAATGTATGTAACAGGCAGAAGGAGACATCTCCGACCCTATAAAGTATATATATTCTTGATCAGTATCAAAAGAGATTTCGATTTGGCCATGTCCGTCTGTCCGTCCGTATGTATGAACGCAAGGATCTCAGCAACTATAAGAGCTAGAGATCACCTTCAAATTCATTTTTAAAGCTCTTAACATATAATAATTTGACACGTATATCAGCGATTTTGGGAAATTCGGCCCTATGGACGGAAAATTGGTGGAAATCTCTGGCATTCGACATTTTTAATTTACATGCGAGTGGGTTCATAGTCATTTTCAAGGTTCTATGGGAAAACTAAATTGGCACGGTGGTCAAAGGTTTTGAGAAAATCTACCCCCAAACTTTTTTGATTATCGTCCGATTGGCTTCAAAATAATTTTCAAAACTCTTCACATTTAATAAGATGACACGTGTATTGCTGTTGGTGGATAACTGTAGCATTCGACACTTTTAATTTTCATGCAATTGGCTTCAAACTCATTTTTAAAGTTCTAAATAAAGACACAATAGGCAAATATACTCTCAAGGTCGGAAAAATCGCGGAAAACTGTTGTGCGGAACGTTTTTGAATATTGTCCGATTGACTTCAAACTCATTTTCAAAGATTTCGATTTAAATGAAGTACTTGCACTTCACTATCAACTGGCTTTAGCAAGATCTGCAAAGCGACTAGACTGACGCCTTTCTTGGCGCGCTAGGGGACCCTGTTAACAGAGAAAGGTGAAATTCGCCATATTGGCAACTGAGGCTATCAACCTATGCAAATTTTTCACTCACTTTCGAAGCGATCTACCCTTGACCCCTAGATGGCGCTTATCACATTTTGACTTGCAGATACAAAGTACATATGTATATTTAGAGCTGCAGCAAGCGCGTTTCATGTGGACTTCATTAAATCATCGCCGTCTGCTTGCTTCTTTAAAAACTGCATTTCGTTTGTTTTGTCGAGTTCCGTCATAAGTATATAAATTAAATCATTGTTATGTTGCGAAACAGCAACAGAAACAGCCAATTTCTTAAGAAAATTCATTTATGTTACCATTTTTCAAATATTCCATGCTGCTGACGCCAAATGTTGAATTGATGGTAGATGGTGGCAGTGTGAATCGGTGTTCCACCATCCACCATCTTCCTGGCCTATTAATCTCAAATTCATCTGAACAAAAAATGCTTGGAGTTTCATATTCATCAGATAGATTGGGGTCAATTACATTTGTCACACGATAATTCTTAAACAACATCGAACATGATGGAGTTGCAGCGAGTCATAGGCAAACCTTGTTCGGCTGCCTTCGAGAGGGATTTTTTTATTTTTCTGGACGTTGATGTACTAACGACATAGTACATACAAGTGGCCCAACGACACCAAGCACGGGCTTGTTAACGCGCGGACCCAAACATAAATGCAAACCCACCTCCCGCCCAACCGACCGAGGGGCACGCCGCATAACATACGGCAGCGAAAAATCGCGGACATGCAAATACAACAATAACATTATACAAAAGTTCCTAAGGATTACATAAATAACGTAAGAGTAAAGTCTTAAGTGTAGGAATTGAAGTAGCATTACTTATTAGATGGAAAAGATTGTTATAGTTCGAGCATAAGACTCGAAAGGGGTTATGAATAGCATAATGAGAACTACAAGCTTGAAGAGATAGTGGAAGAAAGTTTCTAGAACATCTGATCGGAACTACAAAACTAATTTGGCTGATTAATTCAGAATAATCAATTTCCCCATTAATTAGTTTGTGTAAGAAAATTACACCCAGCATGGTTCTACGATCAGAAAGAGAAGGCAAATTTATTAATAAAAGTCTACTGCGATAAGAAGGCAAGCGAGTATTAGTACTCCAGTTAAGACCCCGGAGTGCAAAGAGCAGAAATTGTTTTTGTACCGATTCTAATCTATCCTGATGAACCTTGTATTGGGGACACCAAATACAAGAACCATATTCAAGAATAGGTCGGACAAGAGAAGTATAAAGAGTTTTAGTAATGTAGGGATCGTTAAATTCCTTCGACCAACGCTTAATGAAACCCAGGACACCAAAGGCACGATTAGCGGTGGAAAAGATATGCTTGTCAAACTTAAGCTTGGGATCTAAGAGGATACCCAAATCATCAACCGACTCAATTCGAGCAAGCGGCTTACCATTAAGAAAATAATTATTAAGAAAGGATATTCGCCTGTAAAAGGACATTACGTTACACTTACCACAATTAAGATTTAATAAATTTACCCGATACCAGGCTTGAAAACTATCAAGATCAGTTTGCAACCTTTGACCAGATAAGAAATCAGTAGATGACAGACAAATTTTAACATCATCGGCATACATCAGCACCCGGGAGTGATTTACAACAGAAGGAAGGTCATTTATGAACCGAGTAAATAATAAGGGGCCAAGATGACTTCCTTGTGGAACTCTGGAAGTAACTTGAACAGACCTAGAAGCTAAGCCTTTGAAATACACTTTTGGGTTCTAAGAGTTAAATAGTTGGAGATCCAAAGAATTAAGTTATTTGGAAATCCCAGAAGGTGAAGTTTATGAAGTAAAAGAGAATGATTAACAGAGTCAAAGGCCTTACTGAAATCAGTATAAATAATGTCTGTTTGCTTTTTAGATTGAAATCCCTTAATGACAAATGAAGTGAATTCCAATAGGTTAGTGGTAGTAGATCTATATTTCACAAACCCATGCTGGCAGGGTGAAATTATAGATCTACATAAATGTTGAAGTTGAGAAGTTATTAATTTCTCAAAAATCTTAGGAATAGCAGACAACTTAGAAATACCTCTATAGTTCTCAACATTAGACTTGTTTCCTTTTTAATGGGAATAATAAATGATTCTTTCCAAATGTTGGGGAAAGAGCACAACTCCACGGACAGTTTAAAAATAAAAAATAGTGGCTTTAAAATACCTTCAGCACAGTACCTAAGCACACAGCTTGGTACTCCATCAGGTCCCGGTGAAAATACGGGCTTAATGGCCTTTAAATCACGTAGAAGCGAACTTTCAGTTATTAAAGGTCCAAAAATGCAATTGGAGTTATTTACATGATAAGGATATGGCGAAACCATATGATAAGGTTGTGAACTATAAGTCGTTTGAAAAATTCGGCAAAAAGATCGGCAATAGCCTGATCTGAGTCAGCTGTCTTTTTTTCGAAAAATACATTTGATGGAAGTGTTGGTGACCTACGCTTCGCATTAACGAAATTATAAAACCTTTTAGGATCCCGCTGAAACTGTAACCTACTGAGGTAGTTGTTATACCAGTGAATAAATAACGCGAAAAATCCAAGAAAGAGCCAGATTCCTTGAACTTTTTGTACAATCTCGACTTTCTATTTTTTAAGTTAGTTAAATCCCGTGTAAACCACGCAGATTTGTTAGACCTACGTGGGTTACAAAATGGAACACAGGAATCAATTAATGAATTTAAAGTTAAATAAAAATATTCGATTGCACAATCCATATCTCTACACATGTACAGCTGGGACCAGTCAGTCTGGGATAGGACCAGAGCAAGTTTAGAAAAATCGGTTTTCCGAAATTGACGAACTCGCTCTGCAAATTTTCTGCCTGGGCTTGGCATCCTGGCTGGTAAGTCAATCAACACTTCCAAAGATGGGTGATAAGGATCTTCAGGAATGGATATAGGTATAGTCCGGGAGACAGAATAGAAGGAGGAATCCAAGACAAAAATAAGATCAAGCATTTTATGTAACGAATTTGGGATACCATTGATTTGACACAATGACATCCCAAATAAACTATCAGTAAAATCATGCTGAGTCGTGGGTGTCAACACGCTGGAGTCAGGACTAGAAATCCAGGTAGTTATGGCAATATTAAAATCACCAAGAACTACAAGAAAATCACGATCAGAAAGCATAGATGAGACAGAATGTATAGCAGAAGCATGCGAAGAATAAACAGAGAAATCTGAAGAAGGTGGTATATATGAACAAGTAATAAAAAAACAAACACCACAAAAACTAACTTTAACAGCAATAAATTCAATATCTACAGAGCTATCAGTTATTACTATCTCAGATGACAAATCAACGTCAACAGCAATAAGTACACCACCACCACGACGAGTAGTGCGATCTTTTCTATATATAGAGAATTTATTAGAAAGAATTTCAGAATTAAGAATGTCGGGCCCTAGCCATGTTTCAGAAAAGGCAACGACATGGAAAGGAAAAGTTAGGCTATTTAGATAAAGATTACTATGTTTACTACAAAGACCTCTTACATTCTGATAGCCCAATGAGAGGGAGGATGTTAGTTTTTTGAACTATCAGATACTACAATATGTGGGTTAGAACTACCACCGGAAGTTTTTGCCCTATATTCCTTAACAACTAAGTGGTCGGGCCAGAATTCTTTGCAACAAATGTTGTTGAAATACTCTGCCGGAACACTTATCTTAAATGACGATATTTCCCGAGAATACGTGAATTTGAACTTTTCCACCGTAATGTGGGCTTTAGATTTAGCCTGTATAAAGGCCTTCACATCATCAGATGTAGTATAAGGGGCAAGCCTAGAAACAAAGATTTGTTTCCGTGGTGGAATACCTATAAGGGTCTTCTTGGTAGCCAAAGCAGTTGCATCCAATGGAGCCACAGCATTGGTTACTAGACCAGTTGATTCGATTGGTTTATTATCACTAGAGTGTTGAATCAGAATGCTCTACGGGGTCAGAAGGAACAACATCCATGGGTACGATGCTATTCTCGTCACTTCTGATTATTAAACTATGAGGAGAGGGGGACGATAAATTTATCAATACTAACTGTTTAGTAGTTACGGATGTAGTGGAAGCAAGTGTAGGGAGCTGCAGGTAATTCGGGCCAATAGACAGCCTAAAATTAGCCTTCTTCCGTTTTGGAGACTCATTTAAAAGTTTCATACTTTTAAATTCGTTCTCCAAGTCGGAAAAACCATCGAACAGTTTTTTAAACCGCCCGAAAATGTCACCAAAGCCTTTCTTAGTCTGCCTCATAAAACCTATAATGTCCCTTTCAACATACCTACAGGATACACATGTCCACTTGAGGCCAGATTTTGACTCAATCTGGTCCACAATTCTGCCGTTAAGGCCAGCACATTTTTCGTGTGATACATTATCACACAGCCAGCAGCAAACAAAGCCCATCTTAGAGTTTGCTCTAACCTGGCAATTTTGAGTAAAGCAGACAAACATTTTATTAAAAGAAAAATATAAATAGATAAAAAATAAAATAAACAGGAACCACTGCACAAGAAATAGAAAGCACAAAATAAAAAAGAAGGCACCCTAGGGTTAAATTTGTTGACGCTGATTTGTACTTACGCACAACAACACCAATTATAAAATATAAAAGCGCGGGCGCGTCGACCGAAATCAGCAACGGAATACAAAACAAAGAGAGAAACCGTAACCAACACCAACGATAGAAGCGCGCGAGAGCGTTAGGCAAGCGTTTAGAGCGCGGATTAGTAGAAATACAAAAACAAATATAAGCACAATGAAAACTGTACAAATCAACCACCAGATTGCTTGTTGCAGTTTGTTGTTGTATTTGAACAAATTTAGTAAATATTAATGATATTAAATTGCAATTTAGTGTCCAACAATGTGTTCACACAACAAAAAACACAAGTTATCACTTGATATCACGAGGAAAATAAACAAAAACGATGCGCAAGAAAAAAACGTCCGTTGCGAATGCGAAGCGAATGCGAATGAGCAGTGACAACGAGCAGACGCATTGCAGCTGAGAGAGACGCTTATTAATTTGAAAACACATACTTATGTAAAAACCTTATAAAATATCTACTCTGATGTATAAACATGTAATCTTGAATTCATTAAACTATAATAAAACTTGTTCTAAAATGGAATCGCTATCGAGTTCTCATTTACCATTTTTAAGCTGCTATGAACATCCAACCACGCCAAAAATGACCTTCCTGACAAGTCAGAAGTGGGATTAATTAGTACAAGTGGTTAATGAAATAATGAGTGTTAATATCAAAAACTGAAAAAAAAAAACAAAACAAGTGTTTTAGCGAAAAACGGAAAATGTACAGCGGACAACGTATTTAATTGTGTGTGTATGAAAACGACTACGAGAGTAGACACGAAAGTTTGTGAACAATGACGGGAAATAAGTATCAGCGCAAGAAGTCACTGCAAGAAAAGTGTAGACATGCTGGTCTATCAACATCGGGAAACAGAGAGCAACTAATGAAACGTTTACGTGAGCATGGCAGTGATGACGAATACGGTAGTGCAGAAATGCAGAATCAATCTATGCGAGAAAGAATTGATATGCTTGAAAATACAATACGTGAATTGCAAGAAAAGTCTTTTCAACCCTCGATGCATTCGTAGCGTTTACTGCCAATGGCGCCTTCGAGTCGCACGGCAGAAAAGTATAGCAGCGTGCCAGAAAAAGTAACTGTCAACTCTGCTATTTCACCATTGCAAACTCACGAAGCTCATACAACTCCAACGACCAACGAACGACATGTAACATGTTCGATTCTCTCGCGACCATTCCCGATCGTGGACTCGAACATGTACGCGCCCAACGGCAATGTAGCTACGTCTCAGCTGCATGGGCAAACGGATCTAGCAAGTGTTGCAACATGTTGCTGAACCACATATGTACGCGCCCAACGGAAATGTAGCTACGTCTCAGCTACATGGGCAAAGGGATCTAGCAAGTGTTGCAACGTCGCGGCAACATGTTGCTGAATCACATATGTACGCGCCCAACAGAAATGTAGCTACGTCTCAGCTGCATGAGCGAACGCAAACGGCAAATGCTGCAACGCATCAGCAACAAACTGATAATCCAAATATGTATATCCCTAACGTGAATATACCGAATGTAAATAACGGAGTGCACGCTCAAGAATACCCGGGTATTTGCAAATGGAATATGCATACCTATCCGAACAATATGTATCATAACAATGCACAGAACAATGAACGTGAAGTGTTATACGAAAATAAAACAAAAAATTATAATCCGTATGGCAGTATAAGAGAGATTGTGGCATTGCTTCCAGAATTTAATCCTTCGTTCGATAAATCGCTGGATTCACGACAGTTTATTAAACGTGTTAAATCACTTCGTAACGCATATGAATGGGATGATCGAGCACTGATTTTTGGGGTGCAACAGAAGATGCTAGGTGCTGCAAAATACTGGGTCGACTCAATCGAAGAGGTTTTTCAATCTTGGACAGGGTTTTCCGGAAAGTTCTTAGAAAGTTTTCCATGCATCGAAAACGCAGCTGATGTTCACGTCAGAATGTCGAGAACACGCAGAGCCGTCAATGAGTCGCCACAAGAATATTACTACAAGATGCTCGCAATAGGTAAAAAGGGTGAGTTATCTGATTCAGCGATTCCGAAACATATCATAAATGGTATCAATGATTATGACTTGAAAAGCAAGATATCCAACGATTAAGAATCTTGTAACAGATTATTATGCGATATATTAACGTACAGCGCCCACAACGAAATTAAACATACACCGTTTGGTAGTACCAAACGTTCAACAACATCGTTCCCTCAAAAGCGCAATGAAACACCAAAGTCAACTCGCCAAAACGATGAAAAGGGCGAAAATAGTATAAAATGTTATAACTGCCAGAAAACGGGGCACTATGCTGCCAAATGTCCTGAGCCGAAAACGAAACCAAGCTGTGCTGGTTGTAATCGCACTACTCACGACACCGAAAATTGTCCCGAAAAACAAAAGTCAACTCAACAAATTAATAAAATCGAGGAAAACCGGGAAAATTACATTTGTAAATTTATTACGGTTAACGGCAACGGGACAAATGCGTTTGTAGATCCCGGTAGTACTCGGACACTAGTGCGAAAAACGTTTGCCGATCAAGTTGGTGTATCGCAACGCTGCGCGGTAACATTAAAAGGATTTGGTGGAGGGATATAATTTTGCAATCGAAAACTTGTCGCAAAAATAGTCATTGATGAGAACACTTACGAAACTGAAACGCTTTTAGTAGATGACGGCCTACTTTCCGAAAATGTACTTTTCTATGTCACGACGGTAACAAACTGATCATTCACGGTAATGAATGTTTTATTGAAAATATAAGGAAAATACGCGCGAACGACAATTTACAGGCAGTTGAGAACGAAATAGTCGAAAAAGTAATTACGGATAACGCTGCATGTTTCGCGTATAAAAACATGGAGCTGGGAAAATGTTCATTAACGAAAATGGATATTTCTCTTACGTCAAACGTGCCCATTTATACAACACCGTATCGAATACCATTTGCCCAACGTCCCATTGTCGCAAATATGATAGCAGATCTTCTAGAATGCGATATTATTCGACCGTCGGATTATTGTCAGTAAAAAGAATGGGGAACTTCGTATGTGTATCGATTATCCACGACTTAATGCCATCACCACCAAAATACCGTTTCCTATGCCAAATTTAGAGGAGCAGTTTGCACAACTATCAGGTAACGAATATTTCACAAAGCTTGATCTACGTATGGGTTACTACCAAATCGAGTTAAACGAACTGTCTAAGAAGTACACAGCATTTGTCACTTCTGATGGGCATTACGAATTTAATAGACTGCCTTTCGGTTTGATCAACGCTCCAGCTGTCTTCCAATGCGTAATGAATAAGGTAATTAGTCGAATGAAGCCTGGAGAGGTTCTAGCATATCTGGATGATGTAATAATTCCAAGTAAGTCATTTGAAGAGGGAATTAAGCGCCTAGAAAGAATATTTGAAATTCTTAAAGAAAGTGGTTTGAAATTACGTTTCGACAAATGCAAATTTTAACAAACAGAAATTACCTTCCTTGGGCATATTTGTAAATAAAAATTACATAACACCAGGCGCAATCAAAAACTTCAAGACGCCCACGATCGTAACCGAAGTTAGACGTTTCTTAGGTCTCACCGGATTTTTTTCGAAAATTTGTAAAAATCATTCATTGATTTCAAGACCACTAACTCGACTTTTACGAAAATCAGAAGCAGGAAATTTTGAATGGACAAATGAACGTGAGCAAGCATTTAAAGAATTTATCGAAAAGTTATGCTGCGTGCTTGCATTGTATGATTTCTCAGCGTATCACGAGGGGTTTTATTACAGTCTGTTGACAACATTGATTGGAAGCCTGTTTGTTACTTTAGTCGTCATTGCAATGATACCGAGAGTCGTTATCACAGCTACGAGCTGGAAATTTTGG
Source organism: Hirtodrosophila confusa (assembly GCA_035043065.1). Taxonomy (NCBI): domain Eukaryota; kingdom Metazoa; phylum Arthropoda; class Insecta; order Diptera; family Drosophilidae; genus Hirtodrosophila; species Hirtodrosophila confusa. The sequence goes on from JAWNNI010000201.1 coordinate 63,970, forward strand.
CCGTAGTCGAAACGCTAAAAAGATTTAGAGTTTACGTACTTGGCAAACCGTTTCGTCTCGTCACCGATTGTGCTGCTATTGCAAAGGCAAAATCAAATAAAGAACTCATACCGAAAATAGCACGCTGGTGGTTTAGTATCCTTGATTACGACTGCGAAATTATCCATCGGGAAGGGACCAAGATGGCTTATGTCGACGCTATGAGCCGCGCACCGGCTTCAACGCCAAAGGATTCTTTAGAGGAAGCAGTACGAGCTATAACCAATGACATCGACGACTGGCTCTTAACTATTCAGTTGCAAGACCCCCAACTTGTGGAAATTATTGGAGTTCTGCAAGGAATACACCACAATGATAAATCAAAACAAATTCAACAGGACTACGTTATCAATAACCATCGTTTATATCGCAAGGTAAATGAAACAGCGCGATTTGTGGTGCCGAAAGCAGTGAGATGGCGTATTGTTAAGCTATGTCATGACGATGCCGGATATTTTGGTTTAGACAAAACGATTTTGCGTATACAAGAACGATTCTGGTTTCCGAAAATAAGAAAATACGTAAAAGAGTATATTTCATCATGCGAACGATGTTGTTATTTTAAATCCAAGGGAGGAAAGCCAGAAGGAAGCTTGCATTACAGCGATATCGAGCCTATACCGTTTCGGAAACTGCATGTGGATCATTTGGGACCGTTTGTTAAGAGCAAACGTGGAAATACGCATGTCTTCGCAATTTCCGACTCGTTCAGCAAATATCTCATCATTAAGCCTGTAAAGAACACAAAAACGCAACCAGTCGTAAATGCATTAAACGAAATATCAAGCTATTTTGGTTTGCCAAAAATTATTGTCTCCGACCGAGGAACCGCATTTACCTCCAAACAGTTCGAGGACTACTGTAAGCATAACCAGATCCAACACATCAAAAACGTTGTCCGTACTCGGCGTGCCAACGGACAAGTTGAGCGCGCCAACCAAACGATCCTGAACTTCATACGAACCACAAACGAGACACCAAAGGACTCGGATCTTACTTTACGAAATCTACAATGGACTATGAATTCGCAACGCAACGACACTTCAGGATTCAGTCCAAACGATCTGATTTTTGAGTTTAAAGCCATCGACATAATTCAAAATCATTTGACTGCCGCAATTCATGACGATCTCAATGAAAAACTAAAGCTATGGCCAATAACCAATGGCAAATCGTTAATTTGAGGGGACAGCTGAATGCTGTCAAGCATACAAGCATAGTTAGGAAATGCGAGCAACGCCACGGGTATAAGCTAGTATATGTATATGATCCTTTCCACCTTAAACTAGCAAGAGCTCTTGGCAGGAATAAGGTAGATTAAGGACCCGAACTATTTAACGTTATATATACATACATATACACATATTATTATACTCTGTTCCCAAAGGGAAAAAGAGTATATTGGGCTTGCGTAGCCATGACCGCAATATGTTAAAATTAAAAAGTAAATTTGTATTTATTCTATCTAGTGTGGATATGCGTGCTGGTGTATCAAGAGCTCCCAAGCGATGGTCTGATGATGCAGTCTTTGGAAAAAGAGCTTTCTTTGTATTCGAAAATGAGCCTGGAAAACTCTCTATTGAAAAAACACAAGCAAGCGACTCTGGAACATATAGGTGTCGCGTGGATTTTTTAAAGGCTCAAACTTATAATACCCGCATAAGGCTAGATGTTATCAGTAAGTATCTAATGAATTAAAGTGAATAATTATTCTGTACAAGTTGTTAACACCCCAGCGTTGCCGGCGAAATATATAGATTTAATTGCATTATGTTGAATTTAACTACTTTCATCCACGTAAGAAATAAACACAATAGCGTACTACAGTTTTCCCGCCCGTGGGAGTAGACTCTCCGAAATAGTTGAGCCTAATGATATTTTGTGTAGGGCTATGAGAATGTCTTCAAGCCAATCTAACTAAACAAAAAACTCACTCATTTGACATTAACTCCAATTTCCTCCCGTGGCGACGGGAAGTAGATTTTCCAAAATCATTTGGCTTTTGAAGCCAATTCCAAGAATATTACTAAGAATCCAGTCTAAAGCTTTATAACTATTTTCCGCCCGTTGTTTGCCCCCAAAGTACCGATGTTTTTATACCCTAGCAGGGTATTATAATCTTGTCTTGAAATGTGTAATGGACTGAAGGAGACATTTGCGGCCCAACAAAGTGTGAATAGTCGAGTCGATGTAGCCATGTCCGTCTGTCCGTCAAACTAGTCTCTCAGTTTTAAAGCTATCGTAATTAAACTTGGCACAAACCCTTCTTTTTGCTGCAGGCAGTACATATGTCAGAACCGGCCGGATCGGACCACTATAACATATAGCTGCCATAGGAATGATCGATCGACAAATATGTTTTTGTATAAGAAACTTTTTTGGTTATTAATGTATTCTTACCAAACTTTCCCAAGTCGAGTCTCTAGAGTCTTTATACAATCTGGCCAAATTTGGTCAAAATCAGACCATTATATCAAACTTTTGTTTATACATATTTCATCCAAACTTAGACAGTTTTATAATACTTCAAATAGTTTCCTATAATTTGATCAAAACCGGATCACATGGCTCCATAGGAGCAATCAGACAAAATTAAGTTTTGTATAGAAAACATTGCTGCTAGGGTATATAGCTTCGGCACCTGTAGATAGCCGTTCTTTCTTGTTGTATTTATATTATGAAAAACGAATGTGCTGAATTCCAGATATCACCCCTTTTCCGACCGTGGGCATGCATTTTTCAAAACCGGCAGCACATGGGTCAAATTATTTAACGTGAGGTGCTTTGAAAATTAGTTTTTAAATAATTGGATGGTAAACAGAAAAGTTTTAAGTCAATCGGACGAAAGTCAAAAATGTTTCACACAACAGTTTTCCGCGAATTTTCCGAAAATGGGGGTAGATTTTCCAAAATCTTTGGCCACTGTGCCACTTGAAAATGAGCTTGAACCCTATCGAATGAAAATTACAAATGTCGATTGCCAGAATTTTCCACCGATTTTCCGACCATAGGGCTGAATTTTCCGAAATCGGTGATACAGTCGATAACTTTGTCAGATGAGCAGCATTATTCAAATCCCATTCATCTATTGCTATAAAAGACGGCACCCTAAATGAATTTAAAGATTATATAAAATAACATGGCGAACAACCAATGGTAAATTATAAGTTTAAAGGCAACAACAACAATTATTTTCTTCTTGTTTATCTATTTATGCGTGATTTTACAACAAGTGAGACCATGCATTTTTAGCCTACAAATCCATATCTAAGCATAGCTGCCTGCACCTTTTACATACATCACTCTTTTTTTAAGTTTAATACAATATTTATGTTAGTCCGCACTTGGACAATGATTTAAAGTCGCGGGTTTACGTAAAAAGCTTCGTACTTGTAGGGAAGATGGATAGCGGACCAAGCGAGTCGTACAAAAACGTATGCCATTCAGCAGATGAGCTTATGGAGTATCCAGACTTAGAAAACGTTTGTAACCAAAAATTTTCAACGCGGCAGGTCCCACACGCTTTGTATTAGTTCGGGTGGGATCTACCGCAGCGCTGCTCTCGCTTTGACGACCTTCGTGACCCTGTCGCAGATGCTAAGCGATCGCCGAGTCGAAGCATTAAGAAAACAACAAATAGAGTTGCCAGCCTTTGGAACGTTTAGCACCAACAATTTTCAACGCGGCAGTATTTGTTCGGGTGGGACCTGCCGCTTCGGATCGTGAGATCGAGCGCAGCGCTGCGGCAGATCCCACCAAGATCGCAGATGCTTAGCGACCGCCGAGTCGAGAGCAATAATGAATATATGCGCTGTTCTGTGTTTGCATGCGTGCATACATACATACATATATGTATGTATTAGCTGGTAAAACGCCAGCATTGCCCGGCGAAATATTTACATTAAAATGTATTATGTTGAATTTGACTACTTTCGTCAACCGTAAGAAATACACAAAACTAACGTATCACAGTTTTCCCTCCCGTGAGGGTAGGAAATTATATAGTTGAGCCACGTGACTAATGTTTTTTGTGTAGGGCTATGAAAATGTCTTTGAAGCCAATCTAACTAAACAAATAATCCCTCTCATTTGACTTCCATTTCCCGACCGTGGCGACGCTGAGTACATTTTCGAAAATCATTTGTCATTTGAAAACCAATTCAACGAATAATACTAAAAATCCAACTAAAGCTTTCCAACTATTTGCCGCCCGTCGTATTGCCCGCAAAGTACCAAGGTTTTTTTTATTATACTATGTTCCCGAAGGGAAAATAGTATATTGGGTTTGCGAAATGTCCGTCTGTCCGTATGAACGCAATTTTTTTGCCTTTATCTTTGAGCTAGAGCAACCAAACTTGGTACACCTGTTGGTGTATACCGTCAATTTATGAAGTGTCGAGATCGACAGTGCAGCTAAATTGATTTGGACGAATTGGGAGAAGACGTAGAACAAGTGTAACGGAGGGAACGTGTGCTACTAAGCGAGAGAGCGAGAGACTCCCTGGGCGGACGCACTATACGTTCGTATCGTTAGGCGCTGCTTAAAGGCAGGCCTACGACAATGCAGCAACACCACCACCTAAAACCCTCCTAGGATACATCGCTTCGGATTAGAATTAGATTTATTACCGTATCGTCAAGCAAGTTCTATAATGATATCTTTATTTGGCTAAAACGTATTACTTACAAATAGCTTCCAGTCATTTTAGTGTGTGAGCAGCTTAACCTAACCATGTACATACATAACGTCACTTGACTCCTCCTTAGCGTCAAAAACTCCGATCGTCGACAGGCCTGTTGACATCGTGGGACATCGCTGGATGTATTTGTGAGTACGGCGTAGCCGATTACAGACATGTGTGTGTTAATGGTGAAGTTGAAGCTGGCCCGATAGTATTTTGAGTATTGATTTTCGCGTAAATGTAATCTTGTAAAACTTGCTTACCGATATTGTATTCTCGTAGTGTTAATTTGAAAGTGCTCTCGGTTATTGAAGACCTAAAGGGCTTCTAGTTTCTTTAGAGTTTGGTTAAAATTATGCAAAGCCAAACCAAAATGAATAGGTTAGTAATGCCCAGAGTGGCTAATATGAATAATGTTTTTAGATTATCGTAGTTATGCAGACCAATAACCAATTATTGGATCTGCAAGGTAGGGAGGGTAAAGAGGAGGACAATAACACCTGAGTTCTCCAACTAATACACCCCATTCAAAGTAGTTTCCGCAATTGATGATGAAGCCATTCCTTTAGACTCTGTCTTCCCTTGTTTTTTTTGTAACGCATGATTGGTAGAGTACAAACAACCCACCCCACTTGCCCTGAGCGCAGCCGGAAAAAGCATTAAGACAGAGCGTACTCTTGATCATCCGCGTGTACGTTACAACATGCTGGTAGCAGACTGCCTATCGCGAGCTCAATTACCCGAAAACGTTGAAATACCAGAATTAGCAAATGTAATCCATATAGTAACTCGTGCAGCCTGCCTCTCAGAAGAAAACTACGACTGTTATCTTAGGGTCTTAAAAAATTATGAAAATTATGGGAGAGTGTGTGATTTTGTCGAAAAGGGATGGCTATCTTTTAAAAATCTAGACAAACTTTGCCAAGAGTTCTATAAATTCAAAACGGAACTACTTTTTGAAGAAGACCTTATTTTCATAGATTTTAAGACAGGTTCATGAGTCCCGCTTGGGTATCTAAAAACCACTTGCACTCGCGCGTAAGCTTTATTACTGGCCAAATATGCATTCGCAGATAAAGGAATTGGTGTATGCTTGTGAAATATGCGAAAGATTTCAGAGAAACAACCAAAAAGAGCCGTTGAGAGATGATGATATGCCAGAATACCCTTTTCACATGGCAGGAATGGACATATTTGAATATGGTGGAAAATATTTTATCTCTATCTTTGACGCATATTCTAACTAAACTAGCATAAAGGAAAGTCAGTGGAATGTGTCATCGATGAACTAAGGAAAACTTTTATTGGGTGTGGTTACCCATCAAAATTAATATGTGATAAAAACCCATTCAATTCCAATATGTTTAAAAATTTCGCTAATAACATGGTTTTGCAGTTTTCTAGTCCAAGATACCCTGAGAGTAATGGATTGGCTGAAAAGGGAGTGGCGATTGCGAAAAACATCCTAAAACGTTGTTCCGAAGCAAAAGAATATCAGCATAAAATTCTTGAGTACAATGCTACCCCGGTAGCAAGTTTGAATCGTGCCCCATGTGATTTGTTCTTTAGTAGAATGTACAAAACAAAAATGCCAATAAAAATCCGAACTGTATCGCAAAAATCATTGATAAAAAGTCGACACAAAAACAGTATTATAACATGCACTCCAAAACGTGTGTGTTTAGCGACGTATAATTTGTAAATGAAATATTTAACAGGCTCGACATCAACAATTCAGGGTGAATATAGAAAGGTAGAAAATGAAAAGTATTGGCTGGTCATATAGCGCTATTTCGGATGCTGCCAAGCATCCTCATCAGTGACCTTATTGTTAGCAATTTTTGTCCAAACTTGTCCGTATATGAGTAGTAGTCGGCTAGATACGAACCCGAGTGCTCCCGTCTGTAAGGCGGATGCCTTAACCTCTGACCCACTTGCTGTCCGATCCCGGCTTCAACTAATTACTGTCATTAGCAGGTCCATTTTAAATTCTAAGTCCGCACTAAAGCTTAATCCCTTTATCTATGTTTGTAACCCTTACAGTTCTATTTAGAACCAGTTGTATTGATCTTTTTATTACTTTTGTAAAAGCTGCGCTTTTTCATCTAAGTGTAAATTTGGTACTAGCTGATCTATGCAGGTCAGTCAGTTGGTTTTTGTTTCAATATGAGGTTGATACAATGAAGTTAGTTTGTCATAATGAATGTGCGTGCCGTCCCTTATTGATAGAATGTGTGTGTTTAGCGACGTATAATTTGTAAATGAAATATTTAACAGGATCGACGTCAACAATTCAAGGTGAATATAGAAAGGTGGATATGAAAAGTATTGGTTGGTCATATAGCGTTATTTCGGATGCTGCCAACATCCTCATCAGTGACCTTATTGTTAGAAATTTTTGTCAAACTTGTCCGTATATGAGTAGTAGTCGGCTAGACTTTACATCCATTTAACATAGGGGATGTCCTGTTTAGGAAAAATCCAATGAATGGGCACATCGGGACAAAAGAGTAAACGAAAGGTCCTATATTATAAAGGATGATCTCAATAACTATTTTAGGAGAAATAGAAGGCAAATGACGAAAATAATAATTTAAGTCAAACCGAAAATAATAATTTAAGTCAAACTGAAAATGATAATGTAAGCCAAACTGAAAATGTAAATTTAAATCAAACCGAAAATGCTATTAAAAATGAAATTAATAATACCATTGTAAATATAATTGACCCCAATCTATCTGATGAATATGAAACTCCAAGAAGTTTTAGTTCAGATGAAGAATTGGAGTTTAATTTAAATAATAAGAATGCATAACGATCTGGTAGATTAATTAGACCTCCTAATATATATGGATGGAACTAAGAGTTTAATTGTTTATTAAAAAAAGCGTGTAATGATATTGATAAAAAATAAATAAATAGATAAATTATAATTATATAGAATATACAAGATATCCACATTGTACATATCGGTATATTAGAATGATAAAAAGTAAGAACATCGATAACAGAAAGGAAATGCAACACTTTAGCTACAACCGAAAAATAAAGCACGCACCATTGCTAAAAGCAATTTAAATAAATATATTATTTAATTATTAATCTGGCTTATTACACACACTTCCACGATATGGAGGACAATTCGACAAGAGCATGACGGAAAACTATAAACGAAAAGTTCGGAAACAAATCATACAGAATTTGTTTTATACCGAGACTTGCCTGAAAGTTGACTTTCCAAAATATGAATACGGAAACACAAATGACGGCAACACATCTCGAACATTTTTTATAAACTTTGAAGTTTCACCTCGGATTACTGGTGTTGATGTTGAAATCATCAAAAGGCTGAATGTAATATTAAACATCTTAAATTGCAAGGAAAGGATTTGTAACGACGTTTTTTCGGTGGCGCGGAATTAGCTCGCCGTTTCCACGGTCGTACTGATGGTACTTACCCGTAGTAGAGCTTGCTCTGGATGCTCAGCGAGAAGTGACTTGATCTGTGCTGGAGTGCTCGTTTTCTAAGCAGCGGGCGCAATCGCCAGCGGCAGCGCGCATGGTTGCTCGTGCGTGTGATCGCTTATCGATCAGCTGTTGGCGTCAGCTGTTGTTTATGGTTGCTTACGTGTGCGATTGGTTATCAAGCAGCTGCTGTTGTTAGCTGCGCGCCTTGCTGCTCATTTGAATTGCGCTCACCCCGTTTTGAATTTAAACTTAACGCTCTTTCTATAAAATTAAAATATCTTTGTTTATTTTTCTTGGTTCCTTGCCTGAGTATCATGATAATCTAATAATAATAATATACATCACAATAACAGCTCCTTGTCTGAGAATAATAGTAATACCAATACTGGCTCCATGCCTGCGTATTAATTGATTTAATTGCGCGCCGGTGGGGCGTCGCAGATTAATGGTGCAATATTTAACCAATATGAAATGGAAACTGCCGCAATATTGAAAGAAAAATATCCCCATACATTTTTAACCCCCATCCATAAGATTTTGGCTCACAGAAAAGATCTTATTGCATACCAATGCCTGCCAATCGGAGAATTTTCGGAGAATCCCAGGAAGCAAAAAACAAGGACTACAAGAGATATAGGTATGCGAATACCTGCAAGGTGTCACGGAAGAGACAAAACGAAGACCTGTTCAACGTTCTATCCGCTTCATCAGATCCACTATAATCTACAAAAAGATTTGTTAGAAAACACAAGCAATTACGGGAATGCTTTTATACAAATCTTAAATTTCGTCAGATTGCTCCTATGTGGTCCGATTTTAATAAAATTATATAGAACTATTTGAAGTATAATACAACTCTCACTAAGATTGGATGTAATACAAAATGTTTTTATACATAAACTCATTTTTCACCCGATCCTATGGCAGCTATGTGATATAGTTTTCCGATTTTGACCAAATTTGTATGTACTGCCTGCAGCAAAAAGCAGGGTGTGCCAAGTTTAATTACGATAGCTTTAAAACTGAGAGACCAGTTTATATAGAAGCAGACGGACAGACGGATGGACGCACAGACGGACATCGCTATATCCACTCGGCTATTCATGCTGATTCAGCATATATATACTTCGGAAACTGTCGGATCGGAAACGTCTCCTTCCATCCATTATACATTTCGAGACAAAATTATAATACCCTCTGCTAGGGTGTAAATATATGTATATAATCTTATAGTTAACTAGCTGGTAAAACGCCAGCATTGCCCGGCGAAATATTTAGATTCAAATACATTATATTGAATTTGACTACTTTCGTCAACCGTAAGAAATACACAAAACTAACGTATCACAGTTTTCCCTCCCGTGGTGGTAGGAAACTATATAGTCGAGCCACGTGACTAATGTTTTTTGTGTAGGGCTATGAAAATGTCTTTGAAGCCAATCTAACTAAACAAATAATCCCTCTCATTTTTCCTTGATTTCCATTTCCCGACCGTGGCGACGCAGAGTACATTTTCGAAAATCATTTGTCATTTGAAAACCAATTCAACGAATAATACTAAAAATCCAGACTGAAGCTTTCCAACTATTTTCCGCCCGTTGTATTGCCAAAAGAACCGAGGTTTTTTTTATTTATATTTGGAAATTATTATGAAGCTTTGGGCACTATTATAAGTTTGTGGAGAACCGTGATAATGAGTTTGAAGCATGCAAATTACAAATGTCGAATGGCAAAGTTTTCCACCAATTTTCCGACCATAGGGCTGAATTTCCCACAATCGCTGATATACGTGTTGATTTATTTTACGTGAAGAGCTTTGAAAATTAATTTCAAGGTGATCGGATTGAAATTAGCCTTTCGCCCATACAACCTTGAGACCCCCATTTTCCGCCCATGGGGTGGACTTTCTAAAATCGGTGAAATATGTGTCAAATGAATTTTTGGGTAGATCTTTGAAAATGAGTTTGAAGCTGATTGGATGGGAAACAAAAAAGTTTCATACAACAGTTTTCCGCGTTTTTCCACGCTTGCGGGTGGAATTTTCCAACATGCCGTCTTAGTGTGCACTTTCATCATAGATGGAACCTACTTTGAAAATTTCAGCATCCTAGCTCTACGGTTTGGGCTGTGCGATGATTGCCAATCAGTCAGTCAGTCAGTCGTCAGTCAGTCAGTCAGTCAGCACGAACTCTTTTATATAATAGATACACAATAAATTAAAAATAAGCAAATTTTTTGTTTTGCAAGTAAGTTACACCATAGAAATGCATTTTAAACATGACATTTATCAAATACTTTCGCTTTAAAACTTGATATTTATATATATATAATTAAACAACCGATTTACGTGAGGGTTTAAAAACAAATATTTTATTTAATTATACACAACCGAAATATTAGGATTTCCAAATCGAACTCTATTAATCTAAGTGCGTGGGCGCTGATCAAACCTCGGACCGAAGCTTTTAGGAAGCTTTAGGTTGAAAAACGTTTATGTTGAAAGTGAGCTTTTGGCTCTCTTAAGGAGTAGTCTCTAAGGGAGATTACGAGAGAAGTAGCGACGTTGAGTCAGCCGAGATTTGTGCAGCGTCTGCATTTTCGTGTGGGAAAGTGGTGGTCTGATGCTAACTACGACAAGTGGCTTGGGTTCTTAAATTTAGGGTCTTTTGTTTATGTCTGAACGATATCCGCCACTGTCGAAGCTATCAACAGATTTGATTACAATAAGTTGGGTAGCTTATGACTGTATGTGGTTGCTAAGTGGTATGTGGTTGCTAAGTGTGTAAGTGACGGGAGATGGATATATCACTCCCCCAACCATTAGAAATTTGCCTGTCCTCAGGCGGCTAATCTTGGATGTTAGGGTACAAGTGGGATGTTGAATCTTTAATTACAACTATTTCTTCGTTAATATATTCTATTTCTCCTTTCTTAGTTCCTTGATTTGATTTGGTTTTTATGTATTTCATTACAATATTCTGTGGTGCTGTTTTGCATTTGATATAAAGATAAGATATGACAATTATGGCCATTAAAACTAAAGTGGTTATGGTTATAGCTTTATAAATTGTGTTTTGATTATTATTCAATAAAATCATTTCCTTAGTTTCTACGTGCGATAGTGGTTCAAGCTTAGTTACGTTATGTTCAGTAAATATTAAATTGGTATATTGCTGAATATTGTTTGTATTTGTAATATTGTTCAGCTCTGCAGTACAATTGTATATTTTTATGATTTTATTATATTCAATGTAAGTTTCTTGGTTGTTACAATTTTGATATTTAAATCATGTAATAAAAATATTTGGTTCAATATATTGAATGTAATTTTCTTTACGAAACTTATTAAAAGTACAAGTTGGTGTTTCATGTTTTCAAATATTGGCAATACAATGATCTTTGACGATTTCTTTTGTCAAGGTGTGTATTACATTATTGTTGTGTATATAAAATTTACTTGCAATGTTTTCGTTAATAATCTGCCCGTTATTATCTGGGTATGGTGTAATCAAGAATGTTGGTGTTTCTATTGTGTTAATGGGGATATGTGAAATCAGAAATATTTCGTTAGTTGCTGTGCCGTACCAACCGGAATTTTTTATGTCAATTATATTTTTGTGGTCAATATTTTCAAGTCTGTCGTGTTTAAGTAATTTATGGTTAAAAATTCCTAAACGTGTTAGTGGTGTACCCATTTCGATGTCTTCAATATATTCGGTGAAGTGTTCAACATTAACAAGTAAGAATGCTATAGTCGAGTATACCCGACTACGAAACTCCCTGTACCCAGGTCTAAAACATTCAATCACATCTACGTCCACTTACACATACACACACACATACACAAAGACGCACGCACACAGGCGGCAAAAGCGACAGCGCAAGCGAGGCATTTTAATTGGTGGCTGTGCTTCCCCTTCCCCCTCTCGCTGCATTTCTGAATATTCTTTCGTGAATAACTTCCGTGTTTATTATCCGATCGACTTGAAATTTGGACAGTAGATCAAGAGAGACTAAAGTATTGTACATGTCAAATCTTAAAGCTGTATCTTGAACAAGTAAGAATGCTATAGTCGAGTATACCCGACTACGAAACTCCCTGTACCCAGGTCTAAAACATCCAATCACATCTAAGTCCACTTACCCATACACACACACATACACAAAGACGCACGCACACAGGCGGCAAAAGTGGCTGTGCTTCTTCTTCCCCCTCTCGCTGCATTACTGAATCTTCTTTCGTGAATAACTTCCGTGTTTATTATCCGATCGACTTGAAATTTGGACAGTAGATTAAGAGAGACTAAAGTATCGTACATGCCAAATCTTAAAGCTATATCTTGAAAATTGTTACTGTAAAACGGTTTTAATCGATTTGCGGGGGAACGGGGGAGATATCTGAAATATGAAACAAACTTGATCTGCGTATGCTATACAGGAACCTACATTTCAAATTTGGTGTCTCTAGCTATTATAGTTGCTGAGATCGACGCGTTCATACGGACAGACGGACAGACGGACAGACAGACAGACGGACAGACGGACAGACGGACAGACAGACGGACATGGCCAAATCGAAATCTCTTTGATACTGATCAAGAATATATATACTTTATAGGGTCGGAGATGTCTCCTTCTGTCTGTTACATACATTTGCACAGATGTAATACCCCCTTTTTACCCATTTTATGGGTACAGGGAGTAAAAATGTTACTGTAAAACGGTTTTTTTCGATTTGCGGGGGAACGGGGGAGATATCTGAAATATGAAACAAACTTGATCTGCGTATGGTATACAGGAACCTACATTTCAAATTTGGTGTCTCTAGCTCTTGTAGTTGCTGAGATCGACGCGTTCATCCGGACAGACGGACAGACAGACGGACATGGCCAAATCGAAATCTCTTTTGACACTGATCAAGAATATATATACTTTATAGGGTCGGAGATGTCTCCTTCTGCCTGTTACATACTTTTGCACAAATCCAATACCCCTTTTTACCTATTTTATGGGTACAGGGAGTAAAAATGAATAAATTGAGTTTTTGTTCGGTTAGCATAGCAATTTTTTGCTTATTTATCATGTTAATACTGTCAATAATAGTGTCGATGACATTATTCAAGCTACTAGTTTGAATAGAATTTTGTGCTAGGTTTGTAATTTGTTGTTAAATTTCTAATTTATAGTTTTCGTCGAGTGTGCCGAAAAGGTATTTGTATGTGGAATCCACAAAGTTTATAAGTCCCCGTTTGTTACGTTTTGTAATACAAATGCCACTCATTTCTCGTTGTAGTTTGTCAATTAAATATTTTATCTGTCGTTTATCGTTAAATTCTTGGCTTTGTCTTATTATGTTGTTGAATGTGTACTCTATGTGATTTATATTTACGGTAAAACAATGGTTTTCAAAGTTAATAGGTATTTGTATTGTTCCTGATTCAAACAAAATTAAGCCTTGATTATTTTCAATGGGGTTGATTTCAATTGATCCTGCTGTTATCAGTTTTATCATTGTCATTGTCATGATTGCTGTTGTGGTGGATTTGTACAATTGAAAGTGTCGGCTTCCTGTAAATATTTGCTTTTATTAATTTTCTTTTTCTTTCTAAATTTGCTTCTGTAATGTGAAACCTTTCTACCTCTGTTTGTTTCTTTGAAGTGTTTTTCGTCAATTTGTTTTAACTGTCCTGTTTTCTTAAAAGAGTTTGTAGTTTTTGACTTAACTCGTGGGGCTAGTATCTATTTCAAAATTATTACGTTTTTTATTAAGTGCTTCTATTTGACTTCTTTTATTTTCGTGGACGCCGTATTCTGGAGTTCCTGGGGTCCTGTTAGTAGTTTTATGTTTTGTTTTGTGATTATACGTGTATAATATGGTTTCGAACTTAGTCATCTTATATTCTAAGTCTGCTTCATTATTAACTATTCTTAATTTCTCGTTAACTGTTTTATGGAATCTTTCCACATCTGCAATGCCGTTTTTGCTGGATGTGATGTTTATTATAACGTCTTCAGATTTCAACCATGCCTGCAATGCTGCGCATATGAAAGCTGAATCTTTGTCGGCTTTTATTTCTTGGGGTTTTCCTATTTCATTGAATATTTTAATTATGGCTCTTTTAGTTTCTAGTCAATCTCTGCTTTTTACTTCAATAAGTGCGGCAAATTTTGAATAAATGTCAATGCATGATAGGAATTGTACATTGTCTATCATGTAGAAGTCCATGACATATTTTTCCCTAATGTTAAAGATTTCTGGTGTTAATTCAAAGGTTAGTTTTGTGTCCCTATGTTCTGTTTTAGCTATGTTACAGATTTCACATTCGTTCAGAATGTTTTGGATTAGACGTTGGTAGTCTGGATAGTAGTATTTTTCCTTAAACCAGTTTATAGTTTTCTCTATGCCTGGATGTAGCAAATCTTTATGAGTTTTTAACGTGAGTTCTTTAAATTCAGCATATGTTTGGATAGTGGTTAGTATACTAGTGGATCGCATAACTTTTGTTATTTGATCTGGGTTTATGATTTAAAATTTGCTTTTTGAAATGTAGAAAAGTCCGTTTCGTTGTGGAAATAGATTACACTATTTTTTGTACAGAGATATTCTTTAATTATCTCTTGTGCGTAAGAATTGTTCATATTTTTGTATTCGATTCTTACAATAGTTTTGTAAAAGTAGTGGATAACTTCCACTTTATTTTCACCCCTTTGATGAATTCTAATTGCCTACTATAATAATTGATGGGCCTTTCTGTTATGTGGATAAGGCTCGAGTTATCTTCTTGTGCGCTGTGTATTGTGGCTACATTACTATCTGCTGATTCTCCTAATAAGTTTTCTTCTAGTTTTACTCTGGAAAGAGCGTCGGCTACCTTATTTTCTTTTCCTAGGAGATATTTGATATGAAAATCAAACTCATTTAGTTTGACCTTCCACCGTTGGAGTTTCATGTTAGGCTCTTTGATATTGTTTAACCAGGCTAAGGGTCAGTGATCACTTAAGATTTCAAACTTCCTACCGAAAAGGTAAGATCGAAAATATTTCGTAGCCCAGACAAAAGCTAACAACTCTTTTTCAATAGCAGAGTAATTTAACTCATGCTCATTGAGAGTTCTACTTTCGAAGCAAATGGGCTTATGTTCTTGTGACAGAACAGCGCCAATTGCTATGTTGCTTGCGTCACTAGTTAAATGAAATGGTTTATCGAAATTTGGGCAGACCAATATAGGGTCAGACGTGATCAGCAATTTCATCTTTTCGAATGCCGAAATGTATTCTTCTTCTTGAATGTTAATAGTTGCTCCCTTTTAGAGTTTTAATGTCATCGGTTTAACTATACTGGCAAAGTTCGGTATGCACTTTCTATAGAAGCCGCACATGCCTAAAAATGATTTGATTTGTTTTGGAGTTTTAGGTATGGGGAATTTTATGATTGCTTCTATCTTATTCGGGTTTGGTTTTATCCCATTTGTGGTCACAATATGACCCAAGAATTCAGTTTCTTTTTTCAGAAACTCACATTTATCAAGCTTTAGGTTGGCTTCCCTCAATTTCCTGAATACCTTTCTAAGTGATGATAGATGCTCTTCCAATGAAGTGCACTAGATGATGATATCATCAGGGTATACGAGACAATCCTTATAGATTAAATCTTCTAAAAGGTTGTTCATACAACGCTGGAACGTTGCAGGAGCATTTTTAAGTTGTGAGGAGAGTCCTCCCGGATCTCCTAACAATAATTACGTCTTTTATTAAGTTGTATGTCATAAGCGGTTTATATAATTATGATTATTATAATTATGATTAGGTTTCTGATTAATGTTTTGTGCAAGGAGAACCGATCGGATATGTTAGTAATTAATTGTTATTAATGTTAAGTTGCAAGGAGCACCACCCGTATGAGTGACGCGCAAGGAGCGCTAGGATTAAAATTAGTTTAATGTTGTCAACGCACATTAGCAGAGCAAGTCGTTAACATTTAGATTTGAATTTGAATCCAACGGCCTGGGCCACTGCAAGCCTGCAGTGTTGAGCGGCCGTCTGATCTCGCCACTAGAGCGCGTCTCTCGCGAGAGCGAAAGCTCGAAAGACGACCGAGGCTAGCGCGCGACTTGGTCGCGAGGAGCTCGGGAGTGTGAGTTCGACCCTTGAAGCGAACGGATAAGTGGGAGTTCGACCCTTGAAGCGAACAGGGAATTGTGAGTTTGACTTCCAGAGTGGATCGAAGTAAAAAGTGCGCGTAGAGAAAAGTGATGGAGATAATCGAGACAGCAAGAGGATAACGGAATTGCAAGGGGTGACAGCCAAGTAAGCACCTTTTGCCTTACGTTCATTAGTGATAACCTAACTAATAGTTTGAACTAATAAATGCTTATTAAACTCACTCACTGCCTTATAAATAATCTAACCCCCTACCCCGCATAGTGACAAGTAGAGTAGTCTGTTCCGGCGGCAAAAGTGCAAGTGGAAAGGTGCGAGTGGCAGTTGTTCGCGTAAGGCTTGCGAGTGTGAGGTAGTCAGAGTGTGATCGAGGCGTCGGCCCGGCCACTAGTGGGTATAGTGTGACTGAGGCTTTTGCCCGGCCGCTAGTAGGTCCGCCCGGTCATCATTAGGCGCAAATTGTGTAGGGAAGTGTAGCCGGTAGGAATTGCGTAATTGGTTTGTCTACGAACCCCGTCCTTCAGTACCCCAGCGATTTACAAATATTCTTGTGAACAGAACCTTGGCTAGACTGAGATGTGTACCCCGGCCAAGAAACTTCTTTACAAGTGGCGCCCGAGCAGGGACCTGAGGGGCGTAGCGGGGAGTGACATATTGGTGACATAAAGCCCCACCAAAGTGCCACAAAGAGTAGAAATCCACTAAGGAATCGTTTGGACAACGTAATAGTCGTTGGGTCGAAAATTTTGTTGCGCAGTGTAGTTTGGTTTTTGTCGCGCAGTGCAATTCGTTTTCGTTGTGCATAGACAAAACGCACAGCCAAAACGAACAAGCAAAACGCACATCAACAACTCACTAGTAGGCAATGGCGCCTGAATAACGGCGCGCGCGTAGTTGGTTTTATTGCGCAGGGCAATTCGGTTTTCGTTGTGCAGACATCTAGCGCGCAACGAAAACGAACAACAACAACGCGCAAGGGATAACGGGCCGAAATAACGGTGCGCATGCAGTGTTAGTGCAGGCGGACAATTCGGTGCATGAAAATAAATGAGACAGTGAGCGAGACTGTACCTCTGTCGCGACGCTGCCGAAAGAAGCGACAGTAAAAAGTAACGGGATCAACATAGAGAGACGAAAAATACACGCGCAAAACGAGTGAGTAGGGGTACTCAGGCCACAGAGTTTTTTTTTGAGTGGCTGGCTATTAGTCATTGGGTGTATAAGGAGTGACGAGACATAACAATAGAAATGGATTCACATAAGTGTAAGAACCCTGGTGTAGGAGTACGATGGGTATATCATCGCCGTAAAGAGGAGCTAGAGGGGATCGCCACAGAATTTGGGCTTGATAAAGAAGGCAAGGTAGACGACCTGCGCCGACGGTTGGCGACTTTTATAAAGGATGCGGAACATAGTGCCGAAACTTGGGCACGCCTTGCCGAGTTGGAGGCACAGTTTGCCAAAGTGCTAGATGCTCTCGCCGTCGGTGGCCTGGGTTCGAGCGGGCGCTACAAATCGGAAGGGGATTTGAGTGGCCTAGCCGGTCAGCCGCGTTTCGTGACCGAAATGCAGGCCTGCAGAGCAGAAGCGATTAGCAGACCAGGGGAATTAGGAACCGGAGGCAGGTGCAGCGGCGTAGAGGGGAGTCCATCTGGTACTCATCCCATCGTCGTTGCCGAGACCCCAGCGCCGCGGTTACAATGGGACCCGAGGGAGCGGATCATCGTGCCAGACCAAGTTAGGAAATGGGGCCTGCGTTTCGACGGGCAAGGTGACCCTCTGGCGTTTCTGGAGGCACTTGAGGAGCGCGCGATCCTATGGCATAGACCTGGATAAGCTGCCTCGCGCCATGGATGAAGTGCTGACAGACAACGCCGCACGCTGGTTCGTGACCAGCCGCCTTCGAGATGTAGCGTGGGCAACGTTCAAGTCGGGCTTCCTGGAGTTTTTCTTGCCGCCCAGGTATTTTGAGAATCTGGGGGATCAGATTAGGGGCCGGTTGCAGCGAAGGGGGGAAAATTTCAAAAAATTTCTAATCGATTTGCGGGTACTCATGCATCATGCTGGGTATAATGCCGCCAGAGAGCTGCACCGGGTGTACGAGAACGTCGCGCCGGAGTATCGGCTGTACATCCGGCCGAACGACTTCTCCAACCTGACACAACTCACACAGATGGCAGTCGAGTATGATAGAGTGTGCAGACAGAATTTAGAGTATACGCGCAGCACCCAGTCAATCAAACATAGCAAACCGAGTGGTGGCCCCGGCGCGTCATATAACCCATTCCGCACAGACTCGCGACCAACTCCGATGGCACTGGGTGGAGGAGTAATCCCCAATCCGGCCTCAGAACGACGCGAGGAAGCAACGCACCGGATGATCGGACAGCAGCAGGTTGCGACATTCGATAGTCAGCGAGTCTGTTACAAGTGCGCGGGCGAAGGGCATTTTGCACGTACTTGTCCCAACCCGCGAATGGATTTTTGCCGGATGTGTGGTGCGAAGGGCATCGACACGAGGAATTGTTGCCAGAGACTCAACCAGGGAAACTCGCTGAGGCGCCACCAGGACCGGGATCCGGTAGGCGCCGGCGACCATACAACCCGGAATTAGATGGGCCGTTGGGCGTCGAGGACGGCCGGATAGTGGCCGTAGTAAAGGTGAGGGCCAAAAAGGTGTCGGCCACAGTCGATACGGGCGCTACGAGGAGTTTTGTTAGTGAGAAGTGTGCTAGGTGGATAAAAGAGTACGGGGAGTTGCAGGCGGCGCAAACGCGGATAGTTTTGGCCGACGGAACGACCCGCGGGGTTCAACAGGTGCTGAAAGTGAGAGTTGGGCTGGCGGGACGAGAAGTAGAGATGACGTTGTTGATAATGGTGTCCATGCTGGATGAACTAATCCTAGGGATGGACTTTTTATGCGCAATCGGCACAACGTTACGGTGCGGTTACGCGGAGTTAGAGTTGACGAGAGAAAGGGCACGAGTTGAGGACAACGCTAGGGCCATCGCCGTAGAGGAGCCAACGAGTGGAGTCCCACGGCAGAAGAAGGGAACGCTTGATGGGCAAGCGGGCCATAGCGACGCGCAGGGAGTGATCGCGGGAACGGAACACGAGACGAGAGCGTGAGCACAGGGCAGGAGAAGGGCCCGACGGCGTGCCGAGCCTCAGAGCGGAGAGGCGAGATTAGGTCAGAAAAGTAGGGAGCGCCCGCGTGTGGAGAACGCGAGGCCTGGTGACATGGACCAGCTGAGTGCGTCGAATTTGGATCGACAGGCTCGAGAGGCGAGCGGTGTGGTGGCCATGGTGAAGTCGGAGGCGGCGGTGGGGAGTTATTCCCGTCCGAGCACCCCGACGGCGTCACCAGCTACGATATCCACCGATATAAAGGCGGAGAAGAAGGTGGAATCAGGATCGGCAGAACTGGAACCGGACGTGCAGGCATTTTTGGTGGAGGAGTTGGCGTTGTTTGACGGGCTCAAAGGTGTGTCCCACATAGCGGAACACCGGATGAAGGATGATAAGCCCCTAAAGCAGCGCTATTTCCCCAAAAATCCGGCCATGCAGAAGGTGATTGACGACCAAGTCGAGGAACTCCTCCAGACTGGCGCAATCGAGCCGTCTCGCAGTCCTCACAGCGCACCTATCGTGCTGGTGAAGAAGAAGACGGGCGAATGGCGCATGTGTATCGATTACAGGCAATTGAATGCACATTCTGTACCCGATGCATATCCAGTCCCCAGAATCAATCACATTCTGGAGCGACTGAGGCACGCACGCTTCATATCGACGCTGGATTTGAAACAAGGGTATTGGCAGATTCCGATGGCCGAGGAGAGCAAGCAGTTTACAGCGTTTACGTTGCCCGGAGCCGCATGCGTTTGCGTACCTTGATGACATAATTGTCATCGGCGCGACGAAACAGCAGCATATGGCTAATCTCCAGGAGGTATTCCGGAGGCTGAGAGTGGCCAACCTGAGGCTGAATATAAGGAAGTGCTCGTTCTTTAAAAAGGAGCTGGTGTACCTAGGGCACGTGGTGAGCGACGAGGGTATAAGAACAGACCCCGAGAAAGTGGAGGCGATAAGGAGACTGAGGCCCCCGACGAGTTTGAAGGAGCTGCGCCAATGCCTAGGGATGGCATCTTGGTATCGGCGCTTTGTGCCAAACTTCGCCGCGGTGGTGCAGCCAATGACAGCGTTGCTGAAGAAAGGGAGAAAATGGTCGTGGGATGCGGAATAGGAGGAGGCCCTGAGTCGCTTGAAGGAGAGTCTGACGACGGCCCCCGTCCTCGCATGTCCCGATTTTTCCGCGAAGTTCGTTCTTCAGACAGATGCCAGCGATCATGGGCTTGGCGCTATTTTAACGCAGAGCATCGATGGCCAGGAGAGAGTCATCAGCCAGCCGCAAATTACTGAAGGCCGAGATCAACTACTCGGCGACCGAGAAAGAGTGTTTGGCCATAGTATGGTCGATACGGAAGCTGAGATGCTATTTGGAGGGCTACAAATTTGACCACATAACTGATCATATGGCGCTCAAATGGCTGAACTCCATTGAGAGTCCATCAGGCAGGATCGCACGCTGGGCTCCGGAGTTGCAGCAATTTCAATTCGACGTACACTATAGGAGAGGAAAACTCAACGTGGTGGCCGACGCACTGTCAAGGCAACCTCTAGAGACGTTTCAGCAGGCTGTGGAGGAGAAATCCCCATGCCGTTGGATCTCGAGTGTGCTGGAACGAATCGGCCAGAATCCTGAGAAGTTCTCAGACTACGTGTTCGAAAACGGGAATCTGGCTCAGCGGTACTACTGGTCAGGTATGTTCAGAGACGCTGCCAGGTATGTAAAGTGCTGCGAATCGTGCCAAAAGTTCAAAGTAGAACAGTTTAAGCCAGCAGGCCGCATGCTCAGCCGTCAAGTAGCCGAGCCATGGGCCGTGCTGTGTGCAGACTTTGTAGGCCCATTGCCACGGTCTTAACATGGGAACACAATCCTACTAGTGTTCCATGATGCATTCTCAAAGTGGGTGGAGCTCATCCCCCTGAGGAAGGCCACCACTGCACATCTACAAACTGCTTTCAGGGAGAGGATACTATGCCGATTCGGAGTCCCTCGTAAAATGGTATGCGACAACGGTGCGCAATTTACGAGTCGGGCCTTTAAATCGTTCATGAAGACGCTGGGAGTAGAGTTACAGTACATGGCGCCGTATTGCCCACAGGAGAACCCAACGGAGAGGACGAACCGCACGGTGAAGACGATGGTCGCCCAGTTTATCCAAGATCGGCAGAGTTCTTGGGATGAACTCCTGCCGGAAATTTCTCTGCCCGTGAATTCGAGTATAGCCGATTCGACTGGGTACTCTCCGGCGTTCCTAATACAGGGGAGAGAGCCGCGACTACCGGCTGCACTCTACGACGAAGTAACGCCAGGATCAGCGAGTACCCCACAGCAGCCAGATGAGAAGGCGAATAAGCTGAAGGAAGTCTTCGATATAGCACGCAGTAACATGCAGCGCACCGCTCAAGATCAGAGTCGGCATTATAACCTGCGACGACGAGAGTGGAGGCCGTCCCTCAAATCGCTAGTATGGTTGCGCCAGCATTTACTTTCTAAAGACATAATTGTCATCGGCGCGACGAAACAGCAGCATATGGCTAATCTCCAGGAGGTATTCCGGAGGCTGAGAGTGGCCAACCTGAGGCTGAATATAAGGAAGTGCTCGTTCTTTAAAAAGGAGCTGGTGTACCTAGGGCACGTGGTGAGCGACGAGGGTATAAGAACAGACCCCGAGAAAGTGGAGGCGATAAGGAGACTGAGGCCCCCGACGAGTTTGAAGGAGCTGCGCCAATGCCTATGGATGGCATCTTGGTATCGGCGCTTTGTGCCAAACTTCGCCGCGGTGGTGCAGCCAATGACAGCGTTGCTGAAGAAAGGGAGAAAATGGTCGTGGGATGCGGAATAGGAGGAGGCCCTGAGTCGCTTGAAGGAGAGTCTGACGACGGCCCCCGTCCTCGCATGTCCCGATTTTTCCGCGAAGTTCGTTCTTCAGACAGATGCCAGCGATCATGGGCTTGGCGCTATTTTAACGCAGAGCATCGATGGCCAGGAGAGAGTCATCAGCCAGCCGCAAATTACTGAAGGCCGAGATCAACTACTCGGCGACCGAGAAAGAGTGTTTGGCCATAGTATGGTCGATACGGAAGCTGAGATGCTATTTGGAGGGCTACAAATTTGACGTCATAACTGATCATATGGCGCTCAAATGGCTGAACTCCATTGAGAGTCCATCAGGCAGGATCGCACGCTGGGCTCTGGAGTTGCAGCAATTTCAATTCGACGTACACTATAGGAGAGGAAAACTCAACGTGGTGGCCGACGCACTGTCAAGGCAACCTCTAGAGACGTTTCAGCAGGCGGTGGAGGAGAAATCCCCATGCCGTTGGATCTCGAGTGTGCTGGAACGAATCGGCCAGAATCCTGAGAAGTTCTCAGACTACGTGTTCGAAAACGGGAATCTGGCTCAGCGGTACTACTGGCCAGGTATGTTCAGAGACGCTGCCAGGTAGCCGTCAAGTAGCCGAGCCATGGGCCGTGCTGTGTGCAGACTTTGTAGGCCCATTGCCACGGTCTAAACATGGGAACACAATCCTACTAGTGTTCCATGATGCATTCTCAAAGTGGGTGGAGCTCATCCCCCTGAGGAAGGCCACCACTGCACATCTACAAACTGCTTTCAGGGAGAGGATACTATGCCGATTCGGAGTCCCTCGTAAAATGGTATGCGACAACGGTGCGCAATTTACGAGTCGGGCCTTTAAATAGTTCATGAAGACGCTGGGAGTAGAGTTACAGTACATGGCGCCGTATTGCCCACAGGAGAACCCAACGGAGAGGACGAACCGCACGGTGAAGACGATGGTCGCCCAGTTTATCCAAGATCGGCAGAGTTCTTGGGATGAACTCCTGCCGGAAATTTCTCTGCCCGTGAATTCGAGTATAGCCGATTCGACTGGGTACTCTCCGGCGTTCCTAATACAGGGGAGAGAGCCGCGACTACCGGCTGCACTCTACGACGAAGTAACGCCAGGATCAGCGAGTACCCCACAGCAGCCAGATGAGAAGGCGAATAAGCTGAAGGAAGTCTTCGATATAGCACGCAGTAACATGCAGGGCACCGCTCAAGATCAGAGTCGGCATTATAACCTGCGACGACGAGAGTGGAGGCCGTCCCTCAAATCGCTAGTATGGTTGCGCCAGCATTTACTTTCTAAGGCCGCCGACGG
Organism: Hirtodrosophila confusa; assembly: GCA_035043065.1. Taxonomy (NCBI): domain Eukaryota; kingdom Metazoa; phylum Arthropoda; class Insecta; order Diptera; family Drosophilidae; genus Hirtodrosophila; species Hirtodrosophila confusa. Next base: position 87,609 of record JAWNNI010000201.1, read on the forward strand.
ATTCGCGGCAAAACTGGCGGCGGAATATGACGGAACCTATCGGGTCGTAAAATTCGTGTCGCCTAATATCGTGCTGCTGGCAAAAGACGGTGAGCGGAAGAGGAGAAAGGCCAATATAGCGCAGCTCAAACCGTATCACCAGGACCAGCTCGTAGACGAAGAAGAACAAGTCGACGACGCGAAGCCGACTGAGGAGGAATAGAGGCAGCGTTCGTCTAACACGCTGCCCTGGTAAAAAAAAAAAAGAGAGAGATTAAAGTAGTTAGATGTGTTGAGTTAACCAGTAACCCAAAATAACTCGTAGTAATTAGAAGGTACACTAATACGTAAGCAAAACAGATATTAACTAAGGTATTGCTCCCATAGATGTCGGACGTAATCTCCATAAGCGACGAGGAGCCGGAACGAGAGGCCTTCCTTGAGGACGACGAGGAAACGGATAGTAACCCTGAGCCGGATCAGTACGCAGGGCGAGCCCATGGCGCCTATCCAGGGGGGCGACCGGAGGAAGAAGGCTACACGCGGCGCAATAACCATCCGCCGCTGCCATCCCGTCTGCACACCAAGTATGTGCACGAAGAGGCGTTCACGGATGTGTGCGACGGGTACGTCTGCATTCGGCAGGTGCGAACGGTGAGCGTGTTCATCGAATGTCCCAATGCCAGGAATTCGCCACCCTATGTGACCGAACCGGTATCGCCGCCTCACCTGTTGACGCTCCCTGAACCGCCAGCGAAAAGTAGCGAACTCGAGGATGGAGCGGCCTCTAAGGAGGCGTCAGAGGAGCAATCCCGGCCACAAGGCCCGATCCTGTCACAGACGGGTGCGAGACCGACATCGGCGACCAGGAGTGACCCGCGTCCGGGGTCGTACACTCACCGACGCCAGAAGGCTAGCTCGCAAAGCCGCACGGAGGGGACGCGAACAGCGCGGGAAAGCAGTGGGCGACGGCATGCATCCGGCGGGGCAACCGGTGCCGGTAGCGGCCGCAAGGAGCGAGCCTGCGATAAGCAGCCAGCCCCACAATCCCTACCCCAGCGATCGCCGCAGCGTAAGCGGTCGACGCGAGACAAGTCGTCCCGAGGGGAGACACACTCGAAGGAGGAGCAGCCGCGAGTTAGCCGGCCGAGGCACTCAGGCCCCAATAGAGGGGAGACCCCAAAAGAGGCAGCCAAGGGCGCCGCCGTCAAACGCGCGCGGGTCGCTGTCAGTGCGCCGCACCCGCGTACGGGCGATGGCACGTCTCGCGCCGATAAGGGTCGACCAGCAAGGAGCCGAGCGGCGACGAGTGGTTGCGGCAGCGACCCCCAGGTCTGGTCGGACGAAAGTGAAGAAAACGGACGCACCGACCCCGTCGCACAAGGCGTCTAGCCTCCCGCAGCGCCGCATCCCGACGAGTTACGTACCCCGACACCCGGTCGAGGGCGAGTACCCGGCGCCACCAGAAGTGTCTGGTGAAGAATGGAGGAGGGCGGAGACAGTCGATAAACGGGCCCCATCCCCGGGTGCAGTCAAACCGGTACCCGCGAAGCGCTAGCAGACGGTGCCCAAGAGAGCTTGCAACGACTCGCTACTGCCACTAACGCTCGTCACAATGACGCCCACCAGCGAGGCACCAGGAGGGCCGCCGTCGCCAGTAGGCCCACCACCAGAAACCATTCGTGGAAGGTCGCCATCTCCACCAGCGCGTGTCGTCCCGGCGCCAGTAGAAGTTGCGCGTGAAGGTTCGCCGTCGCCGATAGAACCCGAGGCGCGGTTTGGCAGCGAGTACGGGGGATCACCGCCTCCCTTGGTACCGCTCGTGTCGACCCCAACCACCACGTTGACGTACCTACCGCCGTGGTCGGAGGCTCACCTGGAGGACGTCATTGACTTGTTCGACCAGTTGGCAGAGATGGATGCCGAGCAAGACAGCGAAGAGGAACAACCGCCAGCGCCGCCATCAATGCGTCTGGTCGAACAGGAGGAGGAGCAACCACCGCCGCCACCATCGATGTGTTTGGGAGGAGTATGGCAGCCACCATCACGGCGGTCGCAGGACCAGTGGTCGTCAACGTCGGAGCAAGCGGCGGGACGGAGTCACCAGTGAGCGTTGCCGCCAGAAGTGCGCGGGTCGCTGGCAGCGCGCCGCACCCGCGTACGGGCGACGGCACGCCCCACGCCGACACACCCACCACCAGTGAGCCAGCCGAGGACACAACGGCAGTGAACCCTGCCATCGGGACGTGTCGACCCACGGGTCCGTCCACCGACCGGTTGGCGCATTCATACGTGGGACGATCTCATACCGGAGAGCATCATAGTCGGAGTGCGTCGTGCCTCAGGCAAGTGTCGCCGGGGGGTGTGTGTGAGGAGAGTCCTCCCGGATCTCCTAACAATAATTACCTCTTTTATTAAGTTGTATGTCATAAGCGGTTTATATAATTATGATTATTATAATTATGATTAGGTTTCCGATTAATGTTTTGTGCAAGGAGCACCGATCGGATATGTTAGTAATTAATTGTTATTAATGTTAAGTTGCAAGGAGCACCACCCGTATGAGTGACGCGCAAGGAGCGCTAGGATTAAAATTAGTTTAATGTTGTCAACACACATTAGCAGAGCAAGTCGTTAACATTTAGATTTGAATTTGAATCCAACGGCCTGGGCCACTGCAAGCCTGCAGTGTTGAGCGGCCGTCTGATCTCGCCACTAGAGCGCGTCTCTCGCGAGAGCGAAAGCTCGAAAGACGACCGAGGCTAGCGCGCGACTTGGTCGCGAGGAGCTCGGGAGTGTGAGTTCGACCCTTGAAGCGAACGGATAAGTGGGAGTTCGACCCTTGAAGCGAACAGGGAATTGTGAGTTTGACTTCCAGAGTGGATCGAAGAAAAAAGTGCGCGTAGAGAAAAGTGATGGAGATAATCGAGACAGCAAGAGGATAACGGAATTGCAAGGGGTGACAGCCAAGTAAGCACCTTTTGCCTTACGTTCATTAGTGATAACCTAACTAATAGTTTGAACTAATAAATGCTTATTAAACTCACTCACTGCCTTATAAATAATCTAACCCCCTACCCCGCATAGTGACAAGTAGAGTAGTCTGTTCCGGCGGCAAAAGTGCAAGTGGAAAGGTGCGAGTGGCAGTTGTTCGCGTAAGGCTTGCGAGTGTGAGGTAGTCAGAGTGTGATCGAGGCGTCGGCCCGGCCACTAGTGGGTATAGTGTGACTGAGGCTTTTGCCCAGCCGCTAGTAGGTCCGCCGTGACTGAGGTTTTTGCCCGGCCACTAGTAGGCAGAGTGTGTCTGTGGCTCTTGCCCGGCCGCTAGTAGGCAGTGTGTGTCTGCGGCTTTTGCCCGGTCATCATTAGGCGTAAATTGTGTAGGGAAGTGTAGCCGGTAGGAATTGCGTAATTGGTTTGTCTACGAACCCCGTCCTTCAGTACCCCAGCGATTTACAAATATTCTTGTGAACAGAACCTTGGCTAGACTGAGATGTGTACCCCGGCCAAGAAACTTCTTTACAAAGTCCAAAAGGCATGCGAGTGTACTCGTAGTGGCCATGTTTGGTACTAAATGCAGTTGTGGAAATCGACTTCGGATCCATTTGGATCTGGTGAAAACCTTTATCTAGATCAATGGTTGTGAAATACTGGCACTTTCCAAATTTGTCCAATATTTCGTCCATGATCGATATTGGGTACTTGTCGTCAACAGTTATTTCGTTGAGTCCGCGATAGTCAATGACTACCATAAATTTTGGTTTTCCCGAGGCATCGCTCTTTTTTGGCACGATCCAAATCGGGGAGCAATATGGGCTGTTAGATTTTCTAATAATCCCTTGCTCAATAATTTCGTTTATTTGTTTGTTTACCTCGCCATCGTAAGTCTGAGGGTATTTGTAAGGTCTCTTATAGACCGGGTCTTCGTGTTTTGTTTGTATTGCGTGTTGTATGGTACTTGTAAAGGTCGAATTTTCACCTTCTCTGTACTGTATATCACGGAACTCGAATAAAACCTTTTGAGTTGTTTGCATTCTTTTTGATTCAAATGATGTAACCTAAATGCATTGGATTCTTTTAGCTCATTGTTAATGGCAAAGTTAAAGAATATGTCCTCTGAGGACGGAGGATCGAGGCACTCTGGTGCGGTCAAGTCCTCTTCTGTTTTCTCATCATTATATCTGAATGAGAATTTGTATTCGCCTAATGTTATTGTTTCATTCGCGTAGTCAATTTGCGCTTGACACGCTGCGAGGAAATTCCTACCTAACAAGGCGTCGTAGTTTTCTGAGAAATTATGAATATAACATGTTTGGTGTGATGGACAAATTTTACTTACTGGGTCCTAATTTTATACTTTCGCTTAGTTCTATGGTACCATTTATAGTGTGTACTTTTAGTTTATCGATTTTCTTTGGGAATTTTAAAAAGTTTTCCTTCATTATATTTATAGTTGAACCTGTATCAATTATACATTTCAACGGCTTGTCATTCATAGTTGTTCGTATGAATGAGTTGGCGTTTCTTCGTTCGTCTCTGATCCGAGGCATGTTGATGAAAATTTTCGGAAGTATCCATTTTCATATGCCCAGATGTACTTTCTCTCTGTCTCTTTGTGGATGGATTTGGTGCATTAGATGCAAAAGGTTGGTTCTGTTGATAGTTCATTCTATTCTGAGCCCTACCTTGAGTTAGTTTATGTCGGAATTCGTTCTGTAATTGTTTTGGGTCTTCGTAGCTTTGCTGTCTATTTTGTGAATTATTGTTTTGTTGATAATTTATAGTTAGTTTACTTGAAGTGGCAGGCACTTGGTTTGAATTTTGAGAATTGTTTACCCCATTCCTACGATTTGAATTGTTTTGTGTGTTAGTGTAAGTTTTTATGAAACTATCGTATAATCCCTCTCTCTGAGCAATTTGTTTTAAATTTTGTATAGTGCTAATGTCATAACGAGCAAGTGTCATGAAAAGTCTATATGGTAATTTTTTGTTAATCACGTCTTTAATGGTGTTTTGCATTGCATTGGTATACAAGATGGTATTGTTTGGAATATTTTCTAATGCTAATTTGTTTACAATCAAGAAGGACTTATGCTCTAATTCCTCGATGAACTTACGTAGACTTCCATTAAAGTTGGTGTTGTATAATCGTCTCAAAAGTTCAAAAGTTCCTCATAAGTCTGCACTTTGAAGGCATCGATGAGTGCATGTTTGAATTCCGGCCACGTATTAGATTGGTGTAACTGTGATATCCGTTGCGCTTCTCCACATACTTGTAGTTCGATAGCTCCGAATAGGACGCTATGTTGACGAACATCCCTCGTTGGATACGATTGTAATATGAAGTCGATTCGTCTAATGAAGGCTGCCAGGTGTTCCGGTAACCCATCAAAGTGGGGCACCTGTCTCAATTGAGACAATGCCTGATTTAGACGTTGTTCTGATAATTCCAGAGTCATTTTTGATGTGTTGGTTGTTAGGCTTTTAGTTAATTCTTTCGACGCTGCAATTTTGCACTTATTGTCTTTGTTGTTGTTGTTTTTTAAAAATTTTGTTGCAGAAGATGTTTGTTGTTTTGATTGTATATTTCTTGATTAATTTTTTAAACATTGCAATTTTGCACTTACTGCCTTTGTTGTTGTTGTTCATTTAAAATTTTTTTTGTAGATTGTGTTGATTTGGTTTTGGTTGTATAGTTCTGCACACAAATTTTCGAGCAGATATTGGCGGCACACAAATTATCGCGTCACCAATTTGTTGTTACTGGGTTTAGATTGTTTAAGTTTTTGCACACAAATTTTCGCGCACAAATGTTGGCGGCACACAAATTTTCGCGTCACCAATTGTTATTATTGAGTTTATTTGCACATGCAAATTCCTCCCAGTGAAAAACGGGTTACAGGGATCAAAAAATTTTATTTGTAACACCAAGACGTGTTCGCTGTTATTGTAGTGTTTAAACACTACCAAGTAATCTCGATTAGCCAAAGACTAATACTTGCTGAGATTTACTTGACGATTCTATGTAGGAATCGTATCGTGAAATTGCTGACAGAGGTTGCGTATTTTACAACTTGAGAGTATCCTACCGGCTGCGCCAATTAAGTAACCGATTTACGTGAGGGTATTACAAAAAAAAATATTTTATTTAATTATAAACCTTATCACAACCGAATTATTAGGATTTCCAAATCGAACTCAATAAATGGCGTGGGCGCTGATCAAACCTTGGACCGAAGCTTTTAGGAAGCTTTAGGTTGAAAAACGTTTATGTTGAGAGTGAGCTTTTGGCTCTCTTAAGGAGTAGTCTCTAAGGGAGATTACGAGAGAAATAGCGACGTTGCGTCAGCCGAGATTTGTGTAGCGTCTGCATTTTCGTGTGGGAAAGTGGTGGCCTGATGCTAACTACGACAAGTGGCTTGGGTTCTTAAATTGAGGGTCTTTTGTTTATATCTGAACGATATCCGCCAGTGTCGAAGTTATCAACAGATTTGCTTACAATAATTTGGGTAGCCTAGGACTGTATGTGGTTGCTAAGTGGTATGTGGTTGCTAAGTGTGTAAGTGACGGGATACGGAGATATCACTTTATATATATATATGTATACATATGTATATATCCCACGTTTGAACTTTATATATATGCTAATTTTTAAAAATATGTTTGTATTTGTATATATGTATATATTACATAAATACATATATATTTATACACTATTTGGATATATATTCTACATCAATTCACATTATTTGTGAAAATAATAAGCTTTATAGTGAACTATCAGGTAATACCCCGGCCTTGCCCGGCGAAATATTAAGATGAACGTGCATTTATTTCAATTTGACTACTTTCGTCAACTGTATATATTTGGAAATTAGTATGAAGCCAATCGCATGAAAAACGAAAGTGCTGAATTCCAGACTTCACCCCTTTTCCGATCGTGGTCGTGCATTTTTCAAAACCGGTAGAACATGTGTCGAATTATTTAATGTGAGGTACTTTGAAAATTAGTTTCAAAATAATTGGATGATCAACAGAAAAGTTTGAAAATGAGTTTGATGTCAATCGGACGATAATTAAAAAAGTTTCATACAACAGCATTCCGGGAATTTTCAAAAATCTTTGGCCACCGTGACTATTAATTTTTTTATATAGAACCTTTATAATAAGTTTAAGGCCAATCACATGAAAATTAAACATGTCGAATGGCAAAGTTGTCCAACAATTTTCCGACCATAGCGCTGAATTTCCCAAAATCGTTGATACACGTGTCGAATTATTTAATGAGTGGAGCTTTGAAAATTAATTTGAAGGGGATCGGACTAAAATAAGACTTTCGCCCATTCAACCTTGAGACCCCCATTTTCCGGCCATGGGTGTGGATTTTCCAAAATCGGTGAAATATGTGTCAAATGAATTTTTGTGTAGATCTTTGAAAATGAGTTTGAAGCCGATTGGATGGTAAACAATAAAGTTTCATACAACAGTTTTCCGCGTTTTTCCACGCTTGTGGGTGGAATTTTCCAACATGCCGTCTTTGTGTGCACTTTCATCATAGATGGAACCTACTGTGAAAATTTCGGTTTGGGCTGTGCGATGATTGCCAATCAGTCAGTCAGTAAGTCAGTCAGCACGCAGACTTTTATATATATAGATACAGATTTAACAATCGAAACTGTTGAACAGCCTGACGAAGACGAAGAAAGTTAATTCGACACAGAACTAGAAGAGAAAAACATACATACTCTGACAATAATCTGACAATCAGTCAGCATGAATTCTTTTATATAGATAGATATAGCTGAACTAGCTGGTAAAACCCCAGCGTTCCCCGGCGAAATATATAGATTTAAGTGCACTGTATTGAAATTGACTACTTTCGTCAATCGTTAGAAATACACACAAAAGCGTACAACAATTTTCCCGCCCGTGGGAGTAGACGCTCCTAAATAGTTGAGCCTTATGTTTTTTGTGTAGAAATATGAAAATGTCTTCAAGCCGATCTAACTAAACAAATAATATCACTCAGTTGAAATTAACTCGCATTTCCCGCACGTGGCGACAGGATGGGTTACATCATTCTATCATTGGTTAGCACACTCTTAAAGTATTTTTGGTATAGTTTTGAAAATGTGTTTGAATAGGTTGGGTTAGGTAGAACCGGTTGACCACCACAATGTGGTCCCACATAGACCGAGCAGGTCCTTAGTGTCGCCGGATACTGAAGGTCGTTAGGAGGTTTGTTGATCCTGTAGAATGCGTGTGCGCTTGACAAACGCCAACAGCGCATTGGGAGTGTGTCTGGCCGCTTCTTCTAGTGATGCGAGCCAGTGTCTGTTGAAGTAACGAGGTCTAAGTGTTGCAAGTGCTGGACAGCTGCACATAAGGTGTTCCAAGGTTTCCACAACTCCTGGTTCCTTACATTTCCGGCAGCCGTCTTCCGTTCATATCCCCAGCTTTTTAGCATGAGCTGCTGCTAGGCAATGTCCAGTTAATACTCCTATCATAAGTCTGCAATCTTTTCTTGGAAGATATAGCAGGAAGCTAGTGAGTTTCTGGTTTCGCTCCTTGCACATTATTTTGGTAATTCTGCAGCTGGTGGTGTTCCGCCACCTTTCTCCAGCTTTAGCCCAAGCGGATTCATCCAGTTCGCTGTATAGCGACTGCAATGAGATTTGTATATTTCCTTCGTTCTCAAGAGGTAGCGCGACTCCTTCCTTTGTCAGGCGATCCGCCATTTCGTTACCATCAATGTCCCGGTGGCTGGGAACCCAATAGATATGCACTGTTCTAGCAGTGCTTAGATTATCTAAAGCCACCTTGCTTGCCAGGACATATTTGGAACCAATGGAGGACGCCCGCAATGATTTTATAGCAGCTTGGCTGTATACGAATATATTTATTCGTTCGTTCCTAGTTGTTATGGATAGAGCTACTTCTGCTGCTTTCCTTATTGCGAAGACTTCCGCCTGGAATATGCTGCAGTAGTCGGGCAGCTTGTACGGTAACCTTATTTCCGGTTCTGCACAATACACGGCCGCACCTTCGCCTGTATCCATTTTTGAGCCGTCCGTAAATATCTTAATGGCGTGTTGGTCCAGTCCTGTACACCAGTCTTCTGGTCCTAGTGACGTTTGTGTTGGATGTCCAGGGGGTTGACACACAGTAGTGTTTCGAGTGCCTTGGTTGGAGTGGACCTCAACGCCCCCGTGATACAGACAAGTGAGTGTCGTTGGGTCCTTTCCATCAGTTTCAGGTATGTGGTCTTCTTCGTGGCTTGCCACCATACCAGGACGCCATATAGTAGTATCGGTCGCACTACTGAGATGTAGATCCAATGCATCAGTCGTGGTGACAGGCCCCAAGTACTACTTAGCATCTTCTGCGATGCGTAAAGCGCGACTGTTGCCTTTTTCACCCTTCAACATTGAGTCTCCATATCAGTTTGCTGTCCAGGACTTCTCCAATGTATTTGACGTTAGTTTTTAGCGTGAGCGGCATTCCGTTCAACTTTGGCGGGTTCCACCACGGCACCTTGTATCTCTTAGTAAAGAGAATGAGGTCCGTCTTACCCGCGTTGATGCTAAGTCCGGCTCCGGTGGCCCATCTTAGTATTTCCTGTAATGTGAATTCCATGACGGAGCTGAGAGTCGATGAACATTTTCCCTTGATAATAATGCTTATGTCATCCGCATGTGCAGTTACCTTTGGGGCCTTCCTGTAGAATGTTTTAAGTAGTTTGTCCACCACTAGATTCCATAACAAAGGAGATAAGACTCCGCCTTGTGGCATGCCTCCATGAGCTTCCTTTGTTATGGTGGTGACTCCCCATTCGGCTTTGACTCTTCTGCAGCTCAACAGGTTCTGTATCCACGAGTGTATTGTCGAGTGGGATGCTGTGGCTCTTAAACCTTGCAATATCGCTTCTGTTGATACGTTATTGAATCACCGGTGCGATGTATAGAAATGCTCCCAGTGCGTATTCTTAGTGGTGAAGGGCTTTTTCTATATTAGCTACCAGGGAGTGTAGCGCAGTCCGATCGTATGAGGTGTGTCCGGCTCTGTGACTTCTGTACACCCAGGGAAATGTGCATCAATGAGAGCACATATTGCTTCCCTGCTGTTTTCCGCCCATCGTCCATCATCGGTTTTTAGCTGACTCTGTATGGTCGGCTGTCTCGAAAGCAGCTTCCGGAGTCTCGCCGTTGCTGTGACCTTCTCTATGCCAGAGCAGAAGGTTCTCCATGAGTTCCTCTTTGCCTTCCGAACTTCTTTTGAAGTTACGCAGCAATATTTTGTATTCATACCAGATAATCTCTTCTTCGGCTTGTTTTGCAAGCTTGAAGAGATCTTGTGCATATTTTCTTTGTGCTTTAAGCTCTGGAGTCCACCAGGGTGGTCTGGTCCTTCTTTTGATTTTTGATGGTTTGCACGGTGTGTGGTACGCTGTCATGAGGTGACCTCAGGGACCTCTCTATATCATCCACTGATGAGATTGTGGGTGGCGTGGGTAGCTTTCTTCCCATCGTCGTTACAAACTTCTCCCAGTTTGTGTTCCGGGGGCTTCTGTATAACCTTTGAGGGGGAGTATAATCGAATTGCACTTTGCATTGGATGTGCTTGTGATCCGAAAAGGAAGGTTTTTGAGAACCCTCCATTCCGTCACATGTGTACTATTTCGGGCTGCAAGTGTTAGGTCTAGAATGTTAGGGGAGGTGGGTCCCACATATGCGGGCTCACCCCCATAATTTTCTACCCTTATACTAGATTGTAATATAAAGTTAAGGAGAGACTAACCTCTGTCGTTGATGTCCGGACTGCCCCACACAGTATGATGAGCGTTCGCGTCCGTTCCGACAATTAGGGGCTACCTCCGCAGGCCTGCCTCCGCGGTCAGTCTTCTGAGTTCATCGGGTGGTACCTCCCTGTCGTGCGCCATGTAACATGACGCTATGAGCGTGGGCTCATCCTTGTTACCCTCTATCGCCACGACTGTGAGATTATCAGTACTGAAATTAGACAAAGGTAAGAGGAGATGCCATTCCTTACTAGGATAGCTGTTCTAGTCATTCTAACTGTTGTCGAGTATAACGTGTAAAAGTTACGTATTTAGCCCGCTGCCACCCAAGGCTCCTGGACTAGAGCAACATCGGCGGGCCCTTGCTCCAGGGAGTGAAGGAGATCCGACGACTCTAGATTGCTTTTATGTAGGTTGAACTGGAGGTCCTTCAAAGGCATGGCTCTTAGTTTCCTCTACCCGCCGTGGCTCGACTACCAATGTCGTTTCGTCATCCTCGTCGTCCTCCATCTTGGGGTCCTCGGGCGTGGCTTCTGTGGCCCCGTCCTCGATTTCCAAGCTGTGGGTAGCTTACACCAAGGCCCAGGTTTTGCTCCACCTCACCAGCCTTCAGCTTGTTGGCGTTTTCCTCGTTGGGGTGGCGTTTCTTGAGACGCAGAAATACGCTACCCACGCCCCACGCCATCTTCCCGTACCTGGGATAAAGCAGATCCTCGGCTTCCTTGCTAAGTTGCAATATCATGTGCTGTCTCTTTTTATCGGTCTTAGCGACATGAATAATCTGCCAATCAGCGGTGGGCACGTCAGGATTCTGGCATTTTAGTAATTTAAGAGCCTGCTCTTTAGGCACGACCCTCGGAAGTAACACTTTTGCCTTTGGTACAGACGGAATACTAGTTCTGTCCACTACCTCCAGCTGAGAAATTAGTCTCCATTGAGCCAACTGCACCATCGAATGCGGTGGGTACAGCATCCGGAATCTCCATCCTTTTCAGCATCGCCTCGAGCAGTCTCCACTACCACCATCTGGCCATTGGGGTCGCTTTTGTCGACGAGCGCTACGATAAGATGTCGTTTTGCTACGTCGCTCGCGGACTCCCTGGTGGTCTTGTTAGTGGGGCGGGGCCGCTTGCTCACGGGCCTTTGTTGTCTCAGTCGAGCGCTGGCGTTTAGTGGACAATTGCTCCTTGACCTTGTACGCGTATTTGCCACTAGAAAACCTGTAGTGTAGACTTCTGGGCAAAATGTTTGCGACCCTTGCTAATCTTGAGATAAGCCCACGCCAGCTTGCTCCTCTCCTCGGGGTGAGGTCGCCGCTGCCGTTGAGCCGAGCCCTGATTTTGAGAGCCGCTTTGTATTGAGCCTTGGGCCCGACCCGCCGACATCAGAAGCTTGTTTTCGGCTGCCGTTGATATGATGTCACCATGCGATTCGCAGTCCGAGTCTGTTTCGACACGGCACCGCCACGCCACAGCTTAGCGTTAGTTTTGGTGGAAGCAGTAACTTTGCAACTACCATAGCCTGCTCCAACCATGGTAGAGGTGTGACCGTTGGCGACACACAGAGAGGATTGCTCCTCCCCATGCCCGCCGGTGGTAGCAGTCACGCTTCCCACCGACGTTTGGAGCGACATCCCAGTTCTCCATTGTTTCCTCCATGTTGACTTTTTCTAACGGAGAATCACCCTTAGCGTTTTATACCTGCCGCCAGGTACCTCGAACCATGGGTCCGGTCGCAGTACCCCCATCTTGGCAAAAGCCGATAGGAAATACTGTGCCGTCGCCTTCGCTAGACACTGCACTACCTGGGGATGAAGGCAAGCAAGTGACACGAAGTATAACCCGTTGACTCCGAGGTTAACACAGTGTCTATTGCCCGGCCAGCACCCTCGTGAAGGGTTCAGTTCGAGGGTTTTCGAGGGTTTGAGATTGAATACTATTTCAAGAATTATTCCACCAGACATGAGCTTTCTACCTATTTTTCCCCAGTTGTGTTGAATCCCAAATAACTTAAATTTTTGTCTATAGCTTTGGCAATTAGTATGAAGTCATTCGCATGAGAAACTAAAATACTGATTTCCAGAGTTTTCCGTAGGGGATCGTTAACGTGCTTTTTCCAAGATCAGTGCGACATGTATCAAATTATTTAATGTGCAGTTTAATGTAATGATAATGATAATGATAATCCAATCGAACGATAATCAAAAAAGTTACATACAACAGCTTGCACGAATTTTCCGACTTTGGGGGTAGATTTTCCAAAATCTTTGACCACCGCGGATACTATGTTTTCCTATAGAACTGTGGCGCATCGACCCCTTCGATTAGTCAAAAAACGAGCTACGTACTAGCCTAGATCAAAAACGCAACCCTGTATGAGGTTGTGGCGCACAAGAGGAAGAGAAGAATTTATCGACGAATCGTCTCTATCTCTGCAGCGCGCGCTTTAATGTCTGGTACAATTCTTTATAAAAAATATTAATAAGTATACTAGTTTTAATGAGTAAATATAAAATATAATATCGCCGATGTTAATGAGATATTTTCATTCATCTCCTCATCCACGATAATTGGTGACCCTGCAAACAGACCGCTTTCACTCTTCTGATGCAATAAAGGTGCACACACGTACACGCACACACATACACGAATTTCACAACACCGCGCAAATTTTTCAATATGGCAGACAACAATTCTGCTAACGATCTTGAAAGCACGGTGGTTAAAGCCCCGGATGCAAATATTGCTGCATCCACATCACATGCCAGGGGATCGTCCATTACAATCAATCGTCGTGCCGTAAAAGTGCCACCCTTTGGGCCGAACGTTCCGAATTTTGGTTTGCGCAAATCGAGTCATAATTCCGCATTGCAGGCATCTCAGCCGACAAAACGATGGAATCAAACGTTATTGCTCAGAACCCCGATGCTGTTCTCAATCCGTCTACCCATGACATGTACGGAAATCTTAAGAGGAGCATTATTGAGCGTTTTTGCGAGAGCGAACAGAAGAAAATTCAGAAGCTTCTCTCCGACATCGACTTGGGAGACAGATGCCCCACTCAACTGCTCAATGAGCTCCGTGGTCTGGCTAAAGACCGTATGAGCGAAGATTTCCTGAAATCTTTGTGGATGCAACGCCTGCCTCCACATGCACGGGCCATTCTTCAAGCTTAAAGCGATGATTTATCAGGCATGGCAAAACTCGCTGACAATATTCTCGAAGTTGGAGAGTTCGCTCACATGGACGTCGTGTCAGTCGCAGCACCATCAGTAAACGCAGCGCTACCAGCTGCCTCTTTGCACGAGATATTTAACAGATTGAACAGCTTGGAGAAGTGTATTCGTTCTCGATTCCGCTCACAGAGTCGTTCATCAACAAACATGGATCGTCATGGCTCTCCGACGAAATGTTGGTACCACTCGAAGTTTGGCAGCAAGGCTAAGAAGTGCAAGCCCCCTTGCTCATTCAAAACATATTCAAAAAACTAAAAAGCTCTTCTGGTTCGGCGGGCGACGCCGATAGCCGCCAATTGACACGCATTACGATTTTTGAAAAGGGCACAAAACAAAAGTTTCTCATCGACACAGGAGCTGATGTTTCAGTTCTTCCAGCACAATTAACAGATAAATGTAATAAAGCCCACTCATTCAGTCTATTCACAACAAACGCCACGTCAATCAAGACTTTTGGTGAGACACGCATTAAGCTTTCACATGGACTACGCCGCGAATTTGTCTGGAATTTCATTTTAGGTGACGATTTGACTCCGATCATAGGCGCAGATTTTCTAAGCCACTTTGATCTTTTAGTCGACGCCAAGCGAAGCACCTTGATCGACAACAAAACAGCACTGCACGCAGAAGGAGCCGCATCAATAATCTGCGAGACTACTGTTGTATCGCACATCAGTAATAACAATGTTGCCCGTACTCTGGAGCAATTCAAACAGTTGTCGGTGCATAATCATAACTAGCAACCATCTCCTTCTAATGTCACACACGTTATCGAGACCACCGGGCCAGCAGTTTTTGCACTACCCCGCAAACTCACTGGAGAAAAACTCATTGCATCTAAAAAAAGAATTTGACTACATGGTACAGCGTGCAATTTTTCGACCATCCAAGAGCAACTGGGCAATTGAAGACCTTGCGGAGATTTCAGTGTACTCAATGCCAAGACAGTGCCGGATCGCTGCCCGTTACCCTTCGTTCATGGCGTCACTAACATCTTACACAATAAAACCATATTTTCAGTCATTGATTTGCAACGAGAATACTATCAAGAGCAATAGAACCAAACGATATCCCTAAGACAGAAGTCACAACTCCTTTCGGATTATTCGAGTTTTGCTATATGACATTCGGCCTGCGAAACGCATCGCAGACATTCCAAAGATTCATGCACAACGTATTGCGTGACCTGGATTTTGTATTCGTGGACATGACATACTTGTTGCCTCGACCAAGCTGGAGCAGCACAAACAGCATTTAAGAACCGTTTTTCAGAGACTAAGCAACAACAATTTGACCCGGTCACAAAATCGACTGAAAAGGACTTCTGCCGCTAGAATCCCGAGTCTCAGCCGTCCGTGAGTTCCCACAACCCAAGACGGCGAGTCAACTTAAACGATTCTTGGGTATGTTAAATTATTACCGTCTATTCATCGCAAGCGCTTCCCAAAATCAAATAGCTTTCCAGTCGCTTATTAAGGGCAATAAGAAAAATGACAACACTCCAGTTGAATTCAAGACGCGCTTTTCAAACGTGCAAAGATCAATTGGCCACAGCAACCTTGCTAACTTTTCTATCCCCAACAGCACTAATCTCGTTGAGCACGGATGCTTCGGATAGCGCTGTCGGGGCTGCCGCACACCAACTGGGCGATGGGAAATTGCAACCATTGGGATTTTTCTCAAAGAAATTAGATGCGAGTCCGCACCTGTGAAGTGCACAAACTTCACTTCTCTTAAAAGGCAGTGTGCCTTGTCAACAAGTTTTTATTTCGAGAGTGCACCTCCGGACAAAACTAAATACAGGAACATTAGCATTTTACTATTTATTTTAAAAATTAATTTTGGCGCACAACTCGTCATTGTTAACCTTTACACCAGTTCATCGATAAAAATCGCGTGCTTGATAACAAAATTTCTACAAACTGCCGGGGCAAATGGCATCTTCTTAAAAAATGTCAGATTTGTCAATTTTTTCCTTATGTGATTTTGTACAGGATAAATGTGACATTTTTCCAAAATCAAAAAAAATTACGATAAATGTGTGTTTTCATTCATCTTCTCATCCACAATAGAACCTTGAAAATGTGTTTGAAGTCAATCGCATGAAAATGAAAATTGTCGAATTCCAGAGTTTTCCACCGATTTTCCAGAGTTTTCCACCGATTTTCCGACCATGGGGCTGAATTTCCCACAATCGGTCCTACACGTGTAGCTTTGTAAATGAGTTTGAAGTCAATCGGACGATTATCAAAAAAGTTTTATACAACAGTTTGCCAGGCATTTTCCGACGTTTGGGGTAGATTTTCAAAAATCTTTGGGCACCACGCCTATTATGTATTTGTGAAGAACCTTGAAAATGAGTTGAGTGAAGCCTAGCGCATCAAAATTAAAAATTTCGAATTCCAGAGTTTTCCACCAATTTTCCATAAACTTCCCAAAATCGCTGATACACGTGAAAATTATTTTGAAGGTGATCGGACTAAAATTACACTTTCGCCCATACAAGCTTCAGACCCTCATTTTCCGCACATGGAGGTGGATTTTCCCAAATCGGTGAAACATGTGTCAAATGAATTTTTGTGTTGATCTTTGAAAATGAGTTTGAAGCTGATTGGATGGTAAACAAAAGAGTTTTATGCATCAGTTTTCCGAGATTTTCCACGCTTGTGGGTGGAATTTTCCAACATGCCGTCTTAGTGTGCACTTTCATCATAGATGGTACCTGCTGTGAAAATATCAGCATCCTAGCTCTTATGGTTTGGGCTGTACGATGATAGCCAATCAGTCAGTCAGTCAGCACGAACTCTTTTATCTATATAGATAGATATAATTAAGAACTTTGTTGTCTTTGTTAATGTTTATTTGATGAAATGCAATCGTATGGCTTTAAGATTTAAAACACAAAATCAAACTTGGCTTGCATTACTTTACAAATACAATAGCAAGCTTGTGACTTTGTTGAGCATTTATATTGAAAAGCGACAACTGCAAAATAGACAAGTAAGAATGCTTTAGTCGAGTATACCCGACTACGAAACTCCCTGTACCCAGGTCTACAACTTCTTAACATATCTTCGTACACTTAGGCATACACATACACATACACAAATACCCACGCACACAAGCTATAGCGCAAGTGAGGCATTTTGAGTGGCAGCTATGCTGCTTCTTTCCCCCACTCTACTGCAATGAACCTTCTTCGTGAATAACCTTAACTTCCTTGCTTATGATCGATGGACTTCAACTTTGTTACAGTAGATTAAGAATGACCCAAGTATTATACATGCCAAATTCAAAGGATATATATATTGTATATATTGTATAATTTATTGATTAAATTTTGATCCACGTATAGTATACAGCAACCTATATTCCAAAATTGATGTCTCTAGCTCTTATAGTTGCTGACATCGACGCTTTCATCCAGACGGACAAACAGACGAACATGGCCAAGTCGATTCGGGTATTTACACTGATCAACAATATATGTACTTTATAGGGTCAGAGATGTCTCCTTTTGCCTGTTACATACTTTTGCACATATCTAGTACCCCATTTTTACCCATTTTATGGGTACATTGAATAAAAATACACCAAATGTAAATTTCTTTAATAATAATGTGAATGCATGTGACGCAGTTGGTGACGATGATTGGGACACATATGAATGTATTGATGCCTATTTCTTCGACTTAGATGTTGAAAACGTGAAGCGATATGAGCCATTGCTCGTTGAAAAAGGCGTTATATCCCTTGATTTATTGATGTGACGATAGACAATTACTAATCGGCATTTTTTATTTTCTGAGTCGGGAAGGGCTTTCTTTGGAACAAGTAATAGTGTGCTGTTATATTCAGACACAGAGAGTTCGACAATGTTGTCGGACTAGTGTTGGGTTGCTCATGAGTGAGTAAACACAAAAGAGTTCATCACTAAACTGAACAGGTGAACATGTTCCTTCCAAATTTCTCTTTATTGTTCACTTACTCAGTTTTGCTCAGTTGCTCACTTTTTTCAGTTGTTCTTTTTTGTTCAGATGTTCAGTTTTGATCAATTTCTCAGATTTGCTTAGCGCTTATTCAGCTAATTTTCGCGCACACTTTGCTTGAAGTTCGGTTAGGGCATTTTGAGTAGGTTATGTTAGCTATTTTCGCGCCCTTGCTCATTTTGACGCTTGTTTTCATTCGCAAATCACACTTCTTGAAAAGTGCTACGGCTGTCTACGCTTTTAAAAATATAGAATGTCGTGTATAAGAAAGTTCTTCGAAATTTGGAAACATTTTGACGATCTAGGAAGTCTGCAGGCTAAATGCAAATATTGCATATATGTTCTGCGCTGGAAATCCCAGAGCAATCTGAGTCGACACCTAAAAAGCAAGCATCCGGCGGCTATGGAACCCGTTGTCCGCCAAGACAAGGAGAACGCGGTTGTTGTGCAGGCCAATTCCAGCCAACAAGGCACAACAAATCGACGGACAACTGGTCCGCTGGATTGCCAAGGGTCCCCACGCCTTGCGAATGGTGGATGACCCAGACCTCAAAAAGTTGCTTGAGGATGTTTCTTTAACAAACCTTAATACCCAATATTCACGATGAATATGGGTCAGCAATGCTAAAAATGCTCCGAGCGGCGACAGCGGTGTGTCTAACCACAGACTTTTAGACATAATTCCCTAATGACAGCTACATATATGGCCGTCACTGTACATTTCATACAGACGGAGTCAACAGTGCTGACTTAGTATATGCTAGCTGCCGGTCGTTTCAAGAGTCGCACATTTCGCTAAACCTTTGCGGATTTTTGCAAAAAAGAGTCGCACATTTCGCTAAACCTTTGCGGATTTTTGCAAAAAATGGTTGCGGAGTGGGACATCAAAAACAAAGTGGCGGCCATAGCATCAGATAATGCACTCAACGTTGTGGGAGCCATTAACATCGGCAAATTGCGTCATATTGCGTGCTTGTCTTGGCTTTAGAAGAAATGACCACTGTACGCACAAAAGCGAAAGCTGTTGTCGAATATTTTAATCGCAGCTCAACGGATCTCATAAAGTTGAAGGACATGTTCTCTTGAAGTTTCCAGAGCTCAAATTGTCGCAAGATTATCCTCCACGTTGGAACTCCACCTTTAAAATGTTTCAACAGCTTTGCACATTGAAAGAGATGGTTATGGCAGCCCGGCCGACTCTGCGGGTCGATTTAATACTGTCGCCGGAGGACTGGGGAGTTTGAGGGAGTGCTTCCAGTATTGCATCCATTCAATCAAATTACGGAAGAGATCTCAACGGAAAAAAATGTCACGCTATCAAGGCAATTGTTTTAGTTCCAGATGTGATCTACCAATTGGTAACGGAAACGAATGCTCGCTTTGAAGATTTAGAGACAAATATTTGAGAGCACAATACTGGATCTATGATTCAAAGGACGGTATTTAAATCCGAAGACGCCTTTAAAAAGTCATTAAATAACATTAAAAATCAAATTATATCAATCCGTTAGCCCCCGCCCCGCCTGAATCTGTCTTAATAGAAAATTCCTGCCAGCAATTGAGCACTGATGATGGGGACGACATGTGGAAGGAGTACGATATAACTTTTCAGGAAGTCAGCAAGCCCACCAACAAAACGGCTGCAGTCATAAGAGAAATGGACAAATACTTAGCTGATGAGTATTTAGGTCGAAGAGATGATCCCTTGGTATGGTATGATCAGCGGAAAGCCCAATACCCCCTTCTATGTTTATACCTATATGCTAAACGCCTTTGCATAGTCGCCACATCTGTGCAATGCGAGCGCATATTTTCAGGTGCAGGCTAAACAGTGCGCAATAGGCGCTCTCTTTTAAAATCAGAATATGTGGAAAACCTAATGTTTTGCATACAATATGTAAATACATACAAAGTATGTATAATCTAATATCCGCAAAGAGTGCATTAATAACAGTTTTTGTATTCCTTCATAGCGCTAATGAAAGCATCCAAATGAATAGAATTATTATGTTTACCAAAGAAATCTTAATGAAGGGAATAAAACACTATTTTTGTTTTATATTTTTAATTTTGTTGGGTAATTATACGGTATAATGCCCGTATAGAAAGAAAGCACGGAGAATATTGGCTTTAGGCTCAAAAAACGCGGAAAAATTCCAAGAACCGGTGGGGTGCTTAACTTTATTGCACAATTAACTAAAATAATAATAATTAAAGCACGTCCCATACAAGCGATTGCCGACGCGCTGTTGTATAATAACAGAGCAGGGTTGCGTGCACCGATAACTTTTGTTATTAACAGAACGCAGTGCTTTTAAATGATCATGAGCTGACAGAGTAGTGTTGATAAGTATCGTGAAATAATTGGTGCGAACATACTGCACGATAGTTTGAAAGAATATTTGGGCGCTAAGAAGATTGAGTAAAACAAATTTTATTTAATATCAAAAAATTAAAGTGAATTGCTAAAATTACATTACGCTCTTTATCAATGTCAAAATAAGAAGATTACAAAATTTCTGCCAAATACACATAGTATGTAAATACATATGTACATATAATATAATAGAAATAAAAATTATATTTATAAAAATAAGTACATATTTATATGACAATGGGACGACCATAGTTAAAAATATGCCAAAAGTTTTAATATTCTTATGCATGTACGTATGTATGTTCATTTACAAACGTATGCACATACATATGCACATACTACATCAACAAAAATCTCTAATGCAACAACTATGTACACGTATACATATGTATGTTTGTATAACCGCACATATTGTGATAAAGCACCTGTTTTCGAAAGTATGTACTTATGTACATAATGTAAATACATTCAAGTTATAGAAATACTTTACCATGTATGTATATGTATTTACTCTCAGGCAATACCCACATACGCAACAACATGCAAACGTTTAATGAACCGCTAAATTTCGCCAAGTTTTTGATCACTGGACGCATTGTCAAACACATTTACATTATGCTACATTTTGCGCGCGCCTTATCATAGTCATATATATGTATAGTGATACATCAATCTCCCGTCACTTACACACTTAGCAACCACATACCACTTAGCAACCACATACAGTCCTAGGCTACACAAATTATTGTAAGCAAATCTATTGATAACTTCGACACTGGCGGATATCGTTCAGACATAAACAAAAGACCCTACATTTAAGAACCCAAGCCACTTGTCGTAGTTATCATCAGGCCACCACTTTCCGACACGAAAATGCAGACGCTACACAAATCTCGGCTGACGCAACGTCGCTATTTCTCTCGTAATCTCCCTTAGAGACTACTCCTTAAGAGAGCCAAAAGCTCACTCTCAACATAAACGTTTTTCAACCTAAAGCTTCCTAAAAGCTTCGGTCCGAGGTTTGATCAGCGCCCACGCAATTTATTGAGTTCGATTTGGAAATCCTAATAATTCGGTTGTGATAAGGTTTATAATTAAATAAAATATTTTTTTGTAAAACCCTCACGTAAATCGTAAATCGTAAAATACGCAACCTCTGTCAGCAATTCCTACGATACGATTCCTACATAGAATCGTCAAGTAAATCTCAGCAAGTATTAGTCTTTGGCTAATCGAGATTACTTGGTAGTGTTTAAACACTACAATAACAGCGAACACGTCTTGGTGTTACAAAAAAAATTTTTTGATCCCTGTAACCCGTTTTTCACTGGGAGGAATTTGCATGTGCAAATAAACTCAATAATAACAATTGGTAACGCGAAAATTTGTGTGCCGCCAACATTTGTGCGCGAAAATTTGTATGCAAAAACTTAAACAATCTAAACCCAGTAACAACAAATTGGTGACGCGAAAATTTGTGTGCCGCCAATATCTGCTCAAAAATTTGTGGGCAGAACTATACAACCACAATCAAATCAACACAACCTACAAAAAAAAATTTTTAAATGAACAACAACAACAAAGGCAGTAATTGCAAAATTGCAATGTTTAAAAAATTAATCAAGAAATATAAAATCAATATCAAAACAACAAACATCTTCTGCAACAAAATTTTTAATAAACAACAACAACAAAGACAATAAGTACAAAATTGCAACGTCGAAAAAATTAACTAAAAGCCCAACAACCAACACATCAAAAATGACTCTGGAATTATCAGAACAACATCTAAATCAGGCATTGTCTCAATTGAGACAGGTGCCCCACTTTGATGGGTTACTGGAACACCTGGCAGCCTTCTTTAGACGAATCGACTTCATATTACAATGGAGAAGCGCAACGGATATCACAGTTACACAAATCTAATACGTGGCCGGAATTCAAACATGCACTCATCGATGCCTTCAAAGTGCAGACTTATGAGGAACTCTTGAACTTTTGAGACGATTATACAACACCAACTTTAATGAAAGTCTACGTAAGTTCATCGAGGAATTAGAGCATAAGTCCTTCATGATTGTAAACAAATTAGCATTAGAAAATATTCCAAACAATACCATTTTGTATACCAATGCAATGCAAAACACCATTAAAGACGTAATTAACAAAAATTACCATATAGACTTTTCATGACACTTGCTCGTTATGACATTAACACTATACAAAATTTAAAACAAATTGCTCAGAGAGAGGGATTATACGATAGTTTCATAAAAACTTACACTAACACACAAAACAATTCAAATCGTAGGAATGGGGGAAACAATTCTCTAAATTCAAACCAAGTGCCTGCCACTTCAAGTAAACCAACTATAAATTATCAACAAAACAATAATTCACAAAATAGACAGCAAAGCTACGAAGACCCAAAACAATTACAGAACGAATTCCGACATAAACTGGCTCAAGGTAGGACTCAGAATAGAATGAACTATCAACAGAACCAACCTTTTGCATCTAATGCACCAAATCCATCCACAAAGAGACAGAGAGAAAGTACATCTGGGCATATGAAAATGGATACTTCCGAAAATTTTCATCAACATGCCTCGGATCAGAGACGAACGAAGAAACGCCAACTCATTCATACGAACAACTATGAATGACAAGCCGTTGAAATGTATAATTGATACAGGTTCAACTATAAATATAATGAAGGAAAACTTTTTAAAATTCCCAAAGAAAATCGATAAACTAAAAGTACACACTATAAATGGTACCATAGAACTAAGCGAAAGTATAAAATTAGGACCCAGTAAGTAAAATTTGTCCATCACACCAAACATGTTATATTCATAATTTCTCAGAAAACTACGACGCCTTGTTAGGTAGGAATTTCCTCGCAGCGTGTCAAGCGCAAATTGACTACGCGAATGAAACAATAACATTAGGCGAATACAAATTCTCATTCAGATATAATGATGAGAAAACAGAAGAGGACTTGACCGCACCAGAGTGCCTCGATCCTCCGTCCTCAGAGGACATATTCTTTAACTTTGCCATTAACAATGAGCTAAAAGAATCCAAGGCATTTAGGTTAGATCATTTGAATCAAGAAGAATGCAAAAAAACTCAAAAAGGTTTTATTCGAGTTCCGTGATATACAGTACAGAGAAGGTGAAAATTTTACCTTTACAAGTACCATAAAACACGCAATACAAACAAAACACGAAGACCCGGCTTATAAGAGACCTTATAAATACCCTCAGACTTACGATGTCGAGGTAACAGCCCAATGCTTATATTTTCTTTACTATGCGCGTTCATCCCAATAAACGTACTTAGGTGTTACAATAGTGTGTGTGTGGATTGTTGTTGGTGTAATTATAAGCAAGCCGCATCTTAACGCATTTACTTCCTATTCTGGTTGTTGTTGCGTTGCATGTCCTTGGGGAAGGAGCGCACTGGCGGTGTGCGGATGCGACGGGCCTCGCGCGAACGATTGCGCACCACCTTGGAGTGGATTGCGCACGAAACGCAGTAGTGGAGCTTCGCATAGAGTTTGGGCAGCACATAGGTGTCCCAGATGCTGGCCTCACTGATATCACGCACAGCGGCATCCTCAACAATGTTACGGATGACAAACTTCTTGATTGCCTTATCCTTGGGCACACAGCGGGCACAGTTGGTGCAACGCATGGGCTTTACATGGCCGCGATTGTGCTTGTTACGTCCTCCATTGCGGCGCTTCTTGGTCATTTTGTTAGCTTATTTAACAATTGAAAATCCACGAAGCAAATTCCGCGTGTTCACGCCAGGCGAAACTTATGCGAAAATATTTTCGATTTTACCTTTTCGGTAGGAAGTTTGAAATCTTAAGTGATCACAGACCATTAGCCTGGTTAAACAATATCAAAGAGCCTAACATGAAACTCCAACGGTGGAAGATCAGACTAAATGAGTTTGATTTTCATATCAAATATCTCCCAGGAAAAGAAAATAAGGTAGCCGACGCTCTTTCCAGAGTAAAGCTAAAGCTAGAGCCAGAGTAAAACTTATTAGGAGAATCAGCAGATAGTAATGTAGCCACAATACACAGCGCACATGAAGATAACTCGAGCCTTATCCAAATAACAGAAAGACCCATCAATTATAGTAGGCAATTAGAATTCATCAAAGGGGGTGAAAATAAAGTGGAAGTAATCCACTACTTTCACAAAACTATTGTAAGAATCGCATACAAAAATATGAACAATGCATACGCAAAAGGGATAATTAAAGAATATCTCTGTACAAAAAAAGTGTAATCTGTTTCCACAACGAAACGGACTTTTCTACATTCAACCAAATTTTAAAATCATAAACTCAGATCAAATAACAAAAGTTATGCGATCCACTAGTGTACCAACCACTATCCAAACATATGCTGAATTTAAAGAACTCACGTTAAAAACTCATAAAGAGAAAACTAGAAGCTGGTTCAAGGAAAAATACTACTATCCAGACTACCAACGTCTAATCCAAAACATTCTGAACGAATGTGAAATCTGCAACATAGCTAAAACAGAACATAGGGTCACAAAACTAACCTTTGAATTAACACCAGAAATCTTTAACATTAGGGAAAAATATGTCATGGACTTCTACATGATAGACAATGTACAATTCCTATCATGCATTGACATTTATTCAAAATTTGCCGCACTAATTGAAGTAAAAAGCAGAGATTGGCTAGAAACTAAAAGAGCCATAATTAAAATATTCAATGAAATGGGAAAACCCCAAGAAATAAAAGCCGACAAAGATTCAGCTTTCATATGCGCAGCATTGCAGGCATGGTTGAAATCTGAAGACGTTATAATAAACATCACATCCAGCAAAAACGGCATTGCAGATGTGGAAAGATTCCATAAAACAGTTAACGAGAAATTAAGAATAGTTAATAATGAAGCAGACATAGAATATAAGATGACTAAGTTCGAAACCATATTATACACGTATAATCACAAAACAAAACATAAAACTATTAACAGGACCCCAGGAACTCCAGAATACGGCGTCCAAGAAAATAAAAGAAGACAAATAGAAGCATTTAATAAAAAACGTAATAATTTTGAAATAGATACTAGATTCAGGCAAGTCCCACTAGTTAAGTCAAAAACTACAAACCCTTTTAAGAAAAGAGGACAGTTAAAACAAATTGACGAAAAACACTTCGAAGAAACAAACAGATGTAGAAAGGTTACACATTACAGAAGCAAATTTAAAAAGAAAAAGAAAATTAATAAAAGCAAATATTTACAGGAAGCCGACACTTTAAATTGTACAAATCCACCATAACAGCAATCATGACAATGACAATGATAAAACTGATAACAGCAGGATCAATTGAAATCAACCCCATTGAAAATAATCAAGAATTAATTTTGTTTGAATCAGGAACAATACAAATACCTATTAACTTTGAAACCCATTGTTTTACCGTAAATATAAACTACATAGAGTACACATTCAACAACATAATAGGACAAAGCCAAGAATTTAACGATAAACCACAGATAAAATATTTAATTAACAAACTACAACGAGAAATGAGTGGCATTCGTATTACAAAACGTAACAAACGGGGACTTATAAACTTTGTGGGTTCCACATGCAGATACCTTTTCGGCACACTCGACGAAAACGATAAATTAGAAATTGAACAACAAATTACAAACCTAGCACAAAATTCTATACAAACTAAGTAGTAGCTTGAATAATGTCATCGACACTATTAATGACAGTATTAACATGATAAATAAGCAAAATTATGCTATGCTAACCGAACAAAAACTCAATTTATTAATTTTTAATGTTGAACACTTCACCGAATATAAAATGTGTTTTTTGCGACGTATAATTTGTAAATGAAATATTTAACAGGCTCGACGTCAACAATTCAGGGTGAATATAGAAAGGTAGAAAATGAAAAGTATTGGCTGGTCATATAGCGCTATTTCGGATGCTGCCAAGCATCCTCATCAGTGACCTTATTGTTAGAAATTTTTTGTCCAAACTTGTCCGTATATGAGTAGTAGTCGGCTAGTTTCAAACCCGAGTGCTCCCGTCTGTAAGGCGGATGCCTTAACCTCTGACCCACTTGCTGTCCGATCCCGGCTTGAACTAATTACTGTTATCAACAGGTCCATTTGAAATTCTAAGTCGGCACCAAAGCTTAATCCCTTTATCTAAGTTTCTAACCCTTACAGTTCTATTTATTATTATTAGAACCACTTGTATTGAACTTTTTTATCACTTTGTAAAAGCTTCGCTTTTTGTCCACGTATAAGTTCGGTACTAGCTGATCTATGCAGATCAGTCAGTTGGTTTTTGTTTCATATCAAAAATATAATTGACATAAAAACTTCCGGTTGGTACGGCACAGCAACTAACGAAATATTTCTGATTTCACATATCCCCATTAACACAATAGAAACACCAACATTCTTGATTACACCATACCCAGATAATAACGGACAGATTATTAACGAAAACATTGCAAGTAAATTTTATATACACAACAATAATGTAATAAACACCTTGACAAAAGAAATCGTCAAAGATCATTGTATTGCCAATATTAGAAAACATGAAACACCAACTTGTACTCTTAATAAGTTTCGTAAAGAAAATTACATTCAATATATTGAATCAAATATTTTAATTACATGGAATATGAGCCGAAATAAATTATATCAAAATTGTAACAACCAAGACATTGAAAATAATAAAATCATAAAAATATACAATTGTACTGCAGAGCTGAACAATATTACAATTACAAACAATATTCAGCAATATACCAATTTAATATTTACTGAACATAACGTAACTTAGCTTGAACCACTATCGCACGTAGAAACTAAGGAAATGATTTTATTGAATAATAAGCAAAACACAATTTATAAAGCTATAACCATAACCACTTTAGTTTTAATGGCCATAATTGTCATATCTTATCTTTATATCAAATGCAAAACAGCACCACAGAATATTGTAATGAAATACATAAAAACCAAATCAAATCAAGGAACTAAGAAAGGAGAAATAGAAGATATTAACGAAGAAATAGTTGTAATTAAAGATTCAACATCCCACTTGTACCCTAACATCCAAGATTAGCCGCCTGAGGACAGGCAAATTTCTAATGGTTGGGGGAGTGATATATCCATCTCCCGTCACTTACACACTTAGCAACCACATACCACTTAGCAACCACATACAGTCATAAGCTACCCAACTTATTGTAATCAAATCTGTTGATAGCTTCGACAGTGGCGGATATCGTTCAGACATAAACAAAAGACCCTAAATTTAAGAACCCAAGCCACTTGTCGTAGTTAGCATCAGGCCACCACTTTTCCACACGAAAATGCAGACGCTGCACAAATCTCGGCTGACGCAACGTCGCTACTTCTCTCGTAATCTCCCTAAGAGACTACTCCTTAAGAGAGCCAAAAGCTCACTTTCAACATAAACGTTTTTCAACCTAAAGCTTCCTAAAAGCTTCGGTCCGAGGTTTGATCAGCGCCCACGCACTTAGATTAATAGAGTTCGATTTGGAAATCCTAATAATTCGGTTGTGATAAGGCCTATAATTAAAAATAATAATTTTTTTTTAAAACCCTCACGTAAATCGGTTATTTAATTGTATGTATTTAGCAACTCACTCGCTCAGTAAGCTGTGACGTCACAACGATGTTATTTTGAAAAAATGACTTGTTTACATTTAGATATGTGATGTCGAGTTTTTTTACGTCATAGAAATATAGAATATAAAGATATAGAGTTACCTCTCTTCATTTTATGTATTTTCATACGCATGACATGAGCGTTAAGACACATACATACATACATACGAACAATGTGCATTCTTGCTGCATACATTTTGTAAAGCGCGTGCATAATTTAGTAAGCTGTGACGTCACAGCGCTTTAGTTTTTTAAAACTGACTTGTACAGCCCTTTTACTCCCTGTACCATTAAAATATGTACATAGGTGAAAAGGGGGTACCAAATCTGTGCAAATGCATGTAACAGGCAGAAGGAGACATATCCGACCCTATAAAGTATATACATACATATGTACATACATATGTATGTATATTCTTGATAAGTATCAACAGAAAATTTGAAAATTTACATTGGATCCGAGATATTCTCTCCCACTACCCCGCTATTCGATTAAAACCGTTTTACAGCAACAATTTAAAAGATATTGATTTTGGATTTTGCATATATAATATTTTAGTTATTCCTAATTTCAAGTCAATCGGACTATAAACACGGAAGTTATTCATGAAAGAAGATTCAGTGCTGTAGAACTGGGGGAAGAAGCAGCACAGCCATAACTTAAAATGCCTAGCTTGCGCTGTCGGTCCCCTGCAAGCATTTCAAGAAATTTTTGATCACATTCGAGTCTTTTTTGACTCCTCTAACTGATTAAAATAGTCACATGTGCGCTCGTTTTCCGATCCGAAATGACTCTTTCATCGGGAGAAAATGGTACCTTAGCCGCGACTAGTAGCTTTTGACTCTTCTGAACGAGTCGCATTTAACTCTTCTCAACGAGTCGCTTTTGACTCGGCCTTCCGACTCATTACTCCCTGTACCCATAAAATGGGTAAAAAGGGGGTACTAAATCTGTGCAAATGTATGTAACAGGCAGAAGGAGACATCTCCGACCCTATAAAGTATATATATTCTTGATCAGTATCAAAAGAGATTTCGATTTGGCCATGTCCGTCTGTCTGTCCGTCTGTCCGTCCGTATGTATGAACGCAAGGATCTCAGCAACTATAAGAGCTAGAGACACCAAATTTAGAATGTAGGTTCGTGTATAGCGGGAGCAGGTCAAGTTTGTTTTAGATTTGAGATATCTCCCCTCGTTCCCCCGCAATTCGATAAAAACTGTTTTACAGAAACAATATTTAAGATATAGCTTTGGGATTTGGCATGTGCAATACTTTAGTCACTCCTAATCTACTATCCAAATTTCAAGTCGTTCGGATAATAAACACGGAAGTTATTAACGAATGAAGATTCAGTGCTTCAGCGCAAGGGGAAGAAGAAGCACAGCCACCACTTAAAATGCCTCGCTTGCGCTGCCCTCGAGCTGTCGCTCGTGTGTGTGCGTCTTTTGTGTATGTGTGTTTGTATGTGTAAGTGTACGTAGATGCGATCGGAAATTTTTGACCTGGGTACAGGGAGTTTTGTAGTCGGGCTTACTCGACTATAGCATTCTTAATTGTTTTAGAGTCGTTTTTGGAATCATTTGCTTTCAATAAAAATGTAAATATTTAACTAATTTTTAATTAAATATGTCTAATTTTATTGAAAGCAAATTTTTAATTAAATATTTCTAATTTTATTGAAAGCAAATGATTCCAAAAACGACTCTAATGGATGGAAAATTGATACGTTATTTTTGTGTCTTTCTTACGGTCGACGAAAGTAGTCAAATTCAAAATAATGCAAGGTGCATCTAAATATTTTCGCCGGGTAAGGCCGGGGTATTAGCAGCTGGTGAACTATAAATTTGTTACATCATCAAATGAATTGAAATATATATTAAGCTAGCTGTATACCCCGGCATTTCCCGGCGAAATATTTAGATGCACCTTGCATTATTTTGAGTTTGACTACTTTCGTCGATCGTAAGAAATACACAAAAATAACGTATCACAATTTTCCATCCTGTGGGGGTATGAAACTAAATAATTAGTTGAGCCAAATGCTTAATGATTTGCTTTTAACCCCCATTTGACTTTAACCCCCATTTCCCGCCAGTACCCGTCGGCACGGGCGTAGTCCTTTAAAATATTTTTGATGAAGTTGGAAGAATAATGCTAACATCTACTAACATGGTGCGAAAAGTCTGTTTTTAATTCAAGTGAAAAATTGTTGAAACAATTATATCCAAAAATTTAAAAGAGCCAATTACGCGGCAAAGTTATAACATGTTGGTACTGTCAACCGACCGCTACATGTATCGATAAGCTTTCATGATACCAATGCGAATGTGAATGTCTGTGCTTGCTGCTGGGCCGACTTACAACATAATAATAATAATAATATTAATTTGTACTAAATCTGTCCAGCAGCATTGACATTATATTAACTAAAAGTATAATTAATTACTAAACTTAAATGATTAAAGTAAACCAAATCGTAGTATAACAAAAATAATTGACTCCAGCAACAGCGTGCAATCTACCGTAGATCGATAGCAAAGCATAGGCAGAAGCTGAGAGACAAAAACAATATGTAAATTTAAGTCGCACTTAAAAGTTTTAAGGCCGAGAGAGCGATTCAAGAGAGAGTGTTTAATATCTTTTGCACATTCACGTAAAGTTTAAGGCCGAGAGAGCGATTCAAGAGAGAGTGTTTAATATCTTTTGCACATTCACGTTGTTATGCAGCAGCTGGCGCATACCGAGATTTTCATACAATTTTCAAATACAATTTTCTTATGCTTCCACATAAATTTATAATAAGAAGGCACTGTAAAAATTGCAGTCTTCTAGCGTTCGTTTGGGCTGCCCAAATGTCACCAATCAGTCAGTCAGATTGAACTCTTTTATATATATAGATAATAGTTGTTTCAAAGTCGAGGTGCGAACTTGGGCAACGTATTCAAAGCTGATGACGCGCACGAGCTGTGCACGATACGAACTTTGCCTGCGCCTGCTATACACAAACCCAAATTCCAAATTTGGTGTCTCTAACTTTTATAATTGCTGAGATCTACGCGTTCATACAGACGGAGGGACAGACAGACGGACATGGTCAAATCGACTCGTCTATTTATATTGATCAAGAATATACAAATATACTTTAAAGGGGATGTCTCCTTCTGCCTGCTACGTACAATTGCACAAATTTAATACCCCCATTTTACCCATTTTATGGGTACAGGGAGTAAAAAGATGATGGAGATAGATTTGGAAATCAGTGACCCGGTGGGGGAGTGTAATTGCCAGTCCGGCGAGCTAAGCCCCTACTCGCAGCTGTTAGTGCCTAGTGGTTCGGCCGCAGACAATTGGTCCCAAGGGAGATGTGGACGGAGACAAATAATATTGTGGGGACATTGTTTTTGCTCTGTGGAATTTCCTCGTTTGCTTGCCTGCAGCGGGACCTTGTATTTGTTTGTCTATTGCTGTTCTACTTTGTCGCTGCTGCGTTAATATCATGCCTGTGCCTTGTTTACTTTGGTGTTGAAAATTGAATTGGAATCACACAAATTTTTCCCTCGAAACCAAATTGAAAACCGATAAGTTTAAATTTATTACAATTTGTTAAATTTTATCAAATAATTATTTTAATTCATTTACCTTTTAATTAATGCATTCTCACAGATAACTTCTGTATCTTGGCGGCATAGTAAGGAAATTTAGGAAAATATTCTAAGACTGCTGGCCGCCGAGTACAATTTGAATAGGTTCAGAGGCATACACAGATTTATATGAGGCCATTATAGGTAAATTCTTAACCAAACTGTCAAATATTGATGCTCAATTTTTTATTTTCTGGGCCCACTCAATGACGAACCCTGAGAACCTTCTCCAGAGGGTAATTTTTTTTTATACAAAAAAAGAGAATTAAAAAAAAACAAAATAATAAGAACATTAAAACGAAAAATTAAAAATTCAAATATTTTTAATGAAATAATATAGGTTATATAGATAAAGATTTATTAATAAATTAAGAATATAACAAGTAAGAACGTTGGACGTATCCAACAGCAGAATACTCTGTTCCGAGTCCGATATAATTTGACAGTTTGTGGGTTCGGAAAGAGACGCGAAGAAAACAGTAGTCTGTATGTCAAATTTGATGACTCTATCTGTACAGGTGTGGGAGCTATAGATTTTGCTCATTTGCGGGGAGGGGTGGAGAGTAAAAATGTTTTGATGTAGATTTGTCCAGGGTGTTAACAATAGGTAGTATGCCAAATTAGGTGACTCTTTCTTTGAAACTGTAGGAGATATACCCTGGAAAAACGTGTTTTGGGGATATCATATGCCGATTTGCGAGGGAGGGGGTGGGGGTGCAACAAATTTTTGATGCAGATCTGTCAGGAATCTTAACATTAGTCTGAACGTTAAATATATAGCTTTAAAAATGTGGAAGATACAGGTTGGGGAGGAGTTTGGGTGGGGGAGGGAGGGAGTGGCGATCTTGACACCATTATTTGAGGGTATATACCAATATGTGCACCAAGTTTGGTTGCTCTAGCTTCAAGGGTGTGGTAAAAATTGCGTTCACAGACGGACAGACGGACATTTCAAAAACCCAATATTCCCTTTTTCCCTTCGGGAACGAACACAGTATAAAAAGAAAATAAAATAAAAACTATAAAATAAAAGTAGTAGTAAAGTGTCATTTAAATGTTCTTGGCTGCTTGGAGATACCACCGGAGCACGCATTAGTAGCACCCACGGTGGCGGTACTTGGAAATATCACCGGAGCACCCACTGGTAGCACCCACGGTGGCGGCTACTTGGTATGCGACTGTAGTACCTATCGATCACCCGCCTATGGCATGCCAATGTTAAAGTAGCCGCTAAAACGCATTGCTGATGGATTGCCAGTGCCCGGTTGTATACACTGAGGACCGGTACCGTGGGCGCCCACGTAGCCACTACCCCGAACCACTGGGTTCAGTATTGTACGCCACTCGATGTTTGTGTTTTTTTGAAGTTAGCTCGAAAAGTCACGTAGTCTATGCTACTTTGCATCTCCCTCCCAATCGAACTGTGTCCAAACCTTTGAAATACCATGTTTTCCGTTGCACAGAGACGTTGGGCCGTACTCCGTGCGAGGAAGTGAGCGTGGATGTTCAGGGTGTTGACACACAGTAGGGTTTCCAATGCCTTAGTTGAAGTGGACCTCAACGCCCCCTTGATACAGACAAATGCCTGTCGTTAGGTCCTTTCCATCAGTTTCAGATATGTGGTTTTCTTCATGGCTAGCTACCATACCAGGACGCCGTATAGTAGTATCGAAAACGCTACTGAGATGTAGATCCAATGTAGCATTAGATGC
The DNA here is from genome assembly GCA_035043065.1 of Hirtodrosophila confusa. NCBI lineage: Eukaryota > Metazoa > Arthropoda > Insecta > Diptera > Drosophilidae > Hirtodrosophila > Hirtodrosophila confusa. The sequence continues at coordinate 121,075 of JAWNNI010000201.1, forward strand.
AGTCGTTGTGACAGGCCCCAAGTACTGCTTAGCATCTTCTGTCATGCGTAAAGCGCGACAGTAGAATTTTGCACCCTTTCTTCAACATTGACTCTCCATATCAATGTGCTGTCCAGGAATTTTTCAAGATATTTAACTTTGGCGGGTTCTACCACGGTACCTTGTATCTCTTAGTAACGAGAATGAGGTCCATCTCTTTCGCGTTGATGCTAAGTCCGGCTCCGGGGGCCCATCTAAGCATTTGCTGTAACGTCTAATTTTTATACCCTAGCAGGGTATTATAATTTTGTCTCGAAATGTGTAATGGACCGAAGGAGATATTTGCGACCCAACAAAGTGTGTATATTCTGAATCCGCATGAATAGTCGAGTCGATGTAGCCATGTCCTTCTGTCCGTCAAACTAGTCTCTCAGTTTTAAAGTTATCGTAATTAAACTTGGCACAAACCCTTCTTTTTGCTGCAGGCAGTACATATGTCAGAACCGGCCGGATCGGACCACTATAACGTATAGGAATAATCGATCGACAAATATGATTTTGTATGAACAACTTTTTTGTTTATTAATGTATCCTTACCAAACTTTCCCAAGCCGAGTCTCTAGAGTCTTTATACAATCTGGCCAAATTTGGTCAAAATCAGACCACTATATCACTATATCAAACTTTTTGTTTATACAAATATTTCTTCCAAACTAAGTGAGAGTTTTATAATACTTCAAATAAGTAGTTTCCTATAATTTGATCATAATCGGAACACATAAATCAGACAAAAATTAAGTTTTGTATAAAAACATTGCTGCTAGGGTATATACTTTTTTGACTTTGATGAACTAACGAACAAGTGGCCCAACGACACCAAGCACGGGCTTGTTAACGCGCGTACCCAGGCAAAATGCAACCCGCCTCCCGCCCAAACGACTGAGGGGCGCGCCATATAACGTGCGGTTACGAAGATCGCGGACAAATACATAAGTACAAACCGCCCATCGTCCATCATTTGTTTTTAGCTGACTCTTTATGGTTGGTTGTCTCGAAAGCAGCTTCAGGAGTCTCACAGTTTCTGTGACCTTCTCTATGCGGAAGCAGAAGGTTCTCCATTAGGTTCTCTTTGCCTTCCGAACCTCATTTTTGAAGTTACGCAGCAGTATTTTGTATTCGTTCCAGATAATCTCTTCTTCGGCTTGCATTGCAAGCTTGAAGAGATCCTGTACATCTTTGTTTGTGCTTTAAGCTCTGGAATCCACCACGGTGACCTGGTCCTTCTTTTACTTTTTAATGGTTTTAACGAAGTGTGATACGCCGTCATGAGACGATGTTTGAGTGTCTTCAGGGACTTCTCGATATCCTCTTCTGATGAGATTGTGGTTGGTGTGGGTAGCTTTATTGTTACAAACTTCTCGCAGTTTGTGTTTCGGGGAGGCTGCCTCCGCAGGCATGCCTCCGCGACCAGTCTCCTAAGTTCATAGGGTGGTGCCTCCCTGTCGTGCGCCATGTAACATGACGCTATGAGCGTGGGCTCATTCTTGTTACCTTTCACGTCACGACTGTGCTGTCATCAGTGCTGGAATTAGACAAACGTAAGAGGAGATGCCATTCCTTACTAGGATAGCTGTTCTAGTCATTCTAACTGTTGTCGAGTAGAACGTGTAGGAGTTATGGATTTAACCCGCTGCTAACCAAGGTTCCTGAACTAGAGCAACATCGGCGGGCCCTTGCTCCAGGGATTGAAGGAGCTCCGCCGAATCTTCATCTTGGGGTCCTCGGGCGTGGCTTCTGTGGCCGCGTCCACGATTTCCAAGCTGTGGGTAGCTTCCACCAAGGCCCAGGTTTTGCTCCACCTCACCAGCCTTCAGCGTGTTGGCGTTTTCCTCGTTGGGGTGGCGTTTCTTGAGACACAGAAATACGCAACCCACGCCCCACGCCATCTTCCCGTACCTGGGATAAAGCAGATCCTCGGCTTCCTTGCTAAGTTGCAGGATCATGTGCAGTCTCTTTTTATCGGTCTTAGCGACATGAATAATCTTCCAATCAGCGGTGGGCAAGTCAGGATTCTGCCATTTTAGTAATTTCAGATTCTGCGCTTTATTCACGACCCTCGGGAATAGCACTTTTGCCTTTGGCATGGACGGAGTACTTGTTCTGTCTACTTCCTCCAGCATGGTGCCCTTCCTCGGGTCGGCCATTGTGGCGACTGTTTGTGAGACCCACTCCAGGGTGGGGTCAACTCTACAGCTGAGAAATTAGACTCCATTGAGCCAACTGCACCATCGAATGCGGTGGCTACAGCATCCGGAGTCTCCATCCTCTTCAGCATCGCCTCGAGCAGTCTTGTCTCCACTACCACCATCTGGCCATTGGGGTCGCTTTTGTCGACGAGCGCCACGATAAGATGTCGTTTTGCTACGTCGCTGGCGGACTCCCTGGTGGTCTTGTTAGTGGGGCGGGGCCGCTTGCTCACGGGCACTCCAGCCTTTGTTGTCTCAGTCGAGCGCTGGCGTTTAGTGACCAATTGCTCCTTGACCTTGTACGCGTATTTGCCACTAGAGGCCTGTACAGTAGGCTTCTGGGCAAAATGTAGGCGGGCAAGGGACACGAAGTATTACCTGTTTACTCCGAGAAAAATACGGTGTCCATTGTCCAGCCGGCATCGCGGAGCGTTCAGTTTGAGGATTTTCGCCAGGAAGAGGTAACCTGAAAGGGAAGATTTAAGAGAAGAGAGAGAATATTCTGAAATTAACAGACGGGAAAGACTATTATTGTGCCTGCATAGAACATGAAAAGAATTATGTAAGACGCAGTCAGTTGTGCACGTGTTTAAAAGAAGAGGAACAAAGTTCCTAGTGGGTCTAATGGGAATATAGAAGTTGAGGCGACCTAAAAGAAATGGGGAATCTATGTCGACGGTAATCAACTTATGAAAAAAAATAAGTATTGTCCTTCTATTGACTAAAGATGGATGATTAAGAAGTAAAAGCCGACTGGAGTACAATGGCAAACGAAGATTGTTAAGTTTAAGCCACGTAAGGCAAAGATCAGAAATTGCTGCTCAACGAGTCCGTTCCGGTCCCCAATTCGATCCTGGTGGATTTAATACTGCAGAGACCATATGCAAGAGCAGAGATAGGGCGTTCTAAAGAGAAGTATAGGAGTTTCGTGGTAAAGGGGTCATTGAATTCTTTCGACCAACGTTTAATAAAGCCAAGTACACCATTAGCTTCATTAATTATAGTGGATATATGAATATTAAAGCATAGTTTGGAATTATACAGAACTCCTAGGCCTTTTACAGAAGAAAACAGTTGCAATGAAATATTGTCAATCGTATAAGGGCCTCAGTGGGGTCTAGTGCGACTAAATGTGATGCAGCTTATTGGTAGAACACCAGAGTTGCAAAGCGTTCAAGTCGTATTGAAGAAGATTACGATGGGGGGATCAGAATACGAAAGAATGAGTTTTATATCATCAGCGTACATGAGAATACGAGAATTTGATAAAGTAGAGGGGAGTTCATTTATAATCCATTCCATCTAATAAGTAATGCTACTTCAATTTCTACACTTAAAACTTTACTCTTACGTTATTTATGTAATCCTTAGGAACTTTTGTATAATGTTATTGTTGTATTTGCACGTCCGCGATCTTTCGCTACCGTACGTTATGCGGCGTGCCACTCGGTCGGTTGGGCGGGAGGTGGGTTGCATTTATGCTTGGGTCCGCGCGTTAACAAGCCCGTGCTTGGTGTCGTTAGGCCACTTGTATGTACTGTTCGTTAGTACATCAACGTCCAGAATATAAAAAGGTAAAGAGTAATGGGCCTAGATGACTACCTTGCGGTACACCAGCAGTGACGTGAACCGACTTCGCAATTGACGACTTAAGCAGTATAGTTTGGGTTCTACCTTCTAAATAGGAGGAGATCAAACGCAAAAAAGATGTTGGAAATCCTATACAATTGAGTTTGAAGAGTAAAAAATCGTGATTCACAGAGTCAACTGCTTAACTGAAGTCAGTGTATATAACATTTTATTGGGGAATGCATCATTTACAATAGCAGAAAATACCAATAAGTTGGTCGTGGTGGAACGTCTCCTTACAAACCCATGTTAAGCAGGGGAGACAATTGATTCACTGAGATATTGCAAAGTAGAAGTAAGGATTTTTTCAATAAGCTTGGGCACAGCAGATAACTTTGCAATGCCTCTGTAATTGAAAATATCAGATTTACCACCATTTTTGTGAAGCGGAATGTTATTGGAATCTTTTCTAAGAATTGAATTTCTTTTCGCATTAGTGAAACATCTGGGCCAGTGTGTATTAAACACGACATATTTTCTTTACCGATTTCAATTTGTATAACGTGATTTTTCTTTAAATAACAATAACACTTGTTTTTGCACCTGCGCATTGTTTAACTATGTGTCCCACACAACTGCACTTAAAATATTTGACTTGTTCCTTGCAATCAGCTCTCTTGTGCTCTATAGAGCCGCAATAACAATGCAGTTGTCGTTGTTGTTGCTGTTTGCGTTGTTGTTTTTCTTCCGTTCTTTCATTATTTTGCCGACGTTTTTTAATTAAACAATTTTTGGCAATCGATTCTGTTAATTCATACCAACTTATTAGTTTTTTTTTAACGAGGGCGCACTTTACAATGGAAATTTTAAATCGTCACGTTTTTCTAGTCCATCCACAATGCATCTTATAGATAATTATACCTCATAATTTACTGCATATATGTACATATATGCATGTTCGAGAAATGTATAAGGTTGTACACATGAGATCGGATATTATGATATTAATCGCATAGGGCAACTTTACAATATAACATTAAGGAACACTTTCAAAGCGAATTACAAAAATGTAAAAAAGTACATAATTGAAAGCATTTTGAAATGCCAAATACTTTGGTATACACCGAATATTAGTCGGTCTTATACAATACTCTCCTCTACAATTAGTGCAATAACGATAAATATTTGACTAATAAGAAAATACAAAAAAGCTTATTTTGCATGAAGACGTAAAGCTTATCAAATAAGAATGTTATCTCAATCAGAGTGTACATAAATCCAGGTTTTGAAATATAATGACTAGCAATCGAGTGTTATTAAATAACACGACGACTGTACAAACAATATTTAGAAAATGAGGCATTTGTCAAAAATGCTTTTACCTAATTAATAATGACATAAAATATATATAAACGCATTGCAGAATTAACTTATCCTGAATTAATTACCCCAGCTCGTTGCTCTCCTGCTCCCGTCGCAGCTCTTCACCAATCTACTGCCACATGCTTTCAAATCCATTGTCCCACGGGCGGGCAACGCGATCATTCTCATAGGCGGAGTCATCAAAGCAGAAGGAGTATTCACGCTCGTAATCACACATTTTAAATATATTTGAACTCTTATATTTCTTGCTGGAGAACCAATGCCAATCTTATAATCGACTGATCTTCACCATATCCAAGAGCTATTTTACGCATTTTTAAAACATATTCACGAAAAGTTTCTATAAAACGGTTTTCTTGATTTGGCAACAACTTGTGTATTTCTATACTGCTCAGTTTCTTTTCAAACTCGGCGGTACACAACGCTTGATAATTTGGCACACAAATGGTTTCCGAGAGTCATTTTGCTCTACCACTCATTATACTATGTTCCCGAAGGGTAAATAGTATATTGGGTTTGCGAAATGTCCGTCTGTCCGTATGAACGCAATTTTTTTGCCTTTATCTTTGAGCTAGAGCAACCAAACTTGGTACACCTGTTGGTGTATACCGTCAATTTATGAAGTGTCGAGATCGTCACCCCAGCCGCACCCCCTCCCAGGCAATTCGGGAAAACCTGTATCTTCCTCATTTTCAAAGATATAGTCACCAAATTTGGCATACAGACTAATGTTGAGATTCCCGACAGATCTGCATCAAAAAAACCGCCCCACCCCCACAAATCGGCATATGATATCCCCAAAACACGTTTTCAAGGGGTATATCTCCTACGGTTTCAAAGATAAAGTTACCTAATTTGGCATACAGACTAATGTTGACCACCTGGGAAAATCTGCATCAAAAATTTTTGGACCCCCCACCCCCTCCCCCACAAAGGAGCAAAATCTATATCTCCACCCCTGTGCAGTTTTTTTCGCGTCTCTTTCTGAACACACAAATAACCAAATTATATAGGACTGGGAACATAGTATTCTGCAGTCGGGTGCGTCCGACTGCAACGTTCTTACTTGTTTTATTTCTTGCATTTTTATATTTTTGTTTTCCTCTGCATTTTCGTTAAAATTGTGTAGCCAATGCTGCACTGGTATAGAAATACTGTCAAAATCCGGAACCATCTTTGAAAAACTTTCAATTGACACACTTTTAATTTCATTGTTCTCACTTTTTCCTGCTAGAATCTTTATTACATCCAATAATTCGTTATTACACACATGTGTGTGTGTTTTTTCTAAGTACACTTTGTTTAGTATTCCACTGTAGCTTCGATTATCTTCACATTAACTTTCACTGTCTGTATGTTCTTCTTCTGTATTCTTGAATTTAGGGGCTGCTAAAACTTCTCCTTTCATTTCTGCCTTTTGTAAAATTTTCTTTTCAGCTTTAAATACAACTTAAGCTGACTCGACTAGAGCATTCTTACTCCCTGTACCCATTAAATGGGTAAAAATGGGGTACTAAATCTGTGCAAATGTATGTAACAGGCAGAAGGACACATCTCCGACCCTATAAAGTAAATATATTAGTATCAAAAGAGATTTCGATTTGGCCATGTCCGTCTGTCCAGATGAACGCGTCGATCTCAGCAACTATAAGAGCTAGAGACACCAAATTTGGAATGTAGGTTCCTGTATACCATACGCAGATCAAGTTTATTTCCAATTTCAGATATGTCTCCTTGTTTCCTCGCAATTCGATAAGAACGTTCAATACCAACATGTTTAAAGATATAGCTTTGGGATTTGACATGTATACTTAAGTCACTCTTAATCTACTGTCCAAATTTCAACTCGATCGGATAATAAACACGGAAGTTATTCACGAAATAAAAGCGCTGTCGCTCGTGCGTTTCTGCTTAATGTATGCATGTGTAAGTCTACGAAGATGCTATCGGAAATTTTTGGACTGAGTACAGGGAGTTTTGTAGTCGGGTATATTCGACTATAGCATTCTTACTTGTTTTTATTATTGTTTGTAGTTCCCTATAATGCCAATTAAGTATATTTAAGGACATAATATATGCTAGAAATAGTCAAAGAATAAACTCTAATTATATTTGAAAATTGAGATTTAAGGGAATTTATGGTAAAGAAATGTGTGCGCTTGAATGACAGGAGTACTTCCATTAACCAAGCTTACCAGGACCATCCCAAAAAACCCATCTCTGTGGAGTGAGTCTGCGAGGTAATCCCAGAGCACATGGGCTGTACAGTGCTATGTAGAGTGATTATGTCAAATTTTTATCACATAAATCTATTGAGTCAAATGAGTAATTTTTCTTAATTTTCTTTCTTTGCCAGCACTAAAAGCATGATTGCATGCATAGCTCTAGCACTATTATTTTTGGCAAAGTTATAGGACGTTTCTTTATTATAGTTGAAACGCCAAATAGTTTGAAAGTGAAACGGAGAATTCGGCCGGCAGTACATGTGATCTGAATTGCGCGATCAGCGAGTGGGCATCGGCAAAAGTGTGTGTAAAAGGCAACAGCAAGAAGTAAGCGTGCCGTAAGAAAATATTGTAGTAGTTTAGTTAACAGCATAATAATAAGTGTTTTATTGATAAACTAAGCTCCCAGTGCAAGTGATCTGAGTTTTGATTTTGACCACCCGGTGTGTGACAAGTGCGGAGAAGTGGAGTGCGACTGAGGGTTTTGCTCGGCCACTATGAGGTGGAGGGCTTCCGAGGTTCTAGCCCGGCCACTGTTAAGGAGCGTGCGTCTTAGGATGCGTCCCGGCCACTATTGGGTAGATGCAGAGCGCTTGAGGATTCATCCCGGCCACTGTTAGGTGAAGTGCGTCTGAGGATTCGTCCCGGCACTTTTGAGTGGTGTTCGATTTGTATGTGTAGCGCATGTAGTAGGGTCTGTGTTAGTTTCGAGTTGTCTGCTAACCAGTGTCCCAGCGATTTACAAATATTTTTGCAAACACCCTTGAGCTCGACTGAGATCTGTACCTCGGTCTAGGAACATCTTTATGGTGTTTTTTCGGGTCCATGGTCACCAAGATCAGGGGCTATCCCGGAGATTCGACGACACTAGTTTGTCTACGATTTTAGTTTGCCGTATTTGGTTTGAATATTTGAGTATTGATTAGTATCGGTACTTGCGAAATAGTGCGACGCAGAATAACGGTATTTTTCAACACTGTGGTTTTAGCGTGACGGTGCACAACCACACTATGAAGACGTTAGTGAAGCGCCGATTCTATATATGGGCAATCTCGCGTGTCACACGTAACATTCGTACGTTTTTGTAGATTAAAGTGTAAAAAATTTTTGGTTTTTTTTTTTAACTACCGTCGACTTTTTTGTATAGTGCTAAGAGGGATTTAAGTGCACTTTCGAAGGGCATAAAGTAAATTTTCATTAACGTTACTTTTTGCGAAATAATTGTTCATAATGTGTTTTAGCGCATGCTACACAAAACGGAAGTTCAATATTTGTAATTTTTAGTGAATTATGCAATAATAATGCAATAATAATAAAGCACAGAAAATCTAATATGTAAAAGGAAGCTGAGAATAATATAATGCAGAAATAACTTATTTAAAGTCATAAATGCTTACGGTTTTTTAGCAAACGCCTCGAACCCATAGTGTTGCACGGTACGTAGCGCACTCAACATTTTTTCCAGTATCAGATAAAACTAAATTATTTTTATCTTTACAAAACATAATTTTTTTGTAGAATATCATTTTATCTGTAAATTTTAGTAACCTTTTTATTTTATGAAAATTGCAATGCAAATTAAATGAAGTAAAAAAATACATATATGTAAAAATAAAGCTATAGTCACAAAATTTAGCATACAGACTAATGTTAAGATCCTTGCCAGATCTGCATCAACAATTATTTGAGGTTGGGTTGGGTTTGGTACTAATTTTTGTATTCGAAATATTTTTTTTAATGTTCGAAATATTCAAAATGTTTTTTTAAAATAAATTGTTTAAATTAGACGCCTACTCTAATGTTCCACACAAAATAAAATAACAAAAGGCTTATTTCAAAAATTGTTCGCTGGTGGACTGTTTCTGGGATTTGCCCATATGTGTGTACCGCATATGCGCAGAGGACTTTTAACTGTAACCCCTCCTGATTCCTGTTAATTGAGTATAGTTTTAGCTGGGATTAATGGCGTAGATAGCTTTTTGCAAACGAGCGGGATTGATTCTGGAAAATTACAATTTTTTTTTTTTTTTTTGGTCTTCCCACTTTGCTCACATTTAATAAATTCTAAAATACTTATATGTATCTTGACAGAATAATATCAAGTTTTAAAAATTCTCTGCACAGCCCAAATCGTAAGAGCTAGCGAGCTGGAAGTGCACACTAAGCCAGCATTTTGGAAAATTCCGCGGAAAACTGTTGTGTGAAACTTTTTGGCTTATCATCCAATAGGCTTCCAACTAATTTTCAAGGATCTCTACAAAAAATCATTTGATCCATATTTCAACGATATTAGATAAAATTAACCCCCATGGGCGGAAAAGTTCTGGAATTTAACATTATTGGTTGTCATGTGATTTGAATCGAACTTATTTTCAAAGCTCCACACAAGAGAAAATTAAACGTGGTCGTTATCAATTTTTTAAACTTTTCAAAACTGCATCAAAACAAATTCAAACGAATGCTCACCGATATTCAACAAGTAAGAATGCTATAGTCGAGTATACCCGACTACGTAACTCCTGTACCCAGGTCTAAAGATTCAATCACATATACGCCCACTTGCATACACACATACACAAAGACGCACACACACACTGGCGGCAAAAGCGACAGCGCAAGCGAGGCAAGTTAATTGGTGGCTGTGCTTCTTCTTCCCTCCTCTCGCTGCATCACTGAATCTTCTTTCGTGAATAACTTCCGTGTTTATTATCCGATCGACTTGAAATTTGGACAGTATATTAAGAGAGACTAAAGTATTGTACGTGCCAAATCTTAAAGCTATATCTTGAAAATTGTTACTTGTAAAACGGTTTTAATCGATTTGCGGGGGAACGGGGGCAGATATCTGAAATATGAAACAAACTTGATCTGCGTATGGTATACAGGAACCTACATTTCAAATTTGGTGTCTCTAGCTCTTGTAGTTGCTGAGATCGACGCGTTCATACGGACAGACGGACAGACGGACAGACGGACAGACGGACAGACGGACAGACAGACGGACATGGCCAAATCGAAATCTCTTTTGATACTGATCAAGAATATATATACTTTATAGGGTCGGAGATGTCTCCTTCTGTCTGTTACATACATTTGCACAGATGTAATACCCCCTTTTTACCCATTTTATGGGTACAGGAGTAAAAATCTCTATCACCATCACGGGCGTTAAATGAGAGTCAAGGTGAAATATGTTATGTCTTGTCTTAGATTGACTTCAGTCGTTTATCTACAAAAATAATTGGGCAACGGAATAGCATAGGATTATTTTTTTTATATATTTATCACAATCTAAAAAGATATTAGTAAATGTAATCGAACAGGTCATCCGGGTGGGTATTGGTAAAACGAAGGTTAAGATAATAATTTTTTTTAATAAATTTATTAGGTTTTTTGTCAATATTGGGTGAACCGTTCTCGAAGAAGACGGAAAACCCTTCCAAAATAATTTCGTAATAGACGTCCAGAAATTGATTATTTGTATTTGGTTTTAATGTCAGCAGCTTCAGCCATTTACACCAAGTAACACTGATTTGAGCCACTAAATTGTGGACTCATCTATGAAATTGCTAATCTTAATAATCGGCACAGCGAGAACAACACGTCCGCACTTTGACAGGCAGAGTTTCCAACTGCGGAAAAGTTAAATTTAGTTACTGATATGTTATTACAAGATCTACTAGTAATATAGGAAGCTACATATTCACAAGTCGTGTCACAAGAAGCTTAAATTGAAATGCTTGATTATGGGGAGCTACAACAGAAAGCGTAGGAAGAGTATAGTATCTATTATTATAGTTGTGGAGGCTCTTACTGCGGATCCAGTAGTTGGTAAAGGATCGACTATAGGAGCAGCGGGTACAGACACAGGTGTTAGGAATGGATAAATATTAGTAAAGTTTTTTGGAAAGGGAAAGGGAAGAAGTGAAACTAATGGAGAAACACCTAGTAGAATCCTCCTCTTGAATTTTAATGGGTCTAAGGGGATCGATAAAAACTGATTTCCAATTCGGTGGTTTGGTGGGGTCTGAAACTTGAATTGCCTTGTCTGTAGCCTTACGACTTGGTATGTGCATTAACTCCCAATCAGTCAGCTAGTTAATCAGTGACGTTGCGCAAATTTATTTCAATTTTATAGATCTTCAAAATTATAGGTATCTTTTGATTAACATAAGTAATGTATCACAATTTTCTTTAAAATAACTCTTAAATAAATAATGGATTCAAAATGTTCAATAAAAGAGCTATTGAGCAATGATTCGGTATCCGACTATCACTGAAAGCCCGTCCTGGACTTATATCGTTAGATGTCTTTAGGTAACTCACTTTGTTCATGTTTTAAGCTCAAAACTTCACTAAACGGCCATAATTGGTAGATTAACATTTATCCATAAGCTCATGACAATTTTACTTTTACTTTTAGCTCCACCCAATCAAGTTGTCATACGAGACGGTGCTAACGTTGAGCGGTCAACAGTGGTTGGTCCATACAGCGAAGGTGACGTTGTGGTATTAAAGTGTCAAGTTGTTGGAGGTAAATAATTTTAAGTAATATGAACTAAAAACACCACTTTGTTTTCTTTTGGCCTATTTTGGCAAGAAAAATATTCATCACATTATTTATTTTGACGACAAGCTATTTAGATCTAGGCCAACATGAATCACATGGTCCCCTTTAAACATTTATTATTGGACCACTTTTGATCATTTACATGCCATTCGAAATCTATGTGAATAATCTGTGTACATCGTTAAGTGAAAATTTAAATCGGTTGGATTTATTGCCGATATAAAGTGTCATAGGTGACATTAACATAATGCTTTTTAATAAACACAGACATGCCTACATAATTTAAAAAAATTTTAAAAATAACAAACAAATTTACTTTTATTTCTTCTGGAATTTGGTAGATTTCGTACACCACTTCTGAATTAGTTGGGAGTGTGTACTTTTTATTCCCTATACTCATCATAAAGTGGGTAAAACGGGGGTATTTTGACTGAAGGAGTCATTTCCGACCGTATAAAGTATATATAAACTAGCCGGTACAACGTCAGCGTTGCCCGGCGAAATATTTAGATTAAAATGCATTATGTTGAATTTGACTACTTTCGTCTACCGTAAGAAATACACAAAAATAACGTATCACAGTTTTCCCTCCCGTTGGGGTAGGAAACCGGTGAAATATGTGTCAAATGAATTTTTGTGCAGATCTTTGAAAATGAGTTTGAAGCCGATTGGATGGGAAACAAAAAAGTTTCATACAACAGTTTTCCGCTATTTTCCTCGCTCGTGGATGGAATTTTCCAAAATCCCGTCTTAGTGTGCACTTTCATCATAGATGGAACCTACTGTGAAAATTTCAGCATCCTAGCTCTTACGGTTTGGGCTGTGCGATGATTGCCAATCAGTCAATCAGTCAGTCAGGCAGCACGAACTCTTTTATAAGTATATATAGATTCTTTATATTCCTGATCTGTATCAAACAAAATTCGATTTGGCCATGTCAGTCTATATGTCCGTCTGTCTGTATCAACGCGTTGATCTCAGCAACTATAAGAGCTAGAGACACCAAATTTTTTAGGTAGGTTTCCAGTCTACACAGAACAAGTTTGTTTCAGATATCTCCCCCCCGCTCCACCGCAAGACGATAAAAACGATTCTTTACGGAAAATTTTTGAGATATAGCCTTTGTGTAAGAAAATTACATCAAGCATGGTTCTACGATAAGAAAGAGAAGGAAGATTTATTAGGAACAGTCTACTACGATAAGTTGGCAAGCGAGTATTGGGATTCCAGCTAAGACCTCGGAGTGCAAAAAGCAGAAATCGGTTTTGTTCAGATTCTATTCTATACTTAAGAACCTTGTGTTGTGGACACCCAGTACAGACCCATATTCAAGAATCGGTCGAATAAGAGAAGTATAAAGAGTTTTAATTATGTAGGGATCTTAAATTCTTTCGACCAACGCTTAATGAAACTCAGAACACCAAAGGTACGATGAGTGTTATTTTTTTTAAATTATTCATTTTTATTAAACTTGTGTACTACTAACTTTATGGCAGCTTAAACAAGTTGCACATACGATTAGCGGTGGAAGAAATATGCTTGTCAAACCTAAGGTTGGGATCTAAAAGTATATCCAAATGATCAACCGACTCAACTTGAGCCATCGGCTTACCATTTGGAATATAATTGTTCAATAAAGGCATTCGCCTATAAAAGACATTACATTACACTCACCACAATTATCATTTAATAAATTTACCTGACACCAGGCTTGAAAAAAGTCAAGATCAGATTGCTACCTTTGACCAGATAGGAAATCCGTAGATGACACACATTGTTTAATTGAATGATTTGACCCGGACTATGTTTTGCTTTGTATTGTATATAACACTGGGGAATTATGCGCATTATACTACATTTCAAATTATTGTACTTTATGTAATGATACATGAACTGGATATTCTATTGACCACAATGCACCATGAATCTTCCTTGGAACTGTAGGTCATTTATGAACAACTTAAATAACAAGGGCCAAGATGACTTCCTTGTGGTACTCCGGAAGTAACTTGAACAGACTTAGAGACTAAACCATTAAAATAAACCTTTTTGGTTCTAATAGTTAAACAGTTAGAAATCCAAAGAATTTAATTATTTGGAAATCCCAGAAGATGAAGTTTGTAAAGTAAAAGGGAACGATTAACAGAGTTAAAAGCCTTACTGAAATCAGAGTAAATAACATCTGTTTATATTATAGATTGAAATCTTTCAATGACAACAGAGGCAGGGATTGTAATCATTATCAGTTTTATTTTAAACAAGTAAGACGGTGGAACTTTCTGCAACAGCAACTGCTATTACTGCCGTGTAAATAAAATTTGTACTTTGAATGTCTTCTTAGTTGTTTACTGTGTTTTTCCCTTGTTTTCTCGTTCATTCTCTCCTCTCAATGTCTAATATTTTGGTGTTGTTAAAATCAGCTGTGTGAACTGCTGTTGTAATATGTTGCGAAAGTGCTGTTGGCATAATACTAATATATTGTCTTTCTTAAATCTCTCTGTCCTTGGTTGTGTGTTTGTTTATACAATGTTTCCGAAGGGAAATAGTATATTGGGTTTGCGAAATGTCCGTCTGTCCCTATGAACGCAATTTTTTTGCCTTTATCTTTAAGCAAGAGCAACCAAACTTGGTACACATGTTGGTGTTTACCCTCAATTTATGTATATTTCCCACACCTTTACAAGTAGGGTTACCAAATTTGGCATACAGACCAATGTTTTACCTTCTGGACAAATCTGCGTCAACAAAATTTAGACCCCCCCACCCCCTCCCCGGCAAAGGAGAAAAATCTATATCTCCCACACCTGTACAGGTAGAGTCACCAAATTTGGCATACATACTAATGTTGACCCCTGGACCAATCTGCATTAAAAATTTTTGGACCCCCACAAAGGATCATTATCTATATCTCCCACACCTGTACAGTTTTTTCGCGTCTCTTTCCGAACCCACAAATAACCAAATTATATAAGACTGGGAACATAGCATTCTGCAGTCGGGTGCGTCCAACTGCAACGTTCTTACTTGTTGTATTTTGGTTTGGCGTCGTTTATTAGATTGTCAATAAGCTTTTCCGGAAAGCTATTTTGCAGAAGTAGTGTTTTTAATTGTATATATATGTCTGGTCTGCGTACTTCGTCACTTATAGTGTAAGCTTTTTCTATAAAGTTCTTCGCGGTGCTTACTTTTTGACTTATCGGTTCGTAATGCGACGGATGCAATTTCTTTTGTGTACCATTTAAATATAATCCTGCCTTGTTTCTTCTCCAGTTCTGTGTCCAAATAGGCAATTTTATTGTTATTCTCTCTTTCAAAAATTGTATCCTTATATGCTGATTATTTAACGTGTCCAAAATATTTTGTGCATCCTTTTCTTTTATAATGCAAAATATGTCGTCTACATATTTGGATATATGTTTTATGTGGATGATCTTCTTTTTAAGTTCATCTGTGGCATTGTCAAGAATTTTGTCTAATACTATGTTATTGGGCATGCCAAATATTTAATTGTATACGACGTCATTATAAGATTTATTTTTTATTTTTTGTATTTATTTACTAATAAAGTGGCCCAGCGACACCAAGCACGGGCTTGTTAACACGCCTACCCAGGCAAAATGCAACCCACCTCCTGCCCAACCGACCGAGGGGCGCACCGCATAACGTGCGGTAACGAAGATTGCGGAACAGATAAATAAGAACAAACTAAATAATAGTTCTACATAAATTAAACAATAGAAAAAAAAGACATAACACAAATAACGTACAAGTATGGTATGGAAATAGAACTAGCATTTCAGATTAAATGATAAAGATTGTTATAATTAGAACAGTTAGTTAGCATTACAAGCTTGAAGAGAAAGAGGAAGAAAGTTTATAGAATTTCTGATCGGACCTTCAAAACTAATCTGGCTGATTTATTTAGAAGAATCAATTTTACCTTTAATTAGATTGTGTAAGAAAATTACATCAAGCATAGTTCTACGATCAGAAAGAGAGTTTTTGAATAATGAGACCATATTAAAAGACACTAGAATCTCATCATCGTCTATTGTGGTGTTTTTTTGTTGGCTTTTCAACTGTATTGAACAGTGTATGTTGTATTTCCCCAATATGTTTTTCCAGCTTGTAGCATGGAACGTTTGTGGAGGCTGTTATCGGTCTAAGTGGGGTGTCATCCTTATGTATCTTTGGTATTCCGTATATTCTTGGTGCATGTCCTCCTGAACAGTATAGTTTTGATTTAAGTCGCCAGTCAACATGATATTCTTTTTGGAGGTTGTTTATAATTGATTTGTTCTTCTTTATTAGTTGTTGTGTAGGATCTCTTCTCATTGTTCTGTAAGTTGTTTTGTCATTTTATAGCTTCATCACTTTAAATTCGTAGTCTTTTTTATACTACTGTCTTATTGCCCTTGTCTGCCTGTGTAATTATGACCTTGTCTTGGTGTTCTTAAGCAACTTTCACTTCAACTTCACTCTGTGAATATTTGTAAAGCAATATCAAAAAAGTCCAGGTGCAACAAAGTGCAACTTCTTGTGCTATTTAAGAAAGAGTGTCTGATGATGATTTGATTTGATGCACTTAGCATCAAAAAGGCGCACAATTGAGACTCGCCGGGTGCAATTTTGAGCTAGCTGTACCTCTGTAGTGCGGATAGCGCTATATGGTCGTAGTCGGTTAGAAGCATGCAGGCTAGAATCTTTTTTAATGCCAAATTTGACTTTTCACTTTGATAAAATCATATCTATTGAACCAAATAAGATTTAAAAAAAAAAATTAAAATCGTTTTATGTGAATTTCCGTAGCTTTTAAAGAAGTCAAATTTCTTTAAAATCGGAACAGTAATTATGGTGTAAATTCTAATGAAATCAAACTTCAACTTTGACCAACTCTTAAGAAGAATTCTTCCTCCCGATTTTGATAGTCTGTGCGATGCAAAGTGGTTCGTTTTGTTCTTTTACTTTGAAAATATCATATCTTCTGAACAAAACCACTTTTATCAAAATTAAAAGTCATTTAACAATAAAATTCCATAGCTTTGAAATGAGTGTAAGACTTGAAACTTAGACAGTAGATTAAGAGTGATCAAAATAATATACATGCCAAATTTCTAAGCTATATCTTTAAAAGTGTGTTAAAACGTTTTGACTAAATTGCAGGGGAACGGGGGGAGATTTCAAGTGATTTAAAAACATTGAGGACACATACTGCTAGTATTTTATACTGCTACAGTGCATTTTAGATTTAATGCATTAATGCTGGCGACACAGCTGTGACATGCTAATCGAAAACATCAAAGCTCAATCGATTTGGCAACAGTGGTTCAGTAATGAGAGAAGAAACGGTAAGTTTTCTGGCTCCGGTATCGCTCTGGCATTAGTAGCAAAGCAAAGCAAAGCTTATTGTTTGCCATGAAAATAGGCGGCCTTGAGCCGAAATTACACATAATAAACCTCACTGGCATCAATGATGTTTTCAGCATGCACCCGATCGCACTCACTAAACTTTTAATTTGGAAAACATCATTTTGGTTTTGGTTAAAACTTTAAAAATGTTATTTGTTTAAGACTCACCCAGACAAGATGTTTGATGAAAGCCTTCTAGACGATCCCGGGCTTACAGGATATTTTAATTTGTAGTGTGGTTTGTCACTTTTGTTTCTTTTTATTTTATTATTGTGCTCTGAGATATTTTATAAATTTTTACTCCCTGTACCCATAAAATGGGTAAAAAGGGGGTACGAATTCTGTGCAAATGTATGTAACAGGCAGAAGGAGACATCTCCGACCCTATAAAGTATATATATTCTTGATCAGTATCAAAAGAGATTTCGATTTGGCCATGTCCGTCTGTCTGTCCGTCTGTCCGTCCGTATGTATGAACGCAAGGATCTCAGCAACTATAAGAGCTAGAGACACCAAATTTTAAATGTAGGTTTGTGTATAGCGGGAGCAGGTCAAGTTTATTTTAGATTTGAGATATCTCCCCCGTTCCCCCGCTATTCGATAAAAACCGTTTTACAGTAACAATTTTCAAGATATAGATTTGGGATTTGGCATGTACAATACTTTAGTCATTCTTAATCTACTGTTTAAATTTCAAGTCGATCGGATAACAAACACGGAAGTTATTCAACAAACAAGATTCAGTGCTGGAGCGCGGGGGAGGAAGCAGCACAGCAACCACTTAAAATGCCTCGCTTGCGCTGCGCTCGAGCTGTTGATCGTGTGTGTGCGTCTTTTGTGTATGTGTAAGTGTACGTAGATGTGATCGGAAATTTTTGACCTGGGTACAGGGAGTTTTGTAGTCGGGTATACTCGACTAAAGCATTCTTACTTGTTTTTACTCCCTGTACCCATAAAATGGGTAAAAAGGGGTATTACATCTGTGCAAATGTATGTAACAGACAGAAGGAGACATCTCCGACCCTATAAAGTATATATATTCTTGATCAGTATCAAAAGAGATTTCGATTTGGCCATGTCCGTCTTTCTGTCCGTCTGTCCGTATGAACGCGTCGATCTCAGCAACTACAAGAGCTAAAGACCTCAAATTTGGAATGTAGGTTCCTGTATACCATACGCAGATCAAGTTTGTTTCATATTTCAGATATCTCCCCCGTTCCCCCGCAAATCGATTAAAACCGTTTTACAGTAACAATTTTCCAGATATAGCTTTAAGATTTGGCGTGTACAATACTTAAGTCTCTCTTAATCTACTGTTCAAATTTCAAGTCGATCGGATAATAAGCACGGAAGTTATTCACGAAAGAAGATTCAGTGCTTCAGCAGATGAAGAAGAAGAACAGCCACATCTTAAAATGCCTGGCTTGCGGTATATAGCCATATGGCTTGTGCGTGTGCGTATTAGTGTATGTGTGTGTGTGTATGTGTAAGTATACGTAGATGCGATTGGAAACTTTTGACCTGGGTACAGGGAATTTTGTAGTCGCGTATACTCGACTAAAGCATTCTTACTTGTTTTCTTTTCGCACTTTTCACAAATTTCTTTTGAGAAAAAATATATAAAGAAAATAAATATATATATATAAAATAAAAAAACCTGAGGCTGCAGCCTTTCCCCGACGAATCCAATAATGGCACTGCTTCTGCGAGCTCTGCCAGACCAACGTACAGCCAAATTCCTCTCCCCAACAACTCCGAATTTTCCCCTTTCCTGCACTGTTAAAGTGAACTCTTTTAAGAGAACAACTCCGGGGCGTACAGGCGGGCATGAAGAGGGCTGGTGGAAGCCAAAAATTCTCGTTACATCCGCGTGAATTTATGTGAACCAGATGCACTGCTGGATTGAAGTGAAATTCACGAATTTTAGTACCTGTATGCTAGCACAATATCTTGTGCGGCATCTACCTGCGTTTATGCGGCAAGCAGCAGAGAAATTATCTGCTCTCGATGGCAGAAACTTGGGAAGATATTTGCGAATTATCCGCCGCTCCAACGTCTTTAAGCGGGCGGGCTTGTGTTTGGTACCACAGCAAATGCACATGCATGCGCAGATTGATTCACAGTCGCGACACTTTAAAAAGCGCAAGCGATCCACTAATGGGGCTTTTTGAAGCACTCTCTGCCTCACTATATAAGTATACTTCGTTTAAGGCAAACGCGCGTTTAAAACCTCCCACGCTAAATTCGAGAATTAGGCAACATTTTCATAGTTTTATTTAATGTTGGTAACGCTGCAAGCTTAAGTTGCATGTTCTCTCTAAGAAAGCTCAGTCACATTCTAAACTGGGCCAGTTATCACGCAATTCCGAGGCCCTTTCTATCGCGTGCGACAATTTATGACGCAACGCGCATGCGATAACTAAATTCTCACGACCTGACAAATTGTAGATTACAAGTTTGAAGTGAGAGAAGAAGAAAGTTTCTAGAACTTCTGGTCGGACTGCAAAACTAATTTGGCTAATTAATTCAGCAGAATCAATTTCCCCATTAATTAGTTTGTGTAAGAAAATTACACCGGGCATGGTTCTACGTTCAGGTAGAGAAGAAAGATTTATTAGTAAAAGTCTACTACGATAAGAAGGCAAGCAAGTATTAAGACCCTGGAGTGCAAAGAGCAGAAATTGCGTTTGTACTGATTCTAATCTATCCTGATGAACCTTGTATTGGGGACACCAAATACAAGACCCATATTCAAGAATAGGTCGAACGAGAGAAGTATAAATAGTTTTATTAATATAAGGATCGTTAAATTCTTAAGACCACCGCATAATGAAACTCATGACACCAAAGACACGATAAGCGGAGGGAAAGATGTGCTTGTCAAACTTAAGCTTGGGATCTAAAAGGATACCCAAATCATCAACCGACTCAAATCGAACAAGCGGCTTACCAGTAAGAATATAATCGTTAAACAAGTAAGAATGCTATAGTCGAGTATACCCGACTACGAAACTCCCATGGACCCCCTTTTTACCCATTTTATGGGTACAGCGAGTAAAAAGGGGGTGCAAATGTATGTAACAGACAAAAGGAGACATCTCCGACCCTATAAAGTATATATATTCTTGATCAGTATCAAAAGAGATTTCGATTTGGCCATGTCCGTCTGTCTGTCCGTCTGTCCGTATGAACGCGTCGATATCAGCAACTACAAGAGCTAGAAACACCAAATTTGGAATGTAGGTTCCTGTATACCATACGCAGATCAAGTTTGTTTCATATTTCAGATATCTCCCCCCGTTCCCCCGCAAATCGATTAAAACCGTTTTATAGGAACAATTTTCAAGATATAGCTTTAAGATTTGACATGTACAGTACTTTAGTCTCTCTTAATCTACTGTCCAAATTTCAAGTCGATCGGATAATAAACACGGAAGTTATTCACGAAAGACGATTCAGTGATGCAGCGAGAGGGGGAAGAAGAAGCACAGCCACCTGTAAAAGGACATTACGTTACATTTACCACAATTAAGATTTAATAAATTTACCCGACACCAGGCTTAAAAACTGTCAAGATCAGTTTGCAACCTTTGACCGTATTGGGCATCAGTAGATGACAGACATAGTTTAGTATCGTCGGCATACATCAGTACCCGAGAGTGATTTATGACAGAATGGCCAAAGTGACTTGCTTGTGGTACACCGGAATTAACTTGAATAGACTTGGAAACGAAGCATTTTAAATAAACATTTTGGGTTCTAAGAGTTAGATAGAAATCCAAAGAATTAAGAAGTAAAAGAATCTGTTTGCATTTTAGCTTAAAAACCCTTATTAGTGCCAAAATCTGCGGAATTTTCCTTTCCTGCCACCCAACGCCAATCGTCAATTCTAGAACCTTCGAGAATCTCATTAATACAATGCGCTACGTATGGCTTGTAACGCCGATGATCGGACTTGATCCATGCCAAAGCTGTTTTCGAGACAGACCACATGCAGATTCGATGCGGTTTCACGTTGTGTCCTTCTAGTATCAGCTTTCGTAGCCGAGTAGCCATCACAGCAGCTTGTAACTTAAGTCTTGGCACAGTGGATAGATTCATTGGCGTGCATTTGGTTTTTCCCATAATAAAATCTGTGGTCCACAATTCTCCTGTCTTTATTCGCCAATATCCAACTGTCGCATAGGCCATCTCACTCGCAACTGAGAATATGTGGAGTTTCAATGTGCCGTTACAGAATTCTGTTCCCTCTACAGAGAGTCTCTATGTCTCATTATCCTCGTTACTAATTTGGGGATCCCCTTCAGTTTTATTTTGCCAGATGGATTGAAGTAATTGTTTTGCGATGAATGAATGCTCCGTAGCAATACCGAATGGAGCAAATACCGACATGACTACTCGCAATACCTCTCATTTTGTTGGCACGTTATTTCCATATAACAACGATTTGTCTATCTCACGATAGTTGGAATCCAAAGTCATCTTATGTATGCCATTGCATCCCTAAGACCTGAAAATGCAATGCGTCGTCTCTGTCCAGATTCAGAACTTCACTAGAACCACCTTCAGCAAATATTGCGTTGAATTGCTCTGAATTTGATACAAATCTTCTCAGCAAAAAACCTCCTCTACGATGCATCTCTATGATTTCATGTGTTATCCTTATAGCACCGTTTTCGCAAGAGTAGCAGTGTACTGAATCATCTACATAATGATTTCTTTTTATGGCATCAACAGCTTCAGGATACGTATCTTTATATAAGTTACCCACTCACACTCGAAATTGGCTGACCTAGCGTTTTGGGGAAGCCAATGACTGGAGTCATGAGCGCGGCGGATGTGCCGCGACAATGTTGCGCGCCTCGACGGTAATACAACACCGTGCACGAAGCGCAAACGCTGCAGTTTTCTGGCAGCGACGGCAGCCTGGCGGTAGCGCTGGATGCATGGTTGAGGGCTATCTTTAAGTTTGAAGAATTATAATATTTAGTTTTAGTTTTTGATTCAACAAAGCGATGTGTATCGCCCGCTAAATAAAGTTTATAAATTCTAACTCTCACTTGTTTCCTTTTAAAGGAATTAATTGGCGCCCAACTCGGTTTTAATAAACCCACTGTAGTGCGTGACAACAGTTTTGTGTGCGCTTTTTCTTTTATAACCAAGTAAGAATGCTATAGTCGAGTATACCCGACTACGAAACTCTCTGTAACCAGGTCAAAATTTTCCGATCGCATCTACGTACACTTACACATACACACACATATGCACAAAAGACGCACACGCACAAGCGGCAAAAGCGACAGCGTAAGCGAGACATTTTAAGTTGTGGCTTCTTCTTCCCCCCGCGCTGAAGCACTGAATCTTCTTTCGTGAATAACTGCCGTATTTATTATCCGATCGACTTGAAATTTGGGCAATAGATTAAGAGTGGTCAAAATACTATACATGCCAAAAACCAAATCTATATCTTGAAAATTGTCACTTTAAAACGGTTTTAATCGAATTGCAGGGGAACGGGGGTAGATATCTCAAATCTAAAACAAACTTGACCTGCTCCCGCTATACACGAATCTACATTCCAAATTTGGTGTCTCTAGCTCTTATAGTTGCTGAGATTGCAATAATATTGATAACATCAAATTATAATATCGATTTGTCTAATATACAAGATATCCACATTGTGCATATCGATATATTAGAATGATAAGAAGTTAGAAGATCTATAACAAAAGGGGATGCAAAACTTTAGCTGCAACCTGAAATAGAGCACGCACCATTGCTAAAAGTAAAATAAATAAATATTTTGTTTAGTTACTAATCTGGCTTTTTACATGGTGTCAGAAGATAAAATATAAATCTGTGAGTCACAATAAACACAATGGAGCGTGTATTGTCTGAAATTGACTGCTCTGTATTGGCACACGAGTGGCCAAAGTGGAAAAGGTCATTCCTCATGTACATGATGGCCTCGGGCAAAGACGCAGAGCCTGAAGATAGCTACGTTTTTATGGTTGGCTGGATCGAAAGCCACAGAAATATATAACACAAGCAAGCAAGTGCAGTTATGTGACTTCAAATGCGACTGCGGCAAGTCGTATGAGCAGCGAATGTTGCTTTTTAATATTCTGGACGTTGATGTACTAACGAACAGTACATACAAGTGGCCCAACGACACCAAGCACGGGCTTGTTAATGCGCGGACCCAAGCATAAATGCAACCCACCTCCCGCCCAACCGACCGAGGGGCACGCCGCATAACGTACGGCAGCGAAAGATCGCGGACATGCAAATACAACAATAACATTATACATAAGTTCCTAAGGATTACATAAATAACGTAAGAGTAAAGTTTTAAGTGTAGAAATTGAAGTAGCATTACTTATTAGATGGAAAAGATTGTTATAATTAGAGCATAAGACTCGAAAGGGGTTATGAATAGCATAATTAGAACTACAAGTTTGAAGATATAGTGGAAGAAAGTTTCTAAAACATCGGATCGGAACTGCAAAACTAATTTGGCTGATTAATTCAGAAGAATCAATTTCCCCATTAATTAGTTTGTGTAAGAAAATTACACCCAGCATGGTTCTACGATCAGAAAGAGAAGGCAAATTTATTAATAAAAGTCTACTGCGATAAGAAGGCAAGCAAGTATTAGTATTCCAGTTAAGACCCCGTAGTGCAAAGAGCAGAAATTTTTTTTGTACCGATTCTAATCTATCCTGATGAACCTTGTATTGGGGACACCAAATACAAGAACCATATTCAAGAATAGGTCGGACAAGAGAAGTATAAAGAGTTTTAGTAATGTAGGGATCGTTAAATTCCTTCGACAAACGCTTAATGAAACCCAGGACCCCAAAGGCACGATTAGCGGTGGAAAAGATATGCTTGTCAAACTTAAGCTTGGGATCTAAGAGGATACCCAAATCATCAACCGACTCAATTCGAGCAAGCGGCTTACCATTAAGAATATAATTATTAAGAAAGGATATTCGCCTGTAAAAGGACATTACGTTACACTTACCACAATTAAGATTTAATAAATTTACCCGACACCAGGCTTGAAAACTATCAAGATCAGTTTGCAACCTTTGACCAGATAAGAAATCAGTAGATGACAGACAAATTTTAACATCATCGGCATACATCAGCACCCGGGAGTGATTTACAACAGAAGGAAGGTCATTTATGAACAGAGTAAATAATAAGGGCCAAGATGACTTCCTTGTGGAACTCTGGAAGTAACTTGAACAGACCTAGAAACTAAGCCTTTAAAATACACTTTTTGGGATCTAAGAGTTAAATAGTTGGAGATCCAAGGAATTGAGTTATTTGGAAATCCCAGAATGTGAAGTTTATGAAGTAAAAGAGAATGATTAACAGAGTCAAAGGCCTTACTGAAATCAGTGTAAATAACGTCTGTTTGCATTTTAGATAGAAATCCCTTGATGACAAATGAAGTGAATTCCAATAGGTTAGTGGTAGTAGATCTATATTTCACAAACCCATGCTGGCAGGGTGAAATTATAGATCTACATAAATGTTGAAGTTGAGAAGTTATTAATTTCTCAAAAATCTTAGGAATAGCAGACAACTTAGAAATACCTCTATAGTTCTCAACATTAGACTTGTTTCCTTTTTTATGGAGAGGAATAATAAATGATTCTTTCCAAATGTTGGGGAAAGAGCACAACTCCACGGACAGTTTAAAAATAAAAAATAGTGGCTTTAAAATACCTTCAGCACAGTACCTAAGCACACAGCTTGGTACTCCATCAGGTCCCGGTGAAAATACGGGCTTAATGGCCTTAAAATCACGTAGAAGCGAACTGATCGCCTCATCATTGGCATAAAGGATAACAAATTACTATTAAGACTGCTTGCATCAAAAAACAAGCAGCTGGAGGATATCATCAACGAGTGTAAAGCTTTTGAAGCGACAGCTAAAAGCAACGAGCTTCTACAAAAAAACGCTGCGGTTCCAAAGGTATTGCAGGAAAATACCGTAATCAACGCAGTTGTTCGCCGATGCTATAATTGTGGAGCAGTATTCAACCATAACCATTTATCAGAGTGCCGTGCTAAGGAGACAACATGCTACGCCTGTGGAAGATCGGGACATTTTGCTAAATATTGCAAGCAGCAGAAGAAGCGTGTGGACAACAACAGCAATACCAATAGACAAGTGGAGGTGGAACGTAAACGAACAACCAGAGCATCGATTAATTGGTTAGAGTCAGGTAACAGTAACACAGAGCAAGGTAAAAATCACATTAATGCTAATGAATCAAATTTTAGAATAAATGAGTGCGGACTGAATAGAGTTAAATGGACGAAAACCTTTCAAATTAATGGGCATGTCGTTACATTTAAGGTGGATACTGGTGCGGATGTCAATTGCATTCCAATTGATATGGTTAAAAATCTTAAGCTTAAGGTCAAAAAAGAAAACTTTCTTATTCTAGATTATAATAATGTGAAAGTTAATAACTATGGAATAGTTAAAGCAAGTTGCTCTGATTTGAATTCAGAGACTTGCAAGTGTATTGAATTTTTAGTCGTAGATACAAAATGTGAACCTATAATAGGTCTTAAATCTTCTGTTGAATTAAATCTCATTAAACATTTAAATATTGATTCAGTATGTAACTTACCTATGACCAAAGTACAATTTGTGGAAAAATATAAGCATTTATTTGAAGGACTTGGCAAGCTGCCAAATAAGCAATCAATTATCTTGAGGGACGACGCGAAGCCCGTGTTGCACTATAAAAAGAGATTTCCTCAAAGCTTGCTCAGTGCATTAGAGCAAGAATTGAATGCTATGGTAAAGGACAAAATTATTTCGCCGGTGACATATCCTACTAGTTGGGTAAATAATTTGCAAATCGTAGAACAACCAAACGGAAAACTGAGACTTTGTTTAGATCCCAAGCCGTTAAATAATGCAATCAAACGAGAGCATTATCTAATTCCCACCATAGATGATTTCATGGCACAACTATCGCATAAAAAAGTTTTCACAATTTTAGATTTATCTCATGGGTTTTGGCAAATGGAACTGGAAGAAGCAAGTTCTGATTTGACGACCTTCATGACCCCATTCGGGAGATACAAATTCAATCGTGTTCCATTTGGAATCAATAGTGCGCCTGAAATGTTTCAACGCAATGTGATACAAATTTTTGGTGACATACCAAATGTAATCATATACTTTGCCGATATCGGGATATTAGGAAACACTTTTGAGGAACATGATGAAACATTATTGAAAGTACTTAAGCGCGCAAAATGTAATGGGGTGCGTTTTAATCCTGACAAAGTTCAATATCGAAAACAGCAAGTCGAATTTATGGGCCATATTCTTTTAGAAGGGCAAATCAAACCACAGAGAAAGCATCTGCAGGCAATTCGCAACATTAAAACTCCACACGACAAAAAGGGAGTGTTGCGCATTCTTGGTCTTTTTAAATACTTAGCGAAATTTATTCCAGACCTGTCGTCGAGAACCGCAAAACTCAGAAATCTTACTGGAATTGACACTCTATTTGAATGGACAAAGGAACATCAATATGAGCTTGATGATTTGCTAAAAATCATATCAACTAATCCCATTCTAGCAGTTTATGATAGTTCAACGCCTGTTACAATTCAAACTGATGCTTCTAAAGATGGGCTTGGATGTGTAATTTTACAGAACGGACATCCAGTTAGTTTTGCTTCACGTACACTGACAAAGGTCGAGAATTTATAGTACAAAGTGATCATAAGACTCTAGAAGTTTTATTACAACGAGACATTGACTCAGTAACGATGCGATTACAAAGAATGATTCTATATCTGCTGAAATATCCTAAAATGTCTGTAAAAAATATACACCAGGTAGGGATATGCTGGTAGCAGACTGCCTATCGCGAGCTCAATTACCCGAAAATGTTGAAATACCGGAATTAGCTAATGTAATCCATATAGTAACTCGTGCAGCCTGCCCCTCAGAAGAAAACTACGACTGTTTTCTAAGGGTGTTAAAAAATTATGAAAATTATGGGAGAGTGTGTGACTTTGTTGAAAAGGGATGGCCATCTTTTAATAAACTAGACAAATTTTGCCAACAGTTCTATAAATTCAAAACGGAGCTACATTTTGAAGAAGGCCTTCTTTTTCGTTCATGCAGACTAGTAATCCCATATAAGTTGCAGTCACAAATCCTAAAACAGGTTCATGAGCCCCACTTAGGTATCGAAAAAACACTTGCACGCGCGCGTATGCTCTATGACTGGCCAAATATGAATTCACAGATAAAGGAATTGGTGTATGCTTTTGAAACATGCGAAAGATTTCGGAGAAACAACCAAAAAGAGCCGTTTATAGATGATGAGATGCCATAATACCCTTTTCACATGGCAGGAATGGACATATTTGAATATGGGGGAAAATATTTTATCTCTATTTTTGACGCATATTCTAACTTCTTGATCGTAAACCAACTTAAAGGAAAGTCAGTGGAATATGTCATCGATGAACTAAGGAAAACTTTTTTTGGGTGTGGTTACCCATCAAAATTAAAATGTGATAACAACCCATTCAATTCCTATATGTTTAAAAGTTTCACTAATCAGTGTAACATGGTTTTGCAATTTTCTAGTCCAAGATACCCTCAAAGTAATGGATTGGCTGAAAAGGGAGTGGCGATTGCGAAAAACATCCTAAAACGTTGTTCTGAAGCTAAAGAATATCAGAATAAAATTCTTGAGTACAATGCTACCCCGGTAGCAAGCTTGAATCTTGCCCCATGTGAGTTGTTCTTTGGTAGGATGTACAAAACAAAAATGCCAATTAAAAAATCCGAACTGTATCGCAATCTAATTGTCGAACAGACGGTAACGCAAAAAATTATTGAAAAAAAGTCGACACAAAAACAGTATTATAACATGCACTCCAAAACTTTACGTCCATTTAACATAGGATAGAGTCCTGTTTAGGAAAAAGCCAATGAATGGGCACATGGGGTTGTTGACAAAAGAGTAAACGAAAGGTCCTATGTTATAAAGGACGATCTCAATAACTATTTTAGGAGAAATAGAAGACTAATGACAAAGACTGAAAGTAATAATAGTGACAGCAGAGATTATCTTTATGAATGTATTCCAACGAGTAATAATGATGAAGAGAACGAATTTAAAAATGTAACTCACACCGAAAATGATAATGTAAATCAAACAGAAAATTATAATGTAAGTTAAACTGAAAATGATAATGTAAGTCAAACCGAAAATGGCAATGTAAGCCAAACTGAAAATGTAAATTTAAATCAAAGTGAAAATACTATTGAAAATGAAACTAATAATACCATTGTAAATATAATTGAACTAATCTATCTGATGAATATGAAACTCCAAGCAGTTTTAGTTCAGATGAAGAATTGGAGTTTAATCCAAATAATAAGAAAGTATCTCGATCTGGTAGATCAATTAGACCTCCTAATAGATTTGGATGGAACTAAGAATAGATTGTTTGTTTAAAAAGAAAAGCGTGTAATGATATTGATAACATCAAATTATAATATCGATTAGTCTAATATACAAGATATCCACATTGTACATATCGATATATTAGAATGATAAGAAGTAAGAAGATCGATAACAAAAAGGGGATGCAACACTTTAGCTGCAACCTGGAAATAGGGCACGCACCATTGCTAAAAGTAAAATAAATAAGTCTTTTGTTTAATTACTAATCTGGCTTTTTACAAAGATCCTTGCGTTTATAAATACGGACGGACAGACAGACGGACATGGCCAAATCGAAATCTCTCTTGATACTGATCAAGAATATATATACTTTATATGGTCGATAAAGATGTCTCCTTCTGCCTGTTACATACATTTTCACAGTTTTAGTACCCCCTTTTTACCCATTTTATGGGTATAGGGAGTAAAAACACAATAGCAACTAACTCGGTTATAAAAAGCTTACGGTAATACCAAAAGGTAGTTTGCAGTGTGTGCAACTTAGTGCGAACAATAAGGCGACATATCTACCAAAATATTAACGCGCTGAAATGCTGGAAGAGTGATTCACAAGCGACTAAAAGGCGTCACCCCGGTCGAATCTCCTTTCGTCGTTCACGGTTCTAACAACGTTACTGAAAAATGCAAGTTGTCCATGTTTGGTTGCGACCCATTTTTTTTGTTACTGGATTCCTTGTCCACCTTTGATGGAATCGTCGGCCTTGACCTGCTAAAACAAGTGGGCACGGTCCTATGCTTAAGAGAGAGCAAAATAAAAATTGGTGCGGTTTCGGAGGCGTTGCAGTACTATGAATGCACGGACGTCAACCATACGATACGGTGAAGGCAGATTTTCTGCGAATGCTTCACCGGAATAAAAAGGCTTTTGCGCACTCTAACGAGGCGCTGAATTATAACACGGCCGTCGTGGCCACGATTCGTACAGCAGACGTGACCGAGGTCTATTCGAAGTTGTACCGCTACCCGAATGGTGTAGAAGATTTTGTCTCAGCAGAGGTTAACGACGTCCTAAAAAATGGCATTATCAGCAAATCCAAATCGCCATACAATAATCCATTATGGGTGGTGGATAAAAAAGGTTCGGACGAGATGGGCAAAAAAAAAATAAACGTCTAGTAATAGACTTTAGAAAGCTCAATCTTAAAACGATTGCCGATAAATACCCTATGCCGAGCATCGCAATGATATTGGCAAATTGACCTGAAATCAGATTATCACCAGATCACTCTGGCAGAGCGAGATCGTGAAAAACGGCTTTTTCAGTTAACGGCGGGAAGTACGAGTTTTGTCGGCTCCCCTTTGGTTTGAAAAATGCTGGCAGCATCTTTCAGCTGGCTATTGATGATGTTCTGCGAGAGAACAAATCGGAAAGTCCTGCCATGTTTACATGGATGACGTCTTCTCGGAAAACGAAACGGACCATGTCAAGCACGTGCAAACATGCGTGTGGCACATGAAAAGTCACAAATATTCAAAGAAAGTGTCGAGTATCTCGGCTGTATACTGACTAATAACGGCGCGAAAACAGACAATGAAAAGGTGAAAGCCATTCAGCACTTCGAAAAGCAGAGAACGGTATTTAGCGTAAGGTCTTTCATGGGCCTAGCAAGCTATTATCGCTGCTTTATCAAGGATTTTGCGGCGATCGCAAAACCTCTCTCTGACATCCTTAGGGGGGAAAATGGCTCAGTGACCAAGTATAGGTCGAGGAAAATTCCGGTACAGCTTAACGATTCCCAACGCGTTCGAAAAATTAAGAAATATATTGGCGTCGGAGGACGTAATATTAATGTACCCAAACTATAAAGAGCCATTCCGTTTGACCACGGACGCCTCCGCCTACGGCATATTGGCAGCCCATTCCCAGAATGGCCGTCCCATTACGATGATATCCCGCACGTTGAAAGACAGGGATGCAAACTACGCTACTAACGAGCGCGAATTGCTAGCTATCGTCTGGGCCTTGGCAAAGCTTCGGCATTTTCTCTATGGGGTCTGGGATATTAACATATTTACCGACCACCAGCCACTTACGTTCGCTGTATCCCAGAGCAGTCCCAACGCCAAGATCAAGCGTTAGAAAACGCGGATTGACGAAACAGGAGCTAAACTTTTTTATAAGCCAGGCAAAGAGAATCATATGGCCGACGCGGCATCAACAATGAGCCAGAGTCTGACGCGGCTACGATCCATAGTGAGTTGTCACTGACCTACACTCTGGAGTCGACTGACAAGCCGATGAACTGTTTCCGAAATCAGATTGTTCTAGAGGAAGCTCGTTTTCCTTTAAAGAGAAATTTCATCATATTCGCTGAAAAAACTCGACATTTGATAAGTTACAGTGATAAAGAAACATTGTTCGAGACAGTCAAAACCGTCGTCAACCCAAACGTAGTGAACGCTATTCATTGCAGTTTGCCAGCCTTGGCTAAAATCCAACATGATCTTGTAAAGTCCTTTCCTTCCACAAAATTCTGGTTTTGTAAGAATTTTGTAGCCGACGTCTTCGACGTCAATGATAGAAGGGAAATATTTACTAAAGAGCACAATAGAGCCCATAGGGCCGCTCAAGAGAACATAAAGCAGGTCATGCGGGAATACTACTTCCCGAAAATGACAAGATAGGCAAACGAGGTGATCCTTAACTGTACAATTTGCGCCAGTGAAAAGTACGATAGGCACCCGAAGAAACAGGAACCCGGCCAGACGACAATTCCTTCACAAACTGGAGAAATGTTGCATTTCGACATTTTTCCACTGACAAGAAATACTTCCTTACCTGCTTAGACAAGTACTCTAAATTTGCGGTCGTGCAGCCCATCGCATCCCGTACAATAGAGGACACAATGCCCCTTTGCTGGTGCTGATGAACATCTTCCCACTGGCAAAGCAGATATATTGCGACAACGACCTCGCGTTCAAGTCAGAGACTATTAGGTTCCTGCTAATGAACAATTACGGTGTACGCATTGTGAATGCGCCACCGCTCCACAGCACGTCGAATTGCCAAGTGGAACGGTTCCATGGCACCCTCGTCAGAATAGGGAGTTCGAGGTAGGCGAAAAAGTCTTAGTAAAAACAAATCGCTGGTTGGGGAACAAGTTATTTTCCCTCTGTATTGAAAAAAGGTTGAAGCGGACTTGGGGACAACGGTCCTGATTGAGGGGAGGGTGGTCCACAAGGACAACATTAGTTGAAAGAGACACTTTAAAATTTGTTATCTACTAGTTCTTACGTTTAAAATTTATCAACGCTCTAGGATTACCTTGGTGATGCTTTCAATACTCACGCGGACTACATTCCCATTACGGACGGCGACATTTCATTGTGGAACCAGTACGGGTACCTACGCCACATAACCAATCTGACGGAATACAGAAGAATGGCTGACGATGCGATGAGGTTGACGGTCATGTTCCCGCAGTCTCATATGAGAAAGCTGTTGACAATAGACACAGGGCACGTACAGGACATGCTGTCGGCCCTCGACATACACCACCGTAGGGTAAGAAGTTTAGACTTTCTGGGGACAGCCCTTAAGGCTGTGGCAGGCACCCCTGACGCGGACGATCTGAGACAGATAGAACTGACACAGGCGCAGCTGGTCACTGCAAGCAATAGGCAAATTTTAATAAACTCTCGAAATCAGGAGAAATTCAACCAGCTGACAGACACTGTGGACAAAATTTTGAAAGTGGGAAAGGAAGGTCAAGCCGATACTGGTCACCTATTCGAGACTCTGGCAATGCGCAATAGGATTCTGATCACCGAATTGGGGAACCTAATGCTTACTTTAACTCTTGAGAAATTAAACGACCACTGACCAAATCACAGCGACCACTGTTACTGAAATATTGAATGTGTATGTTAGACGTGTAGATAGATCGTAAAAGTAATATAATTAATCTCATCATACAGTATCCTATAGCTGTGCAAGAAGATAACAGTTTTTCCAGTCGCCCACAACGGTACGGATCTGCAGCTACAGGATAAATTGGTGGCCGATTGCGATGTTCAAATATTGGCCGTGACAAACTGTTCACAAACGGCAACAGCCACATTCTGCAGGCAACCTGAGGGCGGTACTTGCGCACAAGGCCTCCACTCTGGAGCCACAGCTCATTGTCAAACGCCGCCAAGCCACCTCGCAGCATCCCCGCTATAAAATATCAGCTGCCACGACACGATACTCAGCCTCCCGTACATCCACCGTCTGAGTGAAGACAACCTAAATTTCATCAATGAAATTAGGAACAAAGTCACGAACGCAAATATGTCGACAGTCTCACTAAGCATAGTTCTGCTAGCATGTGCTATGGGAATGGGGTTCTACTTTCTGTGATCGCCGAACTGATAAAAAAAGCTACAGCACGACCGAGGACGGTCGGTCTTCGAGAGGGAGTAGTTAACGACTCATACTCGAATTTGGCTGACCTAGCGTTTTGGGGAAGTCAATGACTGGAGTCATGAGCGCGGCGGATGTGCCGCGACAATTTTGCGCGCCGCGACGGTAATACAACACCGTGCACGAGGCGCTAACGCTGCAGTTTTCTGGCAGCGACGGCAGCCTGGCGGCAGCGCTGGCTCATTACTTGCATTTCGAAAATCTTCATGGCTTCACGCGAGTCCGTTCTCCACAGAACACGCTGGGTACAACGGTCTTCAGCGGACTCCTATGCGCCTTTGACGGAATCTCATCAGCACATGTGTTAACGATTGGCATTCATCAGGTCCAGTCATTAACATCGAGTTTAGCGATACTTCGTCAACATCTGCTGCCTCATCAAACACAATCCTTAACTTGCCTGGCCCGTTAGGGTTTGTGGCGCCAAAGTGAGGTAGATTCCAGTTCCTCGATGAGCAATTCTCAATTTCGTCGTTAGAAAGCTGCCTTATGTGGCATTCTTTCCATAGTCCAACATGATGTTGCTTAAGTTTTCTCTCCAGTGCTTGTTTTCTCATTGTTGCCATATCCTTGTCTGGGAGTGCGATGACGTCGTATTTCCAAAGTAATCCCGTCTCAAAACGGTCCCTGATGTAGTAGTATATTCCAGCAGTTGTCTTGCTCTCTCAATACCACGTCCTTCAACGTGATTCTTTGCCTCATGCACGCCCATTTCTGCATTGGTGATGTAGTCAAGCACCAACTGATCGATGCGCTCATCACTAACTTCCTGTACCAACTACACTCCGTTGGAATTACTCCGTAACCCATCTTCGCTGTCACACAAGTTGTGATGATCCACAACTTAAAATGCCTCGCTTGCGCTTTCGCTTTTGCCACCTGTGTGTGTGCGTCTTTAGTATACTCGGCTAGAGCATTCTTACTTGTTTAAATACAATATAATATAATACAATTTAAGCAAAATGGCGCATTCTTAGGTGCCGCTGTGGCCATACCTCTGAAGTGCCGTCATATTTCGGAATATCATACAATAAACGTGTTTGTTCTCGGCGAGTGTTCCCACGAACCCGGTAGACATTGATGGCATCTCTAATTGTTCCGTCAATGTCTTAAACACACAATTCATTCTCTGCATTTGAGACTCATACATTTTTAGCATTTCCGATTGGAATTTTTGCATTTTTTGGTCTGCTGAAACTCTAGCATACCTCGCATCATTTCAGACAATACCTGTGACTGAGCATCTTCTGGCAACAGCTCACTTCCTTCGTTGTTGCCCGCACATTTAAGAGACGACGCAGCATTATCATCTTCATCGCTAATTTTTGCCTGTCATCTAGTTCGCACCATCAAACAGACAGCTCTTTTCCAAATCAACAATCAATAGGCACTTACCTATTCCGATCGCTTTCTGTATGTATACCCAAGCGTTCACGATTACACGCACGCACACATACGAATCAATCGTATTTCACTACAATTTGTCCGCCTATACAAGTCCCATCCGGAACGAAGCGAAATAAAAGATATTGAGCCGAGCCTTCTAGAATTACGTAATTAATACTTCCTAATTATATGCAACGCATTAGTTACATCGGTATTGGAACGCAAGTATTTTTTTACCTAAAAGAAATACAAATTATAAATGTTTTCACAAACTATATGTACATACGCTTCGTTGTCTCTCTCAATCTCGACTGACTCTATGTATCGTTTTCTTATCGATAACCCACGATCGCATGGTTGTATTCTTTACCAAGGTTCTTATGGTGTTACATAAACTAAATTACCCAGTACAATTATAATTCAAATTATTCAATAACTGCTAAATAAATGCTT
Source organism: Hirtodrosophila confusa (assembly GCA_035043065.1). Classification (NCBI taxonomy): domain Eukaryota; kingdom Metazoa; phylum Arthropoda; class Insecta; order Diptera; family Drosophilidae; genus Hirtodrosophila; species Hirtodrosophila confusa. Next base: position 156,234 of record JAWNNI010000201.1, read on the forward strand.
GATGCTATGAATTCGCTGCAACAGTCGGGTATACTCTAGTATTGCATTTGTTTAGGAAGGCTTTTAAGGCTTTTCCGATGGTAGCCAAGGTGATCTGTTTAAATGGACAAGAAATATGTATTCGCTGAACGAGAATTAAATTGTTGTAATCTGATGAACGAAAATATTATGCAATCGACAGTTATAGATACTTATGATCACAGAGATGAAGTTGAGTTACATTTTGTTGTTAGAGCAAGTAGTTTTGGTGCTGTATTAATGCAGAAGATGAGCGATGGGAAGGCACATCCGATATTTTATTTTTCTAATTGACCGTCGGAGGCAGACACAATAATTCCATAGCTCGAAGCGTTGGCGATAATTTATGCTTTGCTCATTTTTCGAACTTATTTGCAACGGAAGCGGCCCAATTGGGTTCATGAGGATAGATTAGAATCGGAACAAAAACAATTTCTACTCTTTGCACTTCGGGGTCTTAACTGGAGACCCAATACTCGCTTTCCTTTTTATCGTAGTAGACTCTTACTAATAAACCTGCCTTCTCTTTCTGATCGTAATTTTTTTGATAAGTTGAGCAGATGTACAAACATTATGATAATAGAAAAGCATAGTTTTGAAGTTAATTTGGCCAATCAAAAGATCCAAAAAGTAAGCAGTTACTATAAAAAAGTAAGCATACATTTTTACAACTAGGAGTGGGATTTTATACAGAAAATCGGGAGACAAGGTAATACTGCACAGAGTTATTGGATTAAGAATATAAAAGTGACGTGTATTAGTTATATTGAAAATTGTTTAAAATGTGTTAGGTTCTCGCCCAAATCAGGAAAATTCAGGCATTTTTATAAAATATACCTAAAGGTGACAACCCGTTTGAATTAATACACATAGATCATTATGGACACTGGTCGATGGCAGCAGGAAGAGCAAATATGCATATTTTAATAGTAGTGGACGGATTTACCAAGTTATTCATCCAAGCCAACAAATACAAGACAGGTAGTAAAAACGTTACGGAATTATTTTAGAGTCTATAGCAGCCCGAATTGTATAGTATTGGATAGGGGCAGTTGTTATACTTCTAATAAGTTTGAGCAATTCTTGACTGATTTTAACATTAACAATTAAGAATGCTATAGTCGAGTATACCCGACTACGAAACTCCCTGTACCCAGGTCTAAAACATCCAATCACATCTACGTCCAATTACACATAAACACACACATACACAAAGACGCACACACACAGGCGGCAATAGCGACAGCGCAAGCGAGGCATTTTAAATGGTGGCTGTGCTTCTCTTCCCCCTCCCGCTGCACCACTGAATCTTCTTTCATGAATAACTTCCGTGTTTATTATCCGATCGACTTGAAATATATTAGAGAGACTAAAGTATTGTACATGCCAAATCTTAAAGCTTTGTCTTGAAAATTGTTACTGTAAAACGGTTTTTATCGATTTGCGGGGGAACGGGGGAAGATATCTAAAATATGAAACAAACTTGATCTGCGTATGGTATACAGGAACCTACATTCCAAATTTGGTGTCTCTAGCTCTTGTAGTTGTTGAGATCGACGCGTTCATCTGGACAGACGGACATGGCCAAATCGAAATCTCTTTTGATACTGATCAAGAATATATGTACTTTTAGGGTCGGAGATGTCTCCTTCTGCCTGTTACATACATTTGGACAGATGTAATACCCCTTTTTACCCATTTTATGGGTACAGGGAGTAAAAATATTAAATAAGCAACAGCTTCACCTCAAGCAAATGGGCAGATCGGGAGAATAAACAGGAGTTTAGAGCCATTGATAGAAATGGTTGAATATTCGTTTAATAATACACTACATCGAAGCATCATCGACTCAAAGTCCCAGTAGAATGCTATTTGGAAAGGAGCAAAAGAATCAATTATAGATGAGCTAAGAGAGAGACTGGAAGATGAAAATTGAACAAGTAGCACGAAGAATTTGAAGGAAATAAGAAAAATGTCAGACGAAAATAAAAACGAGCAGAGTTATACAATGCACTATGGGAAATGACCCAATTCTTTGGGATGAACTCTAAATAAAGCTAGAATCATTTTTTTTTCTTTTCCAATTGGACCACGATAACCCCTCCTTCCCCCCTACAACCGTGGAAACAAATCCAATACCTCAGAAACTATTAGAGCTAGAGACACAAAATTTACCATGCAATTCGAATAAAACCATTTACAACAACAATTTATTATATATATCCTTGGGACTTTTCATGTATATTACTTTGGTAACTATAATTCTACTGTTCAATTTTCAATCGGGTAATAAACACGGAAGTTATTGACGAAAGAAGATTCAGTACTGCTGCACGGGAGGAAGCAGCAGTACAGCCGCCACTTACGTTACTTGCGCTGCAGAGCACTGCCGCATGTGTGTGTGCGTATTTGTGTATATGTGGGTGTATGTGTAAGTGTACGAAAATGTGATTGAAAGTTTTAGTCCTGTGTACAGGCAGTGTTGTAGTCGGGTAGTAGCAGTGTAGTAGGTATTAGTGTAGTCAGAGACAAGAGTGGATCTGATAAATCAAATTGCGTTACTTCTATTAAAACTGAAGTCCTCGCTTAACTATACTTCATATTTTCATATATGTATATATGGTTTTACGGTGTCTACCTGGCGATTGTTGCTGGCCCAAACTTCAAGCAGCGCTGAGCGACGAAACTCGTACGCAACTGCAACATGTGTTTTTTCTCGAAAAGGGGCAAAAACGGGCAAAAAGGATTAATTACATCTGATTCTAGATAGTTTCGTTAATAACCTGCTACTTGAACTTTGCTGATACATTTTACTATGCAAAAGTTATACTCCACAGAACACAGACACATTTGTTAGTTTTGAGCTAAAAATACACATGAGCAATACATTGGACAATTGCACAATAAAACACAACTACTAAGAAGTCTTTATTAATCACATATTTTATATACCCTTATAAATATTTTCTACATTTGCTTTTTTGCTCTTGTGTTTACATATTACGCACCATTCACGCTGCAAGTTGCCGACAAATTTCCGAGCAAATTCAATTCACAAAAATGCTCTGCACCAGCTGACTTTGATCAAGCGTCAAACAGCAACTGTAGTCCGTAAAAATTTAACAAAATACCCTATCTGGAGTAATAAGATTGAAAAATCAAAACAATTTCAAAATACCGAACAAGAAAAAAATATGCACCCCTTGCGATGACATGACAGTTCTTCAAAAGATATCATGCCAGCGCAAGGGCCGCAGGAGCAGAGGACGTCGCCAACATTCTCTAATACATAGAGCTCCAACCTGACAAAATCGTTACTTTTGAGACAACCAGATTGGGGCTCCCAAAAGCCACTGTAGCTAACATACAGGAAAAAAAAATCAAACCCTGCTTATCCACAAAACAATACAACACGCCCAAATCAAAATTAACACTGAAGCCCTAGCCATACAAATAAAATCAAAACCAAATATCATAATTTACTCAGCGTACATATCCCCCAACGCATCACTATCAAAATCCAACCTCACAAATGTAATTCAATTTCACCACCCCAACATAATTTTTTCCGGGAATCTTAACGGTTGGCATCCCAACTGGGGATCCCCCCGCGCTAACAGTAGAGGCAGAACTATCGCTAAATTCATTGATCAGTCAAATCTTGCAATCCTCAACGACAAATCCCCTACGCACTTCACCACACATAATACTTTTACACACATTGACTTAACCTTATCCTCACCCTTACTTATCCCCTTTACCAAATGGCAAATATCCGACGATCTTTGATTTAGTGACCATTTTCCAAGCTTTATTTCCCTGTTCTCACCAGTCACCCCTAATAACTTTAGCAGACCATACTTCAAAACCAAAGAAAGCAACTGGCAAAGCTTCAACATATTGACAGAAAAAATATAACAAACACCCCAACTCCACATATATAAACCATAATTAATATAACCATCCTCCAAAGTGCCCATCACACCATCCCTCAAACATCCCCAAAAATCTACCAACGAATTTATACCACCACACAACAAAGCACACCCTTAACTAAAATCTGGACAAATATAAGACGCTCCTGCGGCCTAAACACTTCAAACCAAATACATTGCATAACAGAGCCGTCAACTACTCAAACCACAATAGCGCACAGTGAAATAGCCAACACACTCGCGCAATATTGGTCAAACCTATCAAACGATACCAACTTCTCCCAAGAATTCATAACCAAAAAATACCAACCAACACCCTCCAATCACATCACACACCCCTCAGTCCTAGGCAATAGAAAACAAGTAAGAATGCTATAGTCGAGTATACCCGACTACGAAACTCCCTGTACCCAGGTCTAAAACATCCAATCACATCTAAGTCCACTTACCCATACACACACACATACACAAAGACGCACGCACACAGGCGGCAAAAGTGGCTGTGCTTCTTCTTCCCCCTCTCGCTGCATTACTGAATCTTCTATCGTGAATAACTTCCGTGTTTATTATCCGATCGACTTGAAATTTGGACAGTAGATTAAGAGAGACTGAAGTATTGTACATGCCAAATCTTAAAGCTATATCTTGAAAATTGTTACTGTAAAACGGTTTTAATCGATTTGCGGGGGAACGGGGGAGATATTTGAAATTGGAAACAAACTTGATCTGCGTATGGTATACAGGAACCTACATTCCAAATTTGGTGTCTCTAGCTTTTATAGTTGCTGAGATCGACGCGTTCATCCGGACAGACGGACAGACGGACAGACAGACGGACATGGCCAAATCAAAATCTCTTTTGATACTGATCAAGAATATATATACTTTATAGGGTCGGAGATGTCTCCTTCTGCCTGTTACATACTTTTGCACAAATCCAATACCCCCTTTTTACCCATTTTATGGGTACTGGGAGAAAAAATATAACCAAACTAGAGTTGGAAACTGCTCTCCAATCCCTCAAAGACACCACACCCGGCCTCAATAGAATATCATACCCGATGATAAAAAATAGTTCTTCAGCAACAAAAAACAGAATATTAAACCTCTTCAACCAAATCTTTAATAATTACATCTCACAATCCTATAAAACCAGCCTAATTATCGCAATCCTCAAACCCAAAAAACCATCATCGGAACCATCCTCATACAGACCCGTTTCCCTAAACTGTTGCCTGGCAAAAACCCTCGACAAAATTATTGCCAGAAGAATCTGGTGGTTTGTTACTGAAAACAAATTAGTTCATCCTAACCAAATGGGTTTTAAAATGGGAAAATCGACTTATAACAGTCTGCTCTATGCAGACTTTCTAATATCTAAGTCGCTAGCAGCCAAAAAACACACCTCACTCATATCTCTTGACTTTTCAAGAGCGTTTGATCGAGTGGGTACACACAATATTAGAACAACTAATTGAATGGAACTGCGGCCCAAAGTTGGAAAACACACATCCACCACACTCCCACTAGATAACGGCATACCACAGGGCTATCCAATCTCTGTCATCTTATTCCTTATAGCCTTCAACAAACTAGCCATCATCATTTCCTTACACAAAGAACTTAGATTCACGGCCTACGCCGACGACTTCCCCTTAATTATAAACCTTAACAAACAAAACAAGTAAGAATGCTATAGTCGAGTATACCCGACTACGAAACTCCCTGTACCCAGGTCTAAAACATCCAATCACATCTAAGTCCACTTACCCATACACACACACATACATAAAGACGCACGCACACAGGCGGCAAAAGTGGCTGTGCTTCTTCTTCCCCCTCTCGCTGCATTACTGAATCTTCTTTCGTGAATAACTTCCGTGTTTATTATCCGATCGACTTGAAATTTGGACAGTAGATTAAGAGAGACTAAAGTATTGTACATGTCAAATCTTTAAGCTATATCTTGAAAATTGTTACTGTAAAACGGTTTTAATCGATTTGCGGGGGAACGGGGGGAGATATCTGAAATATGAAACAAACTTGATCTGCGTATGCTATACAGGAACCTACATTCCAAATTTGGTGTCTCTAGCTATTATAGTTGCTGAGATCGACGCGTTCATCCGGACAGACAGACAGACGGACAGACGGACATGGCCAAATCGAAATCTCTTTTGATACTGATCAAGAATATATATACTTTATAGGGTCGGAGATGTCTCCTTCTGCCTGTTACATACTTTTGCACAAATCCAATACCCCCTTTTTACCCATTTTATGGGTACTGGGAGTAAAAATATAACCAAACTAGAGTTGGAAACTGCTCTCCAATCCCTCAAAGACACCACACCCGGCCTCAATAGAATATCATACCCGATGATAAAAAATAGTTCTTCAGCAACAAAAAACAGAATATTAAACCTCTTCAACCAAATCTTTAATAATTACATCTCACAATCCTATAAAACCAGCCTAATTATCGCAATCCTCAAACCCAAAAAACCATCATCGGAACCATCCTCATACAGACCCGTTTCCCTAAACTGTTGCCTGGCAAAAACCCTCGACAAAATTATTGCCAGAAGAATCTGGTGGTTTGTTACTGAAAACAAATTAGTTCATCCTAACCAAATGGGTTTTAAAATGGGAAAATCGACTTATAACAGTCTGCTCTATGCAGACTTTCTAATATCTAAGTCGCTAGCAGCCAAAAAACACACCTCACTCATATCTCTTGACTTTTCAAGAGCGTTTGATCGAGTGGGTACACACAATATTAGAACAACTAATTGAATGGAACTGCGGCCCAAAGTTGGAAAACACACATCCACCACACTTCCACTAGATAACGGCATACCACAGGGCTATCCAATCTCTGTCATCTTATTCCTTATAGCCTTCAACAAACTAGCCATCATCATTTCCTTACACAAAGAACTTAGATTCACGGCCTAAGCCGACGACTTCCCCTTAATTATAAACCTTAACAAACAAAAAAACATTAACCAAAACTTAAACACCCTCTTCAAATACATTTCGGACTGGGGCTCCTACTCTGGGGCCACCCTATCCCCAACAAAGTGTCAACACTTGCACATATGCAATAAACACAACTGCAACAGCACAATCACAACCAATAATACCGCAATTCCTCTCGTAACGTCACAAAAATTTCTCGGACTAAAAATAAACAATAAATACAAATGGACAGCACACATAAACTCATTACTGCCATCACTATCTAACAAATTGAATATTATAAAACGCCTAGCCAGCCCTAAGTTTAACTGCAACGCAAATACTAAACATCACAAAAGCAATACTGATTTCAAAAATTGACTACGGACCACTTTACGGACACACAGCAAAAAGTAATCTTAACAAACTAAAAACTACATTTAATGCATCCATTCGAACAGCCATTGGAGCCTTTCGCTCAACACCCATAAACAATATCCTCAACGAAACCAATATCCCCACAATTGAGCTTAAGCGCGATTTCCTCACAGCCAAACTTTAAAAACCCCTACTTAATTCCAAAAATACACGCAGAACCAAAAAACATACATCCATCATCGACCGTACAATACTCTGCATCCTCCACAACCTATATTACCTTCCACAGCACATCCAAAAACAAAACCCACCCTGGCATATCCCAACACACCTCATAGATACTTCCTTTCGCTTACATAACAAACCCTCATAACCTCATTTTCACAGACGGCTCCAAACAGAACTCTATTACAACATACGCTATCACCACAGAATCAAACATAATAAAATATGGGAGCCTACCCCTATATACCTCAGCCCAAATAGCTAAACCTATCGCCATTATAATTCATATCATTTTCGCTTCGCTTCGCTTTCGCAAACGGACGTGTTTTTTTCTTGCGCCTCGCAGTTAATTTTTCTTTCCTCGTTCTTAGCAATTATTAAATTGCAAGTTTTATATTTGTGACGAGTGTTTTCATTCGGTTGTGTTAAACACCTGTGTTGAACTTTAATTGCAATTATTTGTGCTTTATTTGCAAATTTAAAATTTTTGTGCCTATACACAACAACAAACTGCAGCCAAGCATTCTGTTTGATTTTGCAGTTGCATTGCTGTCTGCATATAATTTGTTTTTGTGTGTACTCACTTCATTCTCTTTTTTTATCTCTCTCCCGCGCTTGCATTAGTTGTGTTGTTGGTCTTGGTCGCGGTCTTTTCTGTTAGAAATCCGTTTGTGAGTTTCGGTCGTCGCGCCCGCGCTTTGTGTTGTTATTGCGTTTGTAAGTACAAATCAGCGGTAGTTGTTTAACCCTAGGGTGCCTTTCCGTTCTTTTTACATTCTTTTTGGTTCTTTTGCTTTTATTTTATTTTTTGTTTATCTTTTTTTATATTATATTTTGTTATATTTAAATTCGTTTTTGCTATAATGTTTGTCTGTTACAATAAAAATTGCCAGGTTAGAGCAAACTCGAAGATGGGCTTTGTTTGTTGCTGGCTGTGTGATAATGTGTCACACGAAAAATGTGCTGGCCTAAACGGCAGAATTGTGGACCAGAGTGAGTCAAAATCTGGCCTCAAGTGGACATGTGTATCCTGTAGGGATGTTGAACGGGACATCATGGGTTTCATGAGGCAGACTAAGAAAGGCTTTGGTGACATATTCGGGCGGTTCAAAAAACTGTTCGATGGTTTTTCCGTCTTGGAGAACGAATTCAAAAGTATGAAACTTTTGAATGAGTCCCCAAAACGGAAGAAGGCTAATTTTAGGCTGTCTATTGGCCCCAATGAACTGCAACTCCCCACACATGCTTCCACTACATCCGCAACTAATAAACAGTTAGAATTAATAAATTTATCTTCCCCCTCTCCTCATAATTCAATAATCAGAAGTGACGAGAATAGCATCGTACCCATGGATGTTGTTCCTTCTGACCCCGTAGAGCATTCTGATTCGCTGGTTATTAACACTGTTGATCCGGATCAACAGCCTAGTGATAATATACCGGTCGAAACAACTGGTCTAGCAACCAATGCTGTGGCTCCAGCGGATGCAACTGCTTTGGTTGCTAAGAAGACCCTTATAGGAATTCCACCACGGAAACAAATCTTTGTTTCCAGGCTTGCCCCTGATACTACATCTGATGATGTGAAGGCCTTTATACAGGCCAAATCTAAAGCCCACATTACGGTGGAAAAATTCAAATTTACGTATTCTCGGGAAATTTCGTCATTTAAAATAAGTGTTCCGGCTGAATATTTCAACAATATTTGTTGCAAAGAATTCTGCCCGACTACTTATTTATTAAAGAATATACCGTAAAAAAGAAAAATCGGCCTCCGATTTCACTTCCTTCTTCCGGTGGTAGTTCTAACCCACCTATTGTAATATCTGATAGTTCAAAAAACTAACATCCTCCCTCTCACTTGGCTATCAGAATGTAAGAGGTCTTTGTAGTAAACTTAGTAATCTTTATCTAAATAGCCTAAGTTTTCCTTTCCATGTCGTTGCCTTTTCTGAAACATGGCTAAGGCCCGACATCCTTAATTCTGAAATCCTGTCTAACAAATTCTCCATTTATAGAAAAGATCGCACCCCTCGTCGTGGTGGTGGTGTTCTTATTGCTGTTGACGCTGATTTATCATCGGAGCTTGTAATAATCGATAATTGTATAGATATTGAATTTGTTGCTGTAAAATTGTGTATGTCCAGTATTTGCTTTTATATTACTTGTTCCTATATTCCACCTTCTTCCGATATTTCTATTTATTCTTTGCATGCTTCTGCTATATAATCTGTCTCATCTATGGTTTCTGATCGTGATTTTCTTGTAGTTCTTGGTGACTTTAATATCGCCGGAACTACCTGGTCTTCAAGTCCCGATTCTAGCGTGTTGACTCCCACATCTCAGCACGATTTTATTGAAAGTTTATTTGGGATGTCATTGTGTCAAATCAATGATATCCCAAATTCTTCACATAAAATGCTTGATCTTGTTTTTGTCTTGGATTCCTCATTCAATTCTGTCTCCCGTACTGAACCTATATCCACTCCTGAAGATCCTTATCACCCAACTTTGGAGGTGTTGATTGACTTACCAGCCAGTGTGCCAAGCCCTGGTAGAGAACTGGCTGAGCGAGTTCGACAATTTCGGAAAACCGATTTTACTAAACTTGCTCAGCTCCTATCCCAGACTGACTGGTCCCAGCTGTACATGTGTAGAGACATGGATTGTGCAATCAATTACTTTTATTCTACCTTAAATTCATTATTTGATTGTTGTGTCCCGTTTTGTAACCCTCGTAGGTCTAACAAACCTGTGTGGTTTACACGTGAATTGATAAACTTAAAAAATAGAAAGTCGAGATTGTACAAAAAGTTCAAGGAATTTGGCTCTTCCTCGGATTTCTCTCGCTATTTGATTGCCCGATCTAACTTCTCTGCACTTAATTTACACTGTTATAACAACTACCTCAGGAGCTGTAGGTTACAGTTTCAGCGGGATCCTAAAAGGTTTTATAACTTCGTTAATGCGAAGCGTAGGTCATCAACATTTCCATCAACTGTATTTTTTGAAAAAAAGACAGCTGACTCAGATCAGGCTATCGCCGATCTTTTTGCCGAATTTTTTCAAACGACTTACAGTTCACAACCTTATCAATTGCTTTCGCCTTATCCTTATCAGGTAATTAACTCCAATTGCATTTTTGGGCCTTTAATCACTGAAAGCTCGCTTCTACGTGATTTGAAGTCTATTAACCCCGTATTTTCTCCGGGACCTGATGGAGTACCAGGCTGTGTGCTCAAGTAGTGTGCTGAAGGTACTTTTAAGCCATTATTTGTTCTTTTTAAATTGTCCGTGGAGTTGTGTTCTTTCCCCAATATTTGGAAAGAATCATTTATTATTCCTCTCCATAAAAAGGAAACAAGTCTAATGTCGAGAACTATAGAGGTATTTCTAAGTTGTCTGCTATTCCTAAGATTTTTGAGAAATTAATAACTTCTCAACTTCAACATTTATGTAGATCTATAATTTCACCCTGCCAGCATGGGTTTGTGAAATATAGATCTACTACCACTAACCTATTGGAATTTACTTCTCTTATTATTAAGGGATTTCAATCTAAAATGCAAACAGATGTTATTTATACTGATTTCAGTAAGGCTTTTGATTCTGTTAATCATTCTCTTTTACTTCACAAGCTTCATCTTCTAGGATTTCCAAATAACTTAATTCTTTGGATTTCTAACTATTTAACTTTTAGAACCCAAAAGGTTTATTTCAAAGGCTTTGTCTCTAAGTCTGTTCAAGTTACTTCTGGAGTACCACAAGGAAGTCATCTTGGCCCCTTATTATTTACTCTTTTCATCAATGACCTTCCTTCTGTCGTAAATTACTCTCGGGTGCTGATGTATGCCGATGATGTTAAACTTGTCTGTCATCTACTGATTTCTTATCTGGTCAAAGGTTGCAAACTGATCTTGACAGTTTTCAAGCCTGGTGTCGGGTAAATTTATTAAATCTTAATTGTGGTAAGTGTAAAGTAATGTCCTTTTACAGGCGAATGCCTTTTTTTAACAGTTATATTCTTAATGGTAAGCCGCTTGTTCGAATTGAGTCGGTTGATGATTTGGGTATCCTTTTAGATTCCAAGCTTAAGTTTGACAAACATATCTTTTCCACCGTTAATCGTGCCTTTGGTGTCCTGGGTTTCATTAAGCGTTGGTCTAAAGAATTTAACGATCCTTACATTACTAAAACTCTATATACTTCGCTTGTTCGACCTATTCTTGAATATGGGTCTTGTATTTGGTGTCCCCAGTACAAGATTCATCAGGATAGAATTGAATCGGTTCAAAAACAATTTCTTCTCTTTGCACTCCGGGGTCTTAACTGGAATCCTAATACTCACTTGCCTTCTTATCGTAGTAGACTTTTACTAATAAATCTTCCTTCTCTTTCTGATCGTAGAACCATGCTTGGTGTAATTTTTTTACACAAACTAATTAAAGGCGAAATTGATTCTTCTGAATTAATTAGCCAGATTAGTTTTGCAGTTCCGATCAGAAATTCCAGAAACTTTCTTCCCCTTTGTCTTCAAGTTTGTAACACTAACTATGCTATCCATAACCCTTTTCGTATCATATGTTCTAATTATAACAATCTTTATCATTTAATATGTAATGCTAGTTCTCTTTCCGTACTTAGAACTTCAATTTTATGTTATCTGTGTAATCTATAGTTTTTTGTATATTGTTTAATTTATGTAGAACTTTTATTTAGTCTGTTCGTATTTATATGTTTCGCGATCTTCGTTACCGCACGTTATGCGGCGCGCCCCTCGGTCGGTTGGGCGGGAGGTGGGTTTGCATTTTGCCTGGGTCCGCGCGTTAACAAGCCCGTGCTTGGTGTCGTTTGGGCCACTTGAATGTACTGCCCGTTTAGTACATCAACGTCCGAATATATACAGGCCATAGAATTAATGAAGAAACAAGTAAGAATGCTATAGTCGAGTATACCCGACTACGAAACTCCTGTACCCAGGTCTAAAACATCCAATCACATCTAAGTCCACTTACCGATACACACACACATACACAAAGACGCACGCACACAGGCGGCAAAAGTGGCTGTGCTTCTTCTTCCCCCTCTCCTGCATTACTGAATCTTCTTTCGTGAATAACTTCCGTGTTTATTATCTGATCGACTTGAAATTTGGACAGTAGATTAAGAGAGACTAAAGTATTGTACATGCCAAATCTTAAAGCTATATCTTGAAAATTGTTACTGTAAAACGGTTTTAATCGATTTGCGGGGAACGGGGGAGATATCTGAAATATGAAACAAACTTGATCTGCGTATGCTATACAGGAACCTACATTTCAAATTTGGTGTCTCTAGCTCTTGTAGTTGCTGAGATCGACGCGTTCATACGGACAGACGGACAGACAGACGGACATGGCCAAATCGAAATCTCTTTTGATACTGATCAAGAATATATATACTTTATAGGGTCGGAGATGTCTCCTTCTGTCTGTTACATACATTTGCACAGATGTAATACCCCCTTTTACCCATTTTATGGGTACAGGGAGTAAAAAGCAGGTAAATTTATAATATGTTCCGATTCGCTATCAGCAATTGATGCAGCACTAAATACAAGTAACAACGACACTTACCCCAAAACCATCACATCCCTATTAACACAACTTGCCCCCAAAATAAAAATCTTATGGCTCCCAGGACACGTTGGCATAACAGGCAACGAACTTGCCGACCAAGCAGCCACCCAACACCAATACATTAGACATTAACAGATACCTGAAACATCAACTATCCACAAATATAAAAAATATCCTCCAACACTGCAATAGATGATATAAAAATATCAACACAAACAACACCCACACCAAACTACCTAAATGTCCCACAACAACAAATCAAAACACTCGACCAAACAAAAATAGTAAGACTCCGCTTAGGCCACTCTAATACTACACACCAACACTATATGGATAGAACCCTTTCACAAAACTGCCCTCTCTGCCAAACAAACACAAAAATTAGAACAGAACACATTCTAAATTCATGCCCAGCCCTAGCAAGCACTAAAACACAAGTATTCGCAAGCACCGATCCTATCAACTGCATATCCAACCCCAACCCAGAAAACATTTTAAAAAAATAATACGATTTCTTAAAGACACCAACATCTACCACACCATACTACCTCTTACACACATAATTATAAGTTCACACATGCACATATATATTCACACTATAAACTTAAGAACAACATAATCTCTCAAACACTGTGATAGCCGAAGGCCCTAGCAGCCAGTGCTAAATTAAACTATTTAGATATACATTTCATAATTGTATCTAGCTTTAAATAAGTAAATAAATAAAATAAGTACAAAGTAAGTGATTATGTAATGCTACAAATTTTTGATAGTAATACTGAAGAATGTCAGTATGTCACAGACAAAATGTTAAGAAATTATAGCTTTGTAGAGAAGGATATAGAAGGTATCCCATTAAGTCGTAATCTTTATCAGGGCATGTGGAGTGCCCAGTATATAAGGCATTTTGTAGGGGAAAAAATGAAATAAGACCAATGTTGTTAACTTATATAAATGTTTGTAAAAATCATAATGTATGCACAGGGTAACTTGAAGGCAGTACCTTTGTCGCGGCTTGTGATCACATTAGTTAAGTAACATAAGCATCTGGCACGAGCCAAACGACTACGATATATTAACATTAGAATTACCATAATTGTTCTTACGCTTTGATATTGTATAGATTAGGCTAGGCTGTTAGACTAACGTTCGAGCTAGTTCGTATTCAGGGGTCAGTTATTCGGAATTGAACTACGTGTCATTTTGCAGATAAAATAAAGATAAACAATAGGAATAAACTATATAGACAACTACAGCTTTTACCCATTTTATGGGTATAGGGAATAAAAAGACAACCACACAGCTAAGATCTGAAGATAAAGATCAATCTGATAACCATAAGGATATTTAATAAATTGTACCATCCCTACCGCCCCACCTGCAAATCGGCAAAATGTTATTAAACACATGATTACGGCTAGGGTTAAGAAATTTGACATATCTCCTAGATAGATTTTATCCACAAACATTTTTAAACGTCCACCACCTTCCCCGCAAATAAGAAAACTCTATATCTCCAACTCCATTATATTGTCACAAAACCTGAGTAACCCCCACAAAAAATATAACCGTAACAGCCTATAAACACAGTATACTACAGTTTTAAACTTCCAACTGCATTGGTCCTACTTGTTATTTGTGAAACTTATGAGCATTTGCTTGGCTTAATTATTTATTTATCTTAGGCCACCCAATACCATCAATAAGTTGGTATCGAGATGGAGTTGAAATACCGAGTGACACTACCTTCTCATCGAGAGGAAAAGTTCTACAAAGTGAAATTTCTCTTGGACCACTTGGAAGAGAGGACCTAAATTCCAGACTGACTTGCAGAGCTTTGAATCATCCTAGAGCAACTGTTGTTGAAGCGGTTGTTCAAGTCGACATGAACTGTAAGTAGATGTACAACTTATTAATTAATGTTTTGACAAGCAGCTAATACTCCGACCATGCCCGGTAATTGATTTTCCAAAATCATTTGGCACTTGAAGCCAATTGCAAGAATAATACTAATTAAGTAGGAATGCTATAGTCGAGTATACCCGACTACCCGACTTCCAATCGCATCTTCCACATACACACACACATACACAAAAGACGCACACACACGAGCGACAGCTCAAGCGCAGCGCAAGCGAGGCATTTTAAGTTGTGGCTGTGCTGCTTCTTCCCCCGCGCTGCAGTACTGAATCTTCTTTCGTGAATAACTTCCGTGTTTATTATCCGATCGACTTAAAATTTGGACAGTAGATTAAGAGTGACCAAAGTACAATACATGCCAAGTGCCAAATTTATATCTTGAAAATTGTTACTGTAAAGTGGTTTTTATCGAATTGCGGGGGAACGGGAGGAGATATCTCAAATCTAAAATAAACTTGACCTGCTACCGCTATACACGAACCTACATTCCAAATTTGGTGTCTCCAGCGCTTATAGTTGCAGAGATCCTTGCGTTCATACATACGGACAGACAGACGGACGGACGGACAGACGGACAGACAGACGGACATGGCCAAATCGAAATCTCTTTTGATATTGATCAAGAATATATATACTTGATAGGGTCGGAGGGTCGGTCTGCCTGTTACATACTTTTGCACAAATCCAATACCCCCTTTTTACCCATTTTATGGGTACAGCGAGTAAAAACCAGACTAAAGCCACGTTGTATTGGCCGCAAAGAACCAAGGTTTTTCTAATTATTTTTGGAAATTAGAATGAAGCCATGTCGAATTATTTAATGTGAGGCGCTTTGAAAATTAGATTCCAAATAATTGGATGATAAACAGAAATGTTTGAAAATGAGTTTGAAGTCAATCGGACGATAATTAAAAATGATTCATACAACAGTTTTCCGCAAATTCTTCGACTTTGGGGGTAGATTTTTCAAAAACCTTGAGATCCGCAGCTAATATGTCTTTGTGAACAACCTTGAAAATGTGGATTAAGCGAATCGCAATGTCGAATTCCAGAGTTTTCCACCGATTTTCCAAAATCGGTGAGACACATATCGAATTATTTTAGGTGAAGACCTTTGAAAATGGTTTGAAGGCGATCGGACTGAAGTTAGACTTTCGCCCACACAACCTTAAGACCCCCATTTTCCGCCCATGGTGCTGGATTTTCCAAAATCGGTCAAATATGTGTGAAATTAATTTTTGTGTATATCTTTTAAAATGATTGGATGGTAAACAAAACAACAGTTATCCGCGACTTTCCACGCATGTGAGTGGAATTCTCCAAAACCCTGTCTTAGTGCGCACTTTCACTATAGATGGTACCTACTGTGAAAATTTCATCATCATAGGCCTTACGGTTTGTGTTGTGCGTTGATGGCGTGATGGTCCAATAGTTTTACCCGTTTCGAAATTTGACCATACATCCCACCAATTCTTTTAGATTTTATCATTTTTATTATTGTGTTTTGTGTTTGGGCCCTTTTGTGCGACAATATTTGTGTATCCTAAAGCGAGTTGATAAGGCCGATGTAGTTCATTTTAATGATAATATTGCATTCTTTATTAAAATTCTCCTCCTACGCGTTTCGGCGTTTGTTACGCCTTCCTCAGGGAGTCTGGTTTTACATGCATATAAAAGACATTGACATACATATAAAGATTTAAACAAACATTTCGATTTACATTAAAATACATACATACATTAAACTTATTGTTGTGTTTCCTACAGTGTCGTCATTGTTCCTACGTCTAAATTGCACTTTTGTTTATGTTTATCCATCGTCGTTTTATTTCTACCGTCTTTGCTCGTCAAGATTTGTTTGTCAACTGATATTGCTGCAGCGTAAATAAAGTTTGTCTTCTCAATGTCTTCTTTGTGGTTTACAGTGTTCTCCCCTTGTTGTTGTATTCGTAGGCTCTCTAGTGTTAGTCTTGTTCGTTCTCTTCTCTCAATGTCTAATATTGTTGTCGAAATCAGCTGTGTGTCCTGTTGTTGTAATATGCTGCGCAAGTGCTGTTGTAATTTTCCCTTTGCTTGCGTCTCCCTTATGTTCTGCAATTCTTGTGCCTAGCGCGCGTTTTGTTGTTCCTATATATACTACTTTGTTATTAACTTGTCTACAAGTTTTTCGGGGAAGCTATTTTTTAAAAATAATGCTTTTAGTTTTATATATATTTCTGGTCTGTGTATTTCGTCACTAATCGTGTATGCTTTGTGTATAATGTTTTTCGCTGTATTTACTTTTTGACTTATCGGCTGGTTAGAATTAAATTAATTATTATTATAAAAAGAAATTATCTCGTAATTATAAATTACGCGAAACTTAATAAAAACTTATAGCCGCTAAGGCCTTAAGTTTACTTACTATGAGTATACATTTGATGACATAATCTAGTATTATATCTAATTATGGTTACTTTAAATTTTTACTCCCTGTATCCATAAAGTGGGTAAAAAGGGGGTACTAAATCTGTGCAAATGGATGTAATAGGCAGAAGGGACATCTCTGACCTCATAAAGTATATATATTCTTGATCAGTATCAAAAGATATTTCGATGTTTGAAAATGAGTTTGAAGTCAATCGGACGATAATTAAAAATGATTCATACAACAGTTTTCCGCAAATTCTTCGACTTTGGGGTAGATTTTTCAAAAACCTTGAGATCCGCAGCTAATATGTCTTTGGGAACAACCTTGAAAATGTGGATTAAGCGAATCGCAATGTCGAATTCCAGAGTTTTCCACCGATTTTCCAAAATCGGTGAGACACATATCGAATTATTTTAGGTGAAGACCTTTGAAAATGGTTTGAAGGCGATCGGACTGAAGTTAGACTTTCGCCCACACAACCTTAAGACCCCCATTTTCCGCCCAAGGTGCTGGATTTTCCAAAATCGGTCAAATATGTGTGAAATTAATTTTTGTGTATATCTTTTAAAATGATTGGATGGTAAACAAAACAACAGTTATCCGCGACTTTCCACGCATGTGAGTGGAATTCTCCAAAACCCTGTCTTAGTGCGCACTTTCACTATAGATGGTACCTACTGTGAAAATTTCATCATCATAGGCCTTACGGTTTGTGTTGTGCGTTGATGGCGTGATGGTCCAATAGTTTTACCCGTTTCGAAATTTGACCATACATCCCACCAATTCTTTTAGATTTTATCATTTTTATTATTGTGTTTTGTGTTTGGGCCCTTTTGTGCGACAATATTTGTGTATCCTAAAGCGAGTTGATAAGGCCGATGTAGTTCATTTTAATGATAATATTGCATTCTTTATTAAAATTCTCCTCCTACGCGTTTCGGCGTTTGTTACGCCTTCCTCAGGGAGTCTGGTTTTACATGCATATAAAAGACATTGACATACATATAAAGATTTAAACAAACATTTCGATTTACATTAAAGTACATACATACATTAAACTTATTGTTGTGTTTCCTACAGTGTCGTCATTGTTCCTACGTCTAAATTGCACTTTTGTTTATGTTTATCCATCGTCGTTTTATTTCTACCGTCTTTGCTCGTCAAGATTTGTTTGTCAACTGATATTGCTGCAGCGTAAATAAAGTTTGTCTTCTCAATGTCTTCTTTGTGGTTTACAGTGTTCTCCCCTTGTTGTTGTATTCGTAGGCTCTCTAGTGTTAGTCTTGTTCGTTCTCTTCTCTCAATGTCTAATATTGTTGTCGAAATCAGCTGTGTGTCCTGTTGTTGTAATATGCTGCGCAAGTGCTGTTGTAATTTTCCCTTTGCTTGCGTCTCCCTTATGTTCTGCAATTCTTGTGCCTAGCGCGCGTTTTGTTGTTCCTATATATACTACTTTGTTATTAACTTGTCTACAAGTTTTTCGGGGAAGCTATTTTTTAAAAATAATGCTTTTAGTTTTATATATATTTCTGGTCTGTGTATTTCGTCACTAATCGTGTATGCTTTGTGTATAATGTTTTTCGCTGTATTTACTTTTTGACTTATCGGCTGGTTAGAATTAAATTAATTATTATTATAAAAAGAAATTATCTCGTAATTATAAATTACGCGAAACTTAATAAAAACTTATAGCCGCTAAGGCCTTAAGTTTACTTACTATGAGTATACATTTGATGACATAATCTAGTATTATATCTAATTATGGTTACTTTAAATTTTTACTCCCTGTATCCATAAAGTGGGTAAAAAGGGGGTACTAAATCTGTGCAAATGGATGTAATAGGCAGAAGGGACATCTCTGACCTCATAGAGTATATATATTCTTGATCAGTATCAAAAGATATTTCGATGTGGCTATGTCGATCTCAACAACTATAAGACTAAAGAGACATCAAATTTTGAATGTAGGTTCGTGTATAGCGGGCGCAGATAAAGTTTATTTTGGATCCGAGATATTCCCCCTATTGCACCGCTATTCGATAGAAACTGACTTACAGTAACAATTTTCAAGATATAGCTTTGGGATTTGCATGTACAATACATTACTTAATCTACTTATCAAATTTCAAGTCGATCGAATAATAAACACGGAAGTTATTCAACAAACAAGTTTGAGTGATGCAGCGCGGGGGGGAGAAGAAGCAGCACAGCCACAACTTAAAATGCCTCGCTTGCGCTGTCACTTGTGTTTGTGCTATTTTATGCAGGTGTGTGTATGTGTAAGTGTACGAAGATGTGATCGGAAATTTTTAAACTTTTGTAGTTGTGTATACTCAATTATAAATTCTTACTTGTTATACTCATCTTCAAAATAAATGTTTTCAAAAGGAGTATATTAGGTTTGTGCATTGTCCGTCTGTGCGTCCATCCATATGTCCGTCTGTCCGTCTGTTTGCAAGCCCCCACCCTTTCCCACGCAAATGCGCAAAATCTATATCTTCCATACCTGTATGGTACTTGGTATTTTCTTGGTAACAACAAAAGCCCAAACTACAAGAATACTCATACGAGAAACGGACTGCAAAAGCAACAAAAAGCAAAGGAAGAGCCACAATTTTTTTAACATTCATATTATTAATTGTTAACATAAAAAAAAACAAACGAGAAAATCTTAAAACATCCGATTTCTTGACTTTTACTGAAAGCTGCATTACTTCGTCATTTATTGTTGGATTTTCATTTATAATAGCTTATTTTCTTCGAAACATATCCAGCTTAACGTTAAACATAACAAACAAATTTTATTTTTACGATTTCTATTTTTTCCAGGCCGATATGTGAGCTTTCGAACTCAAAAAATCACAAAAAATCCGTATTTTCGAACCTTTCGAAATCGCTAGCATCTTAACTACTGAACCGATCTTAATATAGTATGAAAGAAAGTTGTAGAGGGTTTACTTACCTTTAATTTGAGTGCTTGTTTGCCCAAATCGGTTGATTAGAAATGGAAATATATTCAAAAACGTTGGAGCAACTTCGAAAATTCGAAAAAAATTAATATTTCGAAAACGCTTCCATGAAAAAAATTTTAAGTGTCATTTTCGTGTTCAGTGGGCCAAAGTCCTTAAGAAAATCACACTAAGATTTACTTTGGTTGGTTGGTTGGTTTAGCTTCGAAGATGTCGAAAAAATTGCGTTCCTTCGAATAATAGATGGATATTGCATAAATCCAATATATTATCTTTTCAAAAAAAATATTAAGAATTTTTTCTAAATTTGTTATTAAAAACCATGGCAACAATCAAAACAAATAAAATGGGTTACATCAACTATGATCGCAAAAGATTGCAGCCAACAGCATCAAGCAAAACCTAAACAATCAATACGGGCAACAACAAATATCAATGAAAGGGAACGACAAAGCAATTTTAAAGAAAATCAACACCACATATGACTCTGAGCGCGATCCATATGAAGAGCATGCGAAACAAGTAAGAATGCTATAGTCGAGTATACCCGACTACGAAACTCCCTGTACCCAGGTCTAAAATATCCAATCACATCTACGTCCACTTACACATCCATACACACATACACAAAAACGCACACACACACTCGGCAAAAGCGACAGCGCAAGCAAGGCAATTTAATTGGTGGCTGTGCTTCTTCTTCCCCCTCTCGCTGCATCACTGAATCTTCTTTCGTGAATAACTTCCGTGTTTATTATCCGATCGACTTGAAATTTGGACAGTAGATTAGGAGAGACTAAAGTATTGTACATGCAAAATCTTAAAGCTGTATCTTGAAAATTGTTACTGTAAAACGGTTTTAGTCGATTTGCGGGGGAACGGGGGGAGATATCTGAAATATGAAACAAACTTGATCTGCGTATGGTATACAGGAACCTTCATTCCAAATTTGGTGTCTCTAGCTCTTGTAGTTGCTGAGATCGACGCGTTCATACGGACAGACGGACAGACAGACGGACATGGCCAAATCGAAATCTCTTTTGATACTGACCAAGAATATATATACTTTATAGGGTCGGAGATATCTCCTTCTGTCTGTTACATACATTCGCACAGATGTAATACCCCCTTTTTACCCATTTTATGAGTACAGGGAGTAGGTTAGGTTAGGTTAGGTTGCGGTGGCTGGAGCAGAGACCCACTCCACACTTGGGCCAGGAATTGGCCCCTTGTGATACCACATAATGTCTTTTAAACATTTTATTCCCCCTTAAACCAATTTGATGATTTTAAGAATCTAAGGATACTGTGTATCCCAACCTCGGATACGTCCGATAGGGTATCAAAACTGTAGTGTCCCAAGTGCTGGAACCTTCTCCTGCTGAGTGCAGGACAGTGACAGAGCAGATGTTCTACGCTCTCTATTTCTTCTACAATACCACAACTTCTGCAAAAGTCATGGTGTGGTACTCCCAGTCTGTTAGCGTGAGTCCCTATAAGGCAGTGGCCTGGGAGAGCCCCTATTATTATCGAGATGTGGGATCTCCTATGTTTGATCAAAGCAGATGTGCGCTTTGTGTCAAGGGTAGGCCAAGTGAGTTTGGAGACCGTGCATGTAGTGAGATTACTCCAGCGTTCGGCGGTTAGACGCCGGGTGTACTCCTTACTAAGCAGCCTGAATGTGGACAGAGGCATGCCGACGCTGCTCCTCTCAGCGAGGAGTATATCGTTGGTGCCTTGCCTGGCCAGTTCATCTGCCAATTCGTTTCCTTCTATATTACGGTGTCCAGGCACCCATACGAGGTTGATACTGAGCTGTTGGGCTATCTCGTTTAGAGATTGGCGACACTCAGTGAGTGAGACTGCGTTGTTGGTGCATGAATCAAGCGCCTTTAAGGCGGCTTGACTGTCTGAGTAGATGTAGATATTCCCTGCACTGATGTTAAGCGTGCGCAGGCAGAGGGTGGCTTCCTGGATGGCCCTCACCTCTGCCTGATACATGCTACAGTGGTCGGGAAGACGGAAACTGGTTCTGATTCCTAAATCGGGGGAATATACACCGCCGCCCACACGTTCTTCCAGCTTCGACCCATCAGTGAAGATTCTGATCGAGCCTGGTACATGTTGAACCGGCTTTTCCCAGTCTAAACGGCTAGGAATGCACACTATATATATCTTGTCGAAAGTCAGTTTAGGTGTGCAATAGTCTGTAAAGGGGGGAATCCGAGGTATGGACTTAAGAACTACGGTATGCCCCGTGGTGCCTGTCGTCCAGTTGTTGGATTCCCTGAGTCTAATGGCTGAGTTTCTAGCTAATTCTTTGGACAGTAGATCCAGCGGTATTAGATGAAGCATGATGTTCAGGGCTTCGGTTGGAGTGGTGCGTAGGGCACCGCTGATGCAGATTTCTGCACTTCTTTGAACTTTATGGATTGTTTTGAGGTTGGATGGTAGATCAAGTGCGGGCCACCACACTAGCACTCCATAAAGTAGGATGGGTCGGATGACTGCTGTGTACAGCCAGTGGACTATGCGTGGAGAGAAGCCCCATCTGGTACCAATGGCCTTCTTGCAAGCAAATAGAGCAGTGGTTGCCTTGCATACCCTCTGCTTTATATTTTCTTTCCAGTGTAGTTTTCTATCCAGTACTACACCTAAGTACTTCGCCTGAGAGCTCTGGGTAAGAATCGTGTTATTGATTCTAGGGAGGTTTAAACTCGGGGGTTTATATTTCCTAGTGAAAAGAACGAGCTCTGTCTTGCTCGGATTCACGCCTAGACCACAGGTTTTGGTCCATTTTACTAAAGTATTGAGTGCTGATTGCATTCTGTCGCAGAGGGTTTGCGGAAATTTACCCTGGGTTAGGATTGCAACATCATCCGCGTAGGCTACCGCCACATGCCCCTCCTCCTCCAGCGTACATAGCAGTTGGTTTATCGCCAGTACCCATAGAAGTGGAGATAGGACACCTCCCTGAGGAGTGCCTCTACTGACGCACCTACTGATCGAGGACTCTCCTAAGCATGAGCTCACTGTCCTGCTGGTGAGCAGCAGTCCTATGAGCTCTACCAGGGGGTCCTCAACCCCCAGACTCGTCAGTGCGGAGGTGATAGCTATTGGAAGAATGTTGTTAAAAGCTCCTTCTATGTCTAAGAAGGTCACCAGGCTGTATTCTTTGACACTGAGCGATCTCTCGATGCGAGAGACCAAAGAGTGCAGAGCTGTCTCGGTAGACATGCCCTTGGTGTATGCGTGCTGTGTACGCGAAAGTAGGGAGGGGTTAATGAAGTTTCTAAGATGTACATCTAAAATCCTTTCGAGGGTTTTTAAGAGAAAGGAGGAAAGACTGATTGGTCTGAAATCATTCGGTTTGACGTGGGAAGGTTTTCCTGCCTTGGGTATAAAGACTACTTTCGTTTCCCTCCATGCTAGAGGAATATGGTTTGTCGTAAGACATCCTGTGAAGATGCTACGAAGCCACGCTATGATGTAGCTGAGGCTATGTTGGAGTTGAGCTGGGTAAATGTTGTCTGGACCCGGTGATTTAAAGGGCTTGAAGGTGCTGATTGCCCACCCAATTTTGCGATCGGTTATTATTACGTTAGTCATGTTTGTTCGGCTATGATAGCTTTGTGTCGCTGATCGCGGTGCTTGAGAACACCCTGGAAAGTGGGTATTTAGTAGAAGTTCGAGTGTTTGCGAACTGGATTCTGTCCACGATCCGTCGTTCCTTTGTAGAAGCCCTGGGGGGGTTGGGGAGGAGGCTAGAATCTTCCTTAAACGTGATGCGTCAGAGGTGGATTCAATAGTACTGCAAAAATTGGCCCACGAGGCCCTCTTTGCCTTTCTTAAAGCTTTTTTGTAACTATTTAGCTCGTTCTTGTACTGGGCCCAGGTAGTGTCAAGCGTCGTACTTTTTGCATGATTAAAAGTTCTCCTGCACTTTGTTTTGAGTGTATCGAGATCTGAGGACCACCATGATGGCTTGAAGGATTCTTTGGGGGTTATTTTTGGGCAACATTTGTCCAGGGCGTCGTTACAAACCTTTGTTAGGGTGTCGACCAAGGAGTCTACCTCTGCTGCATTTTTCGGAATAAGGGGCGGGGTTTGAGCCAGGTTTTTCCTAAGTAGTCGCATGTATTTACCCCAGTTGGTTTTTCTAGAGTTTTGGGTTTTCTTAAGTGGTGGTAAATTCAATGTAGCGGTGGTCTGAGAAGGAGTGTTCTGGTAGAGCTTTCCAGGACGCCACCCGCTGTGAAATACAGTCTGAGATAAGGGTGATATCCAAGACCTCACTTCTGTTTTTGATGATAAAGGTGGGGTCGTTACCTCTATTACATAAGTTTAGGTTAGTACTAAGAAGAAAGTCAAAAAGTAACTCACCCCTCTCGTTGGTGTTTGTACTTCCCCATTGTGTGTGATGCGCGTTTGCATCTCCTCCCATGATGATGCTCGTCCTCGTGCCTGCACTTTGTGAGACCAGGTCACGGAAATTGGTCGATGGAATACTTCCCTCGGTGTCGTGAGGAAGGTAGAAGGAGGCCAGCCTGTAAGATTTAGCCCCCAGTTCAAGGCTGGCTACCGTGATGTCTCCATCACTGAACTGGGAGAGCAGAAAAGCATTGTAACGTTTTTTTATTAATAAGCAAGTTCTTATTTTGCCCTTACCGGAGCTGTAAAATAGGGTATATTTTGGAGTCCTCAAGCCACAGACCCTGTCAGCAGCGATCCATGGCTCTTGGACCATCACCACATCCACCACGCCAGGTGCTAGGCGCACCAGAAGCGCAGCCGAGGTGATGCAGATTTATTTGGAGTATCTGCATCAAGTAGGGCAGCACTCCTCTCCGTGATCGTCCTATCCGCTTCATCGGCTGATGTCTCGCCTAGGAGCTCTCTTTCGGAATACAGCAGGCCCAGTGACCCACCGTAGTCCGAACCCGAGGAGACGTAGCCGTCGATACTGCCCTGAGGGACAGCATCTTCGGCCTCCATCTCCTCGGCCTCGCTCGGTGGGTCCACCGACTCTGCCTCGACGCAGCTGGCCAGGTCCGCCTGCGCACCGGCGTCGGATTTGTACACCTTCACGCCAACCTTCCCGAACGAGTAGCAGATGCTACCGCCCTTTCTCTCCAGATGTACCGAGCTCTCGTTGTCTATCTGGAAGACAACCTGCATGGAGGCACGGTTTGTCTTCTCTATCTTGAGAACCCTCCAGTTGGACGCAGGCATGTCCGGATTGCATAGCCTGACCATCTCCAATATGTCATTAGGCTCCGAGGGTTCGCACGGTAGCCAAGCCCTTGCTCTGGGTCTCGAGGGGATGTCTTTTGCATCCACTGCCGCAAGTTTCGCGCCGGGGTATACCTCCCCAAGTTTCTCAACAGCAGCCTTGTAGAGCTGCGCCGACCTTTCGTCCCCGCAAGCGATCAGCTTGATGGTCCCTTGGAACCAGCCAGCATCCTCGCATGCCGGTGGTGGGCCTGGGTTTTCGCGCAGCATGGTGAGGCAGATTGGCGCTAGAGCCACCTGCACCCAGCGCCACTGGTGTCGTGGGATGCGCCCTTCCTGACAATTCTTGTCGATGACCCCAATGAGGATCTTGTCCTTCGCCACCTCCGCGGAGGACCTCGACAACGGAGCCTGGGTTCGCACTCTCTTTGCCATTGTGCTTGGCTCCTCCATGGAGCGATTCCGTTTGGTAGCGGTGTGCTGCGCGGTATCCTCCAGTTTAAAATTTGGTAGGACGGCCTTTGCCCACTCCAGATCCTGTTGGATCTTAGCAAAGTCCTCCTCAGACGCCTGTTCCCTGGTTATTGGGGCGGTTGCATTGCGCGTCAATATTCTTTTGGCCGTCCGCTTGTCGTTCGGACGGGCTTTAGACGGGTCCGGTCGAGTGAAGTCGACCGCCCTTTTGCTCACCACTGTGTCTGTTCCCGATTTGCAGCCAACTGACACGCCAATGAGATTGGTGGCTATGTTGGAACAAACCGGGGCAGACACAGTAGGATTCTGCTCTGCTGTAGTGCCGCCTGTCACAGCACTCCTCACCTTTGCCGTTTCCGTCTTCTTGCCAGCTGACACGCCAGAGGCCGAGGGCCTACTGGTGGCTATAATGCCGGCGGAAGGCGGGCGTGCTCTAGTCGAAGCGCTGGAAGCTGCTGGCTTCTGCGTGCTCATGCGGTTTGAGGCACTCTTCTTACCGGAGCTGGTTGCTCCTTCCGGTTTTCGTAGAATACCGGGCTCTTTTCTTGTTGTTGTTGTTGTTTTATTGTTATTGTTGTTCATCTTGTTTTGATTCCCACGAGTTGCGGAGAAGGGGAACGGTCCACCCGGGCAGAGATCCGCAGTACCCGGGTAAGGCAAGAATAGAACAGGTGTTTGCCAGGCACCTGAGCCCTCCGTTCACGACTGAGATATATTTGTTAAACCTGGGCCCCCAGCCAGTCTGACCATCAGCACGGGTCGGATGACACCTTGGTCCGGCCCAGGTGTGAGATGTGAGGGGTAGGATTGGGTAGGAACATGTGTAGGGATGGTGGTGTGTGTGAGACTATAATTTTAGAAGGCGGTCAGACAAACGCCTCGTCAGTACAGTGGTAACGTCCGCAGTACCCGCTGGCTGTCCGGGACTGCTTATTTGAATATTCGCAGCTGACCCCCTACCGGAGGCCGTTCGCTATCCGCAACCTGCGACCCGTCCGGTGGCCTTAGCTAGGCCGCCTTCAGAACCACCTCACAAGCTCTTAAGGATACTTCGGAAAACAGGGAGTAAAAACCACCACAAAATATGCTAATGAGCTTAATTTGGCAACAACAAAGCTTCATGATCGGAGACAAATATCAAGCATATGTAGATATTCCTCTCCTATCAATAAAATTTCGGTTGAGAAGAGTGATCGCGCTCATCTTGATCGCAATCACAGACAAAGCTCACACGGACGACGCACACATGCATACTTTCGCTCAACTCCACGCATACAATGATGCTGGATCGCGATCAAGATTCAAGTGAGTTTCCACCTTTAGGTGGCTTTTCGCTCTACAGTGCTTGGCACGCTCTCGCTCTAGATTTCTAACTTTGAGAGCGTAAAATTGAATGCGCTCTCAGCAGATGATATTAGTTTTTGTTGTAGCTTGCGCTGCACTATATGATAAATGGACACATTTTGTGTCATAGATTTTTAACTGAAAGATAACTAAATATTTTTCAACAAAAAAGTGGCCGTGACACCATCCTTTTATTTAAATTGAATGCCACAATTGAAAAGACAAATTATTCATAATCATTTGTCTCATGCCAGAAAAACATAAATTTTTCCGACAGTGCCAAGGAAGATTCTATTTTCAGAACGCGCGCATGGTGCATTGTGGACTACAGAACCCCCTGTACATGTATCGTCATATAAAGTACAATAATTTCACATGTAGTATAATGCGCATAATTCCCTACCATAATAGTATGTTATGAAATTAGCATTAGAATCAATTTAATAAATCCTGGGTACAAATATGTCAGCATATGACAGCAAAAAAACATGCAACTTGGACTCAAACTGAAATTAAATTGTGAAACTCGCTGGCTGCTTTCAAGATGCCACCGAATCGGAGAGTAAGACAAAGCAATTATAAAAGAGATCGATTGCGTAGATATACATATGCGCGCTAATCTCGCATTGCATTTGGGTTTTGAATTGTGTGCAGATTTTTATCAATACTTGGTAAGGCTGAGAGCGTTGGATATTTTGTTGTTACATGGTAACATGTACATGTGTATAAATAAATGCATAAACATCTTCAATAAATTTTTTTTTGATTTGATCGATAATTGTGATTGTTAAAGCACAAGTAAAGCACTCAGGTGACAAGTATAAGTTGTCCCTAAAAGCACGAGTTGTGCCTAATCTCTCCGTGCACTTTCACATATTTTCAATGGTCCGATACGGCCAGTTTTAAAGCTTCGTAATGAAACTTGGCACGACCCTTCTTTGTGCTGCAGGCAGTACATATGTCAGAACCGGCCGGATCGGACCACTATAACATATAGCTGCCATAGGAATGATCGATCGACAAATATGTTTTTGTATAAGAAACTTTTTTGTTTATTAATGTATCCTTAGCAAACTTTCACAAGCCGAGTCTCTATAGAGTTTATACAATCTGGTCAAATTTGGTCGAAATCAGAGCACTATATCACTATATCAAACTTTTTGCTTATACAAATAATTCATCCAAACTAAGTGAGAGTTTTATAATACTTCAAATATTTTCCTATAATTTGATCAAAATCGGAACACATGGATCCCTTAGGAGCAATCAGACAAAAATTAAGTTTTATATAAAAAACATTGCTGCTAGGGTATATAGCTTCGGCACCCAAAGATAGCCGTTCTTTCTTGTTTTTTTTAAGATTGCTACTTCTCTGTTTGGATTATTGCTAGGGAGAGTTGAAGAGCTGATTTTGCTAATGGTCTTTTAAAAGTTAACAGTTAGCTGCTTTAAGTTTAAATGTGGGTTTGGCAATATGATTTTCATACTCTGTTCCCGAAGGGAAAAAGAGTATATTGGGATTGTGAAATGTCCGTCTGTCCGTATGAACGCAATTTTTTTCCACACCCTTGAAGCTAGAGCAACCAAACCTGGTACACATGTGGGTGTATACCCTCAATTTATGAAGTGTCGAGATTATTTGAGGATTGTGTTCTTTAATTAGAATTTGTAACTCACTGTACTTGTTTCGGAAGCCTTTAATGTTCCATTGGATTATCTTAAACATGGTAGTTCAGGATATTTACAAAGTTGTGTTTGGTCTTGTGGTATTGGATGAGTGGGTTGTAATAGTGTTATAAGTGGGGTGGGCTTCTTGGGACTGACTGAGTGGGTCACATCGTGGCTCTCCCAGACAGCCCCAAGAAGAGCTGTATTGAGCGTTGTTTAGAAAGTTAAAACGGTTTCTTCTGAAGTTTCTGTATCGGATTCGGGAGGGAAATATGATAAATATTGTGTTTATTTTTTGCATATTTTGGTTGTATTGCTTTTATTTATTGTTGATTTAGCGACGGCTTACTTGGACTTAGAGGTGTTTAGGGGTAGGATTTTGATTGTAGTTTTTTTTTTGGGGATGTGTGTTTGGGTGTGTTAGGGCAGGATAGCTTATTATCTACTCGAGTGTCCAAAGGAGTTGTGTCTTCATAGGACGTAAATTGACGGTCTGCGGAGTTGATTGCTGGGTTTTAGAGGTCAAAGTTGTTGGTTATGGGTTGTTTGCTGGAATTGCTTGTTGACTTAGGAAAATGATGTGCCGCCTGTGTTTTGGCTTCGAGCTCTTAGGATGAATAGAGCCGTCTTGTTGTCGCATTTTTGTTGATCTTTTTATAGCTTGGAGCTCTTGTTGCTCGATTAAAATTGGGCATTTTTTGTCTGTGCCTGCGTGTTGGCTTGATGTGATTTTGTGTGGGTGCAATTAATGCATCGTTTAGGTTTATTGCATTTTTCTTGGGTATCTTGGCTTATGTGGAATTCGTCGCCACAGTTGTAGCAGTGATGGATGTTGTTACAGTATTTCAATGAGTGTCCATTACGGAAACATTTGTTGTATCTCATGGGTAATGGAATGCATAGGAATATACGGAATTTACTTTATTTTTTAAAGATTTTCATTATTTTGGTAACATTTTGGATGGCCAGTTCATTTAAAATTTTGCCATCTGCTAAGCCCCTCAAGTCATTGGAGTATATAACTCCTTTTGTGTGTTTGAGGGAAAGGTGCAGGTTTACTTTGATCAGTGGGTGAGTGACAGTGAGGAAAGGCGTATCAGTTTGTGTATATATATTTTATATATATATATATCGATATTTTAGGTTAATTGTAGTGTTTTACAACACTATGTGTTGTTGACAGTATGCATACACCGTTAGTGGAGCACCCCAGCTCATATGCGCTAAAGGGTTTGATTTAGTTCACTTCACATTTATATATTTTGGATGTAAGTTGAGCACTCGCGATTAGAAGGGCTGTTCTGAGCCACTAAATTGTGGACTTGTCTGTAAATTTGTTGATTATAACAAAATTATTCACAATTTTAACTACTATAAAAAACACGCCTGCACGTTTTTTTCCCGAAGGGAACAACCAACCTTGGTACACATGTTGGTGTATATCGTCAATTTATGAAGTGTCGAGATCGACCCACAACACCACCCCCTGCCCCACAATTTGGGGAAAATCTGTATCTTCCCCATTTTTAAGGCTATAGTCACCAAATTTGGCATATAGACTAATGTTAAGATTCCAGACAGATCTGCATAAAAAAATTTGGACCCCAACACCCCCACCCCCCCAAATCGGCATATGATATCCCCAAAACACGTTTTTCAAGTTTCAAAGATAGAGTTACCTTATTTGGCATACAGACTAATGTTAACCCCCTGGACAAATCTGCATCAAAAATTTTTGGACCCCTACCCCATCCCCCACAAAGGAGCAAAATCTATATCTCCCACACCTGTGCAGTT
The DNA here is from genome assembly GCA_035043065.1 of Hirtodrosophila confusa. NCBI lineage: Eukaryota > Metazoa > Arthropoda > Insecta > Diptera > Drosophilidae > Hirtodrosophila > Hirtodrosophila confusa. The sequence goes on from JAWNNI010000201.1 coordinate 187,183, forward strand.
TTTTTCGCGTCTCTTTCTGAACACACAAATAACCAAATTATATAGGACTGGGAACTTAGTATTCTGCTGTCGGGTGCGTCCGACCGCAACGTTCTTACTTGTTATACTATGTTCCCGAAGGGAAAATAGTATATTGGGTTTGCGAAATGTCCGTCTGTCCGTATGAACGTAATTTTTTTGCCTTTATCTTTGAGCTAGAGCAACCAAACTTGGTACACATGTTGGTGTATATCGTCAATTTATGAAGTGTCGAGATCGTCACCCCAGCCGCACCCCCTCTCCCGCAATTCGGGGAAAACCTGTATCTTTCCTAATACTAAGTTGAGATTCCCGACAGATCTGCATCAAAAAAATTTTAACCCCCTACCCCCACCCCCACAAATCGGCATATGATATCCCCAAAACACGTTTTTCAATGGGTATATCTCCTACAGTTTTAAAGATAGCGTTACCTAATTTGGCATACAGACTAATGTTGACCACCTGGAAAATCTGCATTGAAAAATTTTTGACTCCCACCCCTCCCCCGCAAAGGAGAAAAATTTCATATATTCCACACCTTTACTGGTAGAGTCACCAAATTTGGCACACAGACTAATGCTAACTTTCTGGACAAATCTGCATAAAAAAATTTTTGAACCCCCACCCCCTCCGCGCAAATAGAAAATCTATATCTCCTACACCTGTAGGTAGATTCACCAAATTTGACCCCCTGACAAATCTGCATCAACAATTTTGGACCCCCACTCCTCCCCACAAAGGAGCAAAAATCTATATCTCCCACACCTGTGCAGTTTTTCACGTCTCTTTCTGAACACACAAATAACCAAATTATATAGGACTGGGGACATAGTATTCTGCAGTCGGGTGCGTCCGACTGCAACGTTCTTACTTGTTTTTTTTTTGATAAATAATATTTATTTGATTTTAATTTGCGTTTTGCTATCTTTCGATTTTGACAGCTTGATCATATTGGTATATAAAGGAAAAAAAACGTAATCTAATTTAAAAAATATATTAAAAAAATGAGCTTACATTAGGATAGAAAAAAAATAAATATAAGAAAAAATAATATTTATAAGTATTTACAATATTTAAAAAATTCTGCTGGGTAGATCACCGGGGAAGGACCTGATTGGGCCACGTCGACGACGATGACGTCTACTTGAAGGGCTGTTTGGGCGGGCTTAGCGTCTGGCGAATAAATTGGCATCTGAGGCGCTCCAGATACTTTTTACTCCTGTACCCATGAAATGGGTAAGAGGGGTACTAAATCTGTGCAAATGTATGTAACAGGCAGAAGGAGACATCTCCGACCCTATAAAGTATATATATTCTTGATCAGTATCAAAAGAGATTTCGATTTGGCCATGTCCGTCTGTCTGTCCGTCTGTCCGTCCGTATGTATGAACGCAAGGATCTCAGCAACTATAAGAGCTAGAGACACCAAATTTGGAATGTAGGTTCGTGTATAGCGGGAGCAGGTCAAGTTTATTTTAGATTTGAGATATCTCCCCCGTTCCACTGCAATTCGATAAAAACCGTTTTACAGGAACAATTTTTAATATATAGCTTTGTGATTTGGCATGTGCAATACTTTAGTCACTCCTAATCTACTATCCAAATTTCAAGTCGTTCGGATAATAAACACGGAAGTTATTAACGAATGAAGATTCAGTGCTTCAGCGCAAGGGGAAGAAGAAGCACAGCTACCACTTAAAATGCTTGCGCTGCGCTCGAGCTGTCTCTCGTGTGTGGCGTCTTTTGTGTATGTGTGTTTGTATGTGTGTGTGTATGTGTACGTAGATGCGATTGGAAATTTTTGACCTGGGTACAGGGAGTTTTGTAGTCGGGTTTACTCGACTATAGCATTCTTACTTGTTTGAAATATTATTGATAGCGTCACCAATAGCAGGAATTTTAAGGTCACGCTCTATATTTCTGGTCCCGATGTACCATGGTGAATTGGGAAACCTCCGCAAAATTTTAGATTGTGCCACTCTAATTTTATTCATGTGGATTGGCAGCTATCTCATATACTTGACTGCCATATTTCCATATTGGGGATAGAATTACTTTATAAATCCTCACTTTATAGCGAGAGTCTTTTCTGTCTGAAGAGCCAGTCCATCCTTTTGGCGTTAGACAGCAGAGCCTGTTTGACCATGGTGGTGTGGCGGTTAAAGGTAAGCCTGCGATCCAGTATGAGGCCTAGATATTTATGATAAGCCTTTGCTCTGCGATTGGCAAATGTGACATTGACGCACTTAGAGCTATTTATGCCAATATTCCACCTATTGCCCAGGCCGAGAATATATCGAGGTAATCTTGAAGTACATCAGTAGCAGATATAACGCAGGTGTTTTTAATAATAATGGCCGTATCATCTGCATATGTCGCGAGAAGGGCGTCATTATAAACTCCATTGTCCAAGTTTGCAAGCGACGGCATATCTGCGGTGAACAGCGAGTAGAGGGTGGGGCCACCCAGCCTTTATTGGCCTGCTTTGGGAGGCTTGGCCATCCACCACCACTTTAAAATCTGTTTTGCAGGAAGCTTCTAATTAGAAGGTAAAGTGGAGAGAGCATCGTTTTAAGTTTGAACAGCAACCCTGCATACCAAACTCTATCAAAGGCGCTGCTGCACATCCAGGAACACAGCAACTGCATATTCTCTGACCTCGATTGCTTCCAAGACGAAGTTAACAACACGATTAAGTTGCTCCGGGGTACCATGCTGCTTTCTGAAACCAAACTGGTGTGTGGGAAAGACATCCTGTACTGCTGGTGTGGCCAAAATGCGGTTAAGTACCAGCCGTTCAAACATTTTACCCAAGGATGGAAGTAGGCTAATAGGCCTATCAGATTCAACTTCTGCAGCAGGTTTTCCAGACTTGTGGATCATCGTGACTGCCGCACTTTTCCAGGGCTTTGGGAAGTAGCTAAGTTTTAGGCAGCAGTTGAAAATTAGCGTTAGACATAGCAAAACCCTAGTGGGAAGCAATTTAAGGGTCTTGTTATCAAGGCCATCTTCTCCAGGGGCCTTTTTGTTGTCTAATTTGGCCACAAGCGCTTGCACTTCATTGAGTGTCACTGGCTTGCAGGTAAGTTGCAGCTGCAGTGGTTGGTCAAGTGTCTCTACCACATCGTTTTGAAATTCCATGCTGGAGAGCCAAAATGGACGAAAACGCTTCTCTAAGCTGACAGAGAATGCCTCAGCCCGTTGGTAGCTTGTGTAGCACCAACCACCAGCTGGATCCTTAATGGGAGCCTTGACAGTAGCTTGCCTTTTCAATGGCTTGGCTATTTTCCACAATGAGAAGTTGGTTGAGGAGTCTGGGCTTATGGAACTCATTAGAAGATCTATTTCCCTTTGCTTATCGATAGCAAAGACTTTATGCAACCGATTTGCCCGTCGCTTAAAGATTGCATTGATCCTGGGGTCTCTTGTGCGCACATACTCCCTTTTAACCTTCCTCTTAAGGTTCAGAAGAACGGATGCAACGGGTGATAGAGTCACAAGGTTGTTGTCGTTGACGAGTCAGTGACAGTTGCTGCACCTGCTGCAGATTTCAACTTGGCCATTAATAAATTGACAGCGTCATCCAAGTCCTCAGGTGTTTTTAATTCTATATTAAGCTCGATGGACTGGTCAAGCTCAGCTTGGAACTTATTGATGTTTGTTCTGGAAAACAGAAAGCGTTTCCTAGCCGAAGCAAATTACGGTTCCTCATACAAAGTGGCCACGACTGGAATGTGATCAGACGTCAGCTCGTATACATTCTCCACTGACATACGGTTATGCGCAATAGCATTTGTCTGGAAAAAGTCCAGGGCTGTAGGCGTCAGCTGCGTATTGTATGAAAAGAAAGTCGGATTTCTAGTGGCGGGAACCTGGTAAGAAGATCTGCATATCGCTTCATGCAGTTTACTTCCTCTGCCACAAGTTCGTAAATTGCCTCACCAGGGATGCTTGGCATTCAAATCTCCACCAAGAATAAATTTATTGCCTAGATGTTGTAGCAGCAACTCGAAGTCCAGCAACTGCAACTCTGAGTGAACCTTTAGATGTATTTATCTGGATTTGGGAGAGCTGGATACTATTTAATGATGTTTCAGCCAGTGCTCCAGTGCCAGTGCTCAAGACCAGACCTGACCAAAATGGCAGCTCCGCCGTTGCGAGTTCCTGCAGGATGGTCAACCTTGGGACATGTAAATCCGGGAATATAGATTTTCCTTGCAAGTGAGTTTCTGTGATGAGCATAACATCAATGCGATTCGCAGAGAGAAGAGACGAGCTCGTTAACGCTTCTCTCAATTCCCTTGCGTTTCATAATCCAAGGCGTAGATCTGGTTTCATTATGTGAGATAAACATGGTAAGCAGGGTGAAAAGCTGATCAACCTTCGAAGTGAGTCTAATCAAAGCTTCCTCCAGCTTACCAATTCTGCTTTCAGGGCTTGAGGTCATGGCATCAGTAGTTGATGTGGTGTTCTGCTTCAGCCTGTGAGATACTCCATGGCGCATGGTTTGCTGAGGTAACTGCTGTGCAGCCTGGGGCCCTCGAAGAACGTCAGCAAAGGAGACACCGCTTGCGCTGGAAGATAGTTGCGTCCTGAGGAAGCATCCCTCAACTTCTGCGCTTTGGAGGCCAGCACCCTACTGGATGACGGGACAGTAGGAAGGCGTGGCTCAGGTTTTAAGCTCTTAATTTTTTGCTGGCGAATTTTACAACCTTTAAAACTAGCTGCGTGATCGTCTCCACAGTTAGCGCAAATGAATTTGTCCACTGAAATAGATTTGCAGTCCTTGTGGTTGGTTGGATGATCCCCACCACATTTACCGCAGACTGGGCGCTTCAAGCAATAGGTTTTAGTATGCCCATAATCCTGGCACCTAAGACATTGCACTATATCATTTGACTTTTTGACTCAATTTTAACGCTATGGGAGCCTATTTTCTAAATTTGTTGGAGCCTGCTTCAGGTTAACAAAGAAGAATGCTTGCCTGGTTTGTATATCATCTGCACTTGAGGCTTCCATAGTGGAGTCATTAGACCAGCCCGGCTTCCTTGGACAATAAATATTTAGAACTTCGTGACCCGAATCCTTAAAAGTATTTTTGACACGCTCTGCGCCAACAGATGGGTTGATTCTGCGAACCACACGGAATGGTTTCTCCTCAGAAAGCTGGTGATGCCAAAACTGACATTTGCTCGCGGTAAGATCATTTACCACCGCTCTAAGGCTGTAGAGTCCACGGTAGTGATTCTAGTTACGCCAGTTTTTGAAAGGTTGAGGCTATATGTCATTGGACTAATAACCGCATGCAGAGCCCGTTCAAGGCTATCAATATTGGTGCAATCAGGGACACAAATGGGTGAGGGCTTCTTTGGGCGTCTCACCGAGTAGTGGCAGCTTGATTCTGAACTGTAACGTTACCAGATATTAATTCAGAATCAATAAGGTCAGCAGGCTGAGCAGCTGGCTCTAAATGATTAGCAACCAAATCTTCAATTTCCATCTCTTCCAGTAGTAGAGCCGCAAATCGGTTGCTGGGTTCATATGTGTTAGTAGGATGCAGATTTGGAAACTGCTCGAGTCGAGGTTATATCAATTGCGATGTCGTTGTTCATGTGTGGGATTTTTCGATGTCAATGTGCACGTAGTTGCAGCCCAATTGTTACCACTGTACATAGGTGCATTATCTGGAGCATCTGCAGTAACAGGGATTCCGATCTTGGGAAGCATGGCGCGTATTTCTGCAGGCGTTGCGTTGGAAGTTTGCATCATTTGCTCATACTCTTGCAGCGTTCTCCTCAGCTGTGCGGGTGTCTTTTCATTCATGACGACTGCACGTGACAAGCAGAGTTGCCGAGTGTAACACAATGCTTTTATTTAAGTTTATATTAAAATTTACTGTTTTGATTTGTTTTGTGGGATGCGGTTGCGTGTGTGTAAGGTTTTCTGTGACCTCTTTTTGCTTAACAAGGTTAGGCGGTAACTTAATGGTTAGTTTCGGTGCGCACGTCGAGAGGCTCGGGTTGTCAACAGAGGGAGATGTAGACGATATTTTTCTGTGTTGTTTGATTAGCTTTTACTTGGGAGTATAACATTGTCTTGTGGATGTGGCGTGAGGCGTAGATGCTGAGCGCAGTCTTGTGATCGACTTCTTGTGTTATTTTAATTGCTGTAAGTTCATTTCGTTTTATAAATGCTGGGCATGCTTTGTCAAAACGGCTGTGTTTGTTTAGTATGTCCGGTTCTTGTTTGCAGTTGATGCAGCTCTTCTCTTTATTGCATGTCTCATCTTCTTTTGTGTGGTGTTCGGCGGAACAGTTGTTCCAAGATTTTGGGCTTTTACATGTGGCGATGTGGTGTCCAAGGCATAGGCAGTTTGACTGCGTATTATTTAATATGCATGGTGCCTAGAAGGGTCCAGTATATATGAATGGAAGCGTTACGAATTTCCCTACGCCGATTTACTAAAAACAAGTAAGAATGCTTTAGTAGAGTATACCCGACTACAAAACTTCGGGACGTATAATGAACTTTAATTCTAACCAGCCGATAGGTCAAAAAGTAAATACAGCGAAAAACATTATACACAAAGCATATACGATTAGTGACGAAATACACAGACCAGAAATATATATAAAATTAAAAACATAATTTTTAAAAAATAGTTTCCCTGATACAGATAAGCAATACATTAGTGGACCGGGTAGGCGTATTTCTCCAATTTTGCATTTAGTTGTCGATAGTCGATGCACATTCTCCATTCCTTGTTTTTCTTGCGTGATATACGGTGCTATTAGTTTGTCGATTTGTGCGTTGAGGATCTCTTTCTGTGCTGGGTTCGTTGGGTAGTATCGCTGTTTTATAGGTTGATCGTCCTTCATGTAGATGCGGTGAGCTTTAATACCTTCGAATGCGGTTATTTGCTCTGCCAAGAATTTTTTCTATCCTCCTCCGTAGGGTCCATTCCTTCCCTGATTCTGGTCTGGTCTACTTTCCTGCTCTGGTCGTAGTGTGATTTCCATGCTGCAGCCAAATAGTAGTTCATTCGCAACCTCTGGGAGAACTATGAAGTGTATTGTGAATTTGACGTTCCTAAATTCAACTGATGCTTTGAATTTGTCTTTTGGCGGCTGAATGCATCCATTACATAGTCTGATGGTTGTGTTGGTAATTTTATTTATTTATTTGGCTGACAAGCAATGCTGTCGCTTAAACTATAAAACTCATTAAGATAGATAATTTTAAGAGAAGAGAAAAGTCTAATGGAAATCACATAAAATACTACTACCCCCGTCCCGATGGGGTTTTTTTATTTCCTGAATCACAGCCAAGTATGGTCAGTGACGTCAATAGTCTCTTCACCTGAATAGGTAGAAGTTAGTAGTAAAAATAAATTAAAATTAACTCAAAATGTTAGGAAAAATTAAAGTAATTTATATTATGTAAAAATTTAATCATGCAGCTAAATGAAAACAAGTAAGAATGCTATAGTCGAGTATACCCGACTACGAAACTCCCTGTACCCAGGTCTAAAACATCCAATCACATCTAAGTCCACTTACCCATACACACACACATACACAAAGACGCACGCACACAGGCGGCAAAAGTGGCTGTGCTTCTTCTTCCCCCTCTCGCTGCATTACTGAATCTTCTTTCGTGAATAACTTCCGTGTTTATTATCCGATCGACTTGAAATTTGGACAGTAGATTAAGGTAAAGTAAAAACTAAAGTATTGTACATGCCAAATCTTAAAGCTATATCTTGAATATTGTTACTGTAAAACGGTTTTAATCGATTTGCGGGGGAACGGGGGGAGATATCTGAAATATGAAACAAACTTGATCTGCGTATGCTATACAGGAACCTATATTTCAAATTTGGTGTCTCTAGCTCTTGTAGTTGCTGAGATCGACGCGTTCATACGGACAGACGGACAGACAGACGGACATGGCCAAATCGAAATCTCTTTTGATACTGATCAAGAATATATATACTTTATAGGGTCGGAGATGTCTCCTTCTGTCTGTTACATACATTTGCACAGATGTAATACCCCCTTTTTACCCATTTTATGGGTACAGGGAGTAAAAAAGAAGACTTAGAGAAGGAGATAGGTATGGAACTAACAAATAAGACATAAGATATGTGAAAATGAAAATAGAGTAACAATGAGAGCGTGGAAGGAGCAATAAAGAGTAGAGTGAAGAGAGGCGAGAAATTAGAAGGAAATAGAGTGGAAAGTGAATATAAAATAGGTTTTTATACTATGTGACCGAAGGGAAAAATAGTATATTGGGTTTGCGAAATGTCCGTCTGTCCGTATGAACGCAATTTTTTGCCTTTATCTTTAAGCCAGAGCAACCAAACTTGGTACACATGTTGGTGTATACCCTCAATTTATGAAGTGTCGAGATCGTCACCCCAGCCGCACCCCCTCCCCCGCAATTCGGGGAAAACCTAAATCTTTCCCCATTTTGAAAGCTTTAGTCACCACATTTGGCATACAGACTAATGTTAAGATTCCCGACAGATCTGCATCAAAAAAATTTTGACCCCCACCCCCACAAATCGGCATGTGATATCCAAAAACACGTTCGACTTGAAATTTGGACAGTAGATTAAGAGTGACTAATGTATTGAACACACCAAATCTTAAAGCTTTATCTTGAAAATATATATCCTACAGTTTCAAAGAAAGAGTTACCTAATTTGGCATACAGACTAATGTTGACCAACTGGATAAATCATCATTAAAAAATTTTTGACCCCCCACCACCTCCCCCGCAAAGGAGAAAAATCTATATCTCCCACACTTGTACAGGAAGAGTCACCAAATTTGGCATACATACTAATGTTGACCCCCTGGACAAATCTGCATTAAAAATTTTTGGACCCCCACCTCCTCCCCCACAATGGAGCATTATCTATACCTCCCACACCTGTACAGTTTTTTCCGCGTCTCTTTCCGAACCCACAAATAACCAAATAATATAGAACTGGGCACATAGTATTCTGCAGTCGGGTGCGTCCGAGTGCAACGTTCTTACTTGTTAATTTTAAAAAAGAATACAAATAAAATAAAATAAAAAAAATAAATAAAAAGTTGATAGAGATAGAATGGGAAATCAATGACCCGGTGGGGGAGTGTTTAGTTACCAGTCTGGCAAGCTATGCCCCTACTCACAGCTAAATGTATGTGGTCAGAGACTTCCCGGAGAAAACCTGTCAGGGAAAATTTGAGGGAAGAAGCAGAATAGGAGGTCAGTGACCCGATGGGGAGTGTTTATTTGCCAGTCCGGCAAGCTATGCCCCTACTCATAGCTATGAGTGGTCAGAGATTTCCCGGAGATAACCTAAAAGGAAAGACTTAAGCAAGAAAAGAGTATGTTCTTAAAAGAACAGATGGGAGAGATTATTATAGTACCTGCATAGGACACGGAAATAATTGTGTAAGGCGTAGTCAGTTGTGCATGTGGGTAAAAAATGGGGATAAAGTTCCTAATGGGAATAGTGAAGCTGAGGCGCCCTAAAAGAAATGAGGAATCTATGTGGCCGGTATTCAACTTGTGAAGAAAAATAACACCACTATGACTGGACACTGGACTGTCCTTCTATTAACTAAAGATGGAAGATTAAGAAGTAAGAGCCTACTGGAGTATGATGGCAAACGAAGGTTGGGATCCCAATTTAAGCCACGTAAGGCATTTATTATTTTATTTATGTTATTTTTCCTGCTCTTTTAATTATCTGTAATTTCCGGCCATTTATCACGCTCTGAGTTGCTGCTGAGTCTCGAAATACTGTAATGTAATGATTCTCAATTCGTATTCGACCCATTATTTTTCATTCATCGTAGGTGAGCTGTGTGTGTTGTGCGTCTGTTTTTTCTGGGCTCCAGCTACTTCGCGCTATCGTCTGAGGCCTTGTTCGTTTCCCAGTGGCTTTCATTTACAATACTCGGCATACCCAGTAAAACAGTTGTGGTTGGTTGGTACATTGTTGTGCTAGGTGTCCTGGTTTGTTTTCGGGCGTGTTCCCTTTCTAGTCGTTCTGCGAATGCCAGCTCGCCGTGCCCAGGGTTGCAGAATGTAGTCTGGGAGTGATTGCTGAAATATGAAATAGATAACCCCCCGCCCGAATTGATAACACGTTTGCTTTTCGCATATGCGAATAGTTATAACTTTTTGATGTGCTATTGTGACTTAAAAATTAACTAGAATTCTTCTTTGGTAAATTATCTTATACGCTTGTGCTGACCATGGGCGCCGTGTCTACAGGCTGGGCGTTGGCTTAAGCTGGGATCGGCGACGGGCAAAACAGAAAGAGAGGGCGTGAGCCTGTGAAGCCACCCACGGTGTACTTACGGCCAAGTTGGAGGATATTAACGCCTGCCAAAGATTCAGAGATTTATATGGGGATGTTTAATCCGGCCACAGCTTGGTCACAGGCGTGTAAGGGGAGTATAAAGCCTGCCCACGGGTTAGTATTAGCATTACATGAATACATAGATATGTCAAACAAGCATTTTTCTGAGGCCAGATGCTTTGCTGACCGCAGAACCTCAGAGTACTTCGGCAAAAAAGCCGAACTCCCAGCACCCCAGTCGTATATTGCCGACCTACTAACGCCCCGGCTCTGAACATACAATTATTCTTGGATCGACACCAGAACGATGAGCACGGCTTATGTCGCTTGCGCTCTCATTTCGTTTCTATGTGTGGGTCCAAGTACGCATATGCGCTTGCTTCTTAGTATGCGTGAGCAATGAAAAATGCAACAGCGCATGGCAATATGAAATCTGAATTCAGAAATGGTAATGGAAATGGAAGCGACTGAGCGCACAACACATGCCCTGTTATGTCACATAGGTTGAATTTATCGGCGATAGAATTCATGATGCGGTGGCGGTGTTGATAGAGTGCTTGTTTGAAAAGCGGCTTTTTGCAGGTACTGGCGGCTTGCGTTCGGCGGGCCAATTCTTTTTCATGTGCACTGGCGGTAACTTCAGCTTGGCGCCTGTTTTCAGTTTCTTCGCACTTATCCGTTTTTCAAAGGAATGAATGCATTCATTTTAAAAGTTGAAGTGTGTACACACTGCCTGTACTCAAATATTACTGTACTCAATTCTCATTGTGCAGTGTACCCATACAAGTCAGACAGAGAGAGCAACTTTCTGGTGTACTCCCAACGCGTAAATGTTATGAGTGCCGTAGCATTCTAGTGAGTACTCCAAAAATGTTATGAGTACAGTAAAAGTGACATGTGTACAGCAGAATACAACTGCACTGCCAGTAACGATGACAACCAATCAATGTAATGTTTTAACGCTCAAACACTCATAATGGTTTTCAAATTATTTTTAACTACCTGCTAAAACGGCAGCGTTGCTCGGCGAAATATTTAGATTAATATGCATTATGTTGAATTTGACTACTTTCGTCAACCGTAAGAAATACACAAAACTAACGTATCACAGTTTTCCCTCCCGCGGGGGTAGGAAACTATATACTTAAGCCACGTGACTAATGTTTTTTGTGTAGGGCTATGAAAATGTCTTTGAAGCCGATCTAACTAAATAAATAATCCCAGTCATTTGTCCTTGACTTCCATTTCCCGCCTGTGGCGACGCGGAGTAGATTTTCCAAAATCATTTGGCATTTGAAAACCAATTCAACGAATAATACTAAAAATCCAGACTAAAGCTTTCCTACTAATTTCCGTCCGTTGTATTGCCCGCAAAGTACCGAAGTTTGTTTTATTTATATTTGGAAGTTATTATGAAGCTGAATTCCAGACTTCACCCCTTTCGGACCATGGGCGTGCATTTTTTAAAACCGGTAGCACATGTTTCGAATTATTTAATGTGAGGTGCTTGGAAAATTAGTTTCAAAATAATTGGATGATAAACAGAAATGTTTGAAAATGAGTTTGAAGTCAATCGGACGATAATCAAAAAAGTTGCATACAACAGTTTTCCGCGAATTTTCCGAACTTGGGGGTAGATTTTCCAAAATCTTTGGACACCGCGCCTATTATGAGTTTGTGTAAAACCTTGAAAATGAGTTAGAAGCCAATCGCATGCAAATTAAAAATATCGAATGCCAGAGTTTTCCACCAATTTTCCAACCATAGGACTGAATTTCCCAAAATCGCTGATACACGTGTCGAATTATTTTACGCGAATAGCTTTGAAAATGAATTTGAAGGTGATCGGATTAAAATTAGCCTTTCGCCCATAAAACCTTGAGACCTAAATTTTCCGCCCATTGGGATGGATTTTCCAAAATCGGTGAAATATGTGTCAAATGAATTTTTGTGTAGATCTTTGAAAATGAGTTTGAAGCCGATTTGATGGTAAACAAAAAAGTTTCATACAACAGTTTTCCGCGATTTTCCACGCTAGTGGGTGAAACTTTTCTTTCTCGTCTTAGCGTGCACTTTTCTCATAGATGGAACCAACTGTAAAAATTTCAGCATCCTAGCTCTTACGGTTTGGGCTGTGCGATGATTGCCAATCAGTCAGTCAGCACGAACTCTCTTATACATGTAGATTGAGGGTGTTTGCCCTTGTCTTAACTTACATAATACATTAGTTTTTACTCCCTGTACCCATAATATGGGTAAAAGGGGGTACTAAATCTGTGCAAATGTATGTAACCATGGCCATGTCCGTCTGTCTGTCCGTCTGTCCATCCGTATGTATGAACGCAAGGATCTCAGCAACTATAAGAGCTTGAGATACCTAATTTGGAATGTAGGTTTGTGTATAGCGGGAGCAGGTCAAGTTTATTTTAGATTTGAGATATTCCCACCATTCCCCCGCTATTCGATAAAAACCATTTTACAGGAACAATTTTTACTCCCTGTACCCATAAAATGGGTAAAAAGGGGGTATTGGATTTGTGCAAAAGTATGTAACAGGCAGAAGGAGACATCTCCGACCCTATAAAGTATATATATTCTTGATCAGTATCAAAAGAGATTTCGATTTGGCCATGTCCGTCTGTCTGTCTGTCCGTCTGTCCGTCTGTCCGTCCGTCCGTCTGTCCGTCTGTCTGTCCGTATGTATGAACGCAAGGATCTCAGCAACTATAAGAGCTAGAGACACCAAATTTGGAATGTAGGTTCGTGTATAGCGGGAGCAGGTCAAGTTTATTTTAGATTTGAGATATCTCCCCCCGTCCCCCCGCTATTCGATAAAAACCGTTTTACAGTTACAATTTTCAAGATATAGCTTTAAGATTTGGCATGTCCAGTACTTTAGTCCCTCTTAATCTACTGTCCAAATTTCAAGTCGATCGGATAATAAACACCTAAGTTATTCACGAAAGAAGATTCAGTGCTGCAGCAAGGGGAAGAAGAAGCACAGTCACAACTTAAAATGCCTGGCTTGCGCTGTGGCTCGTGCGTGTGCGTATCTGTGTATGTATGTGTAAGTTAACGAAGATGCGATCGGAAATTTTTGACCTGGGTACAGGGAGTTTCGTAGTCGGGTATACTCGACTATAGCATTCTTACTTGTTAAGATATAGATTTGGGATTTGGCATGTATGATACTTTGGTCACTCTTAATCTACTACTTTCAAGTCGATCGGATATTAAACACGCAAGTTATTCACGAAAGAAGATTCAGTGCTTCAGTGCGGGGGGAAGAAGCAGCACAGCCACCACTTAAAATGTCTCGCTTGCGCTGCGTTTGAGCTGTCGCTCCTGTGTGTGCGTCTTTTGTGTATGTGTGTGTGTATGTGTACGAAGATGCGATTGGAAATTTTTGACCTGGGTACAGGGAGTTTCGTAGTCGGGTATACTCGACTATAGCATTCTTACTTGTTAGAAGTGAATTTTTTATTGAAATTTGGACGTGCCAATATGGGGTCGTTAATGATGTCTCTGTCTGCATAAATGAACATTTACTGAGCTGTAATTTGAGATTGTGTTGCCTTAGGCAATCTTAAACTTTTCTTATTGAATTCTCCTGAAGTGACGTTGAAAAAATAATGATATCGTCGAGATCAACAAGACAATGTTTTCCAATAATACCACTCAATACATGATTCATGCAACGCTGGAACGTAGCGGGTGCATTTCTTAAACCGAATGGCATACGAGTGTACTCGTAATGACCATGTTTTGTGGAGAAAGCTGTTTTCTTAATTGAATCTGGGTGCATAGGAATCTGATGAAAGCCTTTAGCCAAATCGAGTGTGGTAAAAAACTGACATCTGTCAAGTTTATCTAAAATCTCTTCAATGTTTGGAATTGGAAATCTGTCATCAATAGTAACCTCATTCAATTTTCTATAGTCTATTAAAAGACGAAACTTGCCGTCCTTTTTGCCAACGACTATTAATGGACTCATGTAGGGTGAATTAGAATTATACCCTGTTTTAACATTTCATTTATTTGTTCATTAAATTCATTTTCATGGACTTGTGCATACGGATACGCCTTCCTATAGATTGGATCTTCTGTTTTTGTTCTTATTTCATGTTTAACACTAGTTGTAAAAGTTAAAACGTCACCATCGCTATATTGCATGTCTTTATAGTAATTTATTATTGCTCTTAATACTTTTTGCTCTTCCATATTCAATTCATTTGTAAGTGATCTTTCTTTAAATTTTTCAATATTTCCCAACCATTCGTGAGGGTGATTAAATTCATATGCGTCCATTTCTTCCATTGTTGATGTTGGTTCTGGGTCCGGATTTGTAAAAAAAAAATCCTTGTTGCTTAAAGTTACTGATCCTCTTATAAAGTCTATGCGTGCGTGCAACTGTTGCAGCAAATCTCTGCCTATCAATACGTCGTGTTTGTCGGAAAAATGATGCACATACATTTTCGCTGTTGTACCCATCTTCATTATGCTAGGTATATTAATGTATTTCATGTAGTGTATGTTAATGGTTCCTGCCAAGTTGCTTACTTTAAGTGGGTGTATTAATATAATTGCTATAACGTGTTTCCAAATGTTCGGTGTGCAAAAACTAATATTAGATCCTGTGTCTATCAAACATCTGCATCTGGGTCTTTCAATATTCAAAAGTATTGTTGCGCTTAGAAATTTAACGGATGCTGTCCGTACTCTTCCGGAGCTATGTGAATCTGTTCCTGCACTAGGTATTCCTGTTCCTGATGATATCCCTCCTGTTCCTGCACTACATATTCTAATTCCTGCGGATATTTCTCCTGTTATTGTGTGCTTTCTCTTTGTCCTTTTTTGGATTAAATTGTGGTCTGACTTGAAATTGGTTTGTTAGAGGAATAAAAGATTGTTGTTGATTTTGAATATTTTGCACTGGGTAAAATTGTGGTCTGGCTTGAAATTGGTTTGTTCGAGGAATCGGTATTTGATTAGGTATTTGATATGGGGCATAATTTGGTCGTGGTAGATAATTTGGATTGAATATGTATCTAGTTTAGTGGGACTTGTTGATAGTTTGGTTTATAATTATTTTGATTATCTTTAATTTGATTCAATTGTTAATTTTTAGGATAATCGGTAAAATGTTATCATTATTCAATAAAACTTTCTCCATTGCTACTTGTCTTAACTTAGAGGGTGAACGCATGTCAAATCTACTTATTTTAAAAAACATTCTTTCTGGTAATTTATCGTAAATACAATTACTTATGACTTCATCTAGCAAACTTGAATATAAACGCTTCTCGCTTGCAGTCCCACTCAGATTTACACTATTGTGGACCCGGCTTGATCAAGATTGTTTATGAACTTACCTTGGTCTCCTTTAAATTTAATTGATCGGATGCTGGCTATGAGATGATGCAAATGTGTCTTATATTCGAAGTGTTGTCTTCAAGCTGGCCCAAGTCTCGTAAGATGCGTTCTTGCCTTCATTCATGCCTCATTGTGTCTCTTTCCAGAAGGCCCTTTACTGCATTTAGTTGAAGTGTCACCTGGATTGAGTCGTTTGTTAAAAACAACGACAATGCCGAGTTGATGCCCTTTACGAACAGGCAGCGATGCGTTAAATTGCTCGCCACTCAGAACGATAGACATTCTTATACTATGTTCCCGAAGGGAAAACAAGTAAGAATGCTATAGTCGAGTATATCCGACTACGAAGCTCCCTGTTCCCAGGTCTAAAACATCCAATCACATCTACGTCCACTTACACATACACACACACATACACTAAGACGCACACACACAGGCGGCAAAAGCGACAGCGCAAGCGAGGCATTTTAGGCATGTGCAATACTTTAGTCACTCTTAATCTACTGTGCAAATTTCAAGTCGTTCGGATAATAAACACGGAAGTTATTAACGCAAGAAGATTCAGTGCTTCAGCGCAAGGGGAAGAAGAAGCACAGCCACCACTTAAAATGCCTCGCTTGCGCTGCGCTCGAGCTGTCGCTCGTGTGTGTGCGTCTTTGTGCATGTGTGTTTGTATGTGTAAGTGTACGTAGATGCGATTGGAAATTTTTGACCTGGGTACAGGAGTTTTGTAGTCGGGTTTACTCGACTATAGCATTCTTACTTGTTTTTTATAATCGATTGGATACATTTGTCCCTTACATATGTTTTGGTACTCCGAAGAGTGCACCCGCTGAACCTCCCCTGGAGCTAAGCAGAATGAAATTTTAAATCAAATTATTGTATTCACAAATGAAATTAGAAACATATTGTAATCAAAAATGAAATTTTATAGAAAAAAATTAAAAAATTTAAATATTCAGAATGTGTTTTCATTTTTATCTGGGTATGGTACCACGGGGGCTTCTATATATATTCAAATGGGATTTGTAAAATTAAGTATAAATTTTTGATGATGACCACACAGACGTTTCGATATGTAGAAGTTGATCCTGATTTAATTGTATTACCGTTTCATGGTTCAGAAGTTTTGGATCGAACAAACCGTGCCTGGCCAATTGCATGCCCATTTGTAAATCGTCAATATATTGTAGCAATCTTTCTATTTCTTGGCGGGCTAGGATTGCTGCGTATAAATTACTGTTGGTTTTATAAATATTTTTAAGTGCAAGATTAATTTGGTCAATTACTTTATAAAATTGGTCTATTTTTTTTAATGTCATTTATATTTTCATTTAGATCTTCTAAATCGTCAGCATCTAAGGTTGAATGTCTTTCCCATAAAATTCATTAAACCCATTTTTTGTCTGCCCGTGTTTGTAATTACTTTTACTTGCAAATCTAATTTATGTAATTCCCAACCTAAATCTTTAATTGATGCTTTTCTTATTGTTTTAATTATATTATTGTAAGTTTCTAAAATATGGGTCTTATTTATACGAATGCGAAAAATTTTAAGGTATTTTTATATTATCCACTTCTAGTAGTAAAAATCCATCGTTAGTTTTTATTTCCGCTGTTTTTATTTTCTGGGTGCCGATTGACTGTATTATTAACAGAATCGCTGTTATCTGGATCAATGCCTTGAACAATTTCATCTGTCTCCCTGGAATATTTTGATTCATTTATTTTCTTGTTCTTTTGAAATGCTGTTTTATAATGTAGTGTTTTGTCCCCCAGGGTTTGTACTTGTACTAACATTAGTATTTTTTCTGAAAGGATTCTGTGATTTTTTTGTTTTTTTGTAAATTTTTTGATATTTGAGGGTCAATCTCATGTTCCTTTCTATTCTTATTAATTTTTTCAATTTTTACTCCCTGTACCCATAAAATGGGGAAAAATGGGGTATTGGATTTGTGCAAAAGTATGTAACAGGCAGAAGGAAACATCTCCGACCCTATAAAGTATATATATTCTTGATCAGTATCAAAAGAGATTTCGATTTGGTCATGTCCTTCTGTCTGTCCGTCCGTATGTATGAACGCAAGGATCTCAGCAACTAAGAGCTAGAGACACCAAATTTGGAATGTAGGTTCGCGTATAGCGGGAGCAGGTCAAGTTTATTTTAGATTTAAGATATCTCCCCGTTCCCCCGCAACTCGATAAAAACCGTTTTAATGTAACAATTTTCAAGATATAGATTTGGGATTTGGCATGTATGATACTTTGGTCACTCTTAATCTACTATCCAAATTTCAAGTCGATCGGATAATAAACACGCAAGTTATTCACGAAAGAAGATTCAGTGCTTCATTGCGGGAGGAAGAAGCAGCACAGCCACCACTTAAAATGTCTCGCTTTCGCTGCGTTTGGGCTGTCGCTCGTGTGTGCGTCTTTTGTGTATGTGTGTGTGTATGTGTACGAAGATGCGATTGGAAATTTTTGACATGGGTACAGGGAGTTTCGTAGTCGGGTATACTCGACTATAGCATTCTTACTTGTTATTGAAATATATTTCTGTCGAAACTTTATAATGAGTTCCTTTAGTCATTATTATTTGCCTATTAGAATGATTTATTTGTCTTCAGTTATCTGTACGTATTGTCCTGAATCTTCTGCTGCACTATTTATTGTTGCTAAAGTTGTATCAGCCTGGCTATCGCCGTCTTCATCTTGTGCATGACCTATAAATGTCTCATTGATTTAAACCCTGGACAAATCATCTGCTGCATGGATTTGTGTTCCCTGTATGTGTTTCATTTTAAAGTCATATTCATTAAGTTTAATTTTCCATCTTTGAAGCTTTATATTAGGTTCCTAAAGGGATTCTAACCACACTAAAGGCTTGTGGTCAGTCTGCATTGTGAAACGCCGACCGTATAAATAAGGTCTAAAATATTGTGTGGACCATACTATAGCTAATAACTCTTTTTCAATGGCTGATATCTAGTCTCATATTTGTTGCAAAACAAATTGGTTTATTTTCTTGTGCAAGTACTGCCCCTTACTCGCGTCAGTAGTAAGTGTGAATTTTTTATTGAAATTTGGACGTGCCAATATGGGGTCGCTAATGATGTCTCTGTCTGCATAAATGAACATTTACTGAGCTGTAATTTGAGATTGTGTTGCCTTAGGCAATCTTAAACTTTTCTTATTGAATTCTCCTGAAGTGACGTTGAAAAAATAATGATATCGTCGAGATCAACAAGACAATGTTTTCCAATAATACCACTCAATACATGATTCATGCAACGCTGGAACGTAGCGGGTGCATTTCTTAAACCGAATGGCATACGAGTGTACTCGTAATGACCATGTTTTGTGGAGAAAGCTGTTTTCTTAATTGAATCTGGGTGCATAGGAATCTGATGAAAGCCTTTAGCCAAATCGAGTGTGGTAAAAAAGTGACATCTGTCAAGTTTATCTAAAATCTCTTCAATGTTTGGAATTGGAAATCTGTCATCAATAGTAACCTCATTCAATTTTCTATAGTCTATTAAAAGACGAAACTTGCCATCCTTTTTGCCAACCACTATTAACGGACCCATGTAGGGTGAATTAGAATTATACCCTGTTTTAACATTTCATTTATTTGTTCATTAACTTCATTTTCATGGACTTGTGCATACGGATACGCCTTCCTATAGATTGGATTTTCTGTTTTTGTTCTTATTTCATGCTTAACACTAGTTGTAAAAGTTAAAACGTCACCATCGCTATATTGCATGTCTTTATAGTCATTTATTATTGCTCTTAATACTTTTTGCTCTTCTGTATTCAATTCATTTGTAAGTGATCTTTCTTTAAATTTTTCAATATTTCCCAACCATTCGTGAGGGTGATTAAATTCATATGCGTCCATTTCTTCCATTGTTGATGTTGGTTCTGGGTCTGGATTTGTAAAAAAAAAATCCTTGTTGCTTAAAGTTACTGATCCTCTTATAAAGTCTATGCGTGCGTGCAACTGTTGCAGCAAATCTCTGCCTATCAATACGTCGTGTTTGTCGGAAAAATGATGCACATACATTTTCGCTGTTGTACCCATCTTCATTATGCTAGGTATATTAATGTATTTCATGTAGTGTATGTTAATGGTTCCTGCCAAGTTGCTTACTTTAAGTGGGTGTATTAATATAATTGCTATAACGTGTTTCCAAATGTTCGGTGTGCAAAAACTAATATTAGATCCTGTGTCTATCAAACATCTGCATCTGGGTCTTTCAATATTCAAAAGTATTGTTGCGCTTAGAAATTTAACGGATGCTGTCCGTACTCTTCCGGAGCTATGTGAATCTGTTCCTGCACTAGGTATTCCTGTTCCTGATGATATCCCTCCTATTCCTGCACTACATATTCTAATTCCTGCGGATATTTCTCCTGTTATTGTGTGCTTTCTCTTTGTCCTTTTTTGGATTAAATTGTGGTCTGACTTGAAATTGGTTTGTTAGAGGAATAAAAGATTGTTGTTGATTTTGAATATTTTGCACTGGGTAAAATTGTGGTCTGGCTTGAAATTGGTTTGTTCGAGGAATCGGTATTTGATTAGGTATTTGATATGGGGCATAATTTGGTCGTGGTAGATAATTTGGATTGAATATGTATCTAGTTTAGTGGGACTTGTTGATAGTTTGGTTTAAAATTATTTTGATTATCTTTAATTTGATTCAATTGTTAATTTTTAGGATAATCGGTAAAATGTTATCATTATTCAATAAAACTTTCTCCATTGCTACCTGTCTTAACTTAGAGGGTGAACGCATGTCAAATCTACTTATTTTAAAAAACATTCTTTCTGGTAATTTATCGTAAATACAATTACTTATGACTTCATCTAGCAAACTTGAATATAAAAGCTTCTCGCTTGCAGTCCCACTCAGATTTACACTATTGTGGACCCGGCTTGATCAAGATTGTTTATGAACTTACTTAGGTCTCCTTTAAATTTAATTGATCGGATGCTGGCTATGAGATGATGCAAATGTGTCTTATATTCGAAGTGTTGTCTTCAAGCTGGCCCAAGTCTCGTAAGGTGCGTTCTTGCCTTCATTCATGCCTCATTGTGTCTCTTTCCAGAAGGCCCTTTACTGCATTTAGTTGAAGTGTCACCTGGATTGAGTCGTCTGTTAAAAACAACGACAATGCCGAGTCGATGCCCTTTACGAACAGGCAGGGATGCGTTGAATTGCTCGCCACTCAGTACGATAGACATTCTTATACTATGTTCCCGAAGGGAAAACAAGTAAGAATGCTATAGTCGAGTATATCCGACTACGAAGCTCCCTGTTCCCAGGTCTAAAACATCCAATCACATCTACGTCCACTTACACATACACACACACATACACTAAGACGCACACACACAGGCGGCAAAAGCGACAGCGCAAGCGAGGCATTTTAGATGGTGGCTGTGCTTCTCTTCCCCCCTCTCGCTGCACCACTGAATCTTCTTTCGTGAATAACTTCCGTGTTTATTATCCGATCGATTTTAAATTTGGACAGTAGATTAAGAGTGACTAATGTATTGAACACACCAAATCTTAAAGCTTTATCTTGAAAATATATATCCTACAGTTTCAAAGATAGAGTTACCTAATTTGGCGTACAGACTAATGTTGACCAACTGGACAAATCTGTATCAACAATTTTTGGACCCCGACCCCCTCCCCCACAAAGGAGCATTATCTATATCTCCCACACCTGTGCAGTTTTTTTCGCGTCTCTTTCCGAACCCATAAACATAGTATTCTGCAGTCGGGTGCGTCCGACTGCAACGTTCTTACTTGTTATTATTATTTTTGATTGAATTTATATTGTCACTATTACACTTATACTTCCCGTATACGCGGTTTTCTAAGGTGTTATTTTTTAACAAAAGAAGAAGAAAAGAAGATTGAGTGCTGCAGCAAGGGGAAGAAGAAGCACAGCCACCATTTAAAATGCTTCGCTTGCGCTGTGGCTCGTGTGTTTGCGCCCTTGTGTATGTATGTGTGTATGTGTAAGTTTACGAAGATGCGATCGGAAATTTTTGACCTGGGTACAGGGAGTTTCGTAGTCGGGTATACTCGACTATAGCATTCTTACTTGTTGTATTTTGTCTTTTGTGTTCGTAAGCAAATTTCTGGTGTTTGTATGTGCTTTGTACGCGTACATTAGGTGTTTGGAAATTGCGTCTGGAATTATTGTGGTTATTGTTTGCCGATTTGTTAAATTATTTATGTATGGTACACTAATATATTGCTTATCTTTTTCTGTGTCTTTGTTTTTGTCTGTGTGCTTATTTTGGGTTGTTGCGTTTGTTATTAAATTGTATATAAGTTTCTCGGGGAAACTATATTTAAAAAATAATGATTTTAATTTTATATGTATGTATTTCCGGTCTGTGTATTTCGTCACTAATCGTATATGCTTTGTGTATAATGTTTTTCACTGTATTTACTTTTTGACTTATCGGCTGGTTAGAATTAAAGTTCATTATACGTCCCGATGCAACCACTTTTGTGTACCATTTGAATACAATCCTGCCTTTGTTGTTCTTCAGTTCTGTGTCCAAATATGCAATTTTGTTGTTATTTTCCTTTTCGATCGTGAATTGTATCCTTTTGTGTTGATTATTTAGCGTGTCCAAAATAATTTGTGCATCCTTTTCTTTTATAATACATAATATGTCGTCCACATATTTTGATATATGTTTTATATGTATATTCTTCTTTGTCAGATCGACTGTGGCATTGTCCAGAATTTTGTCCAGTACTATATTCGCTATTGTTGGTGATATTGGGTTGCCCAATATAACCAAATATTTGGTTATATAAGACGTCATTGTATGATAAGTAATTATTGTCAATAATTATAAAGTCAAGATTTTCCCTTAATTTTGGCTTAGGTATAGTTGTGTATTGCGTTATTTCAGTCCATCGTTCCATTATATTTTGTGTAGCTAGATTTATTGGTATATTTCTGGACAATGACTCTACATCAAAAGACACTAGAATCTCATCATCGTCTATTGTGGTGTTTTCTAATTGGCTTTTAAGTTGCATTGCATTTTTCGAAGTAATATTTTTGAGTAGTTCCCCTGTATGTTTTGCCAGTTTGTAGTATGGCACGTTTGTGATTATGTTAGATGTAGTTTATATTTGTTTAATATATATATAAATATCTTTTTACTGACTGACTGACTGATTGGCGAGTTTTGCGCAACCCAAACGGTAGAAGCTAGAAGCTAGAAGCCTGAAATTCTTACAGTACTTTCCTATCATACCATAAATGTGAACTACCGATAAATGTTGTTTAATATATATCCGGAAATTGTATGAAAATCGCGGTATGCCCCAGCAGCTGCAAAAGAGATAAAAATCTCTCTTGATTCGCTCTCTCGGTTTTGAAACTTATAAGTGCGACTGAAATCGCTATATTGCTTACGTCTCTCAGAGTTTTATTTATGTTTTGCTTTCGATCTACGGTAGATGGCGAACTGCCGCTGAAGTTATATATTTTTGTGAAACCACGATTTAGTAAATCGGCCCAGCAGCATTCACGCACTTTCACATTCTCATCGATTTATTGATCGATTTCCGATGAATATCGATGGATCGATGGACATATGTTAGTACCAACATGTGGTAACTTTGCCTCAAAATTTGGGACTTTTGAAATGAATTGATGACAGCGGTGCACATTTCCAAAGTGTACTTACGGTAACAGAAAGCGATAAATGTAGGGTTGCGCTTAACAGAGTTTATCCTGACTGATAGGCAATCATCGCACAGCCCAAACCGTAAGAGCTAGGATGCTGAAATTTTCATAGTAGGTTCCATTTATGATAAAAGTGCACACTAAGACGGGATATAGAAAAATTCCACCCCCAAGCGTGGAAAATCGCGGAAAACTGTTGTATGAAACTTTTTGTTTACCATCAAATCGGCTTCAAACTCATTTTCAAAGATCTAAACAAAAATTCATTTGACACATATTTCACCGATTTTGGAAAATCTACCCCCGGCGGAAAATGGGGCCCTTATTGTTGTATGGGTGAAATTCTAATTTTAGTCCGACCAACACAACATTAATTTTCAAAGCTTTTCACGTAAAATAATTCGACACGTGTATCACCGATTTTGGGAAATTCAGCGCTATGGTCGGAAAATTGGTGGAAAACTCTGTCATTCGACATTTTTAATTTTTATGCGATTGGCTGCAAACTCATTTTTTAAACTGTTCTGTTTATCATCCCATTATTTTGAAACTAATTTTCAAAGCACCTCACATTAAATAGTTAGACACATGTGCTACCGGTTTTGAAAAATGCACGCCCACGGTCGAAAAAGGGGTGATGTCTGCAATTCAGCATTTTTGTTTTTCATGCCAATTGCTTCATACTAATTTCCAAAGCTAAATACAAAATCCTCGGTACTTTGCGGGCAATACAACGGGAGGAAAATATTTGGAAAGCATAAGTCTAGAAACTTAGTATTATTCTTGGAATTGGCATCAAATGCCAAATGATTTTGGAAAATCTACTCCGCGTCGCCACGAGCGGGAAATATAAGTCAATGACAAATGAGTGGGATTATTTGTTTAGTTAGATCGGCTTCAAAGACATTTTCATAGCCCTACACAAGAAACATTAGTCACGTGACTCAGCTATTTAGTTTCCTACCCCCACGGGAGGGAAAACTGTGACACGCGACTTTTGTGTATTTGTTAAGGTTGACGAAAGAGTCAATTTCAAAATAATTCTCTTTCATCTAAATATTTCGCAGAGCAAGACCGGGGTATTACCTGCTAGTATCTCTATATATATAAAAAAGTTCAACCTGACTAACTGACTGCTTGATTGGTGATATTTGGGCAGACCAAACGGTAGAAGCTAGAAGCCTGCAATTTTTACAGTAACTTCTTATTATAAAATTAGGTGGAACAGCCAAAAAAAAAATGTTAAAAATATATCGGGATGTATAAGAAAATTGTATTTGAAAATGGTATGAAAATCTCGGTATGCGCTAGCTGCTACATAACAACGTTAAAGTGCAAAAGAGATAAAAAATCTCTCTCTTGAATCGCTCTCTTGGCCTTTAAACTTATGAGTGCGACTGAAATCGCATTTCTCGCATTTCTCAAGTCTCTCAGACTCTGCCCATGCTTTGCTATCGATCTACGGTAGTTGATACGCTGCTGCTGGAGTCAATGATTTTTGTTATAGTACTACGATTTGGTTAATTTTAATCATTTAAGTTTATTAATTAGTTATGTACCTTTTTAGTTAATATAATGCGAGCGTTGCTGGGCTGATTTACTAAACAATACCATTATTATTATTATTATTATTTAGTAAATCGGAACAGCTGCATTCGCATTATCGATTTTCCATAAATGTGGCGGTCGGTCGATATTTGTTAGTACCAACATGTTATAAGTTTGCTGCCAAATTTGAGACTTTTGAATTATTGCTGACAGCGGTGCACATTTCTGCAGTGCACGGGACTTACGCAAACAGAGTGCGATAAATGTTTTTACAATGGAAATAATTGATTTAAAAGTTTTCACTTGAATTAAGTAAAGACTTTTTACCACCCTTCCGCTATTTTCTAGATGTTGGAATTATTCTTCTAACTTCATCAAAAATATCTTGAAGGACGGGTGGCCGCCGTCGCCACTGGCGAGAAATGGGGGTCAAAGTCAAATAAGTGACATTATTTGTTTAGTTAGATCGGCTTCAAAGTCATTGTCATAGCCCTACCACAACAAATCATTAGACTCAACTATTTGGTTTCCACGGGAGGGAAGTTTGGGATACTCTGTTTTTGTGTATTTCTTACGGTTGACGAAAGTAGTCAAATTTAAGATAATGCACTTTTATTTAAATATTTCGCCGGGCAAGGCCGGCATATTTCCAGCTATAAATAATAACTAATTATAAGAATTTAAATTTAATGAAATTAAATTAAATATAGTTAGGAAATGCGAGCAACGCCGCGGGTATTAGCTAGAATATATATGTATAGTATTATCCTTCCAACTTCATGAAAAATATTTTAAAGGTCGGGTGGGCGCTCGCCACGGGCGATAAATGGGGGTCAAAGTCAAATGAGTGAGATTATTTGTTAAGTTAGATCGGCTTCAAAGTCAAAACTAAAGCCCTACACAACAAATTATTAAGCATGTGGCTCAACTATTTATGAAAGTTATACGGTATTCTTGTGCATTTTTTGTGGTTGACGAAAGTAGTCAATTTCACCAAAATGCATTTTAATCTAAATATTTCGCTGGGCAACGCTAACGTTATATCAGCTAGTAAGTAAGTATGTGCTAGTACAGAGTATTGAGACAATTTTAGACAGCCTTATATAGTTTATGCACCTCATCGTTTACGGCTGATGAAGAACTCTATTTCGTCTTCGACTGTTTTTCTGATTACTGACTGCGAACCCTAATTATTGCGAACTGCTACTGATGACGATCGGCTCCGACTTTTTGACTGCTCATATTGAGTCTTCTGCGAAGCCGAACAGACTTAATGAAATTACAGAAACAAACCTAGTTCCGTCTATTATTCAAATATTTTTTTTCCAAACTAACCAACTAACTTGTAGAATGACAAAACACGACCGAATCCAATAAAAGCTCAATACATGATTACTGAAATCACAAAATATTTTACCGATAAAGTGGTCATAGATATTTGGTTTCCTTACAGATTTGATTTTTTTCATGATACTAAATTTTGTTAACAGAATTAATATGTCCTTGAACGACCTATATTTGATTTTATGATAAAATTGAAAATAAGACTAATATTAAGATATGTTAATCCTGTTTCCAGGATACGGCGTCCCGAAAAAGTATATCCAACATTTTCTAGTTCAGCTAGATAATTATACTATGTTCCCGAAGGGAAAAATAGTATATTGGGTTTGCGAAATGTCCGTCTGTCCATCTGTCCGTATGAACGCAATTTATTGCCTTTATCTTTGAGCTAGAGCAACCAAACTTGGTAGACGTGTTGGTGTATATCCTCAATTTATGAAGTGTCGAGATCGACCTCCCACCCCCACCCACGCAATTTGGGGAAAACCTGTATCTTCCCTATTTTTAAAGCTATAGTCACCAAATTTGGCATACAGACCAATGTTGAGATTCCCGACAGATCTGCATCAAAAAATTTTGAACCACCATATGGTGATCTATTGTGTCCCCTCCTGAGCCTAAGGCTCACTCATCAACCCTATTTCCTGCATGAATGCAAGGATCTTGGTTGGATCGAGAGTATCTAGATCGTTTGTCTGAAGGAAAAACCCACCTGGGTATGTGCCTGTTTCTTCTTCTGGCAAGGGCAGTGCAATCTGTTAGTATGTGTGATGAGGTTTCAGCCTCCATTTCACAGAATCTACATGTTCCACTGCTTACAATTCCCAGCTTGCTTAGATGGTTTCTCAGTCTACAGTGCCCTGTTTAAAGGCTATTCTAAGTGATTACTTCCCCAATGGTATTAGTTGAGTGATCCTTGTCTGATCAAAGCTTCCTAAGAGTGACTTGGCCTGTCTTAGACCTGGTGTATTTCTCCAGCTTGACTGCCTTCTGTTGTCTTCTACTATCTATGTTCTATGTTCTCGTATTGTGTGTCTTCTATGCCACAAAACGGTTCTGGGTCTACAAAAGGTTTTCCTGCTCATATTCTTGCTCGTTCATTCGCTGCCTTGGGTATATGTTTATGCTCTGGGATCCATCTGCGGGCAAGCCTGTTGTTCCTGCCTAGGTGGTTTAATTTGGTTCGCACTTCTCGAACCAACTTCGATGTGATTTTTAACCTACTTAAAGCGATAATTGCTGCTTGACTATCAGATAGAATGGGTATGCTTCGTTTTGGTAGTTACGTTACGTAACTTACGTAGGATGTTGAATTCGTGTAGTTGTCTTAGGGTTCATGATATTTTGTCCGAGGAACTACCAACCCAAGGCCCGTGCCTTGGTTTTTTTAGGGAACCGTGGGTGTACCTCATGATTGTATGACTTTCCAAGGGATGCACGTCTTCTATCGACGTCCAATTCTATTTATTGCAAAGATGGACTTCGAAGTGACGCTCGAAAAGTAGTTCGTGACTCATTTCGTCCCTCTGTTGCGTAAGTAGTGGGAGTTCTCTTTTCAATCTATCGGCATCTTCCCTACTGATACCATATTTGCCCACTCCGATGGATGATATTCTAAGAGGCGTTGCCTTTCGTTATAGCTCAATCGTGTGATGGAGTGGAGTGAGCTCCATTAAGACTTCTAGGGCCGTTGTCGGACAGATGCGCATTGCTCCCGTCATACAGACGCAGGCCATTCTGTTCATTTTTTGTAGGTGCTTTTGCACGGTGACGAGCTGTGCTCTGTCCCGCCAGGCGATGACTCCATACGTGATCATCGGCCTAACTATCTTAAGGTATAGCCATCTTATTATACCAGGCGCTGTGCCCCACGATTTTCCGGTTATACTTCGGCAGGTATATAGTGCCCTAGAGCACTTATCTACTGTGCTCCTTACATGTGATGCAAAGTTTCATTTGCTATCAAGGGTAACTCCTATGTATTTAACCTCCCTGCTAGTTTCTAAGGGAGTTCCTGCTAGTATTATTGCTTCATTCTCTGCAATTTGTACCTTCTTGTGAAGGGGACTATGAGTGTTTTGGAAGGGTTCAGGTTGAGACCAACCTCCTTACACCAGTCGTATGTCGTCTTTAACCGTAGTTGTATTATGTTGCAGAGAGATTCCTAAAACTTGCCTCGGGCTATGATGACTTTATCATCGGCATATCCTTGGCATTCGTAGTTCGGTTGTTTGTCTACTAGAATGCTCCATAGCAAGGGAGACAGTATGCCCCCTTGGGGCACCCTCTTTGGTTGTCACTGTAACAGTGCTTTCTCCCACTGATGCTGTGGCCTGTCTGGATCTAAGTAGAAAATGAATCCATCTGCCAGTCACCATATCTACCCCTTTCCTGCGCAGGCATGCCTGAACAACGTCATGTGACGTGTTATGGAAATCGCCCTCTATATCTAGGAAGGCGCAGATATCTACCTCCTTGGTATCAACTGCTTTCCTCAGCGTTCTGTGCAGTTGATATAATGCCGTGTCTTTGGAGCGACCTACTCTGTATGCGTGCTGTGCTGGGTGCAGCGGACTCTTATATTGTCGTCCACCAGCTTTTCCAGCGTTTTCAGTAAAAACGATGTTAAGTTGATGGGTCTGAAGGTCTTGGGGTTGGTGATATCTTTCTTCCCGGCCTTTGGGATGAAGAGCACCCTAGCTCTGCTCCAGGCACTGGGTTTTTGACCCACTGCTGGGCTAATTGTAATTATTTTTCTGAGGCGTGATAGGAGTTAATCCTGACCCTGCTGTAGGAAGATTGGTGACATCTAGGGCTGGAAGTACCAAAAGCCCATTTTAGCCTCTCCATCGCAACTATAGACTTTGCGGTTACCGAGTACGTTGCTATAGTACGTGGCCTGGATTGATCTACAAGTTCGACGCTGTCATCCACAATAGCGATACTCCCTGGGAAGTGCGTTTCGAAAAGTAGTTCCAATTTATCCTTCTTATTGGAGGTGACTCCCCTTTCTTCTTCAGGACCAAATTGGGCTGAGGTGCTCGTTTTGAAAGCACTTTGTGCAGACGAGCGCCTTTATTTACACTCTGTACGGAATCACAGAAGTCTCTGTAGCTCTTACGTTAAGCTTTCCTTAACTCCTTGTTATAGGAGGTAAGAGTCTGACGGCAAAGATCCCAGGTATCATCCGCGTAGCTTTTCAAGGCGATCTTTTTCCCTACGTTGTCTCCCAAAGGGACAAATTTTTTCGAAGGCATGTAATATGCTTCTATTGATGCTATCAACATATTGATGCTATCAAGCTCGAGTGATAGATTTCATGTGATAGATGAATGTATAATTTCTCAGTTCGTTTTTCAAGGATTGCGAGCAGTTACGATAATATCAACACGCGACCTAAGGCTTATCAGGGTGATGTCTATGATTTCTTCCCCGACCCTAGTTACGAAGGTCGCTGATGATCCGACATTTCCTATCTGTAAATTATATTTAAATATAAAATCGAGCAGGCACTCACCTCTGGGATTAACATCCTTAGTTTCCCAAACGACGTGGTGCGCGTTGGCATCGCATCCCACGATGATGGGCAGTTGCTGCGCCCTGCAATATTCCACCAGACCACAAACTTCTGGGGGTGGGCAGTGCTCATCCCCTGCAAAATACTCCGACGCTACCACCGTGGTGGTGGCAGCGCCTATCGCCTGGATTGCGATTGGGACGCAGTCCCGGGTCAGGAATTCTGAAAGGATAGTGTTATTAGTGGCTTTCCTTACCATAATGCAAGTTTTTTGTATCGGGTCATTAGCTTGCTCCTCCACGTTTCTCCTCGGCCTTTTAAGACCGCTTACGGTATCGACCCGAAGCGGAAGTAGAGGTGATGCCCCCTTTCGACGATGATCTCCCGCGATATGTCGTCAATCCCTATGACGAACAGGGGTCCGCCCCCCTCGCTTCTCCGGGATAGTGCCCTCCACGAATCAGTCTCGATCTTGTTTTGGTTCCTCAGCAGACCGATCCGCGGTTCTTGGACAGAAGACCGTTATGTTGTGTGGTGGAAGCATACCATCTCCCGTTCCTGCGTCGAGAGGTACGCCCATCCACGAGTGTAGCCTCGGTGCTGCGCTCGTCACCCAAACGGCTGACCCTTCATTGGTTTCAGTCGATGACCAAGTGTCCTACTCGAAAGTGGATACCCGTGTAGAAGAGCGCAGTGTGCCATTCTGAAACTTCTATATCGTCGAGGACGGCCTTCTCCAGCGCGGATAATTCCCCGTGGCTGAGTGTTAGCTGGGGATAGTCAACGGGCATCACAGCAACCTTCAGGCAACCCGGAGCCGGGTGTGGAGAGTGTTCTTGCTCATATTTCCCACGAGTTGCGGAGAAATATGCGGTCCACCCAAGGCTGGATAGAACAGGCGATCGGCACTTGCCTGAGCCCACGACTGAGCTAGTTTTTTAACCGGGGCCCCCAGCCAAGCCGACCCTCAGCACGGCCCGTATGAAGCCTTCGTCCGGCCCTGGGTGAGATATGCCGGGATAAGATGATGTTAGGTAGATGGTGTGTGTATAGGGGGTTGTGTGAGGCTATGTTTGAAAGACAAAACTGACCTCGGCAGGTCGTTCGCTATCTGCAACCCGCGACCTGCATGGTAGCCTCAACGAGGCCCCTTCAGAACCATTTCACTAGTTCTTTATCCCACCACCCGTGGTAGTGGCGGGTCTTCGAACTCCACCACAGTTGGTCAAAGCATGTCATACGAGGTGACTTAATGACACGAGTAGTGCCTAGCCACGCAAGCGACTAGGATAGTGTCCTAGGTTCAAACACTGGACCCCCATTGAGATAAATACTTTTCCTGGGCTGACGGTCAATGTATTCTATCACACAAGTACGCAGACTGAAATCAAGTTGAAATGGCTGGCAGGGTAATGCTGTTTCTACCTCCGTTCCGTTTAAACTTGGCAACTGTCCAAGCACGCTCAATGGTGAGTGTTTGTTAAGTAAAGGCTTTCATGTGACATTCCTGACTAACGTGGATCCTGCTCTGAACATGCGTCCCCATAGAGGCACATATCAACCCTCGCATGGCCTCCCTGCATGCCTTGCATAACCATGGAATCAAACACGACTAAACAACGACTAAAGAAAGCGACTTGGAGTTGGGGCCCAAAAAAATTAGTAATCAGACAACTCCATCGATGATAGGAGGAGAAAACACTATCCCCTTATAGGATGAATGCAGTGCGTTCAAGGATCAGCAGAATGGCGTGATCGCCAGTTGCTGGTCAGCCAGCGGTAAGTTTACAAAAAGGCACGGCGCAGAGACAATTGGGGGATCAGCCCCGAAACCTTGCTCTCTGCGAGCTTGGCTAGCACGACGCCGTCTTCAGTACCCCAGACGAGGCACAAGTGGTTAAAAAATAGCAGGAGTGAACCCAAAACGACTAGAGTTAAGAAGTCTCGCCCAGACGCTATTGCCAATCAAGCTAAGGAGATTAATGCTACTCTGAGCTACTTCAAAAAGTTAAGGCCTATGAAAATCTGACCAAGTTTTGTAAGGCGGTAACAAATATGAAGAGGACGCGGATAGAAGAACTTCTACTGGAGCTTGCGGAGACAACCTCGCACAAAACCCCATCGTATAGATATAGAGTGCAATGATATGGAGGAGGACACTACCAGCGAGCAAATCTGGCAGGCATTGAAAGAACAATTGCAGATGGTATATGTAGCGCCGACTGATACCCATTTGAGAAGATCGTATGGCCATACACAGATAGCAACAATAAAGGTGCCTGCAGCAGCTGCTCAGAAAGCTCTGAAAGCAGGGACTCTTAGAGTCAAATGGGTTAGTATCAGACTCCGGGTTAAAACATCCCTCTTGATGTGCATTAGATGCTTGGGATTCGGATACCTCGCCAGAGATTGTAAGAGCGATACAGATCGCTCTATGCTATGTAGACGCTGCGCAACAGAAAGCAACTTGACAAAAGACTAGTCAATATCCAGACTGCATTTTCTGTAAGGTGACGGATTCGGGAGTAGCAGGGCACCTGCTACTTGTTACGAAACACGCTCTTTCTAAACAACAATAAACTGCACACAGCTGAATCTTAATTAATGTGAGGCCGCACAGGCGCTTTTGATAAAGTCAGAGAAAAGAACATCGCAATCATATGTGAGCCATATAAGCCAATAAATTATTGTGGATGCCTAGCATGTAGGAGCGGTAAGTCAGCAATATGGTCGCTCAAAGTACCACCTAGGGAGACGCAAGCAGAGCATGATGGGTTCGTCATGGCCAAAGTTAACGGAGTCACATTCTACAGCTGCTATGCTGGACCGTCCTGGGCGCTCGAGCAGTTCCAGAACATGCTGGAAAATATCGCAGTTGATGCACTCGGAAGAGCACCCATAGCTATTGGCAAGGGAGATGACGGAGTTATATAATTGGCATGCGTGCAACAGCGGCGTGCCTCCAACTTAAGCGATGGCTATATGGCAAGCGAGGTGGAACACGCCATCCAAAGTGAAATGGACCCATAGACCGATACCAACTCTAGAAGAACGGACTTGACTTATGTCAGGTGAACTCAATTTCCACTTCACGTAATTTTTTTCAGGCCACGGAGGCTTCAGGCTTCATATACCTGTTCGAGTTTAAGCATGAACTAACTCCAAGGTGCCCAATTTGTCACACCTTCGATGAAGACCAGGAATACGTCCTCTATCACTGCCGTAGATACAGGACAGGCGCAGACGCAGTTCCTTCACCAGAGGAGCAAATTAAATGTATGTTGGAGGCGCAAAATACCTGGAGACAGACATGCCAGCTTAACATAACGATCAAATGTGCGGAAGAGAGCAACGAATAATGGAGAGTAGCAACTCATCCCTACAGAGGGGCACTTAACGAAATTTCCGCGCTGAAGTGGGTGTGTGTTGGGTGTGAGGGGGAGGGCATTTCTTTGTACATAGGTTCCGACGTAGTCGTGGAATCGTGCATGGGGTTGGCATGGGCCAGCAGTATTTTGATAAGATCTGTGGATGGTACACAGGAACCTACATTCCAAATTTTGTGTCTCTAGTTCTTATAGTTGGTGAAGCGTTCATACAAGCAATATGGGACGGACTGATCGGCGGATGGACAGACAGATAGGTAGACCGACAGAGCTAGATCGACTCTGCTATTAATGCTGATAAAGAATATATACTTTACTAGCAGGTTATACCCCGGCCTTTCCCTTCGAAATAATTAGCAGGTTATACCCCGGCCTTTCCCTGCGAAATATTTACATGCACGTTTCAGTATATTGAATTTGCCTACTTCGTCAACCGTAAGATATACACAAAAGTATCGTATCACAATTTCCCATTCCTTGAGGGTAGGAAACTAAATAGTTGAGCCACATGCCTAATATTTCTTGTGTACCGCTATGAAAATGTCTTTGAAGCCGATAAAACTAAACAAGTAATCCCACTCATTCGTCCTTTACTTCCATTTCCCGCCCGTGGCGACGCGTAGAAGTAGGGTTTCTAAAATTATTTACATTTGAAGCCAATCCCAAGAATAATACTAAAATTCCAGACCAAACCTTTCCAACTATTTTCTGTCCGTTGTGTTGCCCGCAAAGTACCGAGCTTTTAGGATTTTATTTAGCTTTGGAAATTAGTGTGAAGCAATTCGCATGGTAAGCAATAATGCTGAATTCCAGACTTCACCCCTTTTCCAACCATGGGCGTACATTTTTCAAAATCGTTAGCACATGTGTCGAATTATTTAATGTGAGGTGCCTTAAAAATTAGTTTCATATAATTGGATGGTAAACAGAAAAGTTTGAAAAATGAGTTTAAAGCCAATCGGACGATAGTCAAAAAAGTTTCATACAACAATTTACCGAGAATTTTCCGACCTTGGGGGTAGATTTTCCTAAATCTTTGAGCACAAAGCCTCTTATGTTTATATATAGAGCCTTGAAAATGTGTTTGAAGCCAATCGCATGAAAATTAAAAGTGGCGAATTCCAGAGTTTTCCACCAATTATCCGACAGTGTGAGTAAATTGTCCAAAATCGGCGATACAGGTGTCAAATTATTTAATATGTAGAGTTTTGAAGCCAATCCGACGATATTACAAAAAGATTCATTCCCCTTTTTTCGTGAAATTTCCGATCTTGGGTGTATATTTTCCTAAATCTTTGATCACCGCGCCTATTATGTGTGTATGTAGAACCTTAAAAATAAGTTTGAGCTAATCGCATTAAAAATGAAAAATGTTGATGCCAGAACCACCGTTTTTTCCAAAATCGGCTGGACACATATCGAATTATTTTAGGTGAAGTGCTTTGAAAATGAGTTTGAAGGTGATCGGACTAAAATTAGACTTTTGCCCAAACAACCTTGAGACCCCCATTTTCCGCCCATGGAAATGGGTGGATTTTCCAAAATCGGTGAAATATGTGTCAAATTTATTTTTGTGTAGATCTTTGAAAATGAGTATGAAGCCGATGGGATGGTTAACGAAAAAGTTTCATACAACAGTTTTCCGCGATTTTCCACGCTTGTGGGTGGAATTTACCAAAATCCCATCTTAGTGAGCACTTTCATCATAGATGAAACCTACTGTGAAAATTTCAGCATCCTAGCTCTTACGGTTTGGGCTGTGCGATGATTGCCAATCACTCAGTCAGGACGAACTCTTTTATTTTCGTAGATGGAACCTACTGTGAAAATTTCAGCATCCCAGCTCTTATATATTAATCTTATGTATATATGTGAGGGTGTGTCAAATGTTGTTGTTGTTATAGGTCTTACCACGTGATCGAGCAATATCAACTCAAGTATTATTTGTTGAGACAAGTCTTTTCTGTATTAAACTTTATTTTCAGTTGCCCCATTGAATATTAGATTACTAGGGGCATATCAGCCGTTATCAGCTGGAAGAAGATATGATCTTTTATGCCAAAGTGCTGGATCCAGGCCTCCTGCTGTAATAACTTGGTGGCAAAATGGCGTCAGACTGGAGAAGACCACCGAAACTGTAAGTCACAATTGCATGCTTATAGCTTATACAAGCAAGTAAAATAATTTAAGGTTTGATATTTATAATTTCTTTCTTTTCATCATCGATATATCGATACCTGCGATCAGCTGTGTTTTTTTGCGCTCCACATTTAAATTTAATTATCTACAAGCCTAACTATCCTTTCGGTCTCATAAAGCGTTAAATCTCTTGATCTTTTCCTTCTAAAGTGCCTTACCATTGTGTCAAGTGTTATCAGTTGTGCATTGTAAGTTTATTTGCATTTTAATTTCTTACGTGGCGTCTGTGCTGTCTTTGTTGTTGTGCATTTCAGTTTTTGCGCGCGGCGTCTCTGCTGTGTTTTGTTATTGTGATTTTCGTAATTTCTTCTTTTGTGCTTTGCCTGCGTATTCTTCCAAATCGAATACTCTCTATTGCTTTGTAAACGTTGTTTGTTTACTTCTGAACTTCTCATTTAACTCATTTTGAGTGCTTTTAATTTGCTCTTTTGCTGTTTACTAATATTTTCGAATAACCCAGTAGACATGTCGTGTTGCAGTAAGTCCTGCTCATTTAAGTCGGCGGCTGATTCTCCTCAGCCTCAATTTATTGATTGCTGGTTGTGTGAGAATATGATGCATGCTAAGTGCGCGGGTCTTACTGGTCGTGAATGCGATAAAATCAACTCTGCTGCTAAGAAGCGCACGGGCGGCCTGAAATGGTCTTGCCCGTCGTGCTATGGTATGCAGGCTGATTTTACCAAAATGTACAACTCTGTCCGCACTCAATTCCTTAAATTGAGTAAAGTAGTTAAGACTCTATCCGGTGATTTTGACTCAAGCATTGAGTTGCTAAGCCAATTCAAGTTTGAGTCGCCACCAAATCGCCGGATAGATAATCAATTCTTATCTGTCCCCTCACTACTACCCTCTTCATCTACTTTACCTTCACCTAATATCAGTTCTACCCCCCCTATACTTGATGTTTCGCCATTACTTTCTCTTTCGCCTTCTCGAAGTAATTTTATTAATATTTCTCCCTCCCCATCACCCGTGGCTGCACCCGCTGCTCCTTTAATCGATACTTTACCGACTATTGGAGCCGCGGTTAAGGACTCTAGTCGTAAAAGTAAACCCTCCCGTATCCTTGCTCTCTCTCCAACTATTAGAAATGTAGAACCATCGAATTCTCCTTTACTTCCTACGCTTTCTGTTGTAGCGCCCCGTAGACAAGTATTTGTGTCTAGACTTTCTTCTGACACAACTTGTGAATCTGTAGCTTCCTATATTACCAGTAGAACTTCTGCTAATATATTAGTAACTAAATTCAACTTTTCCGCGCCTCGCGAAATTTCCTCTTTTAAAATTAGTGTACCCGATGATGCTTTTTCAATTATTTGCGATTCAAATTTCTGGCCTCCTCATATGATTGTTCATGAGTTTAAGCCAAAAAAGCGAATGCAACCACCTCCTGTAACCCTATCTCTTCATAATACTTCCCAAAATATTTCTATTAACTCCAAAAAACTAAACTTTTTGTCCGATTGTGTTACTATTCAATACCAAAATGTTAGGGGCCTCCTTTCTAAACTCCAACACCTGTATTTGAGTAGTACTGCTTTTGAATCTGACATTATCGCTTTTTCTGAGACTTGGTTAAACTCTACCATTTCTGACTGCGAAATATTGTCAAATAAATTTATAACTTTTAGGCATGACCGACCGACTAGACGAGGTGGTGGCGTTCTAATTGCCGTCAATACCACATTTCAGTCGGAATTGTTATCCCTAAATTGTTCTGCGGATGTTGAAATAGTTGCTGTAAAAGTTACTCTTCCATCATCTGTTCTCTATATTACCTGCTCATATATTCCTCCTGCTTCTGAT
The DNA here is from genome assembly GCA_035043065.1 of Hirtodrosophila confusa. Taxonomy (NCBI): domain Eukaryota; kingdom Metazoa; phylum Arthropoda; class Insecta; order Diptera; family Drosophilidae; genus Hirtodrosophila; species Hirtodrosophila confusa. Next base: position 224,477 of record JAWNNI010000201.1, read on the forward strand.
TTACAAGTTTATATGCAACATATAGGCTGTTTTAACGAAGTATTTTCCCAAGCGCGTGACATTGACTCAATTGTTGTGCTGGGTGATTTCAACTTGCCTGCCATAGCATGGTCTTTTGTCAACTGCGCAAATTATCTTACTCCCTCCTCTCAGCATGACTTCTTAGACTGTCTACTAGACTTTCCTCTTTACCAAATTAACACTATAACTAATAACTTAAATATAATATTAGATCTTGTTTTTACTAACGACTATCTAAATGCTTCCATCTCCAGGTCAACTCCCTTATCTGTGCCTGAAGATTTATATCATCCTACATTAGAAATTTCTCTTTATTTTTCTAACCCTTTTAGCTCACCTTCCATTTCCTCTGAGCCATTTCGTTGCTTTCGCAAAGGTAATTTTACCTTGCTAAATCAACTGATCTCTGCAACTGATTGGTCCTCGCTTGACAACGCAGTTGACATTGATTGCGCTCTTAACTCATTCTATGTAACACTTAACTCTCTATTAGACATATGTATTCCTAACTCTTCTCGCAAATCTAGTTGTGTTAAGCCCCTTGGCTTACGCCCAGACTCTCCAACTTAAAAAATATTAAATCTAAATATTTTAAAAAGTTTAAGATGTCTGGTTCTCTTAGTCTCGACCTATCTAAATATTCTATCGCTAAATCTAACTTCTCTCTTCTTAACTCACAATGTTACTCGGAATATATCGCCCGATGCAAAAGTCAATTTGCATACAATCCTAAACTTTTCTATTCTTTTGTTAACTCTAAACGTAAATCTTCACGTCTTCCTTCTTCTTTCTTTTTTGGCACTGAAAAAGCATGCAGTGACTCAACTGCTGTGAACTTATTTGCCAAATTTTTCCAATCCACCTATTCATCTATTCCTCTTTCTAACACATCCTATCCTATTTCTTCTTCTAATAATATTGTTGTTCCCACTATTTCCGCATTATCCCTTCTATCTGCTATTAAGTCCGTAAAACATTCTTACTCTCCTGGGCCTGATCATATTCCAAGTTGTGTGTTAAAGGAATGCAGCTCTTCTTTAACTCTTCCCTTACTTAAACTTTTTAATCTTTCCCTTACTACTGGAGTCTTTCCATCTCTTTGGAAAGACTCATATATCATACCTCTACATAAAAAAGGTAGTAAGTCTGATATTTCTAATTATAGAGGTATTGCAAAGTTGTCTGCTATCCCAAAATTATTTGAGAAAATTATTACAGAAACTTTGCAGCATCTCTGTAAATCTATAATTTCTTCATCCCAACATGGATTTATAAAGAGTCGGTCTACTACGACCAATTTACTAGAGTTTTCATATATTATAAATGTTGCATTCCAAAAGAAAATGCAAACTGATGTCATTTACACTGATTTCAGTAAAGCATTTGACTCTGTAAACCATGATCTTTTGATTTATAAACTTAATTGTATTGGTTTTCCTATCTCTGTTCTGTCTTGGATTTCTTCTTATTTAAAAAATAGAACCCATAAAGTTCTACTTAGATCTTCAATTTCTAAACCTGTTTTCGTAACTTCTGGTGTACCCCAAGGTCCTTTATTATTCACACTTTTTATTAATGATCTTCCATCTATTTTATTACACTCTCATATACTCATGTATGCAGATGATGTAAAACTTATTCTATCATTTAATAATCCTCTCCAAACCAAACTACTTCAACGTGACTAAAACTCTATGCAACTGTGGTGTTTGGCTAATCATCTTCCTCTTAATTGTTGTAAATGCATGTTTATGACATTCAGTCGATCCAAGCCCTATCTCGGTAACTATTCTATTAATAACTTTCCCTTAAAACGTATTACCTCTGTTAAGGACTTAGGTGTCACTTTCGATTCTAAACTTAACTTCAACTTGCATATTTCCTCAATTTTTAATGTTGCCAAGGGTGTACTTGGATTCATCAAGCGTTGGTCGAAGGAATTTAATGATCCTTTCACCACAAAACTGCTCTATGTGTCGCTCGTACGCCCTATTCTGGAATACTGCTCATGTATATGGTCTCCTCAATACAAAAATAGTGAGATCCGTATTGAGTCAGTCCAGAAGCAATTTTTATTATTTGCCCTACGTAGTTTAAATTGGGATCCTAATCTTCGTCTGCCATCTTATCCCAGTAGACTCTTACTTTTAAATCTTCCGACATTAGCTAACCGTAGAATAACTCTTGGTGTGGTTTTTGTACATAAGTTGATTAGTGGCGACATAGATTCTCCCTTTCTTTTAAGTCGTCTTAATTTCTCTGTCCCTTGTAGACCTACTAGGAATTTTATTCCCTTATCTCTTTCTATATGCACTACTGATTACGCTTTACACAATCCTTTTCGTGTACTATGCACACTGTACAATTCTGTTTTTCATGTTTTCTCCTCTGAACTCTCTCTTCCCTCCATTAAGCTTGCTCTCTTGAATCACCTACGGGTAATCTCTGGCCAATCCCAGCTGTGAGCAGGGGCGCAGCTTGCCAGTGTGGCAAATAATCTTCCCCCGTCGGGTCGGAGATTGCCCATTCGATGTCCCCCTTTATTTCCTATTTCCTATTTTCTACTCTATAACTCTTTTATTCTTTCCCATCCCTACCCGTTCCTAGATCATTTTTTCCTTAATGTAATCTCTAACCAACCTCGCTGTGAGCTGGGGCACAGCTTGCCAGACTGGCTAATAAGACTTTCCCCACCGGGTTGGAGATTTCATTTCATTTCATTTTTCCTACTGTCTTTCTTTATTCACTATCTTGATATAGGCTTTAATAACGCCACCGGCAATTCTTTGCTGTGAATAGGGGCATAGCTAGCCGGACTGGCAAATAAACTTCCCCCAACGTGCTGGTGTCGTTATTAGATTTCAATTGTAATTCAATTGTAAACTGTACAAAAAACTTAATCAGGATCAGGATAACCAAGTTAATTGCTCTAGTTTTAAGGGTATAAAATGATGAAGAAGCTGCAATGATTCTTGTATGTAAAAAACTCCACTTGCCCGATTAATAGATATAGGATATACCATCACCATTTACATATACCATTTACCAAATTATAAAACTTCGATTTAGTAAGTTTGGAAATGTCATAAGGGTATGACACGACATTAATGGTGTGAGTTGTATTTATTATATAATATTAATTAATTTAATATTAATTTTGAAGTAAAAGGCTTTTTCGGTAGAGTGAGCGAAACAACAACATGGGGCTCTAATGGCCGTATGACACGACATTAATAATGTTAGTTTTATTTTTATTCATTATGAGCAGTCAGGTGTGGTTTGTCAAACCGGACGCACGTTCGATCGCATCGTTGCAGTGACAAATTGTTTTCGCGCATAAGACAAAACAAACAAAAACAAAATAGAGAGATCGACTAGCAGAGCCGGCGCCACTATGTCACCGCAGGTGATAAGAAAGGTGCCATAAACAGACTCTGGTCAGCGGCAGAGCAACAACAACTATTACTCACCGCTCCAAGCATAAGATGAACCAACGGTAAATGACGAAAATTGTTCTGAAATTATTGTCAACAAAACCAAAGTTTATGTACCTCCAATTACGGTACTAAAAATCAGTATAGAACAATTGCATACCATGTACAATTTACTTAAAATCAAAGACTACTCCATCAGAAAAATTTCTATAGGAGTCCGATTGTACAGTGTGGACGGCAAAGATTTTGCTATAGTCTGCACCCATCTGCAAAGCGGCAAGCATGAGTTCTTCTCCTTTACAAACAAGCACAGTTGGCCGTACAAAGCTGTGCTCACAGGCCTCGATGATAAGAAAGCTAAGGTTGTTAAGATCCAGCTTATCAGCATGGTTATCAAATGCATGGACGTCAAACTTATCTGAAGAAAAAGACCAAACAACAGTCTCCATTCGCTGCACTTGGTTTACTTTGTAAACAAGTCCATCAGTCTCAACATGCTGAAAAAAAATTACTCAGTCATCGACCAGAGTCAAATGGGATTACCAAAAGCGAAGAAGTAACTCTCTTACCAAGTGCTATAACATGCCAGGCATGGTTCAACCCACTGTGCGGTCAAGGCATATTGTATGATTTGCGCAGGAAACTACAAAACAATCGGCTTTAAAGATAACTTGCTCGTCAACTGTGCCAACTGTGACGGCACCCATAAATCTAATTCTATAGATTGTCCAGGCAGAATAAACTACATCAAGTTGCGAGATAAAGGTAAACCCAATGCGAGGGTCGTTAGGAAAGCCCCACAGTCGCCACAGCTAAACTGTTTTTCAGCTTTCACTAATCTTAATGGGCAGACAGCACAATCGATAAAGTCATCCTGGTCGAGGCCACAGGAATAAAGTTGTACTGACTGGAGGAACTAAAAACTCTTACTTTTGAGCTAATTAGCAAGTTAAGCAATTGTAAAACAAAGACTGAACAACTCAAGGTTATAACCTTAATTGATAATTAATTAAATTAGCAATCATAGCGTGGAATGTATGTATGTATGTATGTGTTAAGTAATTTTCTTTGCGACCACAATATAGACGTTTGCCTACTCTTTGAAATTTGGTTGAAAAACGCCATTTCATTTAAGAAATGTAACTATAACTGCTATAGAAACGACCGAACGACCGAACCCAGAGCACACCTATATTCCTGCGTGAGTCGTGGACATCCATCGACCCTAGATATATTTCTCAAAAATCACCCACAACATCTAGCAAGTCCGCCAGTAATAAACGCACTTAGTTTAGATCACCTTCCAGTGCTACTAGAAGTTACTGACGATCCGCCTTTCGCTAACAACTTCTATTGCTACGATACAAAAAGAGCAAATTGGGTAAGATTCTCTCTTGTTTTTAACGTATCACTCCCTCATAGAGAGCCCAACTCTGTATGTCATCCACATAATATTAACGATATGATAGATATCTTTAGTGAGGTCTTCCGTAGAGCCAAAGATTTGAGTATCCCTAACAGACGAATTGAATTCACCACAAAGCCGCTGCCACAGACTATCCTTAATTTAATCAAAAGTAATGTCTTCGTTATATGCTACCTGCTGTATGTGTGCTACTATTCGCCAAAAAGTATTACCGAGCTCGGTCGTTGGGACATTGAGAATATGGGATTTGCAGGCGTTCGATTGAAGACTCGATAAATGTAAGACAAGGTGCGCAAAATACGAAATTAAGACGAAGATCGATTGATGAGGTCGTTAATGATGCTTGTATCTTGTGTTGACTCGTTGCATAGGAGGATTGCCTTCTGCTCCACTTCGATGAATGCCTTTGTTTGAAAGGGTGAGAGCAAAGGTTCGCTTAGACGTGGCCATTCGATTTTCGGCTGTTTGAGGAAAGCAGGTCCAGTGAACCACATGTTGGTCTGAAGATCTTCCACGCTACAGCCGCGGGATACAATATCCGCAGGGTTTTTAGCCGTTGATACGTAGCGCCATTTGACATTACCCATGTTCTGCTGCAGTTCCGATATCCTGTGTGACTCAAACGTTGGTAGCACTGATGCGTGCTTGCTCATCCATTGCAAAACCGCTTTTGCGTCAGTCCAGAAGTAGACCTTGTCGATGTACGGATCAAGCTTATGTTGGCATTTTCGGAACGTTCTGTCGAGTAGTACAGCTGCACAAAGCTCAAGTTTTGAAATTGATTGAACCTTAATTGGTGCAACTCTTGATTTCGCGATGAGTAAGCTTACGTTGATCGTTGATCTGTGTGCGTACATATATGCAGCATCCGTATCCACGCTTGGAAGCATCGGCGTACCTGACGTACCTGCAAAACGTGGAATCTTTAGTTTTGAAATATTCTGAAGATCTAAAATTAATTTACTCCACGATTTTAGTAAATCATCTGGAAGACGCTCATCACACGACAAATTTCTGATAACAATATCCTGCATGAATATCTTGAGTTTTATGATAATTGGCGAAATAAGCCCCAGAGAGTCAAATACTCTTGTGACTGTTGATAACACAGTACGTCTCGTTGCTTTACTATTAACGTTAAATTCGTTGCGAAAGATAAAAACGTCAGCTGATGGTTTCCAAGTTATGCCTAGCGTTTTTGTTGAATCCAGCTCATCAAGTTGCAGAGAAATTTCACCTGCAGGTGACTTTACGAGATGTGGTGAGTTACTGTTGAATTTGGTCATCGTCAACCCAGCTTTGTTGAGTAAACCTATAATTTGAGCCTTCTTCTGCAGCACGTTTTCACGATCGTCTCCACCTGTTAAAAGATCATCCACGTACAGATCCGTACGCAGAATAGCAGCTGCTTGTGGAAATTCTGCTTCGTACAAATTGGCAATGTGAAAAAGGCTGCGAATTGCAAGAAATGGTGCGGCTGAGACACCGTATGTCACGGTGTTTAATTGATATGTTTACACACTATCAGTTTCATGCTCTCTCCACAATATTAGTTGATAAACTCTGTCGCTCTCGGCTATTACAAACTGCCTATACATTTTTGTAATGTCTACTGATAGCTCATCGAGATGAAGTCGAAACGCGAGTAGCGTTGTTATCAGGTCCTGCTGAATTGTAGGGCCTACCATCAACAGTTCGTTTAGAGATGTGCCGGAATTCGTTTTGACACTTGCGTCAAAGACTACACGAAGTTTAGTTGTTAGGCTCTCCGGCCGATCCACACAATGGTGAGGAATATAGAAATGCGGTTGCTTCCTGTCTATTATGTTAAGAGGTGACATATGGCCTAGCTCTGTGTACTCGTTCATAAACTGCACATATGCCTCTTTCAATTTCAGCCTTCGTTCGAGCATGAAGAATCGGTGCAAAGCGCTCTGGTAGGACTGGCCAAGCCTTTGTGGTGCATCCTTGAATGGAAGGCTCACCTGTATGCGATTATCCGGATTGACTGACACCGTGGTAACATAGTGATGTTCGCATCTTTGTTCTTCTTCTGTGAATCTTTGAGGCGCCGTCGTATACTCCTCAACTTCCCAAAAGCGCTGCAACAGATTATCGAGTGAAGACTGTTCTTGCACTAAATTGCATACGTAGCTAGGCGTCTTCGGTATGTTGGTGGTGTTGCCACCCACTATCCAGCCAAAGGCTGTGTTGATTAGTAAAGGCATGTTTTTTCCAATTGTGCACTTTCCGTCACGGATGGCGTCGAAAAAACCTTGAGTGCTGATTAGAATATCAATCTTATTTGTTTGATTAAAGTGTGGGTCGGCTAGAGCCACCCCTTCCGGCAAAGTCCACTTTGCAATGTCGATTGGCTCACTTGGTTGACTGGTACAATTTTGATTTGATCGCCGCAAAGTTTGATGAGCATTCGAAGTCAGATATGCGTGACTTTAGTGTTGCGAAAACGTTGTAGTTGACTTGAGGACAAACATCGGAAATGCCACTGATCGCTTGTGTCACCCGACATTTGTCTAACTTCAGTGATCAGGTTAACTTCAGAGCACGAGTCTAAGAGCGCGCAACCTGGTTGAAATTCGCCGCATTTGTTCCTGATATGAACTATAGCCGTTAGAATTATGCCTCTCTCTGCAATGAGCGCGACATTCGCTGTAATTTGTTGGCTTGGTTCTAAGTGATCCTGAACCACGGTGTTGAGTGAGGCGCTTGTTGAAGGCGTGCCAATTTACAGTAAATACAAATGGCGTTTGTTGTTACAAATGGCTGATTGATCTTATTTCGATTTTTGTTTACTCTCAGTTTCGCTGAAACTATTCTTGATTAATCCACTTAATCGATAAATTGGCAACGATGTGTGAGAGTCTAGCAGCAATCGTTCCAATTTGGTAATTTGTCAAAGGAATGGTTTTCATCATAGTTCAATCTTGTATCTGGATCGAGCTTAGAGAGCAGTATGTTAATCATGATCGCATTCATGATGTTGGTTGCAGAATTTAAGGACATGAGAGAACCTCGAATGGCAGACGCTGTATCCATTAGCTTTCACAGCTCTGCAGAATCTGGTTTATTAATTGGTCTTAGACTGAATAAGCATTGAATGTAATCTAGAAATATCAAAACATTATTATCGTAGCTTTCTGCTAGCCGACGTAGGTCCTTTGTATAATTTTCTTCCGTCACATGATATGCCTGTACTACATCTAGTGCAGGCTCCGATAAGCAATTCAATAACTAATTGAACTTGTCAATTGAAGAAATCGTCGCATCCTTGTGAACTAAATTCGTAAATGCGCTAATAAACCGCTTGTAGTTTGCGTATTTACCATCAAATTGCGGCAACTTTAGATTCGGCAACCTTGAGTGATGTGTACTTGGTAGCACAGCAGTATTCAGAAAACTTGGTTCCGATATGCTGGCACGACGATGTTTTTCCATTAGCATTTTTATTTTGCCTTTCCCCGATGTAAATTGCGTTTCTAGATGTTCTGTGCCGTCGTCAGCATAATGCAACTCCTCGATGCTCGTTTGCAAGTCACAGAATTGCCGAAAATATGAGTCCAAAATTTGCAACTTGCGCTCAAGTGTTCCCAATTCTGCATCTTCCCCTCCTTCTCAACTCTAGCTAACGATATGATAGATATCTTTAGTGAGGTGTTCCGTAGAGCCAAAGATTTGAGTATCCTTAACAAACGAATTGAATTCACCACAAAACCGCTGCCACAGACTATCCTTAATTTAATCAAAAAAAGAAATATCTGACTACTAACTGGATAAGGTATAGACACCAAGCCGACCTCATCCTATTCAAATGGCTAAATAACCTAATCACCAAAGCAATGCTAGACTTTCGTTATAAGTCCTGAAATATCGCTCTCCCATCCTTAGATGAAGGTTCTTCCCTCTTTTGGAAACATTCCAAAATTACCAGGAGGAAGTAGTGAAAGACACCAACCTTAACAACAATAATCGTTATGCTACTGGCGAAGAGAAGGCTGAGGCGCTTGCAAAGCAAACCAGCCTGCTGAGTTGGTCTCCAAATCAGTCTTCTGTCGTCAGTCAGCAAAATCCTGGAAAAGTAATTAGGGACAAACTAACCTATTTCAGCGAATCTAACAGTATTCTTCCATTTCAACAGTTCGATTTCCGCAGAGAACACAATACAGTGCAGCCGCTAATTTGAATCAAAAAAATTAACAAAAGCAATCTTGCTAGATACAAATCAACTGGTATGGTACTGTTAGACATTAAATGCAGGTAAATTGTAGTTGTTTTTATATAGGCCTAGCTCAATATAGATTTAGAGTTTGGATTAGCGAGAAATTATTCGTTCGTTACAATTTTCTTTTTGTACAACTTTTGTTTCGTGTTCATTGGCAAGAAGTTCTATATCTAATGAATTTGGCGGTAGGCGTCTAACACACCCACAAAGAAATGTTAGAGACTGTTAAGTTCATTCTGTTAGTTATGCTAATGAGTTGCCAGACTGGTTGGGACTTAACATTTCAATATTCGATAGCTTGACTGCCAACTAAAACAACTTAATTAAGTTAAAATTTATAATATATCGCGATCTCCTTATACATACAGGACTGCGAGTAATTTCAATTTATATCAGACGGTAGTGGAGCTATCTTATGAATTGGCCTACGTAGATGGCCCTTGGTTGACTTAAGGTCTACTACTCGAACTCGGCCATCATGTCCAACAATGGCAGCCGTCACTCGTGCGAGGTTCCACTGCTGCGGTGGTGCATTGTCTTCATGCACTAGGACAAGTTGGCCGACCTTGATGCTGGGCTGAGGGCACGTCCATTTGGTTCTCTTCTTCAGAAAGGTGACTCGCTGCCACCGCGTTAGATAGCGCAAATTTGATTAATCGTCACCTGGTGTATCGAGTTGCTCATCGGGTGCCGCGAGTAGTGGCGATCCAATGAGTAAATGTGCTGGCGTCAAGACTAAGTTTAGTATCGGACAAGAGTTTAGTATCGCTTCAACCTCGGTGAATGTAGTCAGCAATTCTTCGTAAGTCAAGTTAGCTTCAGCGATGTTTTTCAGCAGCATAGTTTTTGCAGATTTCACCGCGGCTTCCCAGAGGCCACAAAAATGTGGCGCTCTTGGGGGAATGAAGCAGAACTCGAAGCCCTTGTAGGCGCTGTAGGTGTGGAGCAATTCTCTGGCGCTTTCATCAAGTATGCGTTTTTTGAAGTCGTTTAGTTGTCCTGCTACACCCACAAAATTTGTCGCATTATCGCAATAAATGCGCTTTGGTAGACCACGGCGTGCGATGAACCTTCGGATACATGATAAAAAGGCATTAGTTGTGAGATCTGTGACTAACTCAACGAGAATAGCCTTCGAGGCAAAACAGACGAAGATTGACGCATAAGTTTTTTATGGGGACTTTCTTCGGATCTTATATGATGTCATAAATGGTCAGGGTGTCCTGCGACTAAAAACGGGCGTTCGCCGTGAAGACGATCATATGGGAGGCTTCCCATGAGTTGGTTCATCAGACGATGCTTATAGTGGAAACGGTGTGTGCAGGCATTTATTACCCAGAGCTTCTCACACAGCAACGAAAGTAAAACTTTGGGGCCCGCGTGAAAATTGCGTCTATGTAAAAATTTTACATAAAGTCGCGTGAACCGATGAGATCGAGGTAGAATGGCTGGAAATTTGGCATCAAATGGCAGCCCAGAGTTAGTCAATCTTCCACCCATTCTTACTACGGTGATTGTTGCGTTGGTTAATTGCATGCTTTGAAGAAAAGGAGCGAGACGTTGCATGCTCGGCTTTAAAGTCCTTTGCTTGCGTAATGACGTAATGTCTTCGTTATATGCTACCTGCTGTATGTGTGCTACTATTCGCCAAAAAGTATTACCGAGCTCGGTCGTTGGGACATTGAGAATATGGGATTTGCAGGCGTTCGATTGAAGACTCGATGTTGACTCGTTGCATAGGAGGATTGCCTTCTGCTCCACTTTGATGAATGCCTTTGTTTGAAAGGGTGAGAGCAAAGGTTCGCTTAGACGTGGCCATTCGATTTTCGGCTGTTTGAGGAAAGCAGGTCCAGTGAACCACATGTTGGTCTGATGATCTTCCACGCTACAGCCGCGGGATACAATATCCGCAGGGTTTTTAGCCGTTGATACGTAGCGCCATTTGACATTACCCATGTTCTGCTGCAGTTCCGATATCCTGTGTGACTCAAACGTTGGTACCACTGATGCGTGCTTGCTCATCCATTGCAAAACCGTTTTTGCGTCAGTCCAGAAGTATACCTTGTCTCTTGATTTCGCGATAAGTAAGCTTACGTTGATCGTTGATATGTGTGCGTACATATATGCAGCATCCGTATCCACGCTTGGAAGCATCGGCGTACCTGACGTACCTGCAAAACGTGGAATCTTTAGTTTTGAAATATTCTGAAGATCTAAAATTAATTTACTCCACGATTTTAGTAAATCATCTGATCCTGCATGAATATCTTGAGTTTTATGATAATTGGCGAAATAAGCCCCAGAGAGTCAAATACTCTTGCGACTGTTGATAACACAGTACGTCTCGTTGCTTTACTATTGACGTTAAATTCGTTGCAAAAGATAAAAACGTCAGCTGATGGTTTCCAAGTTATGCCTAGCGTTTTTGTTGAATCCAGCTCATCAAGTTGCAGAGAAATTTCACCTGCAGGTGACTTTACGAGATGTGGTGAGTTACTGTTGAATTTGGTCATCGTCAACCCAGCTTTGTTGAGTAAACCTATAATTTGAGCCTTCTTCTGCAGCACGTCTTCACGATCGTCTCCACCTGTTAAAAGACCATCCACGTACAGATCCGTACGCAGAATAGCAGCTGCTTGTGGAAATTCTGCTTCGTACAAATTGGCAATGTGAAAAAGGCTGCGAATTGCAAGAAATGGTGCGGCTGAGACACCGTATGTCACGGTGTTTAATTGATATGTTTGCACACTATCAGTTTCGTGCTCTCTCCACAATATTAGTTGATAAACTCTGTCGCTCTCGGCTATTACAAACTGCCTATACATTTTTGTAATGTCTACTGATAGCGCATAGCGATGAAGTCGAAACGCGAGTAGCGTTGTTATCAGGTCCGGCTGAATTGTAGGGCCTACCATCAACAGTTCGTTTAGAGATGTGCCGGAATTCGTTTTGACACTTGCGTCAAAGACTACACGAAGTTTAGTTGTTAGGCTCTCCGGCCGATCCACACAATGGTGAGGAATATAGAAGTGCGGTTGCTTCCTGTCTATTATGTTAAGAGGTGACATATGGCCTAGCTCTGTGTACTCGTTCATAAACTGCACATATGCCTCTTTCAATTTCAGCCTTCGTTCGAGCATGAAGAATCGGTGCAAAGCGCTCTGGTAGGACTAACCAAGCCTTTGTGGTGCATCCTTGAATGGAAGGCTCACCTGTATGCGATTATCCGGATTGACTGACACCGTGGTAACATAGTGATGTTCGCATCTTTGTTCTTCTTCTGTGAATCTTTGAGGCGCCGTCGTATACTCCTCAACTTCCCAAAAGCGCTGCAACAGATTATCGAGTGAAGACTGTTCTTGCACTAAATTGCATACGTAGCTAGGCGTCTTCGGTATGTTGGTGGTGTTGCCACCCACTATCCAGCCAAAGGCTGTGTTGATTAGTAAAGGCATGTTTTTTCCAATTGAGCACTTTCCGTCACGGATGGCGTCGAAAAAACCTTGAGTGCTGATTAGAATATCAATCTTATTTGTTTGATTAAAGTGTGGGTCGGCCAGAACCACCCCTTCCGGCAAAGTCCACTTTGCAATGTCGATTGGCTCACTTGGTTGATTGGTACAAATCGATTTGATCGCCGCAAAGTTTGATGAGCATTCGAAGTCAGATATGCGTGACTTTAGTGTTGCGAAAACGTTGTAGTTGACTTGATGACAAACATCGGAAATGCCACTGATCGCTTGTGTCACCCGACATTTGTCTAACTTCAGTGATCAGGTTAACTTCAGGGCGCGAGTCTAAGAGCGCGCAACCTGGTTGAAATTCGCCGCATTTGTTCCTGATATGAACTATAGCCGTTAGAATTATGCCTCTCTTTGCAGTGCGTGCAATGAGCGCGACACTCGCTGTAATTTGTTGGCTTGGTTCTAAGTTATCCTGAACCACGGTGTTGAGTGAGGCGCTTGTTGAAAGCGTTTCGTTTACGCCGCGCGTAAAGTTTTGTAACAATGCATGGTGCGTAGATTGGCAAACTTTGCACCTAGATATCAATTGACATTTCGTTAGAGTATGATTCTTGAGCAGACAATTGAAGCAAAGTGCTGCTTGTTTTGCAAAGTGTTCTCGTCGACTAAGTTGCAAATCTGATAATGAATTATAAGATGCCAATTTACAGTAAATACAAATGGCGTTTGTTGTTACAAATGGTTTTGCTGATTGATCTTATTTCGATTTTTGTTTACTCTCAGTTTCGCTGAAACTATTGTTGATTAATCCACGTGATCGACAATCGAGAAATTGGCAACGATGTGTGAGAATCTTGCAGCAATCGTTCCAATTTGGTAATTTGTCAAATGACTGTTTTCCTTTTTTTTTTTTTTTTTTTTAATATGCTGGACGTTGATGTACTAACGAACAGTACATACAAGTGGCCCAACGACACCACGCGCGGACCCAAGCATAAATGCAACTCACCTCCCGCCCATCCGACCGAGGGGCACGCCGCATAACGTACGGCAGCGAAAGATCGCGGACATGCAAATACAACAATAACATTATACAAAGGTTCCTAAGGATTACATAAATAACGTAAGAGTAAAGATTTAAGTGTAGAAATTGAAGTAGCATTTCTTATTAGACGGAAAGATTGTTATAATTAGAGCATAAAATTCAAAAGGGGTTATGAATAGCATAATTAGAACTACAAGCTTGAAGAGATAGCGGAAGAAAGTTTCTAGAACATCTGATCGGAACTGCAAAATTAATTTGGCTGATTAATTCAGAAGAATCAATTTCCCCATTAATTAGTTTGTGTAAGAAAATTACACCCAGCATGGTTCTACGATCAGAAAGAGAAGGCAAATTTATTAATAAAAGTCTACTGCGATAAGAAGGCAATCGAGTATTAGTATTCCAGTTAAGACCCCGGAGTGCAAAGAGCAGAAATTGTTTTTGTACCGATTCTAATCTATCCTGATGTATCTTGTATTGGGGACACCAAATACAAAAACCATATTCAAGAATAGGTCGCACAAGAGAAGTATAAAGAGTTTTAGTAATGTAGGGATCGTTAAATTCCTTCGACCAACGCTTAATGAAACCCAGGACACCAAAGGCACGATTAGCGGTGGTTTTCATCATAGTTCAATCTTGTATCTGGATCGAGCTTAAAGAGCGGTATGTTAATCATGATCGCATTCATGATGTCGGTTGCAGAATTTAAGACATGGGAGAACCTCGAATGGCAGTCGCTGTATCCATTAACTTTCACAGCTCTGCAGCATCTGGTTTATTTATTGGTCTTAGACGGAATAAGCATTGAATGTAATCTAGAAATATCAAAACATTATTATCGTAGCTTTCTGCTAGCCGACGTAGGTCCTTTGTATAATTTTCTTCCGTCACATGATATGCCTGTACTACCTCTAGTGCAGGCTCCGATAAGCAATTCAATAAATAATTGAACTTTTCGATTGAAGAAATCGTTGCATCATTGTGAACTAAATTCGTAAATGCGCTGACAAACTGCTTGTAGTTTGCGTATTTACCATCAAATTGCGGCAACTTTAGATTCGGCAACCTTGCGTGAGGTGTACAGTAGCCTTTTCCCCATATAAATTGCGTTTCTAGATGTTCTGTGCCGTCGTCAGCATAATGCAACTCCTCGATGCTCGTTTGCAAGTCACAGAGTTGCCGAAAATGTCAGTCCAACATTTGCAAATTGCGCTCAAGTGTTCCCAATTCTGCATCTTCCCCCTCCTTCTCAACTCTAGCTATTAAGTTTTCAATGTTGTCTTGCCTTTTTGCTCGTTGACGGCGCAGCGACGTTAATTTTGACTCAATTTGCTCATCAGATAAGTTCGGCTCGATCACACTCATTGTGAGAGTAAAATTTGGACATCTACAACAGCGATAAAGTCGAATGAAGGGCGAAGGTAAGGGATAGCGCAAATGAAGAACAACTGTACCAGCCCAGCGTTAGGTATTGGCACAAAAGTACCAAAAGAATAGATTACAGTTCTGATTAACCAGAGATAATTCTGTATATTTGCATTCGTATGCGTGCACGTACTCACTATTTGCATGTATCGTGTACATACATACTAGTTAGTTTTTGTTGTATTTACAATTTGGCGCGCATCACGGATTAACGCTGATTCCAAATTGTACTATATGATGCAGATCCAGCGACGATGGCGCTAATCCAAAATACGATGCAGATCCAGCGGCGACGCTGATCCCAATACGATACAGATCGAGCACTGGCTGGTGGTGCTGATCCCAGTTGTTATTCGATGAAGCCCCGGCCACTGCTTGTCCAGTGGCGCTATCACTGCCCAATATGGCTGTGTGTGTGTGTTTTACACCGATTAAAGTCGTAACCGGTGCGTTTTTGTTTGTCCAGCAATGCTATGTTGACCAATTTGAAATGTTTTCCTTGATCGTGGGCACAGTTCACAAGCTAATACAATAACTTTTCGATTCACCAAACACCAATCTACTTGTCTGGGTCCTGTCATGGTCGTCAAAATGTTTAACGCACATTAGATGTTTCGCAGATGCAGGTAAATTGTAGTTGTTTTTATATAGGCCCAGCTCAATATAGATTTAGAGTATGGATTAGCGAGAAATTATTCGTTCGTTACAATGTTCTTTTTGTACAACTTTTGTTTCGTGTTCATTGGCAAGAAGTTCTATATCTAATGAATTTGGCGGTAGGCGTCTAACACACCCACAAAGAAATGTTACAGACTGTTAAGTTCATTCTGTTAGTTATGCCAATGAGTTGCCAGACTGGTTGGGACTTAACATTTCAATATTCGATAGTTTGACTGGCAACTAAAACAACCAGAGCTCGCAAAATATGCTCAACCAAATTTTTCTGCTCGGTCTGCTCAGTCAAAAGACCGATAAAACTATAACGGCATAGCTCACGGTCTCAACCGAAACCCTTTTTACTCCCTGTACCCATAAATTGGGTAAAAGGGGGTACTAAATCTGTGCAAATGTATGTAACAGGCAGAAGGAGACATCTCCGACCCTATAAAGTGTATATATTCTTGATCAGTATCAAAAGAGATTTTGATTTGGCCATGTCCGTCTGTCTGTCTGTCCGTCCCTGTGTATGAACGCAAGGATCTCAGCACCTATAAGAGCTAGAGACACCAAATTTGTAATGTAGGTTCGTGTATAGCGGGAGCAGGTCAAGTTTATTTTAGATTTGAGATATCTCCCCCATTCCCCGCTTTTCGATAAAAACCGTTTTACAGTAACAATTTTCAAGATAAAGATTTGGGATTTTTAATCTACTGTCCAAATTTCAAGTCGATCGGAAAACAAACACGGAACTTATTCACGAAAGAAGATTCAGTGATGCAACGAGAGGGGAAAGAAGAAGCACAGCCACCATTTAAAATTCCTCGCTAGCGCTGTAGCTTTTGCCGCCTGTGTGTGTGCGTCTTTGTGTATGTGTGTGTGTATGTGTAAGTGGACGTAGATGTGATTGGATGTTTTAGACCTGGGCACAGGGAGTTGCGTAGTCGGGTATACTCGACTATAGCATTCTTACTTGTTTTCGTATCGTTTGGGTTCTCGCTCTCGGGTTTCGGGTTGAGCGTAACACACAATCGGTCTTTCGCTAACCGTTTTGGGCGAGCAGACTCGTTCGTCGCTCAGGTACCGAGCGGTCAGTAACTGAGCAAAACGAAAAAAGGTCAGAATAAAAAGGTCTTTTTTTGTTGCTGTGTTTTCATTATGTTGTTACCTTAGATATTTAAACGCAGGCAAAGCATGGAAGAGGAAGGGAGAAAACGATAGGGCGCTAATGTGTGTACACATGCGAATGTATTAAGACAATTCATTTTTATTAATTTAATAGCCGAATATTTCGCTATAAATCGAACTACAGTGCACTGCATCGAGTGTGCAATATGTTTGTTAACAAAATATACATACAAAATAAAATACAAAATAAAATACAAAATAAAATGTAAACTAAATTAGTTGTCGTATATTTTGCCAAGACGTTTATAACTTAACAAAGTATGAATTTAGTTTAACAATTAACAGCGAATTAATAGTATTATAGCCTGTTTCCACTACAGCCGAAAAATGTCACATTTCAAAAATGTGGATGATGGTGTTTCCACGGTCATATGTGCAATTTGTCATTTGCCCAAAATAAATCAGCTGTTCGGCTTGTTTTGATGACAATTTTTACAAAAAGTGAAAAATATGGCAAATAATGGCAGAACTGTAAAAAGTCAAAGTTGCATATCAATAGGCATTAAGTTGCGATGTGTTCGTACGGTTTTGAACAATTGGAAGATGTCTGGGATGCGGAGATGGGAGAAATTTGCAATGAAATTGCGAGTGCGCACCTGTGAAGTGCACAAACTTCAATGCTCCTAAAAGGCGGTGTACCTTGTTAAAATGTTGCCAGTACGAGGGCGCACCTCCGGATAAACCTTCCCTTTTAACCTCATCCTTACTAAATACAGGAACATTAAGATATAAGCATTTTACAATTTATTTTAAAAATTAATTTTGGCGCACAACTCGTCATTGTTTACATTTGCACCAGTTAATCGATAAACATCGTGAGTTCGATAAGAAAATACTAAAAAATGCCGGGGCGAATGGCATCATATTAAAAATATGACGAATTTGTCATTTTTTCTTATGGGATTTTCTACAGGAAATATGTGACATTTTTCCAAAATCAAAAATATGACGAAAAATGTGGAAATATGATGTCGTGGAAACAGGCTATTATCGGCATATGAATATGCGACTAAACCACGCACACATGCGCTAAAGACCGTTTTATGAATTTTTACGAAGCGAAGGGCCTTTGAGTGAGCACTGACCCGAAAGATCGAGCAAAAGCGGTTGTTGGTTGAGCAAAGACCGAACCGAGCTAAAACGATGTTTGAGGGTCTTTTCACGACAGTTTCGCATCGTGTCGGTTGGCGACCGGTCATTTGCTGACTACACACATTAGAGGGACCGTTTTTTGCGAGCTCTGAAAACAACTTAATGAAGTTAGAATTTATAATATATCGCGATCTCCTTATACAGCCGCCTTTGACACTGTTTGGCACGCAGGTGTAGTTTATAAAATGTTATGCTTTAATTTCAGCGGCTATAAAGATAATCCAAAGTTACCTAGAAAAACGGTCTTTTGTCGTACATGTAGGAAAAGCGATGTCATCGACAGTAAATATCCCTGCAGGTTGCCCGCAAGGCTCCTGCCTCTCGCCTATACTGTATAATATATATACATACGACTTTCCAGTATTACCCCACTGCACCACGTCGATCTTCGCGGATGACACAGCTAACCTCTGCTCCGGGTCGCTTTCTGCAGATATAAGTACCATACGATTCTGTAGACTCGTATTTCTCCAAGTGGAAAATTTTGGTAAGCCCAGAAAAGACAAAAGCTATATTCTTTACCCAAAAACGCAAAGACGATATCCCATTAGGGACAGTAAACGTAAAGTTGGAACCGAATGTTAAATACTTGGGCATCATCCTGGATAAGAGACTGAAATTCAAGGACCATATAAACGACACAAACAAATAACTAAAATCTGTGGCGCTCTCTCTTTACCCTTTTACCAATAGAAACTCGAGGTTAAGTCTTGACAACAAACGTTCTTGTTCAGGTCTATCTTCCAAGCAGTAACGTTTTACGGCGCATAAGTATGGTCAGATATAGCCAAATATAATATAAACCGGCTACAAATCAGCCAAAACAAGATCCTGAAACTCAGTCGCACAATTTATTTTCCAAATGTCTCGAATCTATATCTATACATAAGTTAATACAAATAACATTCCCAAAGAGCGCAACACGCGCATAAGCTTGCGCAATTGCACCCAGAGGTCAGAAACCCGAAACGGTAGCTGACCCTGCAGCTGTGGCACTTCCCGTGTGAATCGACGTGTCAGCATAAGTGCAAGCTCGACGCATCCGGGTGCAACTGCGCTGCCAACGCCGATAGCAAGTTGAGGTTTCATTAAGAATAAGAATTTTAATTGAATTGGGTGTAAAATCAGATATGAACGAATAAAGTTTTCTTTTTTTATATTCAAATATCCCCAAGGATATTAATTGGCCCAACGTGGGCCTCGTCGTGTAAAGTCCTTCGTCCTTCGGTCGCGTTTAGTTTTTTTATTTTATTTATTTATTTACGAAGGCAAAACAGTGCTGCCTCGAATCAAAAAATATAATATAATACATAGATATAAGAAAAACATTTTAAAAGCCTACGCGAAATTACAATTGAAATCTAATAACGACACCAGCACGTTGGGGAAGTTTATTTGCCACTCCGGCTAGCTATGCCCCTATTCACAGCAAAGAATTGCCGGTGGCGTTATTAGAGCCTATATCAAGATAGTGAAGAGTTAGTTATGAAGAAAAAGCTTATAGAATTTATGGATAATTTAAAACTAAGGAAGAAGAATAAAGAAAGACAGTAGGAAAAAATGAAATGAAATGAAATCTCCAACCCGGTGGGGAAGTTTTATTAGCCAGTCTGGCAAGCTGTGCCCTAGCTCACAGCTGGGATTGGCCAGAGATTACCCGTAGGTGATTCAAAAGAGCAAGCTTAATGGAGGGAAGAGAGAGTTCCGAGGAGAAAACATGAAAAACAGAATTGTACTGTGTGCATAGTACACGAAAAGGATTGTGTAAAGCGAAATCAGTAGTGCATGTAGGAAGAGATAAGGGAAAAAAATTTCTAGTAGGTCTACAAGGGACAGAGAAATTAAGACGACTTAAAAGAAAGGGAGAATCTATGTCGCCACTAATCAACTTATGTATAAAAACCACACCAAGAGTTATTCTACGGTTAGCTAATGTCGGAAGATTTAAAAGTAAGAGTCTACTGGGATAAAGATGGGATAGATGAAGATTAGGATCCCAATTTAAACTACGTAGGGCAAATAATAGAAATTGCTTCTGGACTGACTCAATACGGATCTCACTATTTTTGTATTGAGGAGACCATATACATGAGCAGTATTCCAGAATAGGGCGTACGAGCGACACATAGAGCAGTTTTGTGGTGAAAGGATCATTAAATTCCTTCGACCAACGCTTGATGAATCCAAGTACACCCTTGGCAACATTAACAATTGAGGAAATATGCAAGTTGAAGTTAAGTTTAGAATCGAAAGTGACACCTAAGTCCTTAATACAGGTAATACGTTTTAAGGGAAAGTTATTAATAGAATAGTTACCGAGATAGGGCTTGGATCGACTGAATGTCATAAACATGCATTTACAACAATTAAGAGGAAGATGATTAGCCAAACACCACAGTTGCATTGAGTTTTAGTCACGTTGAAGTAGTTTGGTTTGGAGAGGATTATTAAATGATAGAATAAGTTTTACATCATCTGCATACATGAGTATATGAGAGTGTAATAAAATAGATGGAAGATCATTAATAAAAAGTGTGAAGAATAAAGGACCTTGGGGTACACCAGAAGTTACGAAAACAGGTTTAGAAATTGAAGATCTAAGTAGAACTTTATGGGTTCTATTTTTTAAATAAGAAGAAATCCAAGACAGAACAGAGATAGGAAAACCAATACAATTAAGCTTATAAATCAAAAGATCATGGTTTACAGAGTCAAATGCTTTACTGAAATCAGTGTAAATGACATCAGTTTGCATTTTCTTTTGGAATGCAACATTTATAATATATGAAAACTCTAGTAAATTGGTCGTAGTAGACCGACTCTAGATTTACAGAGATGCTGCAAAGTTTCTGTAATAATTTTCTCAAATAATTTTGGGATAGCAGACAACTTTGCAATACCTCTATAATTAGAAATATCAGACTTACTACCTTTTTTATGTAGAGGTATGATATATGAGTCTTTCAAAAGAGATGGAAAGACTCCAGTAGTAAGGGAAAGATTAAAAGTTTAAGTAAGGGAAGAGTTAAAGAAGAGCTGCATTCCTTTAACACACAACTTGGAATATGATCAGGCCCAGGAGAGTAAGAATGTTTTACGGACTTAATAGTAGATAGAAGGGATAATGCGGAAATAGGGGGAACAACAATATTATTAGAAGAAGAAATAGGATAGGATGTGTTAGAAAGAGGAATAGATGAATAGGTGGATTGGAAAAATTTGGCAAATAAGTTCACAGCAGTTGAGTCACTGCATGCTTTTTCAGTGCCAAAAAAGAAAGAAGAAGGAAGACGTGAAGATTTACGTTTAGAGTTAACAAAAGAATAGAAAAGTTTAGGATTGTATGCAAATTGACTTTTGCATCGGGCGATATATTCCGAGTAACATTGTGAGTTAAGAAGAGAGAAGTTAGATTTAGCGATAGAATATTTAGATAGGTCAAGACTAAGTAGAACCAGACATCTTAAACTTTTTAAAATATTTAGATTTAATATTTTTTAAGTTGGAGAGTCTGGGCGTAGACCAAGGGGGCTTAACACAACTAGATTTGCGAGAAGAGTTAGGAATACATATGTCTAATAGAGAGTTAAGTGTTACATAGAATGAGTTAAGAGCGCAATCAATGTCAACTGCGTTGTCAAGCGAGGACCAATCAGTTGCAGAGATCAGTTGATTTAGCAAGGTAAAATTACCTTTGCGAAAGCAACGAAATGGCTCAGAGGAAATGGAAGGTGAGCTAAAAGGGTTAGAAAAATAAAGAGAAATTTCTAATGTAGGATGATATAAATCTTCAGGAACAGATAAGGGAGTTGACCTGGAGATGGAAGCATTTAGATAGTCGTTAGTAAAAACAAGATCTAATATTATATTTAAGTTATTAGTTATAGAGTTAATTTGGTAAAGAGGAAAGTCTAGTAGACAGTCTAAGAAGTCATGCTGAGAGGAGGCAGTAAGATAATTTGCGCAGTTGACAAAACACCATGCTATGGCAGGCAAGTTGAAATAACCCAGCACAACAATTGAGTCAATGTCACGCGCTTGGGAAAATACTTCGTTAAAACAGCCTATATGTTGCATATAAACTTGTAAATCAGAAGCAGGAGGAATATATGAGCAGGTAATATAGAGAACAGATGATGGAAGAGTAACTTTTACAGCAACTATTTCAACATCCGCAGAACAATTTAGGGATAACAATTCCGACTGAAATGTGGTATTGGCGGCAATTAGAACGCCACCACCTCGTCTAGTCGGTCGGTCATGCCTAAAGTTATAAATTTATTTGACAATATTTCGCAGTCAGAAATGGTAGAGTTTAACCAAGTCTCAGAACCAGATAAAAAGTGTAGTGCAGATCTTGCTAGGCGCCAGATTGGGAGATACATCCCGAGCAACTCAGTTATTAGTAGACCAAGAAATAAACGTAAACCCTACGAATCTAGCAGACCTAGATAAAATCCCGGACGTAGTCAAATGGTTAAGGAAATTCTCTGGTCAGCCTGGAGAATTTAGCTCATGGAAAAAAAGCGTAGAACGAGTACTAAAGGTTTATGACAGTTTAATTGGGACACCAAAATACTATTGAATGCTGAGTGTAATTAGGAATAAAATAGTGGGAAACGCAGATCAGGTTCTCGAGTCATACAACACACCACTAAACTGGACAGCAGTTTCAAGATGTTTGACCACACATTACGCCGACAAACGGGACACCGGCACCCTAGAGTATCAAATGACGTCTCTGATACAAGGAAACAAACGGTACCCGAGTTTTATCAGAAAATTTACTCTCATCTTTCACTTATTTTGAATAAAATTACATGCATGGAAATGAGTCGGGAATCAATGGACTTATTTAAAAGTGTTATAGAGACAAGGCGTTGGACACGTTTATCAGGGGCTTAAATGGTGATCTTCCCAGGCTACTAGGTATGAAGGGGCCAGCAGATCTGCCAGAAGCACTTCAGTTATGCGAAAAATTAGAAAACCAAAAGTTCAGGACTAATTATGCCAACAGTAGTCAAACAACTTCAAGAAGGACTACTGCCCATCTAGCACCGCCACTTCCAATGAGAAGAAATCCACCGCGGCCAATGCAATATGCATCTGGCCAGCAATTGTTTCCACATTAGCGCATATGCCTCAAGTATCACGGCCATATGCCTCACAACAACCAAGTAGCAACCAGTCGTCCGTCTGGCAACATGCCATCAATGATCCAACGTCCGACTGCCCCGAAAACCCCTCCGAAACCTGAACCGATGGAGGTAGACCAAAGTATTCAAACACGACGAGTAAATTACGACCGTTTAATGACCCTACTGGAAAAAGACCATTATATAACATGAACGGACCGATAGATAAGAGACAAAGAAACTTCCATTTGACTGCAGAAGAAGAAGGGTATGTTGAAGCCGCATATGAAAGCGAAGATACAGGAGGAGAAGCTCTCGCAGACTACATTAATAGCCTTGAGCCAGAAGGGGAAAATCAAGAAGAAGATGAAGATCAGGTTCCACTTAACTTTACGGATATTAATTTTTTAGGCTAAAGTATTCTTCGTTACCATACAAAGAATGCAGATTAGGTAACGGAGAAATGATCTAAATTCTAATAGATACAGGCTCGAACAAGAATTACATGCAAGCCACAATAGCAAAAAACATTAAAGAAAAAGAACGAGAAGGCTTTTTATGCAAATTCAGTTGGAGGCAAAGTTAAAATTACACACCATACAATTGCCAATCCATTTGGTCTTAAAGACACTAATGTAAAATTCTTCATACTTCCCTCGCTAACTTCATTCGACGCGCTTATAGGCAACGACACGTTGCGAGAACTTAAAGCCGAAATACATATGCAGCAGGGTTACATTTCAATTCAGAACAAGCTCCGAATAAAAATAAAACAAAAAGCCGCTCGCGAAGTGAACAAAATTGACTTAAGGCTCGGGCATGCAAGCAAAGAACAAAAGAAAAAAATGCACTTGCTATGCGAAGGTTGTTTTAATCTTTTTTGCGAACCAAACCAGAAGCTTACGTTCACAACTAAAGTTAAAGGTGAAATCAGAACCACCAACGAAAATCCAGTATACTCTCGATACTACCCATATCCCGAATCACTAAAACCAGAAGTAGAAAAGCAGATTAAAGATCTTTTAGCCGATGGCATAATAAGACCTTCACAGTCACCGTACAATTCACCAATTCGGGTGGTGCCAAAATAATTAGATGCGTCAAATGAAAAAAAGTTTAGAATGGTTATTGACTATAGGAAGTTAAATTCAGTAACGATAGCGGACAGATACCCTATTTCAGACATTAATGAAGTTCTTGCACAACTAGGAAAAAACAAATTCTTCTCTGTCCTAGACTTGAAAAGTGGATTTCATCAGATTCCTTTGAGGGAATCTGATATTGAAACAAGTAAGAACGTTGCAGTCGGACGCACCCGACTGCAGAATAGTATATTCCCAGTCCTATATAATTTGGTTATTTGTGTGTTCAGAAAGAGACGCGAAAAAAACTGCACAGGTGTGGGAGATATAGATTTTGCTCCTTTGTAAGTCCAAAAACTTTTGTTGCAGATTTGTCCATGGGGCCAACATTATGTGTGTATGCAGATTTATCCAGGCGGTCAACATTAGTCTGTATGCCAAATTAGGTAACTCTATCTTTGAAACTGTAGGAGATATACCCCTTGAAAAACGTGTTTTTGGATATCATATGCCGATTTGTGGGGTGCGGGTGGAGGGGTCAAAATTTTTTTGAAGCAGATCTGTCCGGAATCTCAACATTAGTCTGTATGCCAAATTTGGTGACTAAAGCTTTAAAAATGGGGAAAATACAGGTTTTACCCAAATTGTGGGGCAGGGGGTGGTGTTGTGGGTCGATCTCGACACTTCATGAATTGACGATATACACCAACATGTGTACCAAGTTTGGTTGCTCTACCTCAAAGATAAAGGCAAAACAATTGCGTTCATACGGACAGACGGACAGACGGACATTTCGCAAACCCAATATACTATTTTCCCTTCGGGAACATAGTATAAAACAAGTAAGAATGCTATAGTCGAGTATACCCGACTACGAAACTCCTGTACCCAGGTCTAAAACATTCAATCACATCTACGTCCACTTCACATACACACACATACACAAAGACGCACGCACACAGGCGGCAAAAGCAACAACGCAAGCGAGGAATTTTAATTGGTGGCTGTGCTTCTTGCTCTCCCTCTCGCTGCATTACTGAATCTTCTTTCGTGAATAACTTCCGTGTTTATTATCCGATCGACTTGAAATTTAGACAGTAGATTAAGAGAGACTGATGTATTGTACATTCTAAATCTAAGAATATATATACTTTATAGGGTCGGAGATGTCTCCTTCTGTCTGTTACATACATTTGCACAGATTTAGTACCCCCTTTTACCCATTTTATGGGTACAGGGAGTAAACAGCATTTTCAGTCAACAACGGCAAATACGAGTTCAGTCGGTTGCCTCTTGGCCTCAAGAACACCCCAGCATATTATTCAAACGTTGCCTTGATGACATATTAAGGGTACACATTGAAGTAAGATGCTTCGTCTACATAGACGATATTATAATATTTAGTGACAGTGAAGAGAAACATATGTGCGATATGAATATGAAAGTTCAGCTCGATAAGTGCGAATTTCGAAAAAGCGAAGTGGAATATCTGGGTCTCATTGTAGCCGAAAAGGGTGTGAAAACGAATCCGAAGAAAGTGGAAGATATACTGAATTTCCCAGCACCTGAAACACTCAAAAACCTTCGGTCATTTTTGGGACTTTCGTGGTATTACCGCCGTTTTATAAAAGACTATGCAAAGCTTGTAAAACCCCTCACGTCTCTTTTAAGAGGGAAGGTGGACGTTCGTCTAAGCACACTTCAAAATACACGCGGATTACGTTATACAAGGAGGCTCTTATGGCATTTGATAAAATAAAAAAAACTCTTGTAACTGAAGATGTCATGCTAGCATACCCAGACTACGACAAAGACTTTCAACTGACAACGGACGCATTGCGCCATCGGAGCCGCACTAGCACAGGGCGACCGACCGATCATTTTTATATCTAGAACTCTTAGTAAGACAGAAGAGCACTATGCTACGAATGGAAAGGAGATGCTCGCGATCATTTGGTCTTTAAAAACATTAAGAAATTATTTGTACGGAACAGCTAGGGTAAAGATTCTTACAGACCACCAGCCCCTAACTTATGCGCTTAGCCATAAGAATCACAATAACAAAAGAAACGATGGAAGGCGATTTTAGAAGAGTACAATTACGAACTGACATACAAACCCGGCAAAGCAAATGTTGTGGCAGACGCGCTAAGTAGACCATCAAAGAACATACGACAATCAAATAAATTCAATCTTGGCAACAGTTCATAGTAGCAACAGTTCGTCCGAAAATCTTATACAAATAGCGGAAGAGCCAATCAATGTTTTCAAGAATCAAATAATATTGGCCATAGGGGAAGAAGCGTCATATAAATTCGAAATCATTATTCCAACCACACACACAATTGTGGAAACAGCATTCAACTCAGAAAATCTTATTCAAATTTTAAAACAACGACTCAACCCGTCAGTCAAAAAATTGTTATAGACAACGAAAATTATGAATGTTGCAGGATCAATATAACATCGAAATTTATAAAGCACCCCCTTATCACAGTATAGCAAACGGCCAAATTGAACGTTTTCATTCAACCTTGCTCGAGATCATGAGATGTCAGAAGGCAGAAAAGGTACAACTCATTCGACAACAAAACGCAGACCTCTAGAAATGTTCTTTGGAAGACGTGTAGCGAGTGACCCAAAACTTTTGGAAGAAAACAGGAAAGAAAATGTAGCAAAAATTGAAAGAAAACAAATGCTTGATTTAGAATATCATAGCAAACACAGAGATATAGTAAAAACGTATCTTCCAGGGGACCTCATATTTGTCAAAAATAATAAAAGAATAGGAACAAAGCTATCACCACGTTTTAAAGAGGAGACCGTTAGGGAAGACAAACAAACCACAGTACTAACAGAATCAGGAAGGATAATCTATAAAGGACTAATAAGAAACTAACTAACAACGTACATTTTGCAGGTTATTTTGCGCCTCCTGCGCTGCCGAACTACAAATTATTGACTATACAAACTCAGAGACAGTGACTATGACGACCGGACTCGCGAAGGTGCAGAACGGGACATATAGGCTAGTACATTTAATAAACTTGGACGATTACCAGCAGACGATTAACGCAAATTACTTGACCGCTCGAACACAACTAAAGACATACGATCCCATTCTCCCGTTTATCCATGAGGAAATTAGCAAGACGCAAAATCTCTTAAACAAACTAGTAGTCAAAGAACGAACTAATAGGCACATCGAATTTATAGGTACAGCATGGAAGTGGATAGCAGGATCTCCAGACCATAGCGATTTTCAAATAATCAAAAGCAAAGTTAACAATGTTCTACAAAACAATAACAATCAGGTCAGTATAAATAGGATCATAGTAGAGAGAATAAACAATATGACTAGAGTAACACAAAATTTAGCAAACAGCATAAAATACGAGGGCAATGCTCAAAGAGACATTAGTATGGTATTGATGTACCAAATCCAAATTTTAAAAGATGAAATTCTAAACCTCAATCATGCCATACAGTGGGCAAAAGCCGATATCAGCAACCCACATATTCTTAGCGAGCAGGAAATAAAAAAGTAAAAGAAATAATAGATATTGACCAAATACCATATGTAAACTTAAAAGAAGCAATGCAAATCGCTGACGTTAACATAGCAAGTAGCGGATCCACTCTAATTTACATTATCAAAATTCCAATAACGTATAAAGAACTCTGTGAAGAAATCCTTGTAAAACCCGAAAAAAAGGGTAATTTTGTTAATAAAATAGAAAACGAAAATGTAATTAGATGTAAGAACAAAATTTTCTCTATGAATTCCAAATGTAAAACTTATAATAATATTAAAATATGTAAAACTAATAATATAATAGACATTAGTAACTCAACTTGCTTACCGCACCTACTGACCGGGAAACCAACAACTTCCACCAAGATAAATAATCAACACATCCCCAGCATAGAGAGCATTCAGCCCGGCATGATGCTCCTTAACCAATTCACGGGTGCCATACACGTGGATGAGAAGTCGACGAACCTGAGCGGAACGTTTTTAATTAAATTCTCCAACTCAACGATAGAAATAACGGGCAAACATATGTCGCCAAAAGTAATACAGATTACCGACCGCTCCCAACGAAGCTATTCGAAAAATCGAGGAGATACTTTCCCTGGAAATGGTAAAAGAATTCCACCTGAATAACACTCATACCATAGACCTGTTGAAAGTAACTTCCAACGCCATGGACCTAATAATTGGTTCCATTTTGGTATTCAGTCTTCTTGGTCAGAAACCCGAAACGGTAGCTGACGCTGCGGCTATGGCACTTCCCGTGGGAATCGACGTGTCAGCATAAGTGCAAGCTCGACGCATCCGGGTGCAACTGCGCTGCCAACGCCGATAGCAAGTTGAGGTTTCATTAAGAAAAAGAATTGTAATTGAAATGAGTGTAAAATCAGATATGAACGAATAAAGTTTTCTCTTTTTGTATTCAAATATATAGTGATATATCCATACCTCCCACGCACACACAAAATGTTACCTAGTAACGTAAACTCAGAACCCTTGCCTAGTAACTTCGCACTTGGCAACATGATCATAAGAATGTCATAGCATATAAGCAATACATAAGTCACAGGCCTAAGCCTGATAACATAAACAGCCACAGGCTCAAGCCTGATAACATAAACAGCCACTAATATAAACATCCGCTGAGAACCTGTCTCGCGAGATATTCCCACACCCACCAAAATGTTAACGTAAGCATTAATTGCATTTGAGCAATGAGAGCACTTTTGCCCAATCTCTTTTCTGTACGAAGAGCAAAAGCTCGTTTAAAAGCTTATCCAAAATCTCTTACACCGAGCTTACATTTGCGTCAGCATCGGTGCAAGCCTTTAGTCTTAATTTGATAATAGAATTAATAAGAACAACATTTCTTGACTCACTGTTAAAGTTCGCCTTAAGAATAAAATTATATTTTTTCTAAAGTCCCCGAGCTTGACTTTTAATTATATATAAGTAAACAAATCCCGTTTGTAATATATAATTGACTTTATTCAATGTAAGTAATTGCTCAACCGAGCGCTTGAGCTTCTGTTTAAAAACTAAATCTAAATATGATTTATACTGGCCGGCATGGCCCATGGCCTGTGGCAGAGCCGGCGCATAGTCCATGGCTCGCGGCAGAACCGGCAACAGAATGCTGACTCGGCGCTTCGTGACCGTTCTTGCAGCGGTCACTCAGCGCTGGCATGCGGGTGTCAGATTCCGTCTGCGACTTTGTTGCCGTCGCGACCGGTCTAATAGCCTGATCGGCATATTTTGACTTGCGCGTGTTAACTCCTCCCGGGGTTAAGTGGAAGCCGTCCTCGGTTTCCCGTAGAGATGTTGTTTGTTCAATTCGCCCGTTAAGATGTAGGTGGCGGCGAACTCCCCAGATGATACCGTAACCGGCCATGACAAGGGCTAGAGTAAGGCAGCTACTTAACAATGGTCTTGATAGTAGCTCGGACTGTAGATCGCCAATGCGCCGAAGATTTTTACTCCCTGTACCCATAAAATTGGTAAAAAGGGGGTATTGGATTTGTGCAAAAGTATGTAACAGGCAGAAGGAGACATCTCCGACCCTATAAAGTATATATATTCTTGATCAGTATCAAAAGAGATTTCGATTTGGCAATGTCCGTCTGTCTGTCCGTCTGTCCGTCTGTCTGTCCGTATGTATGAACGCAAGGATCTCAGCAACTATAATAGCTAGAGACACCAAATTTTGAATGTAGCTTCGTGTATAGCGGGAGCAGGTCAAGTTTATTTTGGATCCGAGATATTCCCCCCATTGCCCCGCTATTCAATAAAAACGTTTTACAGCCACAGTTTTATAGATATAGCTTTGGGATTTGGCATGTATAATACATTGGTCATTCTTGATATACTGTCCAAATTTCAAGTCGATCGGATAATAAACACGGAAGTTATTCAACAAACAAGATTCAGTACTGCAGGCTTGGCAAGCAGCAACATGAAGGCTTCAGCATATGTATGTACATATGGGCGAGCGAGCGCGAAGCGCGTGCATTTTCTATTAAGTACTTAAGGCTTAACCATGTGTGCGAGCGAGCGCGAAAGTGCAGCGGGTCTTGTACTCGTGACGTCACGACATACCAAAACACACGGCATCAGCTGATGCACATGTCGCTTTTAAGCAACACAAGCCCATATGGTTTCATAATTGCTTATCGGTACGCAAACCATACGATAAATTTTAAGCACCTGATCTGCTTGACATTTTTCTTTGTGAGACATGCGCCATCTGCATGACTTTATTTTCTTGAAACATATTGTTATCAATGCTCTGCATAGTGCAGACTATGCATCAAAATTCAAAAATTGACTGTTGGCGCGCAGCCAATTGGCCTCTTCGATAAAATATCGATAAGTATCAGCTCTTCGATCAGTCTCGCTCATCTCTGCATTGTGCTGCTAGTATTTCTTTCACTCTACCGTCGTTCGTCATCGTCATCGTTCGTCATCGACAACTCTGGGTACAGGGAGTCTCGTAGTCGAGTGTACTCGACTAAAACATTCTTACTTGTTTAGGCTGAGATCGTGAAGAAATGGTAGGCTCAGGTGTTGTCGATGGCTGGTCACGTTGATCTGAGCCGAGGCCGACACCGCAGGTTTCTTTTTTAGAACGCCACGATTGTTGACGTATAGTGTGCCGTTCAGTGAAATGCGGTCGTCATAAGTTGCCAAGTATGTTCCGTTGACCAGCTGGCTGATGCCATTGTTGTCTTCAACTCTGATGGTCGCATCGTTGATAATTAAGATGCCCTCATCCACAATTGTTACTGGCTCTAGATGTCCAGGTCGAGTAGCGCAGTTCGCGACAGCACCTGAGACCAGCTGCTGGGCACAAGTTGTGGCTTGCAACCTCTTACAGAAGGTGGTGCTTACTGCAGCGTCGCATTCTCCCACGGCGATGGTTTGAGTACCACAGTCGGCTACCGTGCTACTATTTTCTAAATCTAGAATTATATTTCTATGTTGTATCGGATAAACAATAATTTTTTTACAAATCAACTTAGGTCTAGGATATTCGATTAAAAAATGCAATAAATCGGAATTTTGAAAAGCCTTAATACTGGATACTCCTAAGATATCTGCTATGCTAATATTTGTGAGGTGCTCATTTGCCATTTCATTGATATCTACGCTGTCCAGAATAAGGGGGCTGATTAAGTTAATTTTTGCCAGTGTTACTGAGAATATTAAGTCATCTAAATTTGTGATAATCATCCTATTTTTTGCCAAAATGGTATCATATAGGTGTTCGGTATCTATATCATCTGTCTTGTGAATTTCGTTCAGGGATCTTGAAATTTCGTTTAGTCGTGTTTGAAATTTTGTGTTGAGTTCTACCTGCCTGTTCTCTGATTCGATTAACTGTCCTTGCCGAAACTTAATCTGTTTCCAGTCGTCGAAGTCCGGAGTGCCAGCCACTACTTTTAATGCAGTCCCCAGCAAGTTAATACTGCGGGCGTGCCTATGGTGAACTTTCAGTGTAGCTATCAGCATCTCCATATGTCTAAGGTCAGTATTGAGTAATTTTTTCATGTGGTCTTTGGGAAAAAGGTCTAACGTCTTCTTGGTCTCGTCAGCGTACGTCTCGTACGTCGTGTCGTCGTGTGTCCTAAGTATCCATGTTCGTCCCAAAGGGTCACGTCCCCGTCCATTATGGGTATGTGGTTAGCGTAAATGTAGTCGGTAAGTTTTTTTGTAGCTGTTGCCAGGGTCACTAAGAGCAAATATCCTAACCTATAAAAATTAAGATTGATTTTTATATATTTTTTTGTTTTTATTAAATCTAAATAACCTAGTCAGAATAAAGTTTGAAATTTAAAATTATTGGATAGGGGGCCTAGTTTAAATTGTCCTTATGGACCACCCTCCCTTTAATAAGAACTGTCGTGCCCAGATCTGCTTGAATTATTTCTTCTGAGCACAAAGGTGATAGTTTGTTTCCCAATCTTTTATTTGATTTGAGAAGCACTTTGTCGCCTACGTTATATTTCTTGTGCACCCTGTCTTTGTTTATTTTACAAGACTTTTTTCCTGTGCCGATGTGATTCTATTCCTAATTTGAGTTGTAAGTTTTGTGGGAGTTGAGTGAATAATTTCTATTGGTTTTTTATCTGTCACTGAATGTATTGATCTATTGTATTGAATAGTTGCGAGGAGGATAATGTCAACAGTATCAGTTAACTGTTTACCCATTCTCAGGCAACGACCTATGTATATCCCCAAGTGTACTATGAAACCGCTCTACTTGTCCGTTAGAAGTGCTGTGCAGAGGTGGTGCATTTGAAATGAGGATGTCGAAATTGTTTTTTAGGATTGATCTAATGGTTTCGGAATTTAAAGATTTTTCATTGTCACAAAAATAGTTTTTGTTTTTGGAAACAAATTTATAAGCTGTAAAATAGGTGCTTTAATGTCCACGGTTGCGCGTGAATGGGCTGAACTACTGCAAGCTTAGAGAACTTGTCGATGCAAGTCAGAAAATATTTTTGATCGGTGGAATAAACATCAACATGTAATATTTCCCCTGCGTAGGATGGTATTGGAGTTTTTCCCATTGTTTGTTTTGCAGGTTGACGATTATATTTACTCATGGCACATATTCTTCAATTTGCAGCTATTTCAGTTGCTAACCGGTTAATTTTTGGGAAGAAATAGTCCCGAAGTATTTGTTTGACATTTTCTTGGGCTGCGCGGTGAGCTCGGTTATGCTCTGCCGTGGCGATTTCTCTCTGCTCTGTACAGTCGATTATGTCTGTTACAATGGTTTTGGTATATCTAAATGTAGTTGAAGGGAATGCTTCAACTAGCTGGTGTTGGATAAAAGCTAGGATGGTTAGTTCGCAATGTATCGCGTTAACCACGTCCACCTTTACCACATCTTGTAAAGATTGTAAGAGCGTGCTTCGATCAGTGAATTGAATAACGTGTCTCATTTTTTGTTTAAAAAAATGAATGTTTTAACCAAAGAGGTGTTACTTTCATCAATCACTATTCGATTTCTGAAGCAATAAATCGGTTTCTCTGTGGTCTCTATAGTGTACGTGAGAGATTCCTCGCTGTGCACTGTGGCAACATCTGAATGTGCAGAATCAAGAGCATTAACGTTCTGACGAGACAAGGCCTCTGCCACGAAGTTCTCTTTGCCAGGCTTGTAAATAATGTTGGCATTGTGCTCGTCTATAAAAGCTTTCCAACGTTTTATTTTCGCGTTCGGGTTTTTATCCGACACTGCAAATGTCAGGGGTTGGTGATCTGTGAAGATATTAAGATTTCTGACTCCGTACAAATAATTTCGGAGATTTTTTAGAGCCCATACGATGGCGAGAAGCTCTCGTTCGTTTGTGGCGAAGTTTACCTCACTATCGCGTAATGTTCGCGAAATCATGGTAATGGGGCGTCCGCCCTGAGGCAACACAGCTCCAAGGCCATGGCCCGACGCATCTGTCGTTAGATCAAATGGTTTTTTGAAGTCGGGATACGTTAGTATCACGTCTTCGGATGCCAGTGTTTCTTTCAACCTATTAAAGGCTTCGAGCTGGTTTGGCGTCAATTCAAGTTTTACTTTTCTTAAATGATTGGCGCTTATTTTACCGTTTTCGCCTTTTAAGACGTCCGTTAGGGGTCTTGCGATAGCGGCAAATCCTACTATAAAGCACCTATAGTAACTTGCCAAGCCCAGAAATGATCTGAGACTGAACAAGGTTTTTGGTGGCTGGAAATCTTTAATGGCCTGTACCTTTGCAGGTGATGTCTGAATTCCGCCTCTGCTCACAGTGAATCCCAAATACTCCACGCTCTTTTTGAAGAACTTGGAGTTTTCTTGGGAGACCCTCATGCCTTCGTCTCGAAGACTCTTTAAGACACACTCAATATGTCTGACGTGGTCTTCTTTGTTTACTGAGAAAATTATTACGTCGTCTACATAGACGTAACAAGTTTTCCCGATTTGATCCCTAAGGACATCATCTATTGCCCTTTGAAATATGCTTGGGGCGTTTTTCAGCCCAAAGGGAAGTCTGCAAAATTCATACTTCCCGTTATTGACAGAAAACGCAGTCTTTTCTCTGTCTTTTTCCGCCAATTCTATCTGGTGGAAACCTGATTTGAGGTCCAATGTTGTAAAATATTGTGCCTCACCCATATTTGACAGTATTGTTAAGATTGTTGGGATCGGATATTTGTCATCCGTTGTTTGTTGATTCAGCTTTCGAAAATCGATCACTAAACGTTTTAATTTGTGACCAAATTCATCAACACCCTTTTTGTCGACAACCCACAATGGGTTATTATAAGGTGATTTGGACGGCCTTATAATGCCATTCGCTAGAAGTTGTTTAACTTCTGCATTGACAAATTCGGACACGCCCATTGGGTATGGGTACAACTTGGAGTACACTGGTTCGCCATCTGTTCGTATGGTGGCAACAGTGTTTATGTTGTATGGGAGGGACTCATTAACGTCCGCAAATGCTTTGACCGTTTGGTCGATCATTTTATTAAAGGAATTTCTGACGGCGATGGGAACGTCGGCGTCATTAATTTGAATAAAATTTACGTTTTGGCATTGCGTGAATTCGACCGGCTCTATGCCGTGATCGTGTTTAATAAAATTTTTCGTAAGGTCAATTTTGGCGTTTACTTGTTTTAATAAATCTAGGCCAATTATGCCGTCGAATTCATTAAGATTTTCCAAAATGAAAAAATATGATTTTACGTTAAATAAAAAGATAGGACCTGGAATGGTTTGTCGACGGGCACGAAGTGTGCCAGTCCGGAAAGTGGCTTAATATAGTTTTTAGATGCTCCTGTATCAAAAAGGAGCCTGATGGTTTGCCCTGCTACTGTACGTGTGATGTACGGAAGCAGGGAGTTACCCCTAAAAAATTTCAACTTTCGGCTTCGGACAAGTCATCATCAACAGCTGTTGCTTCCGACTGTGACTGAGCTTCATAGTTGTCATCGCTTTGTTCTTGAGGCAGATGATTTAGTTTTTGGCGACTTTGCATTGATTGGTCACCGTGATTTTGGTTTTTCCTAAAATTTTGAGCCTGAGTTGGCTGTCTGAAGCGCGACGATGAATCTACATCCATCGGCTCGGGACCTTGTCCCTGTGGTTTTTGGTTGTTAAAGCGTTGCTTTGAACTACTTGCTTTTTGTTGACCCTGATTTCCCTTTTAACCCTTTTGAAAAAAATGGGCTCTTTTGTTGGAAATTCCCGTCACATTCTTGTTGGCCGTTTTGACGCAAACCCTGAGACCGTTGACCCCCGGATTTTTGGCTCTGGGATTTTTCCTCAGTGTGTTTGGCATAATTTGCCATGAAAATGCCTCTATCATTACTTGATTCTGCCTCCCGCGCCAGTGCCAAGGCGGTTGGCAAATCGCGCGGCTGAGCTGGGAAAACAGCCCACTTTATGGATTTTTTTATTTTTCATTGAGAACTGCAGCTGCAGCCGAGTCATACGTCATTAGCGTTTTATTTGTTAATAAGGTTAAATTCCTTTGTACTTCGTCGTAATAGTTCAAGAGGGTCAGGTCGCCTTGTCTTAAAGTACTAAGATTCTGTTGAATCACATGGACCGGTGTTTTATCGGCATATGTGAAATCGAGTCTCGCAATGATGGCTTTGAAATTGAACACGGTATTAAAAGATGCAAGCACTGCATCTGCCGGTCCTCTTATTTTATTGCGGATTATAGCAATAGCCTGATAATGCCTAGAGCTCCCATTGTAGGGCTCGAAAATTTTATAGGCTGTGTTGGCTGCTTGTCTCCATGAGACGTAAATTTCCTGCTTCCCGTCAAATTCGGGAATAGACTTTACAATATCTAAAGGTTCGTCGCAAGTATGCCCTGGTATAATTTCAGTTGTCTGATATACCACCTCTACCTCTGGCACAGTCCCCTTAAGATTATTGAGCTGTTCTGTAACCACTGCTAATTTTTGTTCAAATATTTGTGTCTGTTGCGCAAGGCAAGTGCGCATTTGAGCTTCTAAGCTCGCTATCTGTTGTTCACTCATGTTGTTATTTTCTAAAGTTTCCTTGTAGGAAGAAATCAATTCCTCGTCACTACTGTCCGACTGTCGTTTTGATCTGAACATCAAGTCACAAAACACACATAAAGATACGAACCGTTATAGTTATAGCAGTATTTAGTGATTAGTGAGTTATTATTTATAATTTTTTGGGATTTGTTATAAACACTAAAAATATTAATTGTGTTTGTTTTATTTATTTTAAAAATATTCAATTCTGGACAGACTCTTTTTTTATTTATTTATGATAGGTAAAATGAGCACATCACTTACATTTTATTGTAATGTTAATCCCTATGAGTGTAGCTGCAACGGTGGCCGATGCGTGTACTGGTTGTAGATTTTCGTTGATTTTTTTCCAAGTTGCTCAGCTACGGCTGGGTTGTGCCTCTTGTTTTTGTTGTTAATTGTCTTTTTATTTTTTAACTCGCTCAGCTATGGCTGGGGTTTTTTTGTTGTTGTTTGTATTTATTCTTTTTAACTCGCTCAGCTATGGCTGGGGTTTTATTTTTTGTTTTTGTTGTTGTTTTTTTTTTTATAACTGCACACAGTTGGTGATTTTTATGTTAAAACTGTTCTAAGTCAGTGTGTTGTTCCATTTAAGCATAGGAACCAAATTTAAATCGCGGCGTTGGCACGACGATGTTTATTTTTATATTAAGAGATTAGTTTTTCTTAAAGTAACAATCGCGGCGTTGGCCTAACGATGTTTTCTTTAAGATATTAAATCACTGTGTTAACACTTTAACACTACAAATCGCGGGTACTTCGACCGTTGGGCGCCAGTAAACAAATCCCGTTTGTAATATATAATTGACTTTATTCAATGTAAGTAATTGCTCAACCGAGCGCTTGAGCTTCTGTTTAAAAACTAAATCTAAATATGATTTATACTGGCCGGCATGGCCCATGGCCTGTGGCAGAGCCGGCGCATAGTCCATGGCTCGCGGCAGAACCGGCAACAGAATGCTGACTCGGCGCTTTGTGACCGTTCTTGCAGCGGTCACTCAGCGCTGGCATGCGGGTGTCAGATTCCGTCTGCGACTTTGTTGCCGTCGCGACCGGTCTAATAGCCTGATCGGCATATTTTGACTTGCGCGTGTTAACTTATATAAAAGAGTTCGTGCTGACTGACTGACTGATTGGCAATCATCGCACAGCCCAAGCCGTTAGAGCTAGGATGCTGAAATTTTCACAGTAGGTTCCATCTATGATGAAAGTGCTCACTAAGACGGGATTTTGGACAATTCCCACAAGCGTGGAAAATCGCAAAAAATTGTTGTAACGCAACATACTTTTGTAGGAACACATGGGCAGAAAGTCTTACGGAGCTACCAGGGTACCAAACTTTTTTTAAAACTAGGTATACCGATCACAAATAAGACAACAGGAGGCCAGCCGCGGCGTCAATCAGGCTTCAATCTAAAATGCCACACTTATTTAAAAGACTGAGCACAGGAAATCTCAGGCTGAAGCCGGAAAACAACCAAAAAGCTCTCGAACACCAAGGGCCAGAGTAAGACACGCTCCGATACTACACAGGCGCCAATCGAGATAAGTTTGGAGCGCTTAGCGAATAGGACAACTCTAAGGAATTCTAGAGCAGCTGGAACCACGGGCATCCACCAATATCAACAACCAGAGCCACGCGCAATAGCACACCTTACGAGGGCAAGCACGCAACAATTTGTATTAGACTTGTGGCGTATCGACGCCTTCCATGAGTCAAAAATCGAGCTTTGATAAGAAACACAACCCTGTGTGAGGTTTTGGTGCATAATAACAAGAGAGAAGAACAGAGTGCGCTTTTGGCGTATTGTACAATCCGAAGCCACTTAGCAAATATTAATGAAAGATCAAATATGATAATGTAATATCGCCGATGCTAATGAGATCTTTCATTCATTTCTCATTCACGATATTTGGTGACCAGGGCGAATTCATTCTTCTAATGCAACAAAGGTGCACACACGTACATATATACAAACACATTGTTCTACACGAATTTCACAACATGGCGCGAAATTTGCAATCTTGAAAGCACTCTGGTTGAAGCCCCGGTTGCAAAAATTGCTGCATCCTCATCGTATGCCAGGGGATCGTCCTCTACATTAATCGTCCTGCCGTAAAAGTGCCGCCGTTTTAAGCCGAGCGTCCCGAACTCTTGTTCGCGCAAATCGAGTAGCGATTCTGCATTGTAGGCATCTCAGCCAACAAAACAAAGTTCCACACACTTGTAGCTTGGAATCAAACGTGATTGCCGATCTACCTATTTTAAGCGGATTATCATTGAGCGTTTTACGAGAGAGAACAGAAGAAAATTCAGAAGCTTCTCTTCGACATCGACTTGGCAGACAGACGGCCCAATCAACTTCTCAATGAGCTCCGTGGTCTGGCTAAAGACCGTATGAGCGAAGATTTCCTGAAATCCTTGTGGATGCAACGCCTGCCTCCACATGCACGGGCCGTTTTTCAAGCTTCAAGCGATGATTTATCAGGCATGGAAAAAATTTCCTCCAAGTTTTTTGAAGGAGGACGGCTCACTCAAATGGACGTCGTGTCGGTCGCAGCACCATCAGTAAACACAGCGCTACCAGCTCTCTCGCACGAGATAATTAACAGATTGGACAGCTTGGAGAAGTGTATCCGTTCTCGATCCCGTTCACAGAGCCGTTCATCAACAAACATGGATCGTCATGGCTCTCCGACGAAATGTTGGTACCACTCGAAGTGTGGCAGCGAGGCTAAGAAGTGCAAGCCACCTTGCGCATTCAAAGCAGATTCAAGATACTAAAAAACTTTTTTGTTTCGTCACCCGCCGAACCAACAGATAGCTGCGAAGTGGCACGCATTACGATTTTTGAAAAGGCACATGACAAATGTTTCTCATCGGCCTGATCATATTCCAAGTTGTGTGTTAAAGGAATGTTGCTCTTCTTTAACTCTTCCCGTACTTAAACTTTTTAATCTTTCCCTTACTACTGGAGTCTTTCCATCTCTTTGGAAAGACTTATTTATCATACCTCTACATAAAAAAGGTGGTAAGTCTGATATTTCTAATCATAGAGGTATTGCCAAGATGTCTGCTATCCCAAAATTATTTGAGAAAATTATTACAGAAACTTTGCAGCATCTCTGTAAATCTATAATTTCTTCATCCCAACATGGATTTAAAAAGAGTCGGTCTTCTACGACCAATTTGCTAGAGTTTTCACATAGTATTTATTATTATAATTATACACAGTTTACTTATAATGTAAAATTATAAATAAACTAAAAGCTATGGCTGCCAAGGCCTTGAGCTATTATGGTGTAAATTTAGGATTAACTTATCTAGTTTGTTTATTAAATTATAATTAATGACTAATATTAACAGTGAATTTACAGAGATTCAAAAATCATGTGAGTCTTTAGGAAGTGTATGATTTTTTTTAAATTTTCAGAGGATGGGTTAAAGATGGAGAGGAGTGGATTGAAGTTAGAATTGTGAGTAATTTTGACGCAGTCAGTAAGGATATGAGTGACTGAGGTTGGACTCAGATTGCAGAGTTGGCAAATGTTTGAGCTGTTGTTGAATAAGTGGGAGTGTGTAATGAGTGTGTGGCCCAAACGGAGTCGGGTTATTCTTGTCAGCTCGTGGCGAGACAGTTGGGAGTGCAAGGCGTAGCTGTATATGTTGTTCTTAAGCGAGTTGTTGGTTTTGTAGTAAGCGTTTGTAAGTGACAAAATTGAGAGCTGCTTTAGCTTATATGAAAGTTTGAGATGTTTTATAATATCTGAGACGTTGTGGTTCGGTGTGAAGGTTAGGGGGTAGGAGACAGCGGATTTGGCAGCGTCGTCGGCTTTTTCATTGCCGGGTATATTGCAGTGTCCTGGTACCCAAATTATTATTATTTTAGGTGAGTGGAGTAGAAGGATTTGTCTAGATTGCCTATTGCGTGAACGGAGGAGAGGGAGTCTGTGCAAATGGCTGTTTGGTAGGAGAGATTTTTAACCATTTCTATGGATTTATATATGGCGATTATTTCAGCAGAGAAAATTGAGGTGTGGTATGGAAGAAGAAATTGGTGAGATTTTGGAGCAGAGACGAAACCAGAGGATACGGCGTTACCTGTCTTAGAGCCGTCTGTATATACAAATTTGTAGGTGTTGAGGGTTTCTTTTAATTGGAGGAAGCGTTGCAAGTATGTTGAAGGTGGAGTTGATGATTTTGGGAGAGAATGGAGTGAGGTGTTTATTAGCGGACTTATGTTTATCCAGGGGGGTTGGGGTTGGAGAGTTTTTGGAAGAGGTGTAGTAGGTAGCTCGAGGAGTTTGTTAAGGTCAATCGATGATTGGAGGGCTGAGCGTAATTTTGGGTTTAGCTTTTTTGATTTTTTAATATTTTGTATGTGGTTGTATATTGGGGATGAGTTTGAGTTCAAGATAGATCTAATTAGTTTGGCTGTGTTCAAGTTTTTTCTTATTTCGAAGGGAGAGATGTTGGATTCATATAAGAGGTTGTTGATGGGAGTTGTTCTCAGGGCGCCAATTGCCATTCTGATTGCGGAGTGGTATATTGATTTTATTTTATTAGTTTGAGAAACTGGAGCATTTCCATATAGAAATATGCCGAAGTCTATTTTGGACATAATTATGAGCTTTACTACTGTAAGAATTGTTGTGGGGTTGCAATTATATTTATTGTTGGATAGGCATTTGATGATGTTAAGTTTTTTAGTTAGGGAAGAGGTAAGGGAATTTATATGGTCGGACCAATTGTACCGTTTGTTAAATATGATGCCGAGAATTTTTAGGTGCTGTACATTTGTAATGTTGGCGAGGGTGGAGGACAGTGTGGCTGTGCAACACTTCTTCCTACAAATGTGGATGTGTTTGCATTTGGATACGCTGAGTTTTGCTCCAGAGTAGTCGCACCAGTCTAGGATGTCAGTTAGTAGGGGGTCGAGGGAGACGGAGTTGGTGCTATTGTGTTTTTTAATTATTAGGTAGTCATCTGCGTAAGCATAGAAATTGAGGTTTCGATGGATGCGGATTAATCTATTGAGTTTATTATAGGCAATTAGGAAAAGTACGACCGATAGGGGGGAGCCTTGGGGGATTCCGTTGTGTTGAGGGCGGGTGGAAGAGAAGTGGTTGTTAATGTAGACAGTGATTTTGCGATGGGTCATGAAGCATTTTATGTAATTTGTGATTTTAGGTCCAATATTCCAAAGTTTAAGTTCATCGATTATCGAGTGGATGCCGATTTTGTCAAAAGCCTTGCAAAAGTCTAGCGAGACGAGGGAAATGTGGTTGTTTGTTGAAAGAGCCGATGATATCAGGTAGTCTAACGAGAGTAGAGTATCTGATATCGAGTTACCCTTTCGGAATCCGGTTTGTCGACTGTCAATAGATTTGTTGTGGGAAACAAACCACCACAGTCGATTTGCGATAATTTTGTCCAACGTTTTGGCGAAGCAGGAGTTTAGAGTTTCACATAGTATAATTGATGCATTCCAAAAGAAAATGCAAACTGATGTTATTTACACTGATTTCAGTAAAGCATTTGACTCTGTAAACCATGATCTTTTGATTTATAAACTTAATTGTATTGGTTTTCCTATCTCTGTTCTGTCTTGGATTTCTTCTTATTTAAAAAATAGAACCCATAAAGTTCTACTTAGATCTTCAATTTCTAAACCTGTTTTCGTAACTTCTGGTGTACCCCAAGGAAGTCACCTTGGTCCTTTATTCTTCACACTTTTTATTAATGATCTTCCATCTATTTTATTACACTCTCATATACTCATGTATGCAGATGATGTAAAACTTATTCTATCATTTAATAATCCTCTCCAAACCAGACTACTTCAACGTGACTAAAACTATATGCAACTGTGGTGTTTGGCTAATCATCTTCCTCTTAATTGTTGTAAATGCTTGTTTATGACATTCAGTCGATCCAAGCCCTATCTCGGTAACTATTCTATTGATAACTTTCCCTTAAAACGTATTACCTCTATTAAGGACTAAGGTGTCACTTTCGATTCTAAACTTAACTTCAACTTGCATATTTCCTCAATTGTTAATGTTGCCAAGGGTGTACTTGGATTCATCAAGCGTTGGTCGAAGGAATTTAATGATCCTTTCACCACAAAACTGCTCTATGTGTCGCTCGTACGCCCTATTCTGGAATACTGCTCATGTATATGGTCTCCTCAATACAAAAATAGTGAGATCCGTATTGAGTCAGTCCAGAAGCAATTTCTATTATTTGCCCTACGTAGTTTAAATTGGGATCCTAATCTTCGTCTGCCATCTTATCCCAGTAGACTCTTACTTTTAAATCTTCCGACATTAGCTAACCGTAGAATAACTCTTGGTGTGGTTTTTATACATAAGTTGATTAGTGGCGACATAGATTCTCCCTTTCTTTTAAGTCGTCTTAATTTCTCTGTCCCGTGTACACCTACTAGAAACTTTATTCCCTTATGTCTTCCTACATTCACTACTGATTATGCTTTACACAATCCTTTTCGTGTACTATGCACACAGTACAATTCTGTTTTTCATGTTTTCTCCTCTGAACTCTCTCTTCCCACTTTTAAGCTTGTTCTTTTGAATCACCTACGGGTAATCTCTGGCCAATCCCAGCTGTGAGCAGGGGTACAGCTTGCTGGTGTGGCAAATAATCTTCCCCCATCGGGTCGGAGATTGCCCATTCTATGTTGCCCTTTTTAGTTCCCCTTTAGCCTACTGAGACTTCCCCCACCGGGTTGGAGATTTCATTCCTACTGTCTTTCTTTATTCTTCTTCTTTAGTTTTTTTTGCTTTAAATTTACCTTTAATTCTATAAGCTTTTTCTTTATAACTAACTCTTCACTATCTTGATATAGGCTCTAATAACGACACCAGCAACTCTTTGCTGTGAATAGGGGCATAGCTAGCCGGACTGGCAAATAAACTTCCCCTAACGTGCTGGTGTCGTTATTAGATTTCAATTGTAATTTCGTGTAGGCTTTTAAATTTTTTTCCTTATATCTATGTATTATATTGTATATTTTGATTCGAGGCAGCACATAGACCTATGTTAATAGAACGAGCCTGGGTATTCGAGACCCTCATATT
The DNA here is from genome assembly GCA_035043065.1 of Hirtodrosophila confusa. NCBI lineage: Eukaryota > Metazoa > Arthropoda > Insecta > Diptera > Drosophilidae > Hirtodrosophila > Hirtodrosophila confusa. The sequence continues at coordinate 267,943 of JAWNNI010000201.1, forward strand.
TTATCCGCCAGAATCCTCTCGGAGCGTGACCGTGGGAGAAACATCATTGCCGAAACGGCTATAATTGAGAACGCCAACTAAATATTTCACAATGCAAGAATGTTAGTGGGCAACAACATTTGTATGGAAAAGGACTTATCGAGCTTAAACAGTGTAAAAAGAACGAATTTTTGCAACTCAAAAAGTATCTGCCGAGAGAGCCGTAGTAGGCTCCCCACAACATTACTAATCGAACCCCTTCTAACTAAGCCCCTGAGCACTGGTGAGTGGGCTAACACGGCCACTCACGCATGCTTTCTCGCGCTGAGCGAAATAGCCTCCAATGCGCCGTCGCAAAGCGAACGCTGACAACTGCAACGGGACTTTGCGCTGTTATTCGATTTGCAGAAAAGGTGCCTGAGTGCGCGAGCAGCGACCAAAGCACAGTTAAGGACAAGGGTACACAAGTCCCGTGCAAGTCCTAGTATAGCAGGAGAGTCAGTGGAAAAGCCTTGCGAATAGCAGGAGAACGCTGACAAGTCCTTGCGTAACAGGAGAATACAACGAATTGCGGCACTTTATCACAAGTCCTTGTGCAGCAGAAGAGTCAAGCGGCAAATCCTTGCGAATGTCAGGAGAATGCTAACAAGTCCTTGCGTAACAGGATAACGCCGCGAATCACTGCGCAGTAGGCATCGTATGCAAATCCTTGTGTAGCCAGAGCGGTAGCGATAAATCCTAGCGAATCGCAGGAGAACGCTGCCCAGTCTATGCGATTACAGGAGAGCAGAACGAGTCAATGCGGCGCATGAGCGCTCGGCAGCACCAGCAAGGATCCCTACCGGATCCCATCAGTTCGTGTATGGATCCCTACCGGATTCCACCAATTCCACAAGAACCCCGTCCACAGGACCCCGACCAAGCTAACTATTCAGGTGTATATCCACTTGCAACTATGCGGAGATTTGCCACGCGAGATTACCCTACGAGACAAAAGCATGTGGGTGGTTCTTAGCGAACAGGCGACGCTGAACGGCGAGTCGGTGCATCACCAGGATACTCTACGGCGGCCAACACCGGAGCCGCACACCGCCACTATACATACAGACAGATTCGTCCTAATATATGAACAGCAAATAAAATCGATCATAAAACAGCAATCCAAAAGTCATTATATATCGCAAGTGTCCACATACAAATTTGTTGATACGAATCCAAGTTGAGCCCGGAAGGACATTAGATTTGTTACAAGCTTATATATAAAAAAATGTTCGACATAATTACGGAGCTCAATATCATACTACAATATGAAACTGTTGTGGAAAAAGACTTCGCTCGTTATGAGCCGTATTTGTCGGAGTTCAATGTGCCCTGGCATTTGGCAACAACAACGTTAAAAAGTGGTCGTACAAGTTTGGATTAAGCCAGAACACTTATCTGACCACATGCCCTTGACTATTTAGACATATGGACAGCCAGCCCTAGCATCAATCAAGATCTACTGCCCAAAATTCAGTGGAGCACAAATAAGGCGGAACAGTATGCATCAAAGCTCGACCACGAGCTGACCAGTCTATTGACTACACAACACCATTTGAATATAGACTAAACTACCCAGGTGCATTGTATCAGCGTCAAATTTTATGCAAATTCCCACGACTCAGTTAGGAAACAAGCATGGTATGACACTGAATGCGACGAAGTTAGGCTATTCACCATTGCCATCGTCAAATCTTTTCGGGCTATGCTTAAAAATTAAATGGAACAGGACACAGAAAAAATATACAGGTAGATCCGTCATAGATTGACCTTCATTTTCAAAATCTCCTTTATACAGAAAGGCAATACAGTGCCTTAAATTTCGCCTGGCCCAACATCGAGATTGATGAATTAGATAACGATTTTACCCATGCATAGATTCACAACGAACTGCTCAAAAGCAAACGGAATAAAGCAGTGCCTGCAGAGTTTATCGCTAATGCCTCAATAAGATTCATAAGATATCTGACAGATGACTTTAATTCGATATACAATAATGCCCATGCAGACTCTTGTTTTTTTTCTAACATCATATACCCGATATTTAAGAAAGGCGACCCAAAAGATGCTCAAAACTATAGGGGCATTTCTTTCATAAACTCAATGGCAAACATTTTTGCATCTGCGCTTCATACACGACTCACAAGTTTTGTGAATGGGAACAACTTATAAAAGGAAAACAAGATGGGATTTAGAAAAGGATACTCAACGATAAACAGCGTATTTGTACTCAGAACTGTGGCAAAAGATTACCTACAACGAAACAGCAAATTATATTTATTTGTTATTGATTTCAAAGCCGCTCTCGATCCAATAGAAATAAGTAGCCTTCTGTATAAACTAAGCAAGAATGGAATCTCAACAAAATTTATCAATATACTGCGAAGTCTGTACAGCAATAACTTAATTACAGTTTGAGATGGACACACGCTGTCGGACAGCCTTGCAACAAACAAAGGCGACAAGCAGGGATGTCTCCTCAGCCTGCTACTGTTTGCTCTCTTCGTCGACGACATTGCAGCTGAATGACAAGGAGGCGTTAAATTGGTACACAGCAGTTCAAAGAACTCATGTATACTGATGACATGGTATTCATGGCTGAGAGCCCTGCAACACATGGAAGACTCTGTAAAACGGTATTGCGATATATGAAGACTAACGATCAACAGTCACAAATCAAAAATACTTGTGGTTAAAAATAGTAGAGGAAGACTTCCCCAAAGCGAGAAATGGAGCTTACCTAGTTCACCGCTGGAAGTAGTCAAATAATATAAATATCTGGGTGTGACCCTTACAAGCAAGATGAAGTTTGAACACACGTGGAGTTCAAGCTAAGGGATACGCGAGCTACTATTGGCAGTACTTGGACTGCAATGTTCAAAATAGAAAATGTGTAAAAATGTAGCACTAAATATAAATTGAGCCAGGCAACAGTAAAGGTAATTACTTTTTATGCGGCGCAAATATGGGGCTGCGGCGAATATGAAGATGTCGATTTTTTATAAAACTAATTTTCCACATTCCTCAAAACATGCCAAACTACGCGATACGTTTCGACACAGGCTTGCCGAAGTTATTCTCGTCAAAACTCCGGCTTCACATTGGTTACTTAAACAAAGCACTAAATATGGACACACACCGATACCCAAAAATTGTAGCATAGCATCTACTTTTCGAACGTGGACAATACTTCCAACGAAGAGAAAGCCATGCAACTGAGAATGGAGTGCAAATCGACCTAACCAATCGGAACTCATGGCATGCTCAACAAAATACGGTAATTCAAGGAATGAACTACTTAGCTAGGGAAGATTGGGAGTCTCAGGCCAGACAGAGTGCTTCTAGACAGCTGTACATCAAATCGGAGTGAAATTGGTTTCTATAATTTTCAAATCGCGAACAGAAATGCTAAATCTTAGATACCAGCCACATATTCAACATGTAACATGAGCGAGCAAGAAAATACCGAACACGTTTTATGCCGATGCCCTATACAGCAGGAACTAAGAATAAGCCATTTAGGGAAACAAACACTGACAGTCGAGGATGGAATCTCGCTGTTAAACGAAAACAATTGGAGATCTCTCGCATCATATGTGATACTCCCGTTGCACGACAGATCGCTTATTGTACAAGAGAATTTTTAAGAGCCTCAAACTTCTTAATTATTTAAACTTGTTAGTTACATTTAATATTCAACTTCGTTAAATATAATTCACTTAATTTCTTAAATTTAAATAAGCTAAGAAAACTATTACCTATAATGAATGTGTACAATTCCTAAAAGTACAGAGTACTTTACGCTAACAGCTTCTCGCCATGCCAATGATAAGCCAAATAAAACTACTACTGCTAGTAATGCTTCTATGCCGCCATTTAAAAAGTTGCGACGGGTAGCGCCTTGAGTTACTTATGTCGGATACTTTCTTGTCAACGCTATTATACTACACTTTATTTATAAATGGCGGCATAGAAGGGGTACTATGTTGTTTACGTTTCAAAGCTGATAAATATAAGCGTAAACATGTAAGCCGGCTATAAGTAATTACGATAAAATATTGAAGTTGCTATTAGTTTATTCGTTAAAATATATTGCAGTTTATGACATAAGGTGGACTTCGTAAGCCACAAAGTTGTTGATGCAATTATATTCAGAAGAGAAAGAGTATTTTTGCAATCCCAGAAGCTGTGCGGCAATATACATGCTCATTGGGGAGCTCATGTTTGAATTTACTGGTTTTAATAATATTATTTTCCCTTGTTTACTTACAAAATACCGACAATTTTAAGACGCAAAGCTTTGCTTTGATCCATATTATTGAATACAAAAGTGGTGCGAGCCGCAGACCATGCTGTTTTCAAATTCGGGTGTTGCTTGCCGGCCCAAGTAAAAAAGTCAAAATTGAGCCTATTATTTGCAGTTTGAATAGTTTCTCCTTAAGCGCATCATATTTCAAATTTATCTAGATACATAAATATATATATTTAATAACAAATATTAAAATAAACAAATCAAATGAAATTCTTTCTGTATTGCCCAAGTACATTTTTTTAAAGTTGTAGTTGAGACATTATGCAAAATCTTATCGGAAGACCGGGAAGTTATAAATTATTAAAAAATATATAAAAAAATATATATAAAAATACTTACACCAATTACAAATTCTCTCACAATAAATTCATTAATCAATGTTATATGATTGTTTACAACGGTGGTCTCTATTGAATAAATTGCTTTCATTTCTTTGAAATGGCATATCCAATTGTAAGAATGCCTCAATCGGAATCATCATATAGACATCCTTCAAATTAGTTAATAGGTTGAGCACATCATCCGGGAACGCATGGGAAGATGGTAAATGGTGGAACACCGATTCACACACACACACTGCCACCATCTACCATCAAGCAATGCAGGCAAGGAAATTTGTAAAATATTAATTAAAACTAATTTCATTAAGAAATTGATTGTTGTTGTTGCTGTTTTGCAGCATAACAATGATTTAATTAATAAACTAATGAGGGAACTCGACAAAATAGACGAAATTTAGTTTTTAGAGCAGCAGGAAGACAACGACGCTTCTTGAAGTTCACGTTTCGGTAAATTTTGAAATTCTTGTAGAGATCGTTATTTTATAAAATATTCAATCTACTGCTACTACTACTTCAATTAACCATAACTGTGTCAAAATCAAATGCATTTTATATAAAATGTAATTTTGGTTATGCTTTGAAACCTACATGGATTTGGCGTTTCAATTTGGTTCATTTGTTGAAGTCCATATTTCGGCCATTATTCATGTCTTGTTAGGTCAGTCAGGTTTTACAAATTTATATATGTATACGGTTCAGCCATTTCTCATTTGTTTTTTACTGTTGCTCTTCTTGTTTAAGCCATTAATTTTTGTTGACATTGCTTACATTTTCGTAGTGAATATCAAATATTCAGTGTTGCATACGAAACCAATCGGCATAAAATCGAAAAGGCACATGTGGGATAAGAACATCCAAATGAGATGTTGGGACTGATGGTCAAATTTCGGCACGGGTAAAACTATGGGACCATCATGCCAGATGATGGGGGATGGTAGATGGTGGCTCAGTGTGAATAGCCTATAATGATTCATTGTAAATATCAGGTGTGAAATGTAATGTTAGATCATCTTAGCGAGGTATGTATTCCACATTGTGCATCGACTTCATCTCTATCACCACCAATGAAGTACATTTGAAGGAATTTATGATCAGTATCTGGGAGCGGGAGCAGGGAGCCAGCTTTGTGATAGATTTGGCCTTTGATTTTAAGAGTTGGTAGAATTGGGCAGAAACAATTTCGGCACCAAATTTGCTTCAAGTTGAGACAATTTGATGTTTCCGCCAGGTCAACACATCCCTTTCGTTTCACTATTAAATTTTAGAATATAGCAGAAGGTACAGACTTGACTCATATGTCCAATGACAACATACGTACGTTGATGTACTAAAACGGGCAGTACATTCAAGTGACCCAAACAACACCAAGCATGGGCTTGTTAACGCGCGGACCCAGGCATAATGCAACCCACGTCCCGCCCAACCGACCGAGGGGCGTGCTGCATAACGTGCGGTAACGAAGATCGCGGAACAGATGAATAGGTACAAACTAAATAAAAGTTCTACATAAATTAAACAATAGACATAAAGTAACTATAGATTACGGAGTAAAAGCAAATCTGTTGTTGCAGAACGCGACTGCCGTGGTGGCAATCATCCATCCTCAAGCCTGGTTGTTCGTCATTCTGCTGTTTCCGCTTTCTCGACACTTTATAAATTGAGGGTATACACCAACATGTGTACCAAGTTTGGTTGCTCTAGCTTCAAGGGTGTGGAAAAAATTGCGTTCATACGAACATATGGACAGAGGGAAATTTCGCAAACCCAATATACTCTATTTCCCTTCGGGAACAGAGTATAAAAATATTGCACATAAATCCTAATAATTATTAATTCTGCGTACTTTTTTATAGCTAGGCTATGATTTTTCGAAATCTTGGGACTATATCCATAATCTGAATCATAATCCGAGGCTATATCTAAGAATTTGGATAGAAATTAAATACATTAAATTGGGTTTATTGTACAATCAATTTATTCATTTTAATCACAGTCAACAACATCGCTATCTTCATCAGAACTATTAAATAGAACCTGAAGGTCATTACTTCTATCCATACTGATTGATGGGTTTATAAATAACCCCAAAGAAACTTTTGGAAAATATTTCATATTCTATTTTCGAAATTTAATTGAATCTGAAATAATTAAAAATCTGTTAAGAATATCCTGATTCGTTTTTACTCGGCTAATTTTCCTCAAAAAAATTTCCCGACAATTGTTTAAATGTTTATTCAGTGCTTATTGCGCTTCTTCTGTAAGTTGGCCAACTGATGGCAAGGCATTTTCCATATTTGTGTGGCTCGTGTATTAGAAAATTATACATATGATACCAACAATAATTTTCAACGAAATATCATGCTGCTTTTAGTGCATACTACTTAAAAATTTCCACATTTACATATTGACAGGAAACTACAATCAAAATAATATACATTTCTTTTATTAGCTCAACATCAATGCGTATATAGTAAATATTTATTTAATAAATAAAAACTTGTTGCACTGTTTGTCAAAAACATAGCTTTGACCAATATGTACCAGAATACCACATAAAAACAGAAAAACAATTCGCCTTGGTGAACACGTCCAGTACTAAGCCGGGAAGATGCAGAAAGCTTCCATTTTCGTACTTGAAATTCATTAACAAAATTATGGTATTTTCAGAAAAGGCACAAAAGGGCACTCCAATTTTTGTGGATATACTATAGTTTAATATGTATAGCATTTTATAAAGTTTTAATGAAAGACCCTGCCAGATTCACAACTATATATCCATCTATCTGGCAGCTATGTGATATAGTGATCCGATCTTGACCAAATTTGGTCAGATTGTATAAGCTCTATAGAGACTCGGAGAGACTTTGAGTGAGTTTGGTAAGAATACCTTTATAAACAAAAAGTTTTCCATACAAAAACATAGTTGTCGACCGATCATTCCTATGGCAGCTATATGTTATAGTGGTCCGATCCGGCTGGTTCCGACATATGTACTGCCTGCAGCAAAAAGAAGGGTCTGTGCCCCGTTTCATTACGATTACTTTAAAACTGAGAGACTAGTTCGCATAGAAACACACGGACATCGCTATATCGACTCGGCTATTCATGCTGATTCAGAATATATATACTTTGTTGGGTCGGAAACGTCTCCTTCAGTCCATTACACATTTCGAGACAAAATTATAATACCTACTGTTGGAGTATAAAAATATATTTGTCGTGTAGCTATGCTTTTTAAAGATAGTTAAATGTATGATATTAGTATTATTATTCACATAACAAATCGATTAAAAATAAAAAATGACTGACAAAATGGAATAAAATACACTATTTTGATTTGCGCAACAAAAAGGGAATGAAACCTCAACTTCCTGAAGATATTTTGGGGATACTAGAAAGCTTAGAGCAGTTATATTTTCTGATTCTGATGTAGAATTTTATTTTCTGCAATTGTGCATTCAACATTTTTCTGCTACTTCAAAATCAGAAAATCCATTTTGTCGCGAAAATGGGTTACTCTTAACCACTGTGTGCCGGGTTATGCGCTTCGCTTTGGTAAGTACCAAAAAAAATATTTTCAAACGAGACTATAAGTTCAAAACCGAATTGTATACTGCAAGCTCTAGCTCTAAGCTGATGATATTTATATTCTTCTGTAATATGTTTTGAATTAGCCTGATATAATTTTTTGTCACTCTAATGAAGTATTAGGAAAAGACTGCTGTTGCTTTTAAAAATCACGAAAACGTACAACGCCGGTGTCTCGTAGATTTCTAGAAGCGAACTGTATATTGTAAGGCCTACTCATGGTGGGGAGGGCTTCGTTATCGTGAACAGCCGTTTACGTTAAGAAATCAGTTACCGACCGTTTTGAAAATTAACCGAAAGATTAGTACGAAGTACAGGAAAAATATAAATTATCGTGTTGACCGACTCGTTCATTTATCGAGCTCTTACTTATCATTCAGTCAGCCGATGGCTAGCCGGCAATCGATAAATGGAATGAAAGCAAGAAGTCGGAACATAACAAAGTATATTTTTAAAATTATTGCTTTCGCTGAAAAAATCACGCAAATGCGTTATTTACTTTATATAGATTAGGCTAGGAACATAAGTTTCGTATAAATATTAGTTATTAAATTGCTAGATACAGTATATATGTATATATGCTATACACTCTGTTTCCAGTCTGTTCACTTTTGCTCAATATCGGGGTTTGTAGCACTATGTACAGTAGTGCCGCCAGAAATTGCGTTTAAAGAGCAGTCAGTCAGGTAGATTACAAACGCGAGCAGGTACACCATAACAAGGAGCGGACAGATCAGGTGGACAAACATGATACAGAAGTATGTATTCAACAAGTATGAATGCTCTAGTCGAGTATACCCGACTACGAAACTATTTGTTACCAGGTCTCAAACTTTCCAACACATCTTCGTCCACTTACACAAACACACATACATACACAAAGACGCACATACAAAAGCGACAGCACAAGCGAGACATTTAAAGCCCTTTTCACCCATTTTATGGGTACAGGGAGTAAAAAGGAAACCTATACGTTAAGTAATATTCGAAACACTATGTTAGTTATTGCTGTCCAAACTCCCAAATTCGCACAAAAATTTCGTAAGCCACTCCGCATTCACCGCAATCTAACCAAGTATCGTCCCCATTCCTATTCGTGCTAAAATCGTTTCATGTCGGGCCTTGGCATAGCTCGTGGTTCCCAACCTCCGCGGCCACCAGGCACTAACACACCTGCAGCTAACTCCGAGTTAAAGGATGTTATAAAGTGTTTGATTAGAGAAATATTTCGCCAAGAGACATCAGCTCACGGGCACGAACATTTCAGCGACATATCGTTCGTGAGACCTAGGCTAGGTGAAGAATCTGAGAAAGTACCTGGTGTATGTCGTCTAATCAAATAATTATCGGGGGACAGGACATCGTTCAACTCATGGCAAAAAATTTCGAACGAATAATGAGTATCTTTGAAGATCAGTAAACAACGTACAAATATTACTTGGTAACCTAAGCTGTTCGAACCAAGGTAGTCGGTAAAACTGAGACAGTCTTGGAGTCCCACAAAACCTCAATGAATGGGAAGGCTATCTCAAAATATCTTACAACACATTATGCTGATAAACGAGATTTAAAATCTCTCGAATAGCAGGTGTTCACACTGATACAGGGAAGTATGACCATTAACGAATTCTTTCAAGCAATCTACCATCAGTTGTCATTGATTCTGAATCAGATAGGAGCACAAGAAGAGACTCCAGAAACCATTGAGGCGTTGACTGATAACTACCGCGGAAAGGCTCTGGGCACGTTCATAAGGGGCCTAAGCGGCAACTTATCACGACATTTGTGAATTAAACAAAAAAAAGGGACCTGAGCCACGCACTCCACTTGAGTAGCTTATTGGAAAACCAAGAACATCGAAACCTCTTTGTTTCTAAGGTCAGACAACAGCCCCTTCCTTCGCCATCCATCCAGACAGACAAGCTCAAGATTCCAGGCTTCTAAACTTTTTAACAACACCACCTCTAATCAATGAAGAAACTTTGACCCTAGACTTTACTATGCACCAAGTATACGTCCGATAGTGGCTTCGCAGAATCAGACCACATACCCTACTGCACCCCAACAGTACAGGCACCCTTAACAAATGGTACACTGTCCGATCAAATCGCATAAATTACATGAACAGACCATATCTCACGGATATAACAGGCAAACGTCCGCCTGCATCAATGCAATTGGGACAGCCACATAAATACCAGAGTCAATTCCACGTAACCACAGCAGAAGTAGAACCAATCGCAGAGGAGAGAGACTAGGAATCATCGTATACTACCGAAATCTCCGAGCAAGTTTATTTCGAAAGTTGGGAACAAGAAGGAGAAGTAAGCTTATACGAATAATCTTACGAAGGGGAGCAAGAGTATGCCTCAGAAGTGGCAGACACAGATGACATCCATTTTGTAGACTAACTAGTTTCTCGTTGCTCTACTTTAACTGCACTACGAGGGACGGTAAGGCATTCAAAATTCTAATAGACACAGGTTCAAATCAGAATTACATTCAATCCTACTTAGTACCAAACCCCAAGCTTAACAGAAAACCATTTTTTGAAATTCAGTTGGTGGCCAGACGAAGATCACTCACAACACTTATCTTAGCTTATTCAGTTGCAACTACATTCCCATTAAGTTCTACTTACTTTCAACTTTGAAAACATTCAACGGTATCATAGGCAACGACACACTAAACCAACTTAATGCAGTATGTTGAGACAGCGATGCTGCCCTTTATTAATGCTTCCTTCAATTTATGTTTTTGTTATGCTATTCACAAATTTTATTGTGTTGCAGCTGAACGGCTTCTGTGCCTTCAAAAACTGTTGTTGAAGGCACGCTGCACAAACGGTGTCCAGTGCCATATCCAAAACAAAATTATTATTATTATAAGCTGGCTGGCTCTATGCAACCAGTGCTATTTATTAAAAACAAAATTGCAGGCTGACGCCAAGGTTGTCAGTGCAATTCACTAATAACGAGAATGCAAACGCGAGCGATCGGCGTGCGACTCAGATCAAAGACAAACGTAGATAGGCTATGCTGAGCGGCACTGAGGCTGAGCTTAAAATTTAGCACAGTGCAGTAGCGACAGTGCTGCCAAGCAGCAAGGAGTACAAGGAATGAATGAAAATGCAAATGAGCAAATCAAAGCAAATACATAGATATGTGTGTTACGTTACGCTCAGAGCATGTTTACAAAGTTAATGATCGTTTGCCAATGTTCTTTTTGGCGTACTCAACCAAACATCCTCCCCCCGTGGAAACCTTTTAGCTGTCCACTTCATCCCGCACAGAAAGCAGGCATAGTTTTGCTATAGCGCGTCGCATTACGTCTTTAGAAGTCCTGATGATGGCAACTCGAGAGACGCCGTCAGCTCCAGCGATGAGATCAACTGTTCTCGCCAATGGCTACTTGAGGGGCGGGTAGTTTGCGCCCTTGCCGAGGACAACATCATTGATGCGCAGCTGACCCCTTTGGTTTCGCCACTTAGGACGCTCCTGAAGAAAATACAAATATTCTTTGCGCCAGCGTGACCAGATTATTTTTTGAAGATGAGTATCGCGCTGCCAGCCTTCTAGTCGATCTTGGTTAAGCTTCACTAAATCGGGATCAACAAAGGTTGTAATGGGTTCTCCGATCAAAAAATGGACAGGAGTCTGCTGGATTCTCTGAAATGGGAAAGAGAGGTCTGGAGTTAATTATTGCGCTGATTTGGCACGCCAGCGTGCGCAGCTCGTTGAATCCAAGTAGAGCAGACTCCAAACTGCGACGGAGATGATGTTTTGCAGCCTTTACAGATGACTCCCATAATCCGCAAAAATGCAGAGATCGCGGAGACGATGCAATCGGCAAGACACAATTCTTGAACTGCATCTTGATGAGGATTACTCACGAACAGTCTCTTTAGCTCAGCGAGTTCGTTGCAGACTCCAGCTTAATTAGATCGCGGAGGTATAAAACGCCAGTCGATGCAATCGGCAAGACACAATTCATGAACTGCATCTTGATAAGGACTACTCAGGAACAGTCTTTTTAGCTCAGCGAGTTCGTTGCGGACTCCAACAAAAATAGTCGCGTTATCCGCCCAGATGCGAATGGGACGACCACGGATGCAAATAAATCGCCTGAGTGCTGCAAGAGACGCTTGTGTGGAGAGATCCTTCACGAGTTCGCTCTGAACATCTCACGCACTTTTGAATTACGTGAGAACCTGTCTTGCGGCCGCCAATCGGCCAATAAGTATGTCGAATTGTTGTCAGAAGCGATTGCGGTCCTGCATGCAAGTTCTTGTCGTGATAGTGTAATAGTAATAGTAATAGGATGACGCTTTGGCAGGATTACCGGGTGGCGAGCTTCGAGGTCGCGCTGCATTTTTTATTCGACCACCAACATGAAGCAGGCGATTGACATCCAAAAAAGGCGCCAGTGATACGATGGGGTTTGATCGCTTGAGATTCCTATTTGACTGCAGAGCTTGAATTTCAGGCATCAAGCGAAACATAGTTGTCGACCGATCATTCCCATGGCAGCTATATGTTATAGTGGTCCGATCCGGCTGGCTCCGACATATGTACTGCCTGCTGCAAAAATAAGGGTCTGTGCCAAGTTTCATTACGATTGCTTTAAAACTGAGAGACTAGTTCGCATAGAAACAGACGGACATCGCTATATCGACTCGGCTATTCATGCTGATTCAGAATATATATACTTTGTTGGGTCGGAAACGTCTCCTTCAGTCCATTACACATTTCGAGACAAAATTATAATACCTACTGTTGGAGTATAAAAATATATTTGTCGTGTTGCTATGCTTTTTAAAGCTAGTTAAATGTATGATATTAGTATTATTATTCACATAACAAATCGATTAAAAATAAAAAATGACTGACAAAATGGAATAAAATACACTATTTTGATTTGCGCAACAAAAAGGGAATGAAACCTCAACTTCCTGAAGATATTTTGGGGATACTAGAAAGCTTAGAGCAGTTATATTTTCTGAATCTGATGTAGAATTTTATTTTCTGCAATTGTGCATTCAACATTTTTCTGCTACTTCAAAATCAGAAAATCCATTTTGTCGCGAAAATGGGTTACTCTTAACCACTGTGTGCCGGGTTATGCGCTTCGCTTTGGTAAGTACCAAAAAAAATATTTTCAAACGAGACTATAAGTTCAAAACCGAATTGTATACTGCAAGCTCTAGCTCTAAGCTGATGATATTTATATTCTTCTGTAATATGTTTTGAATTAGCCTGATATAATTTTTTGTCACTCTAATGAAGTATTAGGAAAAGACTGCTGTTGCTTTTAAAAATCACGAAAACGTACAACGCCGGTGTCTCGTAGATTTCTAGAAGCGAACTGTATATTGTAAGGCCTACTCATGGTGGGGAGGGCTTCGTTATCGTGAACAGCCGTTTACGTTAAGAAATCAGTTACCGACCGTTTTGAAAATTAACCGAAAGATTAGTACGAAGTACAGGAAAAATATAAATTATCGTGTTGACCGACTCGTTCATTTATCGAGCTCTTACTTATCATTCAGTCAGCCGATGGCTAGCCGGCAATCGATAAATGGAATGAAAGCAAGAAGTCGGAACGTAACAAAGTATATTTTTAAAATTATTGCTTTCGCTGAAAAAATCACGCAAATGCGTTATTTACTTTATATAGATTAGGCTAGGAACATAAGTTTCGTATAAATATTAGTTATTAAATTGCTAGATACAGTATATATGTATATATGCTATACACTCTGTTTCCAGTCTGTTCACTTTTGCTCAATATCGGGGTTTGTAGCACTATGTACAGTAGTGCCGCCAGAAATTGCGTTTAAAGAGCAGTCAGTCAGGTAGATTACAAACGCGAGCAGGTACACCATAACAAGGAGCGGACAGATCAGGTGGACAAACATGATACAGAAGTATGTATTCAACAAGTATGAATGCTCTAGTCGAGTATACCCGACTACGAAACTATTTGTTACCAGGTCTCAAACTTTCCAACACATCTTCGTCCACTTACACAAACACACATACATACACAAAGACGCACATACAAAAGCGACAGCACAAGCGAGACATTTAAAGCCCTTTTCACCCATTTTATGGGTACAGGGAGTAAAAAGGAAACCTATACGTTAAGTAATATTCGAAACACTATGTTAGTTATTGCTGTCCAAACTCCCAAATTCGCACAAAAATTTCGTAAGCCACTCCGCATTCACCGCAATCTAACCAAGTATCGTCCCCATTCCTATTCGTGCTAAAATCGTTTCATGTCGGGCCTTGGCATAGCTCGTGGTTCCCAACCTCCGCGGCCACCAGGCACTAACACACCTGCAGCTAACTCCGAGTTAAAGGATGTTATAAAGTGTTTGATTAGAGAAATATTTCGCCAAGAGACATCAGCTCACGGGCACGAACATTTCAGCGACATATCGTTCGTGAGACCTAGGCTAGGTGAAGAATCTGAGAAAGTACCTGGTGTATGTCGTCTAATCAAATAATTATCGGGGGACAGGACATCGTTCAACTCATGGCAAAAAATTTCGAACGAATAATGAGTATCTTTGAAGATCAGTAAACAACGTACAAATATTACTTGGTAACCTAAGCTGTTCGAACCAAGGTAGTCGGTAAAACTGAGACAGTCTTGGAGTCCCACAAAACCTCAATGAATGGGAAGGCTATCTCAAAATATCTTACAACACATTATGCTGATAAACGAGATTTAAAATCTCTCGAATAGCAGGTGTTCACACTGATACAGGGAAGTATGACCATTAACGAATTCTTTCAAGCAATCTACCATCAGTTGTCATTGATTCTGAATCAGATAGGAGCACAAGAAGAGACTCCAGAAACCATTGAGGCGTTGACTGATAACTACCGCGGAAAGGCTCTGGGCACGTTCATAAGGGGCCTAAGCGGCAACTTATCACGACATTTGTGAATTAAACAAAAAAAAGGGACCTGAGCCACGCACTCCACTTGAGTAGCTTATTGGAAAACCAAGAACATCGAAACCTCTTTGTTTCTAAGGTCAGACAACAGCCCCTTCCTTCGCCATCCATCCAGACAGACAAGCTCAAGATTCCAGGCTTCCAAACTTTTTAACAACACCACCTCTAATCAATGAAGAAACTTTGACCCTAGACTTTACAGAATCAGACCACATACCCTACTGCACCCCAACAGTACAGGCACCCTTAACAAATGGTACACTGACCATACCTGCGATATACCATTCTGTCCGATCAAATCGCATAAATTACATGAACAGACCATATCTCACGGATATAACAGGCAAACGTCCGCCTGCATCAATGCAATTGGGACCGCCACATAAATACCAGAGTCAATTCCACGTAACCACAGCAGAAGTAGAACCAATCGCAGAGGAGAGAGACTAGGAATCATCGTATACTACCGAAATCTCCGAGCAAGTTTATTTCGAAAGTTGGGAACAAGAAGGAGCAGTAAGCTTATACGAATAATCTTACGAAGGGGAGCAAGAGTATGCCTCAGAAGTGGCAGACACAGATGACATCCATTTTGTAGACTAACTAGTTTCTCGTTGCTCTACTTTAACTGCACTACGAGGGACGGTAAGGCATTCAAAATTCTAATAGACACAGGTTCAAATCAGAATTACATTCAATCCTACTTAGTACCAAACCCCAAGCTTAACAGAAAACCATTTTTTGAAATTCAGTTGGTGGCCAGACGAAGATCACTCACAACACTTATCTTAGCTTATTCAGTTGCAACTACATTCCCATTAAGTTCTACTTACTTTCAACTTTGAAAACATTCAACGGTATCATAGGCAACGACACACTAAACCAACTTAATGCAGTATGTTGAGACAGCGATGCTGCCCTTTATTAATGCTTCCTTCAATTTATGTTTTTGTTATGCTATTCACAAATTTTATTGTGTTGCAGCTGAACGGCTTCAGTGCCTTCAAAAACTGTTGTTGAAGGCACGCTGCACAAACGGTGTCCAGTGCCATATCCAAAACAAAATTATTATTATTATAAGCTGGCTGGCTCTATGCAACCAGTGCTATTTATTAAAAACAAAATTGCAGGCTGACGCCAAGGTTGTCAGTGCAATTCACTAATAACGAGAATGCAAACGCGAGCGATCGGCGTGCGACTCAGATCAAAGACAAACGTAGATAGGCTATGCTGAGCGGCACTGAGGCTGAGCTTAAAATTTAGCACAGTGCAGTAGCGACAGTGCTGCCAAGCAGCAAGGAGTACAAGGAATGAATGAAAATGCAAATGAGCAAATCAAAGCAAATACATAGATATGTGTGTTACGTTACGCTCAGAGCATGTTTACAAAGTTAATGACAGTTTGCCAATGTTCTTTTTGGCGTACTCAACCAAACATCCTCCCCCCGTGGAAACCTTTTAGCTTTCCACTTCATCCCGCACAGAAAGCAGGCATAGTTTTGCTATAGCGCGTCGCATTACGTCTTTAGAAGTCCTGATGATGGCAACTCGAGAGACGCCGTCAGCTCCAGCGATGAGATCAACTGTTCTCGCCAATGGCTACTTGAGGGGCGGGTAGTTTGCGCCCTTGCCGAGGACAACATCATTGATGCGCAGCTGACCCCTTTGGTTTCGCCACTTAGGACGCTCCTGAAGAAAATACAAATATTCTTTGCGCCAGCGTGACCAGATTATTTTTTGAAGATGAGTATCGCGCTGCCAGCCTTCTAGTCGATCTTGGTTAAGCTTCACTAAATCGGGATCAACAAGGTTGTAATGGGTTCTCCGATCAAAAAATGGACAGGAGTCAGTTCATCGCGGTCTGCTGGATTCTCTGAAATGGGAAAGAGAGGTCTGGAGTTAATTATTGCGCTGATTTGGCACGCCAGCGTGCGCAGCTCGTTGAATCCAAGTAGAGCAGACTCCAACCTGCGACGGAGATGATGTTTTGCAGCCTTTACAGATGACTCCCATAATCCGCAAAAATGCAGAGATCGCGGAGACGATGCAATCGGCAAGACACAATTCTTGAACTGCATCTTGATGAGGATTACTCACGAACAGTCTCTTTAGCTCAGCGAGTTCGTTGCAGACTCCAACTTAATTAGATCGCGGAGGTATAAAACGCCAGTCGATGCAATCGGCAAGACACAATTCATGAACTGCATCTTGATAAGGACTACTCAGGAACAGTCTTTTTAGCTCAGCGAGTTCGTTGCGGACTCCAACAAAAATAGTCGCGTTATCCGCCCAGATGCGAATGGGACGACCACGGATGCAAATAAATCGCCTGAGTGCTGCAAGAGACGCTTGTGTGGAGAGATCCTTCACGAGTTCGCTCTGAACATCTCACGCACTTTTGAATTACGTGAGAACCTGTCTTGCGGCCGCCAATCGGCCAATAAGTATGTCGAATTGTTGTCAGAAGCGATTGCGGTCCTGCATGCAAGTTCTTGTCGTGATAGTGTAATAGTAATAGTAATAGGATGACGCTTTGGCAGGATTACCGGGTGGCGAGCTTCGAGGTCGCGCTGAATTTTTTAGTCGACCACCAACATGAAGCAGGCGATTGATATCCAAAAAAGGCGCCAGTGATACGATCGCTTGGGATTCCTATTTGACTGCAGAGCTTGAATTTCAGGCATCTAGCGAGACTGTTGAGTTAGGTGAAGAAGCAACTCAGTTCCCATACGCAGATTACACACACTGAGTGCACTTTATTTCATGCGATATTTGAATTTGCGCACAAGCAAATATGCGCAGCATTTTCGGGAAATCGTTGACAAATTTCGATCTTTCAATCAGTGCGCATGCAACTCCAACGATGGTTTGGAGAGATGTTGTGCTGGAGGCCACTCGTCCATTCTGGAGCCAATATATGCAAATTCCATAAGCTCAGCGGGATGGGCACCTCTTGACAACATATCTGCCGGGTTGATTGCTGTTGGTACATAACGCCACTCCATTTCACTGGTGAGCTCTTTAATGATAAAGAGTCGACTATAGAGCTTGCGCTCTAAATTTAGAAACCTGCGGTATGCTTACTGATATGAATCCCCAAGGACGCTTGCACTCAACTTGAGAAGCAAACGAACGCAGTATTCACATGTTGGCAGGCGCGAAAAATTATCTTGAAAATAAGCCTTGCATTCAATCTGCTCCTTTATAGTCCTTTAATCGAAATCCTTTGATTTCAATCTCCCAAATCGCCTTATAAGATCATCCAATTCTACGGATGGGTTTTGACTAAGATCACGAGACGTTGTAGCGGCTACTAGCACTGCGCTGCGTGGCTGATGGCCACCTCCTGTGACTACCGAACCCAGACGAGTTTCTTACAAAATGGGATATCCAGGAAGCAATTTGGCTCCAATGGGTAACTCAATAGCCTTGACTTATTAAATTGCGGGTCAGCGAGACAAACATTTAATGGCAGATTTCACATTGAAATGTCGAAGGAGGAAGATGGCTGATTTTCAGTTATCTGTAGGGCAACCTGCGCAATGATGCTCGTAGAGAATTTAGGCGCATTCGAGTGCATTATGATATTGACAGACGTGCCATCGGTATTGAAGGCAAAGGAGCCAATGCCGGAGATTGGCACTGAAAATTTATTTCTTTTTAACTTCAGCTGCTGCACGAAGCGTGAGGTGACTATGTGGATCTGCGAGCCCAGACAGAGACAGAGAATCACCAACACGACATTTGACAAAAATTATAGCTGTGGCCAAGAGCACTATGTCTGTACTGAGATTCTTGGCGTTGAGTGATACATGTGGCGGCAATGAATTACCGATTAAGAGCTTTGTGGATTTGAAACTGCATTTGCTCTTGTGCGATGGGCTGTGCAGGATTTGGGACTGCTGTATGAGGGCTGGTTATATGCAAAAGCGTATGATGGTTTGCACCACAAGTGCGGCAAGACCCAGAACTGCATGATGTGTTGCGATGCCTCTTCTTAAGGCAGTTGAAGCAGTCACCAAGTTTATTTGCCTCCTTTAGCCTTAGAGATGGGATTAGGTTTCCAAATCTTGCACAATTGTATATTGAATGACTTACATTCCCACAAAATAGCAACAAGAGAATTTTAAATATGATGCGATTTCTTATTGTTGCCCACCTGGCTGATATGTGAGTGAGTAAACATAGTTTGCTCCACTGTTTCCAAGGTTTGACATAGATTTTTCAAAAACATCAACAAATATATCCCATATCCCATATATTGGTATCACATTAGACGGCGCCAGTGCCTCCCTCGCCTTTGTTTCACGAACAAAAAAGTTAAATAGGAAGTGCACAAGAAAGCATCCAGCAATCTGGTTCATACTTCCCATGGCCTTAAGAGCGCGCATGTGTGCATTCAGTCGATCAGACATTGCACGTAAGTTTACAACACTTGAAGTTTCGTCGATCGTATCCTGCCTCAGAATCGCAGCGACGTGTGTCTGAAATGTCAATCGTGTGTTATTATAACGAGCATTCAAAATGTCTAAGGAGCGTACCGCCTCCAACGCAGGGCCGTGCAGGCATGACAGTAAGTGCTCAATTTCGCACAAAATTGGATCTGTGTCAATAACTGTAATGAACATCGAATAAAATTGGCCCATTCGGTGTATACTTACTTTTCTTATAGACACGAATCACATCGGAGTCACAGATATGTTGAGACAGCGATGTCTAATTAGTCCGTAGTTTTTATTATTCACAAACTTTATTGTGTTGCAACTGATCGACTTCAGTGCATTACAAAATTGTTATTGAAGGAACGCTGCACAAACGGTGTCCAGTGCCATATCCAAAACAGAATTTTTATTATTATAAGCTGGCTGCCTCTATGCAACCAGTGCTACTTATTAAAAACAAAATTGCAGGCTGACGCCAAGGTTGTCAGTGCAATTCACTAATAACAAGAATGCAAACGCGAGCGATCGGCGTGCGACTCAGATCAAAGACAAACGTAGATTGGCTATGCTGAGCGGCACTGAGGCTGAGCTTAAAATTTAGCACAGTGCAGTAGCGGCAGTGCTGCCAAGCAGCAAGGAGTACAAGGAATGAGTGAAAATGCAAATGAGCAAATCAAAGCAAATACATAGATATACGTGTTACGTTCACTCAGAGTATGTATACAAATTTAATGATTGTTTCTAAATTATTTTTGGGCGTGCTCCTCAAAACACATTAATTGATGTCAAGAATGATATTCTAACAGAATTATAGAATAAATATCAAACAACTAGCCACTCAAGCAGTGAATAGTATAAAAATTAGAGAAGTTCACATGTCAGCAAGCCAGAAACAACTTATAGATCGTATCACCAAAACCCATGCAGAACTATGTATTTGCTGAGCCCGACGAAGAAGGCTACATTAGGACCACATCAGACACACCGTTATATAGCAAGCAATATCCTTATCCCGCTTCCCTAAGATCGGAAATAGAGAGACAGATTAACCAACTGTTGTGCGATAGTATAAAAAGACCTTTACGGCCACCCTATAATGTACCCGTATGGGTAGTACCGAAGAAAGCTGACGCATCTGGAGAGAGGAAGTATAGAATTGTCATAGACTAAAGAAAGTTAAAGGAACAGTATCTATCGGTACCCGATCCCAGAGCTTGGGAGATCATCGCACAATTGGGCGAAAATAAATACTTTGCGGTACTTGATTTGAAAAGCAGATCAGATCCCCCTCAGATTCACCAGACTACCGTTTGGTCTAAAGAATTCTCCATCGATATTCCTGAGAACTCTATATGACATCTTACGAGACCACGTCGGGACGTCTATATCGACGATATTGTAGTTTTCAGTCAATCAGAAAGTGAGCACACTAAAAGATCTCGAGAAAATATTGTCTACCTTGGCCAAGACCAATATGAACGTGCAAATCGACAAATGCGAGTTTTTTAAGACCGAAGTTGATTTTTTAGGCTTCACCATTTCCGCTAACGGCATTAAGCCCAATATCGATAGGGTTAAAGCTATCCATAATTTTCCAGAGCTTAAGACGTTAAGGTTCTTTCGATCCTTCCTAGGCTTATCCAGTTTCTACAGACGATTTATTCGCTATTACGGTAAGCTGGCGAAACCGTTAACAACCCTACTCAGGGGAGAGAATGGTCCTTTCGAGAAAAATATCTCCAATAAAGTAAAAATAACGTTTGACCGTACTTACATGCCGGCTTTCAAGAAAATAAAGAATACATTGGTTTCGCAAGACGTGATACTTGCATACCCAGATTGCAACAAAAAGATCCAACTTAAGACAGATGCCTCGAACTTCGTCATCGGGGCAGTATTAAAACAAAATGGAAGACCCATTTCATTCATTTCGCGTACGCTAACAAAAACAAGAGACAAAAATAAGCCACAATTGAAAAAGAGATGTTGGCGATAGTACGGGCTTTTCAAAGCCTACCTATGTACCTTTACGGTACCTCCAAAGTTATCATTTACACCGATCATCAACCCCTTACTTTTGCATTGAGCAGTTGAAACCACAATGACAAGCTCAAAATTTGGGAAGCTACCTTGAAGAGTACAACCGTTACAAGCCAAGAAATTCAAATATAGTATCCGACGCTCTCTCCAGGAATCCCCCTAGCACACAGATCAATAGTACCACAGCCACAATACACAGCGACGATAGTTCGTCACATAACCTGATGTCTTCAAAAATCAAATATTGATATTAACCTTAGTAGAAGAATCCTATAAATTCGAACTATCTATCATACTGTCAAGAAGAGTGATTATTCAGAGGAAAATATTAAAGGAAAGGCTTGACCCCAAATTAATAAATGGTTTATTTACTTCCGAGAGAATAATGGGGAAAATCCAGAATATCTACCCCATTCACTTTATCAGTTAGTACCTTCGCTAAGCAATGTGATACAAGCTGGCGAAATATGACAGACACCCACAACATGGTGAAATTCAGGCAACACCAATCCCCTTATATCCCGGACAGATAAAAAGGTAGTACTCACGGCAATAAATAAATTTTCGAAGTTCGCTCAAATTATGGTGGTAAGGTCAAAAGCAGCGGAAGATTTGAAACTACCTCTGCGGGAGATCATGATATGACTCCACAAGTATGACTCCACAAGTAACGGTTAAATCGAAGGATTTCACACAACAATGACGGAGACCATGAAGTGCCTTAAAAAAGATGGCGACACAGCCAGTTTCGAAGATCTGATTTTCTAAACCGTACAAGCGTACAATCAGACAAATTACTCCACTACCAAGAAAAAACCCATAGATATATTTTTCGGAAATAAATCAAACGCACAGGAGCTAAAAAAGCTAGGGAACAGGTTAGCAAGGATATTAGTAAAAAAAAACTTCCAATTAGGAATTATAAGGAGGGAAGAGGAAACTATCTACACAAAACCGTTAAAAGACTGGGATCGAAATTAACCCCCAAGTACACAAAAGAAATAGTTCTGATTGATTAAAATACGACCGTCAAAACACAGTCAGGCAAGTTCACAAAATTACTATCAAAACATAATTTCATTCACAGCATTATCTTACTATTATGCCACGGGCTGGCAACTTTATTAGATTACTCTCATTCGCAACTAATCCCAATAAAAACGGGAGTAGCGGCAAGGCAGATCAGCATAGTTAGAGTAATTTTCGTTTTTAATATGGACGAATCTAGAAGAATCATTAAAGAAGAAGAATCATTAAAGAATATAAGCAGCTCCCACGACATGTACCCATTCGTGGAGTATGAGCTGAAAGCAATAAAAGGCGAGTTGCGTAGGCTTAGGCCACGTAAACTGGCGACCAGGTCTATAAATTCTCTTGTCATCAATAAAGCCTTAAGCACTTGAGTAAAACGAGTTGAGTAGCATAACAAATTCAATAATAACAATAATGCTCTAGTCGAGTATTCCACAACCTGGCGACGTCCACCTCGAACGACATTATCAGGGCAGACTTTGAGAGATACGGCCATAAAGTTGGAAACCTATATAATCCTGAGGCAAGGAAATCACAATCAACCGACGGTATCTTCGAGGAGATACTAGCAGCTGGTCAGTACACATGGTTCGTCGATATCGCGCAGAGCCCCACTTATAAAGAGGCGCTTTAATCATTCAAATCGGCCGTAAAAGGTACGGTGCAAAACACAAAGAAAAAACGACGGCGTTCCGCAGTGCTACAGGTGTCACGAGTTCGACCACACAAAAAACTATTGCCTAAAGCAGTGCCATAAGGCACTGATCCAATGACGCCGCTTGTAAAGCCAGAACTTTAACTGATCTGAGATGCGCCAACTGCGATGGCAACCATGGCGCAAACTTTCGTAGCTGCCCAATATACAGAAGCCTTTTGAGCAAAAAGGAAGACTACTGTAAATCTGGCCGCCTTTTCCAAAAGCCCAGCACACCAGCAATCCCCCCAAAAAAAGAAACTTTGTCGCGGATGCGTTCGTGCAGCAGGGACTCTCCTACTCCGGTGCTGCCTGTTCAAATCAGCCCGGTAGTAGCGGGAGTCCAGGAGGCCGCGTTCGCAAAGCAAGGACCACCAAGCACACCCAACCTAACGTATAACAGGCCATGGCAGCTAATTTGCGAGCTCGTCAACCAACCGCTGATGAGTCCGAAACTGATGCAAACCCAGTTGCTTGCCAACTTGTCGCCGTCGCGCAATTGAAGGACACGAGTCGGCGCCTGTAGTCCCATTCCAGGAGACCTGGCTGCAGTCCTGATGGGACTACAGCAGGCTATAGCAGCTCTCAATGCCATCGTGGGCAGAATGATGGTCAGCATACAAGAGTTGAAAGACGCACAGGCTGCCATTACGCCAGGACCTTCTTCCTAGTGAATCCAATGCCGCGACACATGCGTCTTGGATTCTGGAACGCTGGTTGCATAGCGCCCAGCTACACGAATTGAAGGTGTTTCTCAGCTGTCATAATGTTGATGTTATGCTGGTCGCTGAGACTCACCTTCAAGCCAACTCACGCCTGTTCGTGGAAGGTTATTCATGCTACAAAACCGATCACCGAGGAGGATCTGCGGTTCTTGTTCGGATGGACATCACGCACTACCACCTGCATCCTGTCTCCACGCCCCATGTCCAGCTGGCAGCGATACAAGTCGCAACTCAAAGGGGAGAGCTACTCATTGCCGCAACCTACATGCCTCCAAGCCTACCTAGCTCCGGTTTTGGTCAGCTGTTCGATCAGCTGTGCCAACGTTTCATATCAGGTGGCGATTTAAATGCCAAGGACAGGGCATGGCGCAGCTTTCACGGTAATGCCAGAGGGCGCATGCTTCACAGCGCGATCGCCAGCAGCGGAGTTAGGGTCCTAGCTACCGGATACCCCACATACTACTCCTTTAACAGGAGAAGCCTCTTGCCTAGACTATTTCCTGTTTAGAGGAATCGCATCTGCCAGGACGTCTCCTCTGATCACCCCTTCTGGTCAACATGAATATCCAACCACATATCGTTCCTCGCAGGACCAAGCTGATTAGACCAGGTTGCAACGCGGCTAGGTTCAATGCGGAATTGGAACACTCCATCGACCTCAACATGCGCATCGAAAACGCTGACGATGTCAACATGGCTGCAGTGCAGCTGCTGCAAAACCTCATATCAGTTTGCTGTCCAGGACTACTCCGACGTATTTGACGATAGTTTTTAGCGTGAGCGGCATTCCGTTCAACTTTGGCGGGTTCCACCGCGGTACCTTGTATCTCTTAGAAAAGAGTGTGACGTCCGTCTTTTTCGCTTTGATGCTAAGTCCGGCTCCGGTGGCCCATCTTAGTATTTCCTGTAATATGTATTCCATGATGGAGCTGAGGGTCGATGGACATTTTGCCGTGATAATAATGCTTATGTCATCCGCATGGGCAGTTATCTTTGGTGCTTTCCTGTAGAATTTTTTAAGTAGTTTGTCCACCACTAGATTCCATAAAAGAGGAGACAAGACTCCGCCGTGTGGCGTGCCTCCATGAGCTTCCTTTGTTATGGTGGTCGCTCGCCATTCGGCTTTGACTCTTCTGCTGTGGCTCTTAAACCTTGCATTATTGAATGCACCAGAGATATCTAGAAAAGCTCCCAGTGCGTATTCTTGGTGGTGAAGGGCTTTTTCTATATTAGCTACCAGGGAGTGTAGCGCCGACTCCACCGATTTCTCTTTACTGTAGGCGTGTTGTATGCGCTCCAAGAGTGAGATTGCGCTCTCCCTAATGTGGAGCTCTAGTACTTTTTCCAATGTTTTTTGCATGAATGAGGTTAGGCTTATGGGTCTGTTTGCCTGCTTTGGGCAGGAACACGACCCGTGCAGTTCTCCAGGCCTCAGGCACATGGCCGCGTTGCAGATATGCCTCAAAAAGTGGATGCAGCCATGGGATGATCCAATTCTTGGTCATCTGCAACATCGCTTGAAAGATTCCGTCCAATCTAGGGGATTTATAGCTCGTGAACGAGTCTATTGCCCACTGGATTTTCTTCGGTGTGACTATGTGTGCGGGTAGGTCCGAGTTTATTGTTCGGATCGTATGAGGTGTGTCCGGCTCTGTGACTTCTGTACACCCAGGGAAATGTGCATCAATGAGAGCACATATTGCTTCCCTGCTGTTTTCCGCCTATCGTCCATCATCTGTTTTTAGCTGACTCTGTATGGTCGGCTGTCTCGAAAGCAGCTTCAGGAGTCTCGCCGTTTCTGTGACCTTCTCTATGCCGGAGCAGAAGGTTCTCCATGAGTTCCTCTTTGCCTTCCGAACTTCTTTTTTGAAGTTACGCAGCAATATTTTGTATTCATACCATATAATCTCTTCTTCGGCTTGTTTTGCAAGCTTGAAAAGATCTTGTGCATATTTTCTTTGTGCTTTAAGCTCTGGAGTCCACCAGGGTGGTCTGGTCCTTCTTTTGATTTTTGATGGTTTGCGCGATGTGTGGTACGCTGTCATGAGGTGACCTCAGGGACCTATCTATATCATCCACTGATGAGATTGTGGGTGGCGTGGGTAGCTTTCTTCCCATCGTCGTTACAAACTTCTCCCAGTTTGTGCTCCGGGGGCTTCTGTATAACCTTTGAGGGGAGTATAATCGAATTGCACTTTGCATTGGATGTACTTGTGATTCGAAAAGGAAGGTTTTTGAGAACCCTCCATTCCGTCACATGTGTACTATTTCGGGCTGCAAGTGTTAGGTCTAGAATGTTAGGGGAGGGGGTCCCACATATGCGGGCTCACCCCAACATTTTCTATCCTTATACTAGATTGTAATATAAAGTTAAGGAGAGACTCATCTCTGTCGTTGATGTCCGGACTGCCCCACACAGTATGATGAGCGTTGGCGTCCGTTCCGACAATTAGGGGCTGCCTCCGCAGGCCTGCCTCCGCGGTCAGTCTTTTAAGTTCATCGGGTGGTGCCTCCCTGTCGTGCGCCATGTAACACGACACTATGAGCGTGGGCTCATCCTTGTTACCCTCTAGCGCCACGACTGTGAGATCATCAGTAATGTAATTAGACATAAGGTAAGCGTAGATGCCTTTCCTTACTAGGATAGCTGTTCTATTCCTACTTACTGTTGACTAGTGGAACGTGTTGAAGTTAGCGAACTTTAGCCCAGACACCTTGTTGCCCGCTGCCACCCAAGGTTCCTGGACTAGAACAACATCGACGGACCCCTGCTAAGGAGCTCCGCCGACGCTAGCTTACTCTTATGTAGGTTGAGCTGAAGGACCTTCAGCTGCATGGCTGCTCGATTCCTACGCTCGCAGTGGCTCTACTACTAACGTCGTGCCGCCATCCTAGTTTTCCTCCATCTTTTGGTCCTCGGGCGTGGCCTCGGTGTCCACTTCCACGATTTCCAGGTTGTGGGTAGCTTCCACCATAGACGCAAGGCCCAGGTCTTGCTCCACCTCACCAGCCATCAGGGTGTTGTCGTTGTTGTCGTGGGGGTGGCGTTTCTTGAGACGCAGGTATACGCTACCCACGCCCCACGCCATCTTCCCGTACCTAGGATAAAGCAGATCCTCGGCTTCCTTGCTAAGTTGCAGGTTCATGTGCTGTCCCTTCTTATCAGGCTTAGCGACATGAATGACCTGCCAATCAGCGGTGGGCACGTCAGGATTCTGCCATTTGAGTAATTTAAGAGCCTGCTCTTTAGGCACGACCCTTGGAAGTAGCACTTTTGCCTTTGGTACGGACGGAATACTATTTCTGTCCACTACCTGCAGCTTGGCGCCCTTCCACGGGGCGGCCATTGAGGTGACTGTTTGAGAGACCCACTTCAAGGTTGGGTCGTCTCTGCAGCTGAGAATTTTGACTCCATTGAGCCAACCTGCACCATCGAATGTGGTGGGTACAGCTTCCGGAATCTCCATCCTCTTCAGCATTGCCTCGAGCAGTCTTGTCTCCACTAGCTTCCACCGTTCCGGCGAAATCTGGCCATTGGGGTCGCTTTTGTCGACGAGCGCCACGATAAGATGTCATTTTGCTACGTCGCTCGCGGACTCCCTGGTGGTCTTGTTAGTGGGGCGGGGCTGCTTACTCACGGGCACTCCAGCCTTTGTTGTCTCTGTCGAGCGCTGGCGTTTAGTGGCTAATTGCTCCTCGACCTTGTTCGCGTATTTGCCACTAGAAGCCTGTAGAATAGGCTTCTGGGCAAAATGTTTGCGACCCTCGCTAATCTTGAGATCAGCCCACGCCAGCTTGCTCCTCTCCTTGGGGTGAGGTCGCCGCTGCCGCTGAGCCGAGCCCTGATTTTGAAAGCCGCTTTGTATTGAGCCTTGGGTCTTATGCCCTCCTTTGTCCGCTTAGGCCCGACCCTACTAGAGGTACTGGCACCCGCCTGAACAGGGGAGAGCAGAAGCTTGTTTTCGGCTTCCGTATAAGCTGTCGCCGTGCGATTCGCAGTCCGAGTCTGTTTCGACTGCGGCACCGCCACGCCACAGCTTCGCGTTAGTTTTGGTGGTGGCAGTAGCTTTGCAACTACCATGGCCTGCTCCAACCATGGTAGAGGTATGACCGCTGGCGACACGCAGATAATAAAATGATCTACACCGGTCTTATAAACTCGCTATAGTAATCATAAAAAAGTTTCATATGCAATGACGCTAAACTCGGAGTGTCTGCATGTAGTACCTCATGGGTTAACTCGGACTTCAGATTTCGCTCGATGATCGCAACTAGTTCTCCGTCAGTCAGCGGTTCACGCCAATCAATTGCAATAGGTTAGGTTAGGTAGATCCGGTTGACCACCACAAGGTGGTCCTACATAGACCGAGCAGGTCCTTAGTGTCGCCGGACACTGAAGGTCGCTAGGAGGTTTGTTGATCCTGTAGAATGCATGTTCGCTTGGCAAACGCCAACAGCGCATTGGGAGTGTGTCTGGCCGCTTCTTCTAGTGATGCGAGCCAGTGTCTGTTGAAGTAACGATGTCTAAGTGTTGCGAGTGCTGGACAGCTGCATATAAGGTGTTCCAAGGCTTCCACAACTCCTGGTTCCTTACATTTCTGGCAGCCGTCTTCCGTTAATATCCCCAGTTTTTTAGCATGAGCTGCTGCTAGCCAATGTCCAGTTAATACTCCTATCATAAGTCTGCAATCTTTTCTTGGAAGATATAGCAGGAAGCTAGTGAGTTTCTGGTTTCACTCCTTGCACATAATTTTAGTAATTCTGCAGCTGGTGGTGTTCCGCCACCTTTCTCCAGCTTTAGCCCAAGCGGATTCGTACAGTTCGCTGTATAGCGACTGCAATGAGATTTGTATATTTCCTTCGTTGTCTAGATTTAGCCCGACTTCCACGCGATCCGCCATTTCTTTACCATCAATGCCCCGGTGGCTGGGAACCCAATAGATATGCACTGTTCTAACAGTGCTTAGATTATCTAAAGCCACCCTGCTTGCCAGGACATTTTTGGAACCAAAGGAGGACGCCCGCAATGATTTTATAGCAGCTTGGCTGTCTACGAATATATTTATTTGTTCGTTTCTAGTTGTTATGGATAGAGCTACTTCTGCTGCTTTCCATATTGTGAAGACTTCCGCCTGGAATATGTTGCAGTAGTCGAGCAGCTTGTACGCAACCTTATTTCCGGTTCTGCACAATACACGGCCGCACCTACGCCTGTATCCATTTTTGAGCCGTCCGTAAATATCTTAATGGCGTGTTGGTCCAGTCCTGTACACCAGTCTTCTGGTTGCAGTGACGTTTGTGTTGGATGTCCAGGGGGTTGACACACAGTAGTGTTTCGAGTGCCTTGGTTGGAGTGGACCTCAACGCCCCCTTGATACAGACAAGTGAGTGTCGTTGGGTCCTTGCCTTCAGTTTCAGGTATGTGGTCTTCTTCGTAGCTTGTCACCATAACAGAACGCCGTATAGTAATGTCGGTCGCACTACTGAGATATAGATCCAATGCATCAGTCGTGGTGACAGGCCCCAAGTACTACTTAGCATCTTCTGCGATGCGTAAAGCGCGACTGTTGCCTTTTTCACCCTTTCTTCAACATTGAGTCTCCATATCAGTTTGCTGTCCAGGACTACTCCGACGTATTTGACGTTAGTTTTTAGCGTGAGCGGCATTCCGTTCAACTTTGGCGGGTTCCACCGCGGTACCTTGTATCTCTTAGAAAAGAGTGTGACGTCCGTCTTTTTCGCGTTGATGCTAAGTCCGGCTCCGGTGGCCCATCTTAGTATTTCCTGTAATATGTATTCCATGATGGAGCTGAGGGTCGATGGACATTTTGCCGTGATAATAATGCTTATGTCATCCGCATGGGCAGTTATCTTTGGTGCTTTCCTGTAGAATTTTGTAAGTAGTTTGTCCACCACTAGATTCCATAAAAGAGGAGACAAGACTCCGCCGTGTGGCGTGCCTCCATGAGCTTCCTTTGTTATGGTGGTGGCTCGCCATTCGGCTTTGACTCTTCTGCTGTGGCTCTTAAACCTTGCATTATTGAATGCACCAGAGATATCTAGAAAAGCTCCCAGTACGTATTCTTGGTGGTGAAGGGCTTTTTCTATATTAGCTACCAGGGAGTGTAGCGCCGACTCCACCGATTTCTCTTTACTTTAGGCGTGTTGGTTGCGCTCCAAGAGTGAGATTGCGCTCTCCCTAATGTGGAGCTCTAGTACTTTTTCCAATGTTTTTTGGGGCAGGAACACGACCCGTGCAGTTCTCCAGGCCTCAGGCACATGGCCGCGTTGCAGATATGCCTCAAAAAGTGGATGCAGCCATGGGATGATCCAATTCTTGGTCATCTGCAACATCGCTTGAAAGATTCCGTCCAATCTAGGGGATTTATAGCTCGTGAACGAGTCTATTGCCCACTGGATTTTCTTCGGTGTGACTATGTGTGCGGGTAGGTCCGAGTTTATTGTTCGGATCGTATGAGGTGTGTCCGGCTCTGTGACTTCTGTACACCCAGGGAAATGTGCATCAATGAGAGCACATATTGCTTCCCTGCTGTTTTCCGCCTATCGTCCATCATCTGTTTTTAGCTGACTCTGTATGGTCGGCTGTCTCGAAAGCAGCTTCAGGAGTCTCGCCGTTTCTGTGACCTTCTCTATGCCGGAGCAGAAGGTTCTCCATGAGTTCCTCTTTGCCTTCCGAACTTCTTTTTTGAAGTTACGCAGCAATATTTTGTATTCATACCAGATAATCTCTTCTTCGGCTTGTTTTGCAAGCTTGAAGAGATCTTGTGCATATTTTCTTTGTGCTTTAAGCTCTGGAGTCCACCAGGGTGGTCTGGTCCTTCTTTTGATTTTTGATGGTTTGCGCGATGTGTGGTACGCTGTCATGAGGTGACCTCAGGGACCTATCTATATCATCCACTGATGAGATTGTGGGTGGCGTGGGTAGCTTTCTTCCCATCGTCGTTACAAACTTCTCCCAGTTTGTGCTCCGGGGGCTTCTGTATAACCTTTGAGGGGAGTATAATCGAATTGCACTTTGCATTGGATGTACTTGTGATCCGAAAAGGAAGGTTTTTCGAGAACCCTCCATTCCGTCACATGTGTACTATTTCGGGCTGCAAGTGTTAGGTCTAGAATGTTAGGGGAGGTGGGTCCCACATATGCGGGCTCACCCCCAACATTTTCTATCCTTATACTAGATTGTAATATAAAGTTAAGGAGAGACTCACCTCTGTCGTTGATGTCCGGACTGCCCCACACAGTATGATGAGCGTTGGCGTCCGTTCCGACAATTAGGGGCTGCCTCCGCAGGCCTGCCTCCGCGGTCAGTCTTTTGAGTTCATCGGGTGGTGCCTCCCTGTCGTGCGCCATGTAACACGACACTATGAGCGTGGGCTCATCCTTGTTACCCTCTAGCGCCACGACTGTGAGATCATCAGTAATGTAATTAGACATAAGGTAAGCGTAGATGCCTTTCCTTACTAGGATAGCTGTTCTATTCCTACTTACTGTTGACTAGTGGAACGTGTTGAAGTTAGCGAACTTTAGCCCAGACACCTTGTTGCCCGCTGCCACCCAAGGTTCCTGGACTAGAGCAACATCGACGGACCCCTGCTAAGGAGCTCCGCCGACGCTAGCTTACTTTTATGTAGGTTGAGCTGAAGGACCTTCAGCTGCATGGCTGCTCGATTCCTACGCTCGCAGTGGCTCTACTACTAACGTCGTGCCGCCATCCTAGTTTTCCTCCATCTTTTGGTCCTCGGGCGTGGCCTCGGTGTCCACTTCCACGATTTCCAGGTTGTGGGTAGCTTCCACCATAGACGCAAGGCCCAGGTCTTTCGCCACCTCACCAGCCATCAGGGTGTTGTCGTTGTTGTCGTGGGGGTGGCGTTTCTTAAGACGCAGGTATACGCTACCCACGCCCCACGCCATCTTCCCGTACCTAGGATAAAGCAGATCCTCGGCTTCCTTGCTAAGTTGCAGGTTCATGTGCTGTCCCTTCTTATCAGGCTTAGCGACATGAATGACCTGCCAATCAGCGGTGGGCACGTCAGGATTCTGCCATTTGAGTAATTTAAGAGCCTGCTCTTTAGGCACGACCCTTGGAAGTAGCACTTTTGCCTTTGGTACGGACGGAATACTATTTCTGTCCACTACCTGCAGCTTGGCGCCCTTCCACGGGGCGGCCATTGAGGTGACTGTTTGAGAGACCCACTTCAAGGTTGGGTCGTCTCTGCAGCTGAGAATTTTGACTCCATTGAGCCAACCTGCACCATCGAATGTGGTGGGTACAGCTTCCGGAATCTCCATCCTCTTCAGCATTGCCTCGAGCAGTCTTGTCTCCACTAGCTTCCACCGTTCCGGCGAAATCTGGCCATTGGGGTCGCTTTTGTCGACGAGCGCCACGATAAGATGTCATTTTGCTACGTCGTTCGCGGACTCCCTGGAGGTCTTGTTAGTGGGGCGGGGCTGCTTACTCACGGGCACTCCAGCCTTTGTTGTCTCTGTCGAGCGCTGGCGTTTAGTGGCTAATTGCTCCTCGACCTTGTTCGCGTATTTGCCACTAGAAGCCTGTAGAGTAGGCTTCTGGGCAAAATGTTTGCGACCCTCGCTAATCTTGAGATCAGCCCACGCCAGCTTGCTCCTCTCCTTGGGGTGAGGTCGCCGCTGCCGCTGAGCCGAGCCCTGATTTTGAAAGCCGCTTTGTATTGAGCCTTGGGTCTTATGCCCTCCTTTGTCCGCTTAGGCCCGACCCTACTAGAGGTACTGGCACCCGCCTGAACAGGGGAGAGCAGAAGCTTGTTTTCGGCTTCCGTATAAGCTGTCGCCGTGCGATTCGCAGTCCGAGTCTGTTTCGACTGCGGCACCGCCACGCCACAGCTTCGCGTTAGTTTTGGTGGTGGCAGTAGCTTTGCAACTACCATGGCCTGCTCCAACCATGGTAGAGGTATGACCGCTGGCGACACGCAGATAATAAAATGATCTACACCGGTCTTATAAACTCGCTATAGTAATCATAAAAAAGTTTCATATGCAATGACGCTAAACTCGGAGTGTCTGCATGTAGTACCTCATGGGTTAACTCGGACTTCAGATTTCGCTCGATGATCGCAACTAGTTCTCCGTCAGTCAGCGGTTCACGCCAATCAATTGCAATAGGTTAGGTTAGGTAGATCCGGTTGACCACCACAAGGTGGTCCTACATAGACCGAGCAGGTCCTTAGTGTCGCCGGACACTGAAGGTCGCCAGGAGGTTTGTTGATCCTGTAGAATGCATGTTCGCTTGGCAAACGCCAACAGCGCATTGGGATTGTGTCTGGCCGCTTCTTCTAGTGATGCGAGCCAGTGTCTGTTGAAGTAACGATGTCTAAGTGTTGCGAGTGCTGGACAGCTGCATATAAGGTGTTCCAAGGCTTCCACAACTCCTGGTTCCTTACATTTCTGGCAGCCGTCTTCCGTTAATATCCCCAGTTTTTTAGCATGAGCTGCTGCTAGCCAATGTCCAGTTAATACTCCTATCATAAGTCTGCAATCTTTTCTTGGAAGATATAGCAGGAAGCTAGTGAGTTTCTGGTTTCACTCCTTGCACATAATTTTAGT
Organism: Hirtodrosophila confusa; assembly: GCA_035043065.1. NCBI lineage: Eukaryota > Metazoa > Arthropoda > Insecta > Diptera > Drosophilidae > Hirtodrosophila > Hirtodrosophila confusa. The sequence continues at coordinate 301,702 of JAWNNI010000201.1, forward strand.
AATTCTGCAGCTGGTGGTGTTCCGCCACCTTTCTCCAGCTTTAGCCCAAGCGGATTCGTACAGTTCGCTGTATAGCGACTGCAATGAGATTTGTATATTTCCTTCGTTGTCTAGATTTAGCCCGACTTCCACGCGATCCGCCATTTCTTTACCATCAATGCCCCGGTGGCTGGGAACCCAATAGATATGCACTGTTCTAACAGTGCTTAGATTATCTAAAGCCACCCTGCTTGCCAGGACATTTTTGGAACCAAAGGAGGACGCCCGCAATGATTTTATAGCAGCTTGGCTGTCTACGAATATATTTATTTGTTCGTTTCTAGTTGTTATGGATAGAGCTACTTCTGCTGCTTTCCTTATTGTGAAGACTTCCGCCTGGAATATGCTGCAGTAGTCGAGCAGCTTGTACGCAACCTTATTTCCGGTTCTGCACAATACACGGCCGCACCTACGCCTGTATCCATTTTTGAGCCGTCCGTAAATATCTTAATGGCGTGTTGGTCCAGTCCTGTACACCAGTCTTCTGGTTGCAGTGACGTTTGTGTTGGATGTCCAGGGGGTTGACACACAGTAGTGTTTCGAGTGCCTTGGTTGGAGTGGACCTCAACGCCCCCGTGATACAGACAAGTGAGTGTCGTTGGGTCCTTGCCTTCAGTTTCAGGTATGTGGTCTTCTTCGTAGCTTGTCACCATAACAGAACGCCGTATAGTAATGTCGGTCGCACTACTGAGATATAGATCCAATGCATCAGTCGTGGTGATAGGCCCCAAGTACTACTTAGCATCTTCTGCGATGCGTAAAGCGCGACTGTTGCGTTTTTCAACCTTTCTTCAACATTGAGTCTCCATATCAGTTTGCTGTCCAGGACTACTCCGACGTATTTGACGTTAGTTTTTAGCGTGAGCGGCATTCCGTTCAACTTTGGCGGGTTCCACCGCGGTACCTTGTATCTCTTAGAAAAGAGTGTGACGTCCGTCTTTTTCGCGTTGATGCTAAGTCCGGCTCCGGTGGCCCATCTTAGTATTTCCTGTAATATGTATTCCATGATGGAGCTGAGGGTCGATGGACATTTTGCCGTGATAATAATGCTTATGTCATCCGCATGGGCAGTTATCTGCTTTCCTGTAGAATTTTTTAAGTAGTTTGTCCACCACTAGATTCCATAAAAGAGGAGACAAGACTCCGCCGTGTGGCGTGCCTCCATGAGCTTCCTTTGTTATGGTGGTGGCTCGCCATTCGGCTTTGACTCTTCTGCAGTGACTCTTAAACCTTGCATTATTGAATGCACCAGAGATATCTAGAAAAGCTCCCAGTGCGTATTCTTGGTGGTGAAGGGCTTTTTCTATATTAGCTACCAGGGAGTGTAGCGCCGACTCCACCGATTTATCTTTACTGTAGGCGTGTTGGTTGCGCTCCAAGAGTGAGATTGCGCTCTCCCTAATGTGGAGCTCTAGTACTTTTTCCAATGTTTTTTGCATGAATGAGGTTAGGCTTATGGGTCTGTTTGCCTGCTTTGGGCAGGAACACGACCCGTGCAGTTCTCCAGGCCTCAGGCACATGGCCGCGTTGCAGATATGCCTCAAAAAGTGGATGCAGCCATGGGATGATCCAATTCTTGGTAATCTGCAACATCGCTTGAAAGATTCCGTCCAATCTAGGGGATTTATAGCTCGTGAACGAGTCTATTGCCCACTGGATTTTCTTCGGTGTGACTATGTGTGCGGGTAGGTCCGAGTTTATTGTTCGGATCGTATGAGGTGTGTCCGGCTCTGTGACTTCTGTACACCCAGGGAAATGTGCATCAATGAGAGCACATATTGCTTCCCTGCTGTTTTCCGCCCATCGTCCATCATCTGTTTTTAGCTGACTCTGTATGGTCGGCTATCTCGAAAGCAGCTTCAGGAGTCTCGCCGTTTCTGTGACCTTCTCTATGCCGGAGCAGAAGGTTCTCCATGAGTTCCTCTTTGCCTTCCGAACTTCTTTTTTGAAGTTACGCAGCAATATTTTGTATTCATACCAGATAATCTCTTCTTCGGCTTATTTTGCTAGCTTGAAAAGATCTTGTGCATATTTTCTTTGTGCTTTAAGCTCTGGAGTCCACCAGGGTGGTCTGGTCCTTCTTTTGATTTTTGATGGTTTGCGCGATGTGTGGTACGCTGTCATGAGGTGACCTCAGGGACCTATCTATATCATCCACTGATGAGATTGTGGGTGGCGTGGGTAGCTTTCTTCCCATCGTCGTTACAAACTTCTCCCAGTTTGTGCTCCGGGGGCTTCTGTATAACCTTTGAGGGGAGTATAATCGAATTGCACTTTGCATTGGATGTACTTGTGATCCGAAAAGGAAGGTTTTTCGAGAACCCTCCATTCCGTCACATGTGTACTATTTCGGGCTGCAAGTGTTAGGTCTAGAATGTTGGGGGAGGTGGGTCCCACATATGCGAGCTCACCCCCAACATTTTCTATCCTTATACTAGATTGTAATATAAAGTTAAGGAGAGACTCACCTCTGTCGTTGATGTCCGGACTGCCCCACACAGTATGGGTCTTGCTCCACCTCACCAGCCATCAGGGTGTTGTCGTTGTTGTCGTGGGGGTGGCGTTTCTTGAGACGCAGGTATACGCTACCCACGCCCCACGCCATCTTCCCGTACCTAGGATAAAGCAGATCCTCGGCTTCCTTGCTAAGTTGCAGGTTCATGTGCTGTCCCTTTTTATCAGGCTTAGCGACATGAATGACCTGCCAATCAGCGGTGGGCACGTCAGGATTCTGCCATTTGAGTAATTTAAGAGCCTGCTCTTTAGGCACGACCCTTGGAAGTAGCACTTTTGCCTTTGGTACGGACGGAATACTATTTCTGTCCACTACCTGCAGCTTGGCGCCCTTCCACGGGGCGGCCATTGAGGTGACTGTTTGAGAGACCCACTTCAAGGTTGGGTCGTCTCTGCAGCTGAGAATTTTGACTCCATTGAGCCAACCTGCACCATCGAATGTGGTGGGTACAGCTTCCGGAATCTCCATCCTCTTCAGCATTGCCTCGAGCAGTCTTGTCTCCACTAGCTTCCACCGTTCCGGCGAAATCTGGCCATTGGGGTCGCTTTTGTCGACGAGCGCCACGATAAGATGTAACGTCGCTCACGGACTCCCTGGTGGTCTTGTTAGTGGGGCGGGGCTGCTTACTCACGGGCACTCCAGCCTTTGTTGTCTCTGTCGAGCGCTGGCGTTTAGTGGCTAATTGCTCCTCGACCTTGTTCGCGTATTTGCCACTAGAAGCCTGTAGAGTAGGCTTCTGGGCAAAATGTTTGCGATCCTCGCTAATCTTGAGATCAGCCCACGCCAGCTTGCTCCTCTCCTTGGGGTGAGGTCGCCGCTGCCGCTGAGCCGAGCCCTGATTTTGAAAGCCGCTTTGTATTGAGCCTTGGGTCTTATGCCCTCCTTTGTCCGCTTAGGCCCGACCCTACTAGAGGTACTGGCACCCGCCTGAACAGGGGAGAGCAGAAGCTTGTTTTTGGCTTCCGTATAAGCTGTCGCCGTGCGATTCGCAGTCCGAGTCTGTTTCGACTGCGGCACCGCCACGCCACAGCTTCGCGTTAGTTTTGGTGGTGGCAGTAGCTTTGCAACTACCATGGCCTGCTCCAACCATGGTAGAGGTATGACCGCTGGCGACACGCAGATAAGATTGCTCCTCCCCGTGCCCGCCGGTGGTAGCAGTCACGTTTCCCACCGACGATTGGACCGACATCCCAGTCCGAGTTGCCTCCTTTGTTTCCTGCATGTTGACTTTTTCTGTCGGGGAATCACCCTTAGCGTTTTATACCTGCCAGGTACCTCGAACCATGGGTCTGGTCGCAGTACCACCATCTTGGCAAAAGCCGATAGGAAATACTGTGCCATCGCCTTCGCTAGACAATGCACTACCTGGGGATGTAGGCGAGCAAGTGACACGAAGTATATATTCGGACGTTGATGTACTAAACGGGCAGTACATTCAAGTGGCCCAAACGACACCAAGCACGGGCTTGTTAACGCGCGGACCCAAGCAAAACGCAATCCCACCTCCCGCCCAACCGACCGAGGGGCGCCGCATAACGTGCGGTAACGAAGATCGCGAAACATATAAAAACGAACAGACTAAATAAAAGTTCTACATAAATTAAACAATATACAAACAACTATAGATTACACAGATAACATAAAATTTAAGTTCTAAGTACGGAAATAGAACTAGCATTACATATTAAATGATAAAGATTGTTATAATTAGAACATATGATACGAAAAGGGTTATGGATAGCATAGTTAGTGTTACAAACTTGAAGACAAAGGGGAAGAAAGTTTCTGGAATTTCTGATCGGAACTGCAAAACTAATCTGGCTAATTAATTCAGAAGAATCAATTTCGCCTTTAATTAGTTTGTGTAAAAAAATTACACCAAGCATGGTTCTACGATCAGAAAGAGAAGGAAGATTTATTAGTAAAAGTCTACTACGATAAGAAGGCAAGTGAGTATTAGGATTCCAGTTAAGACCCCGGAGTGCAAAGAGAAGAAATTGTTTTTGAACCGATTCTATTCTATCCTGATGAATCTTGTACTGGGGACACCAAATACAAGACCCATATTCAAGAATAGGTCGAACAAGCGAAGTATATAGAGTTTTAGTAATGTAAGGATCGTTAAATTCTTTAGACCAACGCTTAATGAAACCCAGGACACCAAAGGCACGATTAACGGTGGAAAAGATATGTTTGTCAAACTTAAGCTTGGAATCTAAAAGGATACCCAAATCATCAACCGACTCAATTCGAACAAGCGGCTTACCATTAAGAATATAACTGTTAAAAAAAGGCATTCGCCTGTAAAAGGACATTACTTTACACTTACCACAATTAAGATTTAATAAATTTACCCGACACCAGGCTTGAAAACTGTCAAGATCATTTTGCAACCCGTTTCCTCTGAGGTTAATACAGTGTCCATTGCCCGGCCAGCATCCTCGTGGAGGGTTCAGTTCGAGGGTTTTCGCCAGCCGCAATTGCAATAATTACTTCAAAATCGTCAAAGTTCTCGTTGTTTCCTTGCTAACGACGCCTAACAGTCTTTTATGTCTTCGTCCGTGCATTGTTCTTTCTATCTGTCCTGCAGGCTATTACAGATATGGAACCATCTAGTTTCAAAACTCCACTGAAAGGTTAGTGTATATATTCATACACTTTAGATGTCGCTGTCTTTAGTGTCGACGTAAACGATATGGTCAACACGACGTTTAGAATCGATCTCACCACGACAGACCGGTCAGTTGCTCTTTTATTGAGAAAACTATCTTACTTAATTTGCATACATCTGTCTTATCTGTCTAAAACGTTATCGGCAGCTGATAGCTCGTTTATTAAATAATATATTGATTGTGTATTGCCCAGTGTGGCAATTAAATTGCAATATCGTTTTTTTTGGCGGGACTTGTATAATATAACTCAATTTTCATCTGCTTATTATCTTGCGCTTCTCGCATTTTACTCAATTTTGTTTTGCTATTTTAGCTCCATCTTGCATTGTTGTTCAACGGCCGGCTCATAAATTTTGTGTCGCTGATAGTTTATTTTCGTATTGCACTTTTGTTTAATAGCCTGTTTCCACTACAGCCAAAAATGTGAATGATGGTGTTTCCATGATCAAATGTGCAATTTGTCATTTGCCCGACGACTTGTTTTGATGAAAATTTTCACAAAAAGTGAAAAATATGGCAAATAATGGCAGAACTGTAAAAAGTCAAAGTTGCATATCAATAGGCATTTAGTTGCGATGTGTTCGTACGGTCTTGAACAATTGGAAGTTGTCTGGGATGCGGAGATGGGAGAAATTTGCAATGAAATTGCGAGTGCGCACCTGTGAAGTGCACAAACTTCAATGCTCCTAAAAGGCGGTGTACCTTGTCAAAATGTTGCCATTTCGAGGGTGCACCTCCAGACAAACCTTCCCTTTTAACCTCATCCTTACTAAATACAGGAGTATAAGTATAAGTATTTTACTATTTATTTCAAAAATTAATTTTGGCGCACAACCTGTCATTGTTTACCTTCGCACTAGTTAATCGATAAACATCGTGAGTTCGATAAGAAAATACTAAAAAATGCCGGGGCGAATGGCATCATATTAAAAATATGAGGAATTTGTCATTTTTTTCTTATGGGATTTTCTACAGGAAAAATGTGACATATTTCCAAAATCAAAAAATTTACGAAAAATGTGGAAATATAATGTCGTGGAAACAGGCTATAATAGGACGTCATCTCGATCGTTTCATTTCGCCTACCTAAATTCGTTTAAGCTGCATTAACTTATAAATATCGCCTAATACATTAGCACATACACACATTCTACATATATTCTAAGACACAACAAGCCGCTAACAAATACATAATCGAAAGTATTTAAATAATTCGCATTATTACTTAACCCAAAATAGGTATAAAGAAATCTCGCATAATTATTGCTAATAAAAAGCTTGTTAGCCCAACATATTGGTGACACCGACGTGAATAGTTCGTTATTGTGTTTGCATAAATTAATTAAATAATCTCCATGTGCAATTTATTATTCCGGCGGCAACACAAAACAATAAATACACAAGTGCATTTGTATACAGGAAAATACATAAGTGCAGTTTCGATTTAAGCTGTTTTACGATTGTTCTCCATAACTGCTTGTTCTTTTGTTGCCATGGAAGATTTTAACGCTGATTCGATGGCACAGTCTATAAACAGGGTGTTGTGTTGTTGCAGGTTAATATTACCCAAGCGCCTCTTCCCACTGTAGATGAGATTGCGCTGTCGGTATTGCTTAGGCGAATAGAAAAATTAGAATCTTCATTTGAGGAAACTTAAAATCAATTGGGGGAACTGGATTTCGATGAAATCGGCGGTTACGCGAGTTATTTGATGACCTTTCCGTCACTTTGGAGACATCGGTGCGGTCTGAAATCAGGACCTAACTGCGCTACCCTCATACAGGATCCTCTTTCTGCTGCTACTCACAGTGGCAGACACCGAACGCCTCCGGCTTTTCCTCCCATCAAGTTGCTAACATTTTCTGGTGGTTATACAGAGTGGAAAAATTACTACTCAATATTTACAACAGTAATTGAGAATCACCCAGACCTCAACAACATTGACAAAATGCAGCATTTGAGACTCTGTTTAATAGATTCAGCGTTGGATACAATTCGATCATTGGAGATCTCGGATGCTAACTATTCCATAGCATTAAATTTATTGCAAAAAAGAAAAGAATTGATAACCGACGTTTAGTTTTCCAGGCACATATCGTTGAACTGCTTAAGGGAGTGAAAAATGGTTCTGCTGGCAAGCTGCGTAAACTGTTGGATAAGTTCAATACCCATATTCGTGCCCTCCACAGTTTGGGCAGCATGGAGAAAATTGATGGGTGCACTATAGTGCAAGTGCTGTTGCAAAAATTGGATCCGGTTTCGTATGCGAAAAGGAAGGAGAAGCTGGAGGATGCTGCCTTTGCAAATATGATCCCAGCAAATCGCAACATTTTTGAAGCAGCAATGCAGAACACTAGAATGTGTCGATTATGCTATGGCAACCTATACGCCGGGCTTTCAGGTGGGCAAGATCATAAAATCTAGCCCCAGTAGATCATCCCTTGTTGCTACTAACCCGAGCGCCACTGCCTGTGTATTTTGTGATACTCCTGGCCATAGTATACAGCAATGCTCCAGTTTTGGCAACTTGTCTCCATATTTGCGTATTAAAGAAGCAAAAAAGCTCCTTATGCCTCAACTGCTTTGGGAAGGAGCATGTTTTACGGGCGTGCAACTCTGGCACGTTCGAACATGTGGCTCCAAACATTTTTTTTTCGCCTTCATCTTCCCAGCCTTCCCTCACTTACTCCAGCTTCTGCAGATCCTGCCTCCCTGCTGGTGAAGAATGGCGCCGGCACTTTATTTCTATGTTCTGCTGTCTTGGATGGTGGATCGCAGCTGCACGTTATTACGTCGCGATTCACGCAACAGCTTCAGTTAAAGTAAATTCGATCTCTTACTGCAGTTGCTGGACCCGGAAATAATCCTTTCGCTGCTGATGGGTTTACTGTTGCCGTCAATCTATTATCCCAAGCTTCGGACTTTTCTACGGTAATCACAGCAGTTGTAGCTCCCGTCATAGCTGATAGCCAGCCAAGTGTTGCTATTAACACATCGCATAGGAATGTTCCGGCAAATACTCGTCTTACTGACCCGTTCTTTGACAAGCCCAACAAGTAGACCTGTTGATCGGAGCTGGCTGTTATACGACCTCATGTGTGTGGGACAAATTAAGCTACTACCGGGATTGCCTCGCCTACAAAAGACGCGCCTAGGATGGATAGTAGCAGGTATGGGTACACGGAAAAACGGTACCTCTCTTATGGCCATTCGTATATTACCGAATATTTGAACAAATCCCAACAGCCAGACTGATGACATAATTCGCCGGTTTTGGGAGGTAGAAAGCCTACCGGAGCCTCTTGCCAAGGCGACAAAAGAAGAGCTTGACTGATTGAGAAGCCAATGATGAAATTACGTCGAAGTGTGCTTCTAATAAATGATCCAGCTGATGATGCCCTTTTGAGGTGCAAGTATGCGAACTCCTTTGCTGCAATTCAACGAGTGTTCGCCAACGATCGCTCTACGATCAGAAAGAGAGGGCAAATTCATTAGTAAAAGTCTACTACGATAAGTAGGCAAGCGAGGATTCCAGTTAAGACCCCGGAGTGCAAAGAGCAGAAATTTTTTTTTTTTGTCCGATTCTAAACTATCCTGACGAACCCAATTGGGGACACCAAATACAGGACCCATATTCAAGAATCGGACGCACAAGAGAAAGAGTTTTAGTAATGTACGGATCGTTAAATTATTTCGTCCAACACTTAATGAAACCCAGGACACCAAAGGCAAGATTAGCGGTGGAAAAGATATGCTTGTCAAACTTAAACTTGGGATCTAAATGGATACCCAAATCATCACCCGACTCAATTCGAACAAGCGGCTTACCATTAAGAATATAATTGTTAAAAAAGGGCATTTTCCTGCAAAAGGACATAACGTTAGACTTACCACAACTAAGATTTATTAAAAATAATCCCGAGAGTGATTTACAACAGAAGGAAGGTCATTTATGAACAGAGTAAATAATAAGGGGCCAAGATGACTTCCTTGTGGAACTCCGGAAGTAACTTGAACAGACCTAGAGACTAAGCATTTGAAATAAATCATTTGGGTTCTAAGAGTTAAATAGTTGGAGATCCAAAGAATTAAGTTATTTGGAAATCCCAGAAGATTAAGTTTGTGAATCAAAAGAGAATGATTAATATCAAAAGCTTACTGAAATCAGTGTAAATAACATCTGTTTACATTTTAGATTGAAATCCCTTAATAACAAGAGAAGTAAATTCCAAAAGGTTAGTGTTAGAAGATCTATATTTCACAAGCCCATGCTGGCAGGGTGAAATTATAGATCTATATAAATGTTGAAGTTGAGAAATTGTTAATTTCTCAAAAATCTTAGGAATAGCAGAAAACTTAGAAATACCTCTATAGTTCTCAACATTAGACTTGTTTCCTTTTTTATGTAGAGGAATAATAAATGATTTTTAAAATATTGGGGAAAGAGCACAACTCGGACAGTTTAAAAATTAAAAATAGTGGCCTTACCATCTTTAATACCTTCAGCACAGTACACAGCTTGGTATTCGATCAGGTCCCTGTGAAAATACGGGGCTTATTGGCCTTTAAATTACTTAGAAGCGAACTTTCAGTGATTAATGGCCCAAAAATGCAATTGGAGTTAATTACATGATTAGAATAAGGCGAAACTAATTGATAAGGTTGTGAACTATAAGTCGTTTGAAAAAATTGAGCAAAAGGATCAGCGATAGCCTGATCGGATTCAGCTGTCTTTTTTTTTTTAGAATAATACAGTTGATGGAAGTGTTGATGACCTACGCTTCGCATTAACGAAGTTATAAAACCTTTAGGATCCCGTTGAATATGTAACCTACAGCTTCTGAGGTAGTTGTTATAGCAGTGTAAATTAAGTACAGAGAAGTTAGATCGGGCAATCAAATAACGCGAAAAATCCAAGAAAGAGCCAGATTCCTTGAACTACAATCTCGACTTTCAATTTTTAAGTTAGTTAAGTCCCGTGTAAACAACACAGGGCTGTTAGACCTATTGGGTTACAAAATGGGACACACGAATCAATTAATGAATTTAAAGTAAAATAAAAATATTCGATTGCACATTCGATATCTCTACACATGTACAGCTGGGACCAGTTAGTCTGGAATAGGAGCAGAGCGAGTTTAGAAAAATCGGTTTTACGAAATTGACGAACTCGCTCTGCAAGTTTTCTGTCTGGGCTTGGCACCCTGACTGGTAAGTCAATCAACACTTCCAAAGATTGGTGATAAGTATCTTCAGGAATGGATATAGGTATAGTCCGGGAGACAGAATAGAAGGAGGAATCCAAGAAAAAAATAAGATCAAGCATTTTATGGGATACCATTGATTTGACACAATGACATCCCAAATAAGCTGTCAATAAAATCGTTCTCAGTCGTGGGAGTCAAAACGCTGGAGTCAGGACTAGATATCCAGGTAGGTCCAGCAATATTAAAATCACCAAGAACTACAAGAAAATCACGATCAGACCACATAGAAGAGACAGAATGTATAGCAGAAGCATGGGAATGGGTATAACAGAAAAATCTGATGAAGGTTGCATATAGGAACAAGTAATAAAAAAGCAAAAACCACAAAATCTAAATTTAACAGCAAAAAATTCAATATCTACAGAGCTATCGATTACTACTATCTCAGAAGACAAATCAACGTCAACAGCAATGAGTACAACTCCACCACGACGAGTAGTGCAATCTTTTCTATATACAGAGAATTTATTAGAAAGAATTTCAGAATTAAGAGTGTTTGGCCCTAACCATGTTTCAGAAAAGGCAACGACACGAAATGGAAAAGTTAGGCTTTTAAGGTAAAGATTACTAAGTTTACTACAAAGACCTCTTACATTCTGATAGCCAAGTGAGATGGAGGTTGTTGGTTTTTTGTGCTATCAGAGATATAGATATAGAGATATATATACAAGAGGCGGTTTAGCACTACCACCAGAAAGAGGAAGTGAATCCGGAGGCCGATTTTTTTTTAAACAGTGTATTCTTTAATGACTAAGTGATCCGGCCAAAATTCTTTACAACAAATGTTGTTTAAGTTTTCGGCCGGAACACTTATTTTAAATGACGAAATTTCCCGAGCATATGTGAATTTAAATTTTTCCACCGTAATGTGGGCTTAAGATTTGGCCTTTATAAAGGTCTTAACATCCTCAGATGAAGTATCAGGGGCAAGCCTAGAAACAAAAATTTGTTTCCTTGGTGGAACACCCACGAGAGTCTTCGTAGCAACCGACACAGAAGCGTCCTGGGAAGCCACAGCATTGGTTGATAGACCATCTGATTCAACCGGTATATTAATAAAATAAATATCTCCAAAGCCTTTCTTAGTATGCCGCATGAATCCCATAATATCCCTTTCCACATCGCTACATGATACGCATGTCCACTTTAATCCAGATTTTGACTCAATCTGGTCTATAATTCAGCCGTTAAGACCTTACTAGAGTAAGCACTGTTTGAGCAAGGAGCCATTAATTAATATTAAGTTTGTTATTTACATCACAATAACAATAGAAATATAAATAAAATATTTTGTTCGTTAAATTTAAGTAAAACATTTTTACGTTAAATTAAATTCAAACAATACAGCAGCTGATCGATAACCGATCACACACACAAGCGACCCTAAGCAACAGCTGACGCCGACAGCTGATCGATAACCGATCACACACACAAGCAACCCTAAGCAACAACTGACGCCAACAGCTGATGATCGATAAGCGATCACACGCACGAGCAACCATGCGCGCTGCCTATAATACGAGCACTCCAGCGCAGATCAAGTCACTTCTCGCTGAGCATCCAGAGCAAGCACAACCACGAGTAAGAGTAATCAGTACGATTTACGAATCGGCTCCCGACCCAATCCTGCGCAGCTGGAGGCAGTGCATCATCAGTAGGTACCACCGGCGCGATTTCCGAATCGGCGTGGTAGGCTTTTGGATACGCGATTTCCGAATCGGCATCCAGGTCTGGACAGGATTCTCGGCTTCCTAACGCCGACGCAGGCCTGATCCGACCTCCAGTGGACGATTTCCGAATCGGCACTTGATGAGTCCCGGGCAGCACGATTTACGAATCGCCTCCCGACCTAATCCTCGTCATACAGATGACCTAATCCTCGCCAGACGCTCTACCATCCCGACGCAGTACGTCATACAGATGACTTAATCCTCGCCGGACGCTCTGCCATCCCGACGCAGTACGTCACACAGATGACCTAATCCTCGCCCGAAACACCGACAAGGCCAACGGTAACCACGGCACACGCACGGAGGCCCTATCCAACGACTCAAGGGTTGGACACGGCGACTCCTGGTCACTGGGGTGGTTACCCCACGAGCACGCAAACTATTTTCACCGACTAGAACTAATAAGGATATACTACGAAGCTTAATTCTGGTGTGTTTTCATTTGGCTGGGGGTAAACGATTTGAGCGAAACTATTTGTGGCGGACCTTGGCAACGGCGAGCTAATCCCGCGCCACCCAAAAGAGATCGTTACAGTGGCGCCCGAGCAGGGACTTTGGCCTTCACGTTTAGAAATCGTTTACCTTATCCAAATCAAACACACAAATCCCAGACGAGAAAATGGCAGAGCCATCACCTGGAAAGCTCCCACGCGGATGGGTGAGCAATATCGGCAAAGCCCAGCAGGAAGTTTATGCCAGAGAATTCGGATTGGAACCAGAAGCCCTGGCAGAGGATCCGAGGCGCCAGGTGTCGGAATTCATCCGAAGAGAACAGAGAACATAGCGAAACCACAAGAGAGCTGAACATCTCACTAGCGCAGAAACGTTGCCGAGCACCATCACCAGTAGCACCAGGAACATCAACCCTCACAGCCCCCGGAATGGTACTCCAGGTACCTCTTACCCACAAGAAAACCTCAGCAAAACCCGAACAAAAAAACATCACCCCGGTGGAAACCCAACACACATTCTACGCCCAGACCACCAGGAAGAATACTCAATTAGCGGCGATCGACATCATTCGCGGCTGGGGCGAGGAATTCGATGGACGTGGGAACCCATTGGAATTCATCAAGCGAACCGAGGAACTAGCATGCGCGTATGGAATAGGGTTGGAGGCGGGAGCAATGGTCATCCTACTCCGAGGAGACGCACTAGATTGGTGGCACACCAGTCCCGTCGAGATGCCCGACTGGCCATCCTTCAAACGATATTACGTGCCATCCGACTACCAGGAGCGAGCCATGGAAGAAAGAGAGAGGCCAAAGAGTACGTGCGACAACTACGGAAGATCATGCGGTTCACCAACTTCAACAAAGAACAAAAGTTAGAGTGGACGTGCCGCAACAGTCGGGTGGAATTCAAGCATTACGCCAAGCGACGGGAATTACAGGATCTGGGAGAATATCTCCTACTAGCAGAGGAATTCGAACGGCTGCAAGCCTGCGTAGCACCACCACGGTATCCCACCCCTCACCACGAGCCGCGACCACTCAATTCATAGTGGGCAACTTCCAAGGATCCAACTTGTGCCGCCGACGCAAAATGCCCGGCCACAACGCCAGAAGTTGCACCAACACGCCCAGGTTATACTATTGGGTGTGTGGCCGAGACAATATCCGAACCAAGGAGTGCTGCCGACAGACGGAGGGAAACTACAACGGCCTCGGGGGACAAAGCGGACACCCAGGAGCAGGAACACACGAAGTCCGCCCACTACATCCCTGAAATTCAACGGCCGCCGTTTGCTAGCCCGAATCCAGATCGAGGGAAAGCGGGTAGAAGCAGCCATAGACACCGGCGTAATACACAGCTTCATGAGCGAGACCATGGCCAAGAAAATGGCACCACACGGACACTGGCAGCAAGTAGAAGAGGCAATCCGCCCAGACCCAGACTCTAGAATTACCGGTTCAGCTGGGCAAACAAAAAGCAATGGTCGCTTTCCTCATAGTCCCCGATGTGGTCGATGACACCCTCCTTGGCTTAGATTTCTTGGCCTACTGGGGAGCAAAGTTTACCTGCGGAGGATTAAACACCGTAATAGAACCCCCACACCAAAAACCAGTCACCACACCACCCAGAATGAAACACCAAGGAACAAATGCCATCCTAAGCTGGGCCACCATGGCGACGACACCCAAGCAAGAAATCACCGAAACCGAGATAGAACACTTCTTAGAGAGAGAACTCGCCTATTTTCAGAGAATGAGCGGTACCACTTCAATCGCAAAACACCGCATTTACATGAAGGATGACGTACCAATCAAACAACGATACTACCCGCGAAATCCAGCCATGCAAGCCATCATCCACAAGCATGTGAACGAACTCCTCGAACAAACCTTGATCGAACCGTCATTCCGCCTACAGCGCACCAGTGGTGCTCGTGCGAAAGAAAAACAACGAATGGAGACTTTGCATTGATTACAGGCAGGTAAACGCCCACTCGGAGAGAGACGCATACCCAGTCCCGCGGATGGATCACATCCTCAACCAACTCCGCGAAGCCAAGCCCATGGACGAGCAAAGCAAACAGTACACGGCATTCACAGTACCTGGACTAGGCTTATTCCAATGGAAAGTGATGCCGTTCGGACTATACCCCGCGTCCGCCACATTCCAAAGGACACTGGACACAATAATCGGCCCAGAAATGCAACCATTTGCATTTGCCTATCTGGACGATATCGTAATCATTGGGCGGACTAAGCAAGAACATCTTCAAAAGTTACAAGAGGTGCTATGGCGACTACGACAAGCCAATCTACGCATCAACCCCGAGAAAAGCCATTTCTTTAAAGACAAGCTTAAATATTTAGGACACGCGGTGAGCGCGGAAGGCATACATACCGATCCCGACAAGGTCAAAGCCATCAAGGAACTACCACGACCACAGACAACAGGGAGTAGCATCTTGGTATCGGCGCTTTGTGACACACTTCACCGAACTAGCCAAGCCCCTGTACGAGCTTATCAAGAAGGGAAGGAAATTTGAGTGGACCCAAGAACACGAGGAAGCATTCACTGCGCTCAAACAAGCCTTGACAGAAGCACCAGTCCTCGCCTGCCCCGACTTCACCGAAACCTTCATCTTACAGACAGACGCCAGTAACAGCAGATTAGGCGCGGTGCTAACACAAGAGGATGAAAAAGGGGAGCATGCGATCGAGTATGCAAGCCGAAAACTACGCAAAGAGGAACTTAACTACTCGGCCACAGAAAAAGAGTGTCTAGCTATTTCATGGGGAATCCGAAAAATGAGAATGTACCTCGAAGGGTACCATTTTATCGTGGTGACCGACCATCTGGCCCTCAAATGGGTGAACTCCATCGAGAGCCCATCCGGTCGAATCGCCAGGTGGGCACTAGTCTTGTAACCTTACAGTTAGGTGCGGTATCGTAAAGGGAAGCTCAATGTCATCGCAGACGCACTTTCACGAAACCCTAGCGAGGAGGCCCACAGTACTGATATAGAACCCGACCGATGGATACAAAGAAAACTCATTGCGGTTCAGAGGACGCCAGAAACACAACCCGACTACACCATCCAGAAAGGACAACTGTACCGCCACTTCCCATCATGGGCAAGCGACGAGGATACTCAGCCGTGGAAACTCTGCGTACCAAAGCATCAGCGTAGCAGGGTACTCGACGAAAACCACTGCCAGCCAACACCCGGTCACCTAGGCGTCAGGAGAACAAAACATCGAATCATGTCAGGCTATTATTGGCCATGGATGCGCCGAGATATTACGAAATTCATACAGCAGTGCCAGAACTGCCAAAAATATAAGGCGTCCCAACAAAGAGCGGCCGGGAAGATGTTGACACAGATCGCACGAACCCCCTGGGAGACAATCTGCGTCGACTTCGTCGGACCACGGGCCACGGGAACACCATGCTATTAGTGTTCATCGACAAGTTTACCAAATGGATCGAAATGGCCGCCGTCCGGAAGGCCACCGCCGATGTCGTACTACGCACCTTCAAGGAACGTATCCTAACACGCTGTAGAATACCGAAGGTACTTATTTCCGACAATGGCGTACAATTTACCAGCCACAAAGTTAAGGCCCAGATGGAAAAATGGGGTGTACAACAACAATTCACGGCCCCATACACCCCCAAGAGAACCCAGCCGAACGGGCCAACAGAACTATCAAAACCATGTTAGCCCAGTTTACGGGAGACCGACATACACGATGGGACGACGCCAAACCGGAACTCATTCTGGCATTCAATAGCAGTCGATCAGAGGCCACGGGATACAGCCCCGCCTACCTACTATATGGGAGAGAACTTCGACTCCCAGGAGGCCTATTCGATGAAGTCGCACCAGGATCAGCTCTAAGCGACGAAAACAATACGCATACAAGAGGCATACGACTTGGCCCGACGAAACCTAGAAAAAGCCGCCCAACATCAACCCCACACATATAACCTCAGGAAACGAGCTTGGAAACCACACATCGGGGATCTGGTATGGATCCGCCAGCATACAATATCCAAGGCTATCGACAACTTTGCGGCTAAATTTGCACCCAAATTCGACGGACCTTGCAAAGTGACTGGGTTCATATCACCCGTTATCACAACCGTCAAAAACACGCGAACAGGGAAAACACAACGAGCATACGTAAATAATTTGAAAATAGCCAAATCAAATGAGGAGAAAAAAAACGTTGTATCAAACTCCAACGAGCGATTTGCATAAATCTTAAACTCCAACGGGCGATCGGCATCAATTTAAGACTCCAACGTACGATCGAAGAAATCAGAGAAAAAAAACGCAGATAAGAGCAGCATTTGGCGCAGGAAGGAGCTAGTATCGATAAACGCTAAGCACCGAAAAATCGTCACTCACCGCCGCTAACTCGGCGAGCACACATCAAATGGCGGAGACAAAACTGATGAAAGCGCAAGACCGCGCACGGCGCGAACTCGAGGCGGGGGAACGAAGAAAACACCCCTCAAAACTATTGCCACTGAGCAGCGCCCCGCCACCAACCAACAACATTAGGCGGATGAGTGTCTGTCCGACCCGGGTAAGCCAACAAGTGCAAAAGCAGCCGAAGACACACGGGAGCCCGATAAGGAGGCGGGAATCTACTCGTCAAAGGGCAGAGTACGCATGGCGCGGAGCAGACAACTGCAACCGGTGGCGGTAGCTAGCGCAACCACACCACCAGCAGTCACCGCGGCACCCACAGCAGTAGCCACCCCAGCACCCGCCAAGGCGCGCATAGCGCACAAACCAGCAGTCACCGCTGCACCCACAGCAGTGGCCACTCCAGTACCCGACAAGGCTCGCACACCACGACATCCAGCAGCCAGTAGCCAATAGCCAGTCCATAACACCGATCCCCACCACATCTGCCCCCCGGCAGAGGCTACCCCACCTACCACAGCCCCCGGCGATCGTGGTATGCCAATCCACTTCCATTCAACAGTCAGCAGATCAACATAGCGTTCGGGCGATGCCACCGTTAAAACGCCCCGCAGCCGACGACGGACCAGCCAGGAAGCGATTCCAGACACCGCAGATCCCCTGGAAAACACCGGCGCGGTTGGACAATATAGCACAGCCTACAATCCGCCTCCCCACAATGAGAGGAGCAATCTCAATTCGCATCACAGAGCCCGGGTGGATAATGGAAACATAGTGCGACGCCCCACCGGCGCGTAAATTATACTAGAGTAAGCACTGTTTGAGCAAGGAGCCATTAATTAATATTAAGTTTGTTATTTACGTCATAATACTCAGGCAAGGAGCAAATAGAAATATAACTAAAATATTTTGTTCGTTAAATTTAAATAAAACATTTTTACGTTAAATTTAAATTCAAACAATACAGCAGCTGATCGATAACCGATCACACACACGAGCAACCATGCGCGCTGCTGCTATCGACTGCGCTCGCTGCCTATAGAACGAGCACTCCAGCGCAGATCAAGTCACTTCTCGCTGAGCATCCAGAGCAAGCACAACCACGAGTAAGAGTAATCAGTACGATTTACGAATCGACTGGAACAACAAAAAGACATAGCACGATTTACGAATCGGCTTAAGAAGGTACCATTGGTGCGATTTCCGAATCGACCTGGTGAACTGGTGAACGAATCGCCTCCCTACCTAATCCTGCCCAGCTGGAGGCAGTGCATCATCAGTAGGTACCACCGACGCGTTTTCCGAATCGGCGTGGTAGGTTTTTGGATACGCGATTTCCGATTTGGCATCCAGGTCTGGACAGGATTCTGGGCTTCCTAACGCCGACGCAGGCCTGATCCGACCTCCAGTGGAAGAGCCCCGGGCAGCACGATTTACGAATCGCCTCCTGACCTAATCCTCGCCAGACGCTCTGCCATCCCGACGCAGTACGTCATACAGATGACCTAATCCTCGCCGGACGCTCTGCCATCCCGACGCAGTACGTCATACAGATGACCTAATCTTCGACCGAAACACCGACAAGGCCAACGGTAACCACGGCACACCCACGGAGGCCCGATCCAACGACTCAGCGGTTGGACACGGCGACTCCTGGTCACTGGGGTGGTTACCCCACGAGCACGCAAACTATTTTCACCGATAAGAACTCATAAAGATATACTACGAAGCTTAATTTTGGTGCGTTTTCATTTGGTTGTGGGTAAACGATTTGAGCGAAAGGGGGCCCAGCGTCTCAGAAACAAACAAATTTCTTTGGCGGACCTTGGCAACGGCGAGCTAATCCCGAGCCACCCAAAGAGGTCGTTATACATGTGACACATTGTCACATAGCCAGCAGAAAACAAAACCCATTTTAACTTTTACTCTAACCTGGCAATTTGTATTATAACAGACAACCATATTTAAATGAAAAGATTATTAAATAGACAAAAACAGAACAAAAACAAGTAAGAACGTTGCAGTCGGACGCACCCGACTGCAGAATACTATGTTCCCAGTCCTATATAATTTGGATATTTGTGTGTTCAGAAAGAGACGCGAAAAAAACTGCACAGGTGTGGAAGATATAGATTTTGCTCCTTTGTGGGGGAGGGGGTGGGGGTGTAAAAATTTTTGATGCAGATTTGTCCAGGGGGTCAACATTAGTCTGTATGCCAAATTTTGTGACTCTACCTGTACAGGTATGGGAGATATAGATTTTTCTCATTTGCGGGGGAGGGGGTGGGGGGGTCAAATTTT
Source organism: Hirtodrosophila confusa (assembly GCA_035043065.1). Taxonomy (NCBI): domain Eukaryota; kingdom Metazoa; phylum Arthropoda; class Insecta; order Diptera; family Drosophilidae; genus Hirtodrosophila; species Hirtodrosophila confusa. The sequence continues at coordinate 321,117 of JAWNNI010000201.1, forward strand.
TTGCAGATTTGCAGATTTGTCCAGAATGTTAACATTAGTCTGTGTGCTAAATTTGGTGACTCTACCTGTAAAGGTGTCAGAGATATAAGTCAAAATTTTTTTGATGCAGATCTGTCGGGAATCTCAACATTAGTCTGTATGCCAATATTGGTGACTATAGCTTTAAAATTGGGAAAGATAATGGTTTTCCCCAAATTGCGGGGGAGGGGGTTGGGGTGGGGGTCAACCTCGACACTTCATAAATTGACGGTATACACCAACAGGTGTACCAAGTTTGGTTGCTCTAGCTCAAAGATAAAGGCAAAAAAATTGCGTTCATACGGACAGACGGACAGACGGACATTTCGCAAACCCAATATACTATTTTTCCTTCGGGAACATAGTATAATAACACGCTGCACAAAAAATTAAACATATAAACAGAAAAGAAAGGCACTCAATGGTTAAATTTGTTGACGTTGATTTTTACTTACACACAACAACACCAACAAACAAATATCAGAAGCGCGGACGCGTCGACCGAAATCACAACGGAATCTGGCTCCCCACAACAATTTCAACAAACACGGGAAAAACTCTCTTTTTGATGCGCCACTGATCGCGGCGAATTCACACTCACGGCCGCGCTCACGCAGCTCTCGCGTTCGCGCTCGCTCTAACACACGTAGCCAGCAAACGCTATGTGTCGCACAGAGAGCGGCCGATAGGATAAGCGCCGTTAGTGCTGATCGCTCGCCGTTAGTGCGAAAAGAGTGCATTCGATGTGCAATATGCAGCAATCGTTTGCACTGGCGGCAAGCAATGCGTGGCGCCGGTATTTTACCGCTGTTGCTGCGTGGGAGCTGAACAGTCAAGTGAAGTACAGTCAAGCGAAGCAAAGTCAAGAAATAAAAAGTGAACAAGTCAAGTGCGAAAGAAGAAAAGTACAAGAAGTGCAAATACAGTGTGGGCAAAGTGTCGTCGATATAACAAGCAACGAGCGCGGCCAAACATTGGGCCGATCTACATGCATCGGTGCACATGGTGTCGCCCACGGGCCAAAGTGCAAAAATTGAGTAAAGTGCCAGTGAGATTTTCGTGGAAATCCAATGAAGGGGCCAACGGACAAACCTGGTTTAAACTGGGGTCGTCTTCTGTCCTTCCTCAGGAGTACATAGGGCATATCTGACGAGAAACAGCGGCCAAACCCGGTATAAACTGGGGTACCCTTGGTAAATCTCTAGTATTACGATAGGGTATTTTAGAGAGCATCAACGGATAAATCTGGTTTAAATTGGGGTAACCTTGGGTATTCCAGAGAGAGACAGGCAGGAAATCCCGAAAGACACCGACGGCTAAACCTGGTATAAACTGGGGTAACCTCGGCGAGTCCTAGCGTCAAGACAAAACTATACAACCGCGCTAAAGGAGTCCGGGAACAAACCTGGGCAAAACTAGGAATCCTCGAGACTCTACGGAGCAAATACGGGCGGAGACAGACAGGTACCGGTGGACCAAATCTGGTTTAAACTGGAGTATCCCCGGTAACGTAAGAGCAGGACATAGTGATCAGAAGAACAGCAACGGCGTAAGCCCTGTATAAGCTGGGGTGCCAAGGCAAAATCAAAATAGGAGAACTTTGTGGTTAAAGCGAACTGGTGAATCCAGGTCTAAACCGGAGTTGTATCACTCGCATACCTAGGGACCGATAAAGGCACACCATTGCACAGCGGCACCGAGGTAACCGATAGTATCTGATTTTCGGAGTCTCAAAGCGCTTAGCGAACGGGACAAATCCAAGCGAACATTGGGCAACTGGAACCACGGGCACTTGGCAAGAGCGACACCCATCATCACAACGACAACGAGGGATATAATTAAGCCAAGTATTCTATTGTGAAACCAGAAATATTCGGACGAACCGGCAAAATATATATTTAAACTTAAAACAATTGACTTTCATTTATCGCAAGTGCTGCAAATTATAAATTTGTTGGCACGAACTCCTGGTCGACCGACCTAGACCCGGCGATGCCAAAGGGTTCGTTACACAGTCATTAATTCTAGACCGTTGCTTCCCATTTCAGAAGATCTTAAAGATCTCGATACTCTTACTCTAGCTCACTTTTTAGTTGGTGGTCCACAAACTACATTCACAGAGCCTGATGTAACGCATCTCAACTTTAATCGTCTGGATATCTGGCAACGTGTGCCCTATATGCATCAAGTCTTTTAGTCCCGTTGGCAAGAATATTCAATTCTTCTTCAAGAGCGTTCTAAATGGCAAGCTAGAAAACCTGGTGTGGCTCTCAACGACATCGTCCTTATCAAGGACGAGAACTTATTACCCTTGAAATTGTTAAATTGATCAAGGAAACGGATGACACCGCACGCGTTGCACTTCTCAAAACAGCTACTGGAATCTTCATGCGAAAAAGTTAACAAGCTGCTTCCTCTTAGGGATTCTGTTCAAGCTCAGCCGTTCAACGGGGGGAGTGTGTTCGGCTCAGCAGCTAACAACAAATTGCCGAATTGCCAAACATAAAGGAGACGCGAATAAGGGAAAAATGACAACAGCACTTGCGCAACATATTACAACAACAGGTCACACAGCTGATTTTGACAACACCAAAATATTAGACATTGAGAGGATAGAACGAACGAGACTGACGCTAGAGAGTCTACGGATACAACAATAAGGGGAGAACACAGTAAACAACAAAGAAAACATTGAAAAGACAAACTTTATTTACGCGGCAGCAATAGCAGTTGACAAACAAAACTGGACGCGCAATGACGAGAAACAAAAGTTGACGATGGATAAACAAAAGTGCAATTTAGACATAGGAACAATGACGACACTGTAGGAAATACTACAATAAGTTTTAATGTATGTATTGTAATGGAACTAAATATGTTTGTTAAATTGTTATATGTATGTAAATGTCTTTTTTTATATACATGTAAAAACCAGACTCCCTGACGAAGGCGTAACAAACGCCGAAACGCGTAGGAGAAGAATTTTAATAAATAAATGTAATACATATTTATTAAAATGAACAACAACGGCCTTAAAACTCGCATTAGGAAACAGAAATATTGACGCACAAAAGGGCCCAAACAAATAACACAAAACTTATACCGGAGAGTGTACCGGATTTAAAAACAACAAACATGAAGGGATATATGCAACACATACGCGAAACTTATGGAGAAGAAATAGTAATGTATGTTAAGAATTACTTTAAGTGTCAAAAGAAGCTAGCAAAACAAAGAGGACGACTTAAATATCTAGTTAAATGTAAGAACTACAACATCATACCGAAACATTTAAATAACAAAACAAAATCTTTAAGACATAACTTCACGTTAGATGACTCGAAACGAGAATTAGCTAAACTAGAGACTAATTTTCTACTAAAAATCATGAAACTAGAAATAAGAGAGACGCAAAAACAAATTACAATTATAAACAGATACCAAACGCACACCTTCGAGAAACTAAAACAGAGACTTAGTCGAGAAGATATTACAGAATTAGAAGTAGACCAAAAGTTAGCGTACCAAAGAATACGAACAACTACTGACCAAGATATTGACCGAAAAATTGACAAAGCAAAATCGACACTAACACAACAATATGACATGAAACTGAACGCAGAATGGTTTATAAACTTAACAGATGTTTATTTTCCGAAAGAAAGCCAATGACTCTTATCTCTGGGTCCAAAGTTTGCTCTTCCAATAGACAACAATAACGTAGACCCGATACATATAATAGCGGACCTAGAACAGGGAATCCAGACGATAAAGGACGAAAAACAAAGAGACACTGCTAGAGGAAACTTAGCATCCAGGCTAAGCAACTTTAAACACAACAGGAAAATTAATCAAAAGGACAAATTTATATTAAATATATCAAAAATGACAAAGAAAGTTGTTAAAGAACACCAAGACAAGATCATAATTACACAGGCAGACAAGGGCAATAAGACAGTAGTTATGTATAAACAAGTAAGAATGCTATAGTCGAGTATACCCGACTACGAAACTCCTGTACCCAGGTCTAAAACATCCAATCACAGCTACGTCCACTTACACATACATACAAAAAGACGCACACACACAGGCGGCAAAAACGACAGCGCAAGCGAGGCAATTTAATTGGTGACTGTGCTTCTTCTTCCCCCTCTCGCTGCATCACTGAATCTTCTTTCGTTAATAACTTCCGTGTTTATTATCCGATCGACTTGAAATTTGGACAGTAGATTGAGAGAGACTAAAGTATTGTACATGCCAAATCTTAAAGCTATATCTTGAAAATTGTTACTGTAAAACGGTTTTAATCGATTTGCGGGGGAACGGCGGGAGATATCTGAAATATGAAACAAACTTGATCTGCGTATGGTATACAGGAACCTACAATTCAAATTTGGTGTCTCTAGCTCTTGTAGTTGCTGAGATCGACGCGTTCATACGGACAGACGGACAGACGGACAGACAGACGGACATGGCCAAATCGAAATCTCTTTTGATACTGATCAAGAATATATATACTTTATAGGGTCGGAGATGTCTCCTTCTGTCTGTTACATACATTTGCACAGATGTAATACCCCCTTTTTACAGGGAGTAAAAAGACTACCCCGACAAAATGATGAAACTATTAAATGACAAAACAACTTACAGAACAATGAGAAGAGATCCTACACAACAACTAATAAAGAAGAACAATACAATTATAAACGACCTACAAAAAGAAAATCATATTGACTGGCGACTAAAATCAAAACTATACTGTTCAGGAGGACACGCACCAAGGATATACGGACTACCAAAGATTCATAAGGATGACACCCCACTTAGACCAATATCAGCCTCCACAAACGTGCCATGCTACAAACTAGCAAAACATATAGGGGAAGTACTCAAAAATATAACATCCGAAAGATATAACATCCAAAGTGCAATACAACTTAAAAACACAAAAATAGAAGAAGATGAGATTCTCGTGTCTTTTGATGTGGTCTCATTATTTACAAATATACCAATAAAACTAGCTATACAAAACATAATGGAAAGATGGACTGATATAACGCAACACACAAGTATACCTAAGCCGAAATTTAGGGAAATTCTTGACTTTATACTGATTGACAACAACTATCTATCATACAACGACGTCAAATACAACCAAATATTTGGCATGCCCATGGGCAACCCTATATCACCAACAATAGCTAACATAGTATTGGACAAAATTCTTGACAATGCCACAGACGAACTCAAAGAGAAGAACATCCACATAAAACATATATCCAAATATGTTGATGAGTTATTTTGCATTATTAAAGAAACGGAAGCACAAAATATTTTGGACACATTAAATAATCAACATAAACGAATACAATATACAATTGAAAGAGAGAAAAACAAGAAAATTGCTTATTTGGACACAGAACTGGAAAAGAAACAAGGAAAGGTAATATTCAAATGGTATACAAAAGAAATTGCATCCGGACGAATTATAAATTTCAACTCCAACCAACCAATAAGCCAAAAAGTGAACACTGCAAAGAACATTATACAAAAAGCGTACGCGATAAGTGACAAAGCGCACAGACCAGACATATATATAAAATTAAAAACACTACTTTTGAAAAATAGCTTTCCCGAAAAACTTATTGACAATTTAATAACCGACGCAACAAACCAAAATAAAAACAGTGACAAAACCAAAAACAGAGAAATTGAAGAAAGACAATATATTAGTATACCATATGTAAATAACTTAACAAACCGGCAGCAATAGCAGTTGACAAACAAAACTGGACGCGCAAAGACGAGAAACAAAAGTTGACGATGGATAAACAAAAGTGCAATTTAGTCATAGGAACAATGACGACACTGTAGGAAATACTACAATAAGTTTTAATGTATGTATTGTAATGGAACTAAATATGTTTGTTAAATTGTTATATGTATGTAAATGTCTTTTTTTATATACATGTAAAAACCAGACTCCCTGAGGAAGGCGTAACAAACGCCGAAACGCGTAGGAGAAGAATCTTAATAAGTAAATGTAATAAATATTTAATAAAATGAACAACAACGGTCTTAAAACTCGCATTAGGAAACACAAACATTAAATTATTTATTGATTGTGTTTTGCGCGTCTTGTATAATATGACTCAATTTTCATCTGTTTATTATCTAGCATTTCTCGCATTTCAGCCAATTTTGTTTTGCTATTGTAAATCGTCGTTGCTTCGCTTTCGCAAACGGACGTGTTTTTTTCTTGCGTCTCGCAATTAATTATTCTTTCCCCGTTCTTAGCACTTATTGAATTGCAATTTTCATATTTGTGACTTGTGTTATACATTCGGTTGTGTTAAACAATTATAATTATAATTATAATTCTTTGTGGTCTATTTGTGTATTTAAAATACTTTGTGCCTAAACACAACAACAAACTGCAGCCTATCATTCTGTTTGATTTTGCAGTTGCATTGCTGTCTGCATATATTTTGTTTTTGTGCTTACTCACGTCCCTCTCTTTTTTTCTCTCTCCCGCGCTTGCATTAGTTGTGTTGTTGGTGTTGGTCGCGGTGTTTTCTGTTAGCATTCCGTTTGTGAATTTCGGTCGTCGCGCCCGAGCTTTGTGTTGTTATTGCGTTTGTAAGTACAAATCAGCGGTAGTTGTTTAACCCTAGGGTACCTTCTGTTCCTTATACAACGTTTTTTTTGTTCAGTGCTTTATATTTTATTTTTTTGATTTTATTTATCTTTTTTATATTCTCTTTAAAAATTTAGTTTTAATTCCTTTTTGCAAGTATGTTTGTCTGTTATAATAATAATTGCTAGTTTAGAGCAAACTCTAAGATGGGCTTTGTTTGCTGCTGGCTGTGTGATAATGTGTCACACGAAAAATGTGCTAGCCTAAACGGCAGAATTGTGGACCAGATTGAGTAAAAATCTGGAATCAAGTGGACATGTGTATCCTGTAGGTATGTTGAAAGGGACATCATGGGTTTCATGAGGCAGACTAAAAAGGGCTTTGATGACATATTCAGGCGGCTTAAAAAACTGTTCGATGGTTTTTCCGCTTTCGAAAACGAATTCAAAAGTATGAAACTTTTGAATGAGTCTCCAAAACGGAAGAAGGTTAATTTTAGGCTATCTATTGGCCCAAATGAACTGCAGCTACCCACAAATGCTTCCACTACATTAGCAACTAATCAGGTAGAATTGATCAATTTATCGTCCCCCTTTCCTCATAATTCAAAAATCAGATGTGACGAGAATAGCATCGTACCCATGGATGTTGTTCCTTCTGACCCCGTAGAGCATTCTGATTCGCTGGCTATTAACACTGTTGATCCAGATCAACAGACTAGTGATAATATACCGGTCGAATCAACTGGTCTAGCAACCAATGCTGTGGCTCCATTGGATGCAACTGCTTTGGTTACTAAGAAGACCCTTATAGGTATTCCTCTACGGAAACAAATCTGTATTTCTAGGCTTGCCCCTGATACTGCATCTGATGATGTGAAGGCCTTTATACAGGCCAAATCTAATGCCCACATAACGGTGGAAAAATTCAAATTTACGTATTCTCGGGAAATTTCGTCATTTAAAATAAGTGTTCCGGCAGAATATTTCAACAACATTTGTTGCAAAGAATTCTGGCCCGACCACTTAGTTGTTAAGGAATATAGGGCAAAAAAGAAAAATCGGCCTCCGATTTCACTTCCTTCTTCCAGTGGTAGTTCTAACCCACATATCGTAGTGTCTGATAGTTCAATAAACTAACATCCTCCCTCTCACTTGGCTATCAGAATGCGTAACTTACTCATTAAGTCAAATTAAATATTTAGAATAATTCAAATAAAACAACAAACTCTTTATACAACCCACGCGGTTCATCTTAGTACCAGACCTAATTGTAACAATTGTCACTTGCTGACATATGAGGAGATGCCACTTGAAAGGGTCACTCTGCGTTGGTCTGTAGACAACCCAATGCAAGGGATCATGGCATTTTCTAGGAATTACAACGGCTGACCGGGAGGGGAAATACTAGGCACAAACATGTGTGTAAAATAAGAGCATCTGCCTATCTTACTCCTTTCCTCAAGGAGGCGACATGTAATTCCTTAGTACATAGGTAGACTAAGCAAATGTAACATGTACCTATTCTAAGCCTGTAAAAAATACATTGGCTAGGGTATATAAACCCTAGCTTGTTCAAATAAAAATTAGTCTCAAACTGAACCCCACCCGTGGTAATTCTATTTGTTGGCTCTAGGGAAATTATCCTCCGCTGTCTAACTAGTTCAAGTGCTAGTTACGACGACAGAACCGAATTCAGTTTATGTGCTGAATTCAAATTCGAAATATCTGTAGATAAACATTTTGATCTTTGGATAAACATTTTGATCTTTGGATAAACATTTTGGTGACTCCGACTCTGGAATATCTGAAGTTGTCAACAAGGCGACAAAGGATTCCTCATCGTGTTCAGATCCGATCCTGAACCAAAGTGTCAACTAGGCGACACCTCAGCATCGGAAGGACACAGAGCCCGCTGACACAATACAGCTGGTATTGCATCCAACTCTGAAGTCGTCAACCAGGCGACACCTCTGGAAAACAACAACGGCATTCACCACAGTTGGTGCCGTTTGTACTAAAACTAAAGTCGACAACACTACAACAGATTTGGTATTGCGCTCACTCTAAGTTGTCAACTTGGCGACATCTCAGCATTCTCCGCTCGATCGTCGTGGGATCAATCTCCGACTCTTCATTTGCAGACTACCCTAACCCAGTTGATAATATATAATCAATTTCTAAGTGTGCTATCGTCATAACAACGTTCCACAAATCTAGATTCTCGACGTCAGGAAATACTAATGTGGAGGAGCTGTGAATAGCTCAGGAGGAAATCAGCCAAGAGATATCAAGGGTTATTTCCAACTTCAAAAAGGATTCAGCTAAGAGAAAGTCTCAGGCCGGTTATCACAAGATAAAGGCCCACACTCTCACTGAAAAATGGAACGAGATCAAAAAGAATGACTACATCATAAGATTGAGCGGCGAGCTATCTGACGACCATAAATACTTCGCTTTTTATGAAGACATAAGATCAACCGTGCTAAAATATATGAAAATCCTCAATGAAGAAGCCGAAAATTCAGAACAATCTGGAAGCAAAGCACACGTACGGACGATGGGCAGCTTCAACAAACAATTATGGATTCCAAGTTGAATGCATTGTGCCGTCGACAACGAGCAATAATAGCGTCTTTAAATCGCACACTGCAACAAGCTCACCCAAGTGGACACACTTCAGTCGACCTCATTAAGGGTCTTTGGTCCCAGATCCAGGAGGTTCACTTCCGAATTCACGAGGAGTTCGTGGATACAGAAGGAGAGGGATACGATGCCAAGGAGTATTTAAAGGCCGAATTAGCTGTACAAGGCTCTTTGTCATACAAAACCAACACACCAAGCAGCAATGATATAAATCTGACCAGGATAACAATTCCAAAATTTGATGGTGACGTGCTCAAATGGACACAATTCTACGACATGTTTGTGTGCATGGTTCACAACACCAACCTGCCCACGATCCGTAAAATGTGGTATTTAAAAACCAGCGTGATCGGCGAAGCAGAAAGAATGATACGCCATATCGACTTAAAGGAAGAAAATTATCTTCACGCCTGGAACATCTTAGTAGACGCTTACGACAGTCCAAGAGACATAGCGTCAACGGTATTAAACCGATTTTTGATACAACAGGCAGTCAATGACAATGTAAAATCCCTAAAGGAGTTATACATAGTCACAATGGAGTCTCTTGCATCTCTAAAGGGACTCGGCTTGGACATCGCAACGTGGGACCCTATACTAATAGCAGTCCTACGAAACAAGCTGGATTCCACAAATAAGACGCTCTATGAGCAGTCTTGAGCAACTCAAAGTTCGTGTTTTAGCCACTGGAAACAAAACACATGGGAATGCTAAAAGGGAATCGAAAGGAGCAACATGTGCATCATCATCGACGACAGGAAAAGCATGCCCCTATTGCAAGAAAACAAATCACTTGCTATTTCGGTGCGATGACATCCGCGCCAAACCAACGCCTCAACGTTTGAATTGGGTGCAACGCCAAAAAATGTGCGTCAACTGCTTCAAAGGAGACCATATGGCAAAGGCATGCCCAAGCCGCTTCAAGTGCTTCAAATGCGACAAAAGGCACAACACTCTGCTGCACTTGGAAAATGGACCCAGGGAACTATAAACTCAAATTGTAGCATCAGCAAATTCTCGAAGCATTAATCTCCTTGCAACAGCAAAAGCAGCAGTCCAAGGAAACAACGGGCAACAAGCCACATTCAAGGCTCTACTAGATTCTGGATCACAAATCAACGTGATCTTAGAAAGGCTGGCATCCTTGCTGTCCCTAAAACGACACGATACCACGCTGCGAATTGAAGGTATCGGTGGACAGCCCAAAAATCGCTCCACAATAATTATACAATGCGACTTGAAGCCTTCATATTACCACACATACTCACCGGTCAACCATCACAAGCCATTAATAAGTCAAGCTGGAATGTACCTGATAACTTGCCTTTGGCAGACCCACAATTGAACAAGCCGGGTAAAATAGACATGCTGATCGGTGCTGAGCATAACTATTCACTATTGCTCCCACAACAACATAAAATACCCGCTGGTCCAATTATGCAAAAAACCGAGTTGGGATGGGTTGTGGCCGGAAACATAAAGGCTTCAAATAAGTCAGCAGCCATTTGTGCAGTTGCATCAGGAGATGAAACATATACCATAATGGAGCGCTTCTGGACACTCGAAAATTTCGAAAACATGAAAAAGCAACGTACGCCGTGTGAAGAAAGATGCGAGAAACACTTCATCGACAATCTGCAAACCGCTGCCGATGGCCGATTCATAGTAAAATTGCCATTTTCTGAACACTCTTCAGCCCTGGGGCCCTCGTCGGAGATCGCAGAAAAAGATTCTTTTCATTGGAAAAAAGAACCAAGATTTGAAAAGGATATGTAAACTTCATGATGGAATATGAAAAGTTGGGACACATGAAACAAGTACCCCACGAGCTCCTTCCATCAAGGAACTACTTCATTCCTCATCATTGTGTGCTAAAACCGGATAGCAGCACCACAAAACTAAGGGTGGTCATTGACGCATCATGCAAGACACCGACGGGAAATCCCTGAATGACATATTGCAAGTTGGACCCACTGTGCAAAGCGATCTGATCTCGATCCTATTACGATTCAGAACGCATAAATATGTTTTTACTGCGGACAGTAAAATATGGATAAATCCAGAAAACCAATTCCATCAGATGATAGTTTGGAGAAATAATCCCAATGAGGAATTAAGATATTACCGTTTAAAAACTGTCACTTATGGTACAGCATCGGCTCCATTTTTGGCAACAAAAAGCCTAGATCATCTTGCCGCACTAAACATCAATAAGCTTCCGCTAGGATCATCGCATTAAAGAATGATTTTTATGTTGACGATTGCCTGACAGGACTCAACGCATGAAGCAGTTCAAATCCAACAAGAGCTAAACCAAATACTGCTTCCATCAGGATTCTAGCTGCGAAAATGGTGCTCAAATAATAACCAAATACTAAAAGGAATCCCAAAGAAAGACATTGTCAATGATGTCCATCTGGGTGAAGCACTGGAACAACACAGTGTCAAAACTTTGGGGCTTATATGGATGCCCAAAACTGACCAGCTCCGTGGGAGGGCACAAGGCAGTCAATCATCCCAAATTACCAAACGAGTTGTGTGCTCCGAATTAGCCCAAATATTTTATAAATTGGGTTTATTTGACCCTGTCGTTGTACGGGCAAAGATATTTATGCAACACCTCTGGGAAGAAAAATTCGACTGGGACGACAAGTTGCCAACACACTTGTGCAATGAGTGGAAGGCCTTTAGAGAAGATATCCAAGAGCTGAACGAAATGCAGGTTCCCAGGCACATCTACGATGGAAAAATACCTTCGAGCAGAGAAATACACACGTTTGTAGATGCATCTGAAAAGGCTTACGGAGCTGCAGTGTACATACGAGCCACATACAAAAACAAGCAAGTATCTGTACGACTACTTTGCTCAAAGTCGCGAGTTGCACCGGCAGCAAAACAGTCGTTGCCACGTTTAGAACTCTGCGCAGCACTACTCGGCGCAGAACCTACTGAACGGGTTCGAAAGGATCTTCGACTGGATCCCCAAACAGTGAAGGGATATTTTTGGACAGACTCCACTGTAGTGCTGGCATAGATAAATGCCTCAGCATCTACGTATCACACCTTTGTGGCCAATCGCATCGCAAAAATACAAGCTTCATCAAGGCCATCACAATGGAGCCACGTCTCATCGACAAGTAATGCTGCTGATGTACTTTCTAGAGGAACCACTGCAAGGAAACTATCCAACGACAGCAAATGGCTTTATGGACCACTATTCCTGCATGGCCCACGAGAGAGATGGATCACGTCTTCAACAATCCCTCCCAGTGATCTGGAACAAAACATGTCAGCATTGCAATCGCTCCATCAACACTAGGAGAAGACCTATACAATTGTAAGCATAGCAACTCTTTTCACAAATTGCAACGAATCGTAGCCTACATGTTGCGATTCTGTTATAAGGAAAGAAGAAGTGCAACCACAACTCTATGTGTTAAAGAATTGGGCGACGCACGAACAATAATCTTGCGGACAATACAGCAAATAGAATTTCCGGATGATCTAAAAAAACTTCGTCGTCACAACATGGTAGACAAAAAGAGCTGTATCAGTTCACTGACACCAAGACTAGAAAACAATGGTCTCATTCGCGTCGTAGGCAGACTGGCGCATTCGGAACTGTCTTATGATGCCAAGCATCCGATCTTGTTGCCATACAATGATCCGATTGTTAAAATGCTACTAAGAGAGCTACATGAAGATAACATGCATTGCAGCGCTCAAGCACTAAGAGCCATCGCAAGGCAGCTGTTTTGGGTTATAAGAGACAAGATCATGGCCAGGAACATAATTCATAGCTGTGTAAAGTGCACCAGAGCCAAACCCAAGCTAATGCAGCAAATTGTGGGCAATTTACCTGCTGATCGAGTCACACAGACTCGACCATTCTTCAGCACTGGCGTGGACTATTGCGGACCTTTCTGGATCCACCATAAGATTCGCGGAAAAAGACCTGATAAGGCACACATAGCAGTATTCTGTTGCTTCACCACAAAGGCGATACATATGGAGTTAGTAAGCGATCTAACTACAGATGCATTTCTGGCAGCCCTTCGCCGTTTCTTGGAAAGTGTCAAACAATCCATTGTGACAATGCAACGAATTTCATTGGCGCCAATAACAAACTGAGGGAACTGGAAACGGCAATCTATTCAGACAAAGCTGCAACAGAGATCATAGAACATTGCAGCAAAAGGCAGGTGAATTTTAGATTCATACCTCCTCGAGCGCCATCTTTTGGCCTGTGGGAGGCAGCAGTTAAATCAGCGAAAAACCTGCTGGTCAACAACATAAAAACGGCATCACTTACGTTCGAAGAACTGAATACAGTCATCATCGAAATTGAAGCCATTCGCAATTCTCTACCAATCACTCCAATGACAAATAAACCAACGGATGCTGCAGCACTCACGCCTGGGCATTTTTTAATTCGAGAACCATTGACTGCCCCTCCCGATGCAAACATTGATCAAGGTGGAAAAACCCTGGTTAAGCGCTGGGAACTCGTCTCCAGAATCAAGCACTCGTTCTGGAAACAATGGTCCCAGGAATATCTTCAAGAACTACAGTATCGTCACAAGTGGAAAACTTCAGCACCAAATGTACAGGAAGGATTACTGGTGCTAATTAAAGAAGACAATATTCCAGTGATGAAGTGGGCGATGGGACGGATCGTAAAAACATACCCAGGGCCAGAAAATTTTGTACGAGTCGTCGATGTCAAGACTGCAGCTGTAATATACAAACGCTCGATCAATCGACTCGCACCACTTTTTGCTGAGGAGGTAGCTGTCAAGCGTCCCATTGAAGACATAACGGACACGAACAACGAAAACAATGAGCCACCTACACGAAGGAAGAAGCTAACGAGACCTTCTATAACTTCAGCAATGCTAATATTATTCTTCATGTTGTCACTACTTCTTTCACAACCAATCACAGTAACACGCTTTGACGGAAAACCAGGAATTTTCTACGAAAAACTAGGAACCACTAAAATGGCATTATCCGAATGGACTATGGTAGTTTACTATGATTTGAAACCATACTGGGAAGACATGAAATCATTCGCCGCTGGAACAACAGAACTTGGGTATTCATGTCCTCAATTGAGCAACAAACCTGCATGCGAAATGTTACATAAACATTTCAAGCATATCTTTGACGAATTACAAGGAGAGAACGCATTACTAGAAAGGTCACGGCAACGTCGATCACCACTTGACATAATTGGTAACCTTGACAGTGGCTTATTTGGTGTTCTCGATTCCAATTATGCAAAGGAGATGTCAAAAACGATAGCAAAGGTTCAGACGAATGAAGATTTCCTACTGCAGCTGCTCAAAAATCAAACATCCGTTCTCCATTCAACGATCAATGTGATGAGGAACGACAGAGCGACGAACGAAAGGCGAATAAGGCTACTCGAAAGGCAAATGGCCTTATATAGCGAACACAGAGGAAGGAGCTCAGGAGATAATCGGTTTCAAGCATTTATGGTACTGACAACGCAGCTGACACTACTCGTAGTCAACCTTCAACGAATGCAGTCGGAGGTACTAGATGTACTGATAGGCATCCGCCACCGGACCATCAGCCCGATCCTGATATCTCCAAATCAATTAAAGGAACAAATAGATCAGATACGAGATCATTTGCCACCAAATCAGATGCTGCCTGTCTCCTCAAATTACACCATTCAACTGTACAAGCTAATGCACGCCGAGGGCACAGTGACTGGAGCTCAAGTCATCTTTAAGGTCACTCTGCCGTTAGTGCCCACCACTCAACTGGATCTCTTCAGCATGATATCAATTCCTGTAAGGGATTCTACAGGTTGGAATATATTCGACTTGAAAACTCCGCTAATTGCAGTCAATAGCCTTAGAGACCAATTTGTAGGACTCACGCCAGAGGATCTACAACACTGTATGACACTGCCCAATGATGACTACATCTGCTTCGACCAACATGCGGTGTTCAATGTGAATCATCGTTGCGAATTTCAACTATTCAACAACAAAAGTTCTACGTTGTGCCAAACTATACATACGAAGTCGAAAATAGTATGGTCAAAAACGCATCAACCAAACAGTTGGATCTTTGCAACGGATTCTCCAATGGACCTCAGAGCAGTTTGTAGCAACATTCTTCATACTATAACTCTTGAGGCAACCGGACTACTGACACTTTCCAGTAGATGGTTGAATGGCTGATGGTTAAAATTCATATTCAACGGCCGGGAGAATGTTAAGGCGTAACTTTCTCATTAAGTCAAATTAAATATTTAGAATAATTCAAATAAAAGAACAAACTCTTTATACAACCCACGCGGTTCATCTTAGTACCAGACCTAATTGTAACAATTGTCACTTGCTGACATATGAGGAGATGCCACTTGAAAGGGTCACTCTGCGTTGGTCTGTAGACAACCCAATGCAAGGGATCATGGCATTTTCTAGGAATTACAACGGCCGACCGGGAGGGGAAATACTAGGCACATAAGCAAAGATGCACATGTCATGTACCTAAAACATGTGTGTAAAATAAGAGCAACTACCTATCTATCTCCTTTCCTCAAGGAGGCGACATGTAATTCCTTAGTACATAGGTAGACTAAGCAAATGTAACATGTACCTATTCTAAGCCTGTAAAATACATAGGCTAGGGTATATAAACCCTAGCTTGTTCAAATAAAATTAGTCTCAAACTGAATCCTCCGCTGTCTAACTAGTTCAAGTGCTAGTTATGTGTGTTATGTTATGTTATGTTATGTTTATGTGCTGAATTCAAATTCGAAATATCTGTAGATAAACATTTTGATCTTTGGATAAACAGAATGTAAGAGGTCTTTCTAGTAAACTCAGTAATCTTTATCTAAACAGCCTAACGTTTCCTTTCCATGTCGTTGCCTTTTCTGAAACATGGCTAAGGCCCGACATCCTTAATTCTGAAATCCTGTCTTACAAATTCTCCATTTATAGAAAAGATCGCACCCCTCGTCGTGGTGGTGGTGTTCTTATTGATATTGACGCTGATTTATAATCGGAGCTTGTAATAATTGATAATTGTATAGATATTGAATTTGTTGCTGTAAAATTGTGTATTTCCAGTATTTGCTTTTATATTACTTGTTCTTATATTCCACCTTCTTCTGATATTTCCTATATTCTTTGCATGTTTCTGCTATACATTCTGTCTCATCTATGGTTTCTGATTGTGATTCTCTTGTATTTCTTGGTGACTTTAATATCGCCGGAAATACCTGGATTTCAAATCCGGATTCTAGCGTGTTGACTCCCACCTTTCAGCACGATTTTATTGAAAGTTTATTTGGGATGTCATTGTGTCAAATCAATGATATCCCAAATTTTACACATAAAATGCTTGATCTTGTTTTTGCCTTGGTTTCCTCATTCTATTCTGTCTCCCGTACTGAACCTATATCCACTCCTGAAGATCCTTATCACCCGACTTTGGAGGTGTTGATTGACTTACCAGCCAGGGTGCCATGCCAAGGTAGGAAACCTGCTGAGCGAGTTCGTCAATTTCGGAAAACCGATTTAACTAAACTCGCTCAGCTCCTATCCCAGACTGGCTGGTCCCAGCTGTACATGTGTAGAGACATGGATTGTGCAATCAATTATTTTTATTCTACCTTAAATTCATTATTTGATTCTTGTGTCCCGTTTTGTAACCCACGTAGGTCTTACAAACCTGTGTGGTTTACGCGGAACTTAATAAACTTAAAAAATAAAAAGTCGAGATTGTACAAAAAGTTCAAGGAATCTGGCTTTTCCTCGGATTTTTCGCGTTATTTGATTGCCCGATCTAACTTCTCTGCACTTAATTTACACTGTTATAACAACTACCTCAGGAGCTGTAGGTTACAGATTCAGCGGGATCCTAAAAGGTTTTTAACTTCGTTAATGCGAAGCATAGGTCATCAACACTTCCATCAACTGTATTTTTCGAAAAAAGACAGCTGACTCAAATTCGGCTATCGCCGATCTTTTTGCTGAATTTTTTCAAACGACATATAGTTCACAGCCTTATCAATTGGTTTCGCCTTATCCATATCATGTATAAATAGCTCCAATTGCATTTTCGGGCCTTTAATCACTGAAAGTTCGCTTCTACGTGATCTAAAAGCCATTAAGCCCGTATTTTCACCGGTACCCGATGGAGTACCAGGCTGCGTGCTCAAGTACTGTGCTGAAGATATTTTTAAGCCATTATTTCTTCTTTTTAAACTGTCCGTGGAGTTGTGCTCTTTCCCCATTATTGGGAAAGAATCATTTATAATTCCACTCAAAAAAAAAGAAACAAGTCTAATGTTGAAAACTATAGAGGTATTTGTAAATTGTCTGCTGTTCCTAAGATTTTTGAGAAATTAATAACTTCTCAACTTCAACATTTATGTAGATCCATAATTTCACCCTGCCAGCGCGGGTTCGTGAAATATAGATCGACTACCACTAACCTATTGGAATTCACTTCTCTTGTCATATAGGGATTTCAAACCAATATGCAAACAGATGTTATTTCTAGATACTTTCTTCCTCTTAGTCTGCAAGCTTGTAATACTAACTATGCTATCCATAACCCTTTTCGTATCATATGTTCTAATTATAACAATCTTTATCATGTAATATGTAATGCTAGTCCTATTTCCTTACTCAGAACTTATCTTTTATGTTATCTGTGTAATCTATAGTTTTTTGTCTATCGTTATAATTTATGTAGAAATTTTAATTAGTTTGTTCTTATTTATCTGTTCCGCGATCTTCGTTACCGCGATATGCGGCGCGCCCCTCGGTCGGTTGGGTGGGAGGTGGGTTGCATTTTGCTTGGGTCCGCGCGTTAACAAGCCCGTGCTTGGTGTCGTTTGGGCCACTTGAATGTACTGCCTGTTTAGTACATCAACGTCCGAATTAAACACATTCTTGCAATGAAATGGTTAAATTGATCAAGGGAACGGATGACACCGCACTCGTTGCACTCTCAAAACAGCTACTGGAATCGTCATGCGAAGAAGTTAACAAGCTGCTTCCTCTTAGGGATTCTGTTGAAGCTCAGCCGTTCAACGGGGGGAGTGTGTTCGGCTCAGCAGCTTAGAACTAATATTAAATTATGTATTGATTGTGTTTTGCCCTGTGTGGCAATTAAAGTGCAATATCGTTTGTTTGGCGCGTCTTGTATAATATGACTCAATTTTCATATTTTTATTATTTAGCATTTCAGCCAATTTTGTTTTGCTATTGTAACACATTCTTTTTGGCGCATAAATTTAGCGTCGCTGGTAGCTTAGTTTCGTATTGCACTCTTGCTTAATCGGACATCATCTCGATCGATTCGTTTGGCCTCCCTAAATTTGTTTAAGCTGTATTAACGCATAAATATTGGCTAATACATAAGCACATACACACATTCTACATACATTCTAAGGCACAACAAGCCGCTAATAAATGCATAATTGAAAGTATTTAACTAATTCGCATTATTATTTAACCCAAAATAAGTATAAATAAGCTTGTTAGCCCAACCATATATTTTTGTTCTTTATGATAAAAATATTGCAAAGTAGTTGTATATTTATTAAATTAAAAATACCCTGCGAACTTTTTAACGCCGCCTATATTCACACTTGAACAGTTAGCACAGGGCCAGTAAGCAATAAGTTTGCAAACTGAAAAAGTATCTCAAAGTTACTATTAAGGGATTGAGTCATTAAACAGTTAATACGAAAAATAAAATTATCAACGGAGATGCCATCACCTGAACCTGCGAATTTGAATCCCAATTGGAAATGACGATATATACGATCGTGTTGAAGGTCCCCGCTGTCTCCTCGTTTAAATTTCTAATAGCCGCTTTTATTCTTTCAGCCTTAAAATGCTAAAGAATTTGTAACTAATTGTTGTATGCGATTGTTTGTTATACCACGTTGATTTGGCGAGCTTGTGGACGCTTGCTGTCGTCCATTGAGTGGTGCTGAAACATTGTGAGAGGTAGCTCCAGTAGCTGGCCGACTTTTGGAAACTGTGCCGGTTGATGTGCTAGTACCTGATGCACGTTGAATTGTGCATCGTTATTTGTGGAGGTTTATTTTGACGTACATGTTTATCTTTTCACTTTTTTGCGGCTATGCCTGCAGTGACCACCAGTGGCAGCAGGCCTGTTGATCGATGAAGCTATAGATAGATACCGAAAAAAACAGAAACACAAAAGCAAGCACATCGGCACATGAAATTTATAATTTTATAGTCGCAGACCAACAATATTGCTTCCGAAACCACCGAAGCACGACAGACGCAAGCAGAGCAGTCCAACACATGGCTCGACAACCAGTCAATGCATAAAATACATAATACTGCATAATATGCACTCTGCATTTAAAAAATGCAACTCGGCGAACTAGAAAAGGATATTAGAAGAACTCAGCGTCGTAGGCATCTTGAGGTACGTGACCGTACCGAGCGAAATCAAGGAATGTCAAGAGGTTTCTTTAGAATAGTATCTTTACCTACTTCCAAGTAAAGAGAGCAGCAATGATAGCCATTGCTTGCTTACGCTGCTGAGCTGCTTGGCATGTACGAGAGCAGGAAGAAGCGTTTAAGAATTTAAGACCGGGGTACAAGGTGCCTCGTAGTCGGTTATAACCGACTAGAGTATTATGACTTGCTCATATTTTTTGGTTTTTGTTCCATAAAACGACAAAACTAGAAATATTTTTATCTTATAAAAAAGAATGGTCACCAATTTTAACACCCAGCTAACTATTTATTTCAGACTTCAAGCGACGGTAACCAGACTACTAGTACACTATCAATAAATTTGAGCAAAAACGATTCAGGAAAATTTCTGTCTTGCAAAGCATACAACCATGCTGTCCCATCTAGTCCTCTTGAAGATGGTTGGAAACTGGATATTCAATGTGAGTATAAACATATATTTACTCAAGGGACCTTCCCAGTAGGAGAATCCTCTAATAATGTGCATAATATTTTTTCCTGTTTTTACTCCCTGTACCCATAAAATGGGTAAAAAGGGGGTATTGGATTTGTGCAAAGTATGTAACAGGCAGAAGGAGACATCTCCGACCCTATAAAGTATATATATTCTTGATCAGTATCAAAAGATATTTCGATTTGGCCATGTCTGTCTGTCTGTCCGTCTGTCTGTCTGTCCGGATGAACGCGTCGATCTCAGCAACTACAAGAGCTAGAGACACCAAATTTGGAATGTAGGTTCCTGTATAACATACGCAGATCAAGTTTGTTTCATATTTCAGATGTCTCCCCCGTTCCCCCGCAAATCGATTAAAACCGTTTTACAGTAACAATTTTCAAGATATAGCTTTAAGATTTGGCATGTACAATACTTTAGTCTCTCTTAATCTACTGTCCAAATTTCAAGTCGATCGGATAATAAACACGGAAGTTATTCACGAAAGAAGATTCAGTAATGCAGCGAGAGGGAAGAAGAAGCACAGCCACTGTTGCCGCCTGTGTGCGTGCGTCTTTGTGTATGTGTGTGTGTATGGGTAAGTGGACTTAGATGTGATTGGATGTTTTAGACCTGGGTACAGGGAGTTTCGTAGTCGGGTATACTCGACTATAGCATTCTTACTTGTTTTGTATCGCATTTTATTTAATTTTTCTCTCCCACACTTAGATTAAATTAGTCTTTGGTTAACATCTACGAACGCAGTAAATATGTATATCCTGGATTATTTATTTATTTATTTTATTTATTTATTTATTTACGAAGGCAAAACAGTGCTGCCTCGAATCAAAAAAAATAATATAATACATAGATATAAGGAAAACATTTTAAAAGCCTACGCGAAATTACAATTGAAATCTAATAACGGGGGAAGTTTATTTGCCAGTCCGGCTAGCTATGCCCCTATTCACAGCAAAGAATTGCCGGTGGCGTTATTAGAGCCTATATCTAGATAGTGAAGAGTTAGTTATGAAAAAAAAGCTTTTAGGATTTATGGATAATTTAAAACTAAAGAAGAAGAATAAAGAAAGACAGTAGGAAAAAATGAAATGAAATGAAATCTCCAACCCGGGGGGGGAAGTTTTATTAGCCAGTCTGGCAAGCTGTGCCCCAGCTCACTTCGAGGTTGGTTAGAGATTACATTAAGGAAAAAAGGATCTAGGAACGGGTAGGGATGGGAAAGAATAAAAGAGTTATAGAGTAGAAAATAGGAAATAAAGGGGGACATAGAATGGGCAATCTCCGACCCGACGGGGGAAGATTATTTGCCACACTGGCAAGCTGCGCCCCTGCTCACAGCTGGGATTGGCCAGAGATTACCCGTAGGTGATTTAAAAGAGCAAGCTTAATGGAGGGAAGAGAGAGTTCCGAGGAGAGAACATGAAAAACAGAATTGTACTGTGTGCATAGTACACGAAAAGGATTGTGTAAAGCGAAATCAGTAGTGCATGTAGGAAGAGATAAGGGAAAAAAATTTCTAGTAGGTCTACAAGGGACAGAGAAATTAAGACGACTTAAAAGAAAGGGAGAATCTATGTCACCACTAATCAACTTATGTATAAAAACCACACCAAGAGTTATTCTACGGTTAGCTAATGTCGGAAGATTTAAAAGTAAGAGTCTACTGGGATAAGATGGCAGACGAAGATTAGGATCCCAATTTAAACTACGTAGGGCAAATAATAAAATTGCTTCTGGACTGACTCAATACGGATCTCACTATTTTTGTATTGAGGAGACCATATACATGAGCAGTATTCCAGAATAGGGCGTACGAGCGACACATAGAGCAGTTTTGTGGTGAAAGGATCATTAAATTCCTTCGACCAACGCTTGATGAATCCAAGTACACCCTTGTGCAACATTAACAATTGAGGAAATATGCAAGTTGAAGTTAAGTTTAGAATCGAAAGTGACACCTAAGTCCTTAACAGAGGTAATACGTTTTAAGGGAAAGTTATCAATGAATAGTTACCGAGATAGGGCTTGATCGAGCGAATGTCATAAACATGCATTTACAACTAATTAAGAGGAAGATGATTAGCCAAACACCACAGTTGCATAGAGTTTAAGTCACGTTGAAGTAGTTTGGTTTGGAGAGGATTATTAAATGATAGAATAAGTTTTACATCATCTGCATACATGAGTATATGAGAGTATAATAAAATAGATGGAAGATCATTAATAAAAAGTGTGAAGAATAAAGGACCAAGGTGACTTCCTTGGGGTACACCAGAAGTTACGAAAACAGGTTTAGAAATTGAAGATTAAGTAGTACTTTTTGGTTTCTATTTTACTCCTGTACCCATAAAATGGGTAAAAGGTGGTCGGTTTGTGCAAAAGTATGTAACAGGAAGAAGGAGACATCTCCGACCCTATAAAGTATATATTCTTGATCAGTATCAAAGAGATTTTGATTTGGCCATGTCCGTCTGTCTGTCCGTCTGTCCGTCCGTCCGTCTGTCCGTCTGTCCGTCTGTCCGGATGAACGCGTCGATCTCAGCAACTATAAAAGCTAGAGACACCAAATTTGGAATGTAGGTTCCTGTATACCATACGCAGATCAAGTTTGTTTCCAATTTCAAATATCTCCCAAGTTCCCCGCAAATCGATTAAAACCGTTTTACAGTAACAATTTTCAAGATATAGCTTTAAGATTTGGCATGTACAATACTTTAGTCTCTCTTAATCTACTGTCCAAATTTCAAGTCGATCGGATAATAAACACGGAAGTTATTCACGAAAGAAGATTCAGTAATGCAGCGAGAGGGGGAAGAAGAAGCACAGCCACTTTTGCCGCCTGTGTGCGTGCGTCTTTGTGTATGTGTGTGTGTATGGGTAAGTGGACTTAGATGTGATTGGATGTTTTAGACCTGGGTACAGGGAGTTTCGTAGTCGGGTATACTCGACTATAGCATTCTTACTTGTTTAAATAAGAAGAGATCCAAGACAGAAAAGAGATAGGAAAGCCAATACAATTAAGTTTATAAATCAAAAGATCATGGTTTACAGAGTCAAATGCTTTACTGAAATCAGTGTAAATGACATCAGTTTGCATTTTCTTTTGGAATGCAACATTTATAATATATGAAAACTATAGTAAATTGGTCGTAGTAGACCGACTCTAGATTTACAGAGATGCTGCAAAGTTTCTGTAATAATTTTCTCAAATAATTTTGGGATAGCAGACAACTTTGCAATACCTCTATAATTAGAAATATCGGACTTACTACCTTTTTTATGTAGAGGTATGATATATGAGTCTTTCCAAAGAGATGGAAAGACTCAGTAGTAAGGGAAAGATTAAAAAGATTAAGTAAGGGAAGAGTTAAAGAAGAGCTGCATTCCTTTAACACACAACTTGGAATATGATCAGGCCCAGGAGTGTAAGAGTGTTTTACGGACTTAATATCAGATAGAAGGGATAATGCGGAAATAGTGGGAGCAAAAATATTATTAGAAGAAGAAATACTGTAGGGATAGGATGTGTTAGAAAGAGGAATAGATGAAAAGGTGGATTGGAAAAATTTGGCAAAATAAGTTCACAGCAGTTGAGTCACTGCATGCTTTTTCAGTGCCAAAAAAGAAAGAAGAAGGAAGACGTGAAGATTTACGTTTAGAGTTAACAAAGAATAGAAAAGTTTAGGATTGTATGCAAATTGACTTTGCATCGGCGATATATTCCGAGTAACATTGTGAGTTAAGAAGAAAGAAGTTAGATTTAGCGATAGAATATTTAGATAGGTCGAGACAAGAACCAGACATCTTAAACTTTTTAAAATATTTAGATTTAATATTTTTTACAGTTGGAGAGTCTGGGCGTAAACCAAGGGGGCTTAACACAACTAGATTTGCGAGAAGAGTTAGGAATACATATGTCTAATAGAGAGTTAAGTGTTACATAGAATGAGTTAAGAGCGCAATCAATGTCAACTGCGTTGTCAAGCGAGGACCAATCAGTTGCAGAGATCAGTTGATTTAGCAAGGTAAAATTACCTTTGCGAAAGCAACGAAATGGCTCAGAGGAAATGGAAGGTAAGCTAAAAGGGTTAGAAAAATAAAGAGAAATTTCTAATGTAGGATGATATAAATCTTCAGGCACAGATAAGGGAGTTGACCAGGAGATGGAAGCATTTAGATAGTCGTTAGTAAAAACAAGATCTAATATTCTATTTAAGTTATTAGTTATAGAGTTAATTTGGTAAAGAGGAAAGTCTAGTAGACAGTCTAAGAAGTCATGCTGAGAGGAGGGAGTAAGATAATTTGCGCAGTTGACAAAACACCATGCTATGGCAGGCAAGTTGAAATAACCCAGCACAACAATTGAGTCAATGTCACGCGCTTGGGAAAATACTTCGTTAAAACAGCCTATATGTTGCATATAAACTTGTAAATCAGAAACAGGAGGAATATATGAGCAGGTAATATAGAGAACAGATGATGGAAGAGTAACTTTTACAGCAACTATTTCAACATCCGCAGAACAATTTAGGGATAACAATTCCGACTGAAATGTGGTATTGGCGGCAATTAGAACGCCACCACCTCGTCTAGTCGGTCGGTCATGCCTAAAAGTTATAAATTTATTTGACAATATTTCGCAGTCAGAAATGGTAGAGTTTAACCAAGTCTCAGAAAAATCGATAATGTCAGATTCAAAAGCAGTACTACTCAAATACAGGTGTTGGAGTTTAGAAAGGAGGCCCCTAATATTCTGGTATTGAATAGTAACACAATCGGACAAAAATTTTAGTTTTTTGGAGCTGTGTTAATAGAAATATTTTGGGAAGTATTAGGAAGAGATAGGGTTACAGGAGGTGGTTGCATTCGCTTTTTTGGCTTAAACTCATGAACAATCATATGAGGAGGCCAGAAATTTGAATCGCAAATAATTGAAAAAGCATCATCGGGTACACTAATTTTAAAAGAGGAAATTTCGCGAGTCGCGGAAAAGTTGAATTTAGTTACTAATATATTAGCAGAAGTTCTACTGGTAATATAGGAAGCTACAGATTCAAAAGTTGTGTCAGAAGAAAGTCTAGACACAAATACTTGTCTACGGGGCGCTACAACAGAAAGCGTAGGAAGTTGGAGAGAGAGCAAGGATACGGGAGGATTTACTTTATTAAACTCAATACATGATTGGGTAAGATCGCAAGGTGCCGATCACAACCACCACAAAAAAAAAACCACATACATAGTTGTCATCAATGTGCAGAGCACAATAGCTCTGAAAATATAGTATGTTAAAAGCCAATCGAACGAAAACCATGGAAGATTCATATTAGAGTTATCCACCCATTTTCCAACATTGTACATACATTTACAAATTGTTCATAGGCGATTGTCGTAGTATAGTGTAGAGTTTTGAAAATTGCCTTTAAGGTAATCGGACAAAAATAAGATTTTCGGCCATACAACCTTGAGACCTCCATTGTTTGCCAAGAGTGTTAGATTTGAATTCTCAACTATAGTAAGCCGAATTTCTTAGAAAGTGTCAAATGGATGTACATACTCATGTAGTACACACTGATTTCAGTAAGGCTGACTCAGCGACTCATGGACTGCTTCTTCCTAAATTAAGTTTGCTCGGTTTTCCAAATAAACTTTTTCATTGGATAATCGGTCTCCACGTGTGCGGTTAAATTTATCTTTCTTAAAGCATATTTTAGTAACGTCTGAAGTCCATCAGTTGGCTACCACCTAAGTCCTTTACACTTCAATATGTTTATTAATGATATTCCACTTGTCTTATCATACTCTCGCGCCTTAATGTATTGTGATGATGTCAAACTCTCTTTATCCTTTGATGACCCACTGTCACCACCTTACCTTCAGCATGATCTCAATTCTCTAAATTCTTCGTGTTTGCTTAACCAGCTAAGTACAATTTTATAACTTTCCATCGAAATAAGCTTTACCTATTAATTATACCACTGAAAATACTTCTTTGAAGCGTCTTTACAAAGTAGTTGCTTTTAATTGATATATTTGAATATAACAATCATTTTGAACAAAGCTGCAGGTATCCTTGGATTTTTAAAGAGATGGTCCAAGGAATTTATTGATCCATACACTACCAAGCAAAAATCTAGAAAAGAAATTGGACAAATTGGAAACACCTATTTAGTTGTCAACATTGGACTTGTATTCCATTTTATGGACAGGAATAATAAATGATTCTATCCAAATGTTAGGAAAGGATTATAACTCCACGGATAGTTTATATTGGTTTTACAATGGCTTTAAAATTATTTCAGCACAGATCCAGGTGAAAGTACGGGCTTAATGGCCTTTAGATAAAATAGAAGCGAAATGTTATGATCGACGGCCCAAAAATGCAATTAGAGTTATGTACTTGGTAACGGGAATGTGAAAACTATTGATAAGGTTGTAAAATATAATTCGTTTGAAAAAATTGGGCAAATATATCTGAATTAGCTGTCGTTTTGAAAAAAAAAACGTTTGATGGAAGTGATGGTGACCTACGCTTCTCATTAAAACGCTGAAACTGTAACCTACAAATTCTAATGTAATTATTATAGCGTTGTAATTTAAAAACTGAGATGTTAGTTAAACAATCAATAAAAAAGAAAACACCACTGGCGCATTTGGCATCATTAGATTTAATTTGATTTTTTTTTTTTTTTACACATAGGGCGAAACGGGAGCGCAATGAAGTTTTGGTATTTTATAATTGTGTAAACTAACTGGCTGATAAAACGCCAGCGTTGCCCGTCAAAATATTTTGATTAAAACGCATTATGTTGAATTTGACTACTTTCGTCAATCGTAAAAAATACAGAATAGACGTTCCTCAATAATTTTTTTTTAAATTTTAAAACAATTATTTTATTGTTATGGCATAGCGCGACCCCACATTTATCGCATTCAGCTTGCGTGAATACCGTGCGCCGCACAGCAAAAATTAAAAAGTCCCAAATTTGGCGTAAAAGTTATCACATGTTGGTACTAACAAATATCAACTGACCGGCACATATATCGATAACTAATCACTATGTCGATACGAATGTAAATAATTATGTTAGTTTCTAGTAAGTCGGAACAGCAACATTCACATTCAATTTACTAAAAAGCAACATAATCAATAAATAAAGTTTAATGATTGAAATTAACCAAATCGTAGTTTCGTTTATTGACTCGTATTGACTCCAGCAGCAATGCGCCATCTATCAATCAAGCATAGGCAGTGGCTAAAAAACAACAAGTTTTAGAGAGAGAGCGATAAGAGCGATTTATATTAAATGGGTTATTCAGATTTTATTTTAAGCTAATATTAACAATTTCAAATTGTGCGGTTTTATAACTAACAGTCTGGCAACTCTGGTAAATATTTGATGTTTGCCAACACTAAGACGAACAACTATCGTGTCGATATACGCATATCGGTCAACTTTTATTTGCATTCATTTCATTATTTCGACAATAAAGTTTTGTTCCGCCGACAGAATTTGCTTTCTAATTTTGAGACGCGTCGATTAAGACCAAAGTCAGACATTTTGACGTCAATCACATGTCAGCAGCATCGCGCCATCTACCGTAGATTACAAAGCTAGCTGTCTGAGAGACATAAGCAATATGGCGATTTCAGTCGCACTTATAAGTTTTAAGGCCGAGAGAGCGATTCAAGAGAAAGTTTTTTATCCCTTTTGCGTTTTTACGTTATGTAGCAGCTGGCACACACAGAGATTTTCATACAATTTTCTTATACTTCCCGATATATATTTAACCATTTTTTTCGACAGTTCCACCCAACTTTATAATAAGAAGGTACTGTACAAATTTCAGGCTTCTAGCTTCTATCGTTTGGACTGCCCAAATGTTACCAATCAGTGGGTCAGTCAGGTTGAATACTTTTATATATATAGATAGATAAATTAATTTCCTAATTGCACTAAAATATCAACAACGGAAATTATTGACGATTTTCTAATGAAACGGAGTATTTGTACAGATTGTCGACTAAAAAGTTGTTGCCTCACATAGACAGCGCAATAAAATATCAATCTCGAGTAGAAATGTCCGAGGCAGACGATGATTATCCTTTTTAACTTGAAGAAATATGTATAACGCCACAAGCCAAATTAAATCGGTCTCGACACTTCATAAACTGAGGGTATACACCAACATGTACCAAGTTTGGTTGCTCTAGCTTCAAGAGTGTCGAAAATAAATTGCGTTCATACGGACAGACGGACATTTCGCAAACCCAATATACTCTTTTTCTCTTCGGGAACAGGGTATAAAAATCATAATGAAAGAAAATTGATACATGACAAAGGACTACACCTAGAGCATCCTTGTTGCCATTGCTGCAATGATTATTAATTTCTTAAGTTATATAGAAAACTTCAATAATAAATATTATTTTATAGATTTATTTTTTTCCTTAAAAATAAAACTTATTTTACAAATATATATTTTCTCAGAAATACAAATTATTTGTTGAGTTTTTTTCTGTAGGTGCCGGCTGTCTCCACTTCCTTGGCCGGCCAAGGCTGCTCCTGTGCCTTTTTCCGGTAGAACGACGTCTGTTTGCGCGTCCAATTTGAGTATGCCGACGGTTGCTTATGACGATGATGGCTGCTCGCGCGTGGCCTGCTGCCTGTGACCTACGCGAACATACGTGGCATGCTGCTGGCAGCTCGCGCGTCTGCGCGTAGCATACGCAAAAATGTGTGGCACGCTGACGGCTGTTTCGGCTCTACCACTACTCATTTTGTTGGCGGCCACTCTCCCTCAACTGCCAACCGCATTGATGGCGGCGGCGTGGCTTGCTCCTCCTCTTTTACGGGACACATCGATCTGCCGTTCTGCTCCTTATCCACTTCGTCCAACAAATCGAAAAGGTCGATGACATCATCTAGATGCGCCTCCGACGCTGGCGAGAGCTATCGTCACAAGGGCATCTCTTGGCACGCGGCAGTCGGTATCGGCCCGACGGGTGCTAAAGGCGACGGCGACGCTTCCTCAGCGCTGTCAGGCAGCGTCTCAGTGCCGTATGGCAGTGGTGGCCTTTTCGGGGCTGTTGGCACCGGACCGATGGTTACCAGAGGAGGTAGCAGCGTTTCCTGATCGCTGTCGTCTGACCCCGAGTACTGGCGCTTCGAGTGTAGTGGCTCGATTTCTTCTGACGATAAGTTCCGTTTGTCGGCTCTATTCGACACCGACCTGTACACGTCTGACAGCGTGGCGGGGGCCCCATAGGCGTTGCTGTGTTGAAATTAAATGATATCTGTCATCTATGAGAGTAATTGGTGCATTAATTTCTAGTCTCAGTAACTGTTAGTCCGGCCCAAGAGGGTTCCATATGATTTTCTACTGGTTACGATTAGTTCTGGTTACGTTTTAAATTTAACATGTATAAATACAATTTTGGTGTTACTCGGGCAGCGTGTTAAGCAAACTCTGCCTTCATTCCTCCTCTGTTCATCGTCCATCGTCACCTTGTTCAGCCTCGTCCGCGGGCTGGTCTTCTTGGTAGTACGTATTGAGCTGCGATATGCTGAATGTTGTTGCCTTCTTTTCCGTTCCCTGTTTCTTGCCAGCAGAACGATATTGCGCGAAACAAACTTCATGACCCGGTAGGGACCGTCGTATTTTGGCGCTAGTTTTGCCGCAAAACCGTCTGCGGCCTAAAGTTATAATGCCGGCTGATCTTTTGCGGCACGCTGCATTTTGCTGCTGGCTGTATCGAAGACTTCCTTCAGTTTATTCGCCATCTCACCTGGTTGCTATGGGATACTCGCCGATCCTGGCGCTACTTCGTCATTGAGTCCAGCTGGTATTCGTGGCTCTCTTCCTACTCTTCTAATAAGAACTCCGGAGAGTATCAAGTTGAATCCGCTATACTCGAATTCACAGCCAGCGAGATTTCTGGCATGAGTCCATCACAAGAACTCTGCCGATCCTGGATAAACTGCGCGACCATAGTTTTTAGTCCTGAAGGCCGTGCTGTGGTGGCCATTCTCAGAGGGACAAGCTCCACCCATTTGGAGAACGCGTCATGGACAGCACCGTATTCCAACGCTTATACCGTGGCAATGGGCCAACAAAGTCTGCACACAGCACGGCCCACGGCTCTGCCACCTGGCGGGTGAGCATGCGACCTGCTGGCTTTGAACTGCTCCACATTGAACTTTTGGCACGATTCGCAACATTCACATATCTAGCAGCGTTTGTACCGCTTTGGTATCCCAAATAACGGTACAAATTCCCATTTTCGGACACGTAGTCTGGGAACTACTCTATGTTCTGGGCGAATCGTTCCAGCATACTGGAAATCCATCGGAGGGGGGATTTCCCCTCCACTGCTGGCTGGAACGACTCCAGTGGTTGTCTCGACAGTGCGTCGGCCACCACATTGAGTTTTCCTCTCCTGCATTGTTCATCGAACTGGAACTGCGTCAGACTCTCCCACCTCCCTTTCTTCATTGGCAAAAGTCCCCGCAATTCCCTTAGGCTCGACGGAGGCCTCAGTCTCCGTATCACCTCCACTTTCTCGGGGTCCGTCCTTATGCCCTTGTCGCTGACCACATGTCTTAAGTACACCAGCTTCTTCTTGAAAAACGAGCATTTTTCCCTGTTCAAATTCAGATTTTTCACCCTCAATCTCTGGAATACCTCCTGGAGATTGGCCATGTGCTGCTTTTTCGTGGCAATTATGTCATCGAGGTAGGTAAATGCATGTGGCTCCAATTCCGGTCCGATGACTGTATCCACGGCTTTCTGGAAAGTCGCGCACGCATCACTCTCCACTGAAACCAACCTCGACCGAGCACTGTGAATGTTGTAAGCTGCTTGCGCTCCTCAGCCATGGGGATCTGCCAATATCCCTGTTTCAGCTCCAGCGTTTATATGCCTTTCCAGAATGTGATTGATTCTGGGGACTGGGTACGCATCGGGTACAGAATGCGTGGACTGTGGGACGGCTTGATTGCGCTAGTCTGGAGGAGTTCCTCGACTTGGTCGTCAATCACCTTCTGCATGGCGGGTTTTTGGGGTAGTAGCGCTGTTTAAGGGGCTTATCATCCTTCATGATGATCCGGTGTTCCGCTATGTGGGACACACCTTAGAGCCCGTCAAGCAACGCCCATTCCGGTGGGTGCCGCGCCCGGTGACTCAGTCGGGGTACTTGGACGGGAATAGGTCCTCGCCACTGCCTTCGACTTGGCCATGGCTGCCACTTCGCTCGTCTTATTAGCCGTACCGAAATCGCCCACGTCGTCAGGCCTCGCATCCTCCACACGCGGTCGCTCCCTGCCCCTCTGACCCGATATCCCATCGCCAGTGTGAGGCTTGGCTCGTCGTCAGGCCCTTCTCCTGCCTGTTACTGCCACCCTTTCGTTGGGTTCCATCGCCACAGGAGTTCCCTGTCCGTCGTTATGGCCCGCTAGCCCAGCAAGCCACCACCACCCACCTTACACCGGGGGATGCCACCTGACGTCTCCTCGACGGCGTCGGGCCTTGCGTTTCCCTGAACCAGGGCCCTTCCCGTCGTAAACTCGAACTTTGCGCAGCCTCACTATGCCGTTGTGACGATAGCGCATAAAAAGTCCATCCCTAGTATCAGCTCATTAAACATGGGCGCCATCATCAGCCAAGAAATTTCAACCTCTCGCCCCACCAAGGCAATCCTCACTTTCAGCACCTGCTGAACCTCATGGGTCGACCCATCGGCCAACAAAATCCGCGTTTGGGCCGCCTGCACCTCCCCGTTTTCTCTTATAACACGAGCGCACTTTTCGCTTACAAAACTTCGCGTAGCGGCCGTAGCAACTGTGGCCGACACTTTCTTGGCCCCGACCTCTACCATGGGCACTATCCGATGCCCAATGCTCCATCTAGTTGCGGGTTGTAGGGTCGCTGGCGCCTACCGGATCCCAGTCCTGGTGGCGCCTCAGCGAGTTTTCCTGGTTGGCTACTTGGCAACAATCTCTCGTATCGACGCCTTTAGCATTACACTGGCGGCATAAATCCAGGCGCGGATAAGGGCAATTATTACAGCTGTAGCAGGATCACCGTATATCAAACGGCAGAGCCTGCCGTTGCCCGACCATTCGGTGAGTCGCCTTCTCGGCCAGTGCCGCCGGAGTCGGTTGCTGGATTGCACGAAACGGCTTATTTAGAACATCAGGACTGCCACCTAAGTTGCCAGGTTCGACCGACGCTCTAGCTCGGCCGGTCAGAACAGACTGGGTGCTATGCGTATATTCCACATTCTGTCTACGCACTCTTTCATATTCGACTGCCATCTGGGTGAGTTGCGTCAGGTTGGAGAAGTCGTTCAGCCGGATATACAGCCGATATTCGGGCATTCTCATACACCAGGTGCAGCTCCCTGGCGTCATCGTACCCAGCATGATGCATGAGTATTCGCAGGTCGATCAGAAAGTTTTTAAAATCTTCGCCATTGCGCTGAAGGAGACTCACAATCTGATCCTCAAGGTTTTCAAAATTCCGCGGCGGCAGGAGAAAGTCTAAAAATCCTAACCTGAAAGTTGCCCAAGCCAACTGCCAGCACTTCGTCCATGGCGCGAGGGAGCCTATCTTGGTCGATGCCAAAAGAGATCGCGCGCTCCTCAAGCGCCTTTAAGAATGCCAGAGGGTCTCCTTGGCCATCGAAACGCATGCCCCATTTCCTAACCTGCTCTGGCACGATTATCCTCTCCGTCGCGTCCCACTGGAACCGTGGCGCGACCTCAGTCTTGGCAACGACGGTGTGATAGGTGCCAGAAAAAAAATCGAAAACGAAATCGAACAGGCAAACGTGCCTGTTCTCATTTCATCATAAGTTTGCTTATTGATAACAAAGTTAAGAATCGATATGTGCTTCAGTTGTTTAATGCATTAAACAAAATTCGAAATTGTTATACTGTGTCCCCGAAGGGAAAATTGTATATTGGGTTTGCGAAATGTCCGTCTGTCCGTCTTTCCGTATGAAAGCAATTTTTTTGCCTTTATCTTTGAGCTAGAGCAACCAAACTTGGTACACATGTTGGTGTATATCGTCAATTTATGAAGTGTCGAGATCGATGAGAAAAATCTATATCTCCCACACCTGTACAGGTAGAGTCACCAAATTTGGCATACATACTAATGATGACCCCCTGGACAAATCTGCACCAAAAATTTGTGGACCCCCCACCCCCTCCCTCACAAAGGAGCAAAATCTATATCTCTCACACATGTGCAGTTTTTTTCGCGTCTCTTTCTGAACACACAAATAACCAAATTATATAGGACTAGGAACATAGTATTCTGCAGTCGGGTGCGTCCGACTGCAACGTTCTTACTTGTTTTTTCTACGTTTATTTTGATAGAGGTTATAAAAACCATTGTTACTCCCTGTACCCATAAAATGGCTAAGCGGGGGGGACATCTGAAATTGGAAACGAACTTGATCTGAGTATGCTATACAGGTACCTACATTTCAAATTTTGTGTCTCTAGCTCTTCTAGTTGCTGAGATCGACGCGTTCATACGGACAGACGGACAGACAGATGGAGATGGCCAAATCGAAATCTCTTTTGATACTGATCAAGAATATATATACTTTATAGGGTCTGAGATGTCTCCTTCTGTCTGTTACATACATTTGCACAGATGTAATACCCCCTTTTACCCATTTTATGGGTACAGGGAGTAAAAATGTGAATTTTTAGTGTTGCCGAAATCATAACTTCCTTGAAAGCTAAGGGTCTACATTAGCAAAGTCAATGAATTTATTTCAGGAAGCTGAATATATTGTTTACAAGAACTGGTGATTTTTAAAGGATTTAAATGAGAAATTTGAAGCCATTTTGATAAGAAATCCAGATTTTATTTAATTATAAAAATAAATAATATTTTAAATCTCAATGCTGCAGATTTGTCTGGAATTGAGCCCGTCACAAATGAAAATATGTATATATATAAAAGAGTTCATGCTGACTGATTGACTGACTGACTGATTGGCAATCATCGCACAGCCCAAACCGTAAAAGCTACGATGCTGAAATTTTCACAGTTGTTTCCATCTATGATGAAAGTGCACACTTAGACGAGATTTTGGAAAATTACACCTACAAGCGTGGAAAATCGCGGTAAACTGTTGTATGAAACTTTTTTGTTTACCATCCAATCGGGTTCAAACTCATTTTCAAAGATCTACACAAAAATTCATTTGACACATATTTCACCGATTTTGGAAAATCCACCCCTCTGTGTGGAAATGCGGGCTCAAGGTTGTATGGGCAAAAGTCAAATTTTCAGTCCAATTACCTTCAAATTCATTTTCAAAGCTCTTTATGTAAAATAATCCGATACGTGTATAAGCGATTTTTGGAAATTCAGCCATATGATCGGAAAATTGGTAGAAAGCTCTGGCATTCGACATTTTTAATTTTCATGCGAATGGCTTCAAATGCATTTTTATGGTTCTACACAAACTCATAATAGGCGCGGTGCCCAAAGATTTTGGAAAATCTACCCCCAAGTTTGGAAAATTCGCGGAAAACTGTTGTATGCAACTTTTATGATTATCGTCCTATTGACTTCAAGCTCATTTTCAAACATTTCTGTTTATTATCCAATTATTTTATATATTATATATATTATATAAGTTATGGCCGAACGGGGCCAGTGGGGGGTACGCGTCTCGTTACCTAGTTAAAAACGAACGCATACTGCGCTTTCCTTCCGTGACTTGATTACGGATAGTTGAGACTTGTCGTCTTAGTTTAATGCGACCTTCTGTTTGATAATATTGAATTGTTAAATGAAAAGCAATCGTTTAATGAACGTTATAAAAGTTAATTTTATTCAAGATGAAAATGGTCTGTTCGCTTTGCGTATCCAAAGAGAATTAATTCTCAGCCACTCGAAAAGTGGCTGCCTAGCCGATGGCTCGTTCATATCATCAGCGTCAGCATATTCCGTTGCCGGCACTGTCGCAGCGGATGTTGCAAAACGGCCAACGCCGGTCAATGCTTATTCGGCGCGACATAGTTGCCGTAGCGACCAAATGCCGACGCTGCAGTTCGTAGTGCTACGGTTTGTGCGATACTTGGATGGACGTCGTGCGGGCGAGGTAAGGGGAATAACGCTGCAGCTCATGTTACGGCGGCCAGCGCAACTGTTGGGTGACATACGAGGTGAAGTGAGGGGGAGCGCCAGCCGGTGTTAACTCCTCCCCACCACAAGATCTACGTCCCGTAGATCACTAGGCTTTGGCTGCGGTTTCGCATGCGACCTGCGATTCCAGATCCAAAGCGACATCGCGTGTTTTTGGAATGCCTTGGCTGAAGTTGTTTTGCTCCTTACTACGTAGATTGCTGTCATGACGGCCAGAGCTATGGTAATTTCTGTGAAGAAGGAGAAAAGAATTTCATCGGACATATTGGATAACTTCTGCAAGTTCTTCAGACTGAAGTCGTGAATATACTTCAACGACAGCTGGTAACCCGTTGCAGTTATCTTGGTGAGGACAGCCGGCATAGCCATTAAGTGGTTCGTCGAGTAACTGCTGTTGTTTCTATTCCTGATTGATACTGTTTCATTGTCGTATTGAACAATAAACGACCCCTCCAGTTGGTAATCCTTCGAAGCGGCGGTCACCGTCCCATTGAAATGGGTGAGGAAAATGGTCCCATCATCGACCAATTCGACCACCTCCTGACTGTTCCTTAGGTAACCGCATGCGGCGTGTCCTCCTTTTAGCAACAGTTTCCCAAGGCGTACGTCCTTCTAACCGCCACCTTGGGCATCGCCAACACGTACAACAAGGAAGTCCCGTTGGTTAGAATAGTTGGGCGGGAGAGTTCCACTGCTTCGACCACTGCTGATATGGAAAGCTGCTGACCTCTGACAATAGCGTTTCGATTTCTCTGTGATCCAGTAGATTCGTGTTGATTACGCCGGTCTTCGCCAACTGACAGGCTCTCGATATCTCATTGACCTGATCAGCCAACACTATGGCCTTGTGCAACACCGTCGTCGTGGCGTGGATGTCGCCGTCTATGGCGTTTACCCTTCCGATGACCTCGTTAAGCTTCTGGAGCGACTCATGCGTCGCGTCGAACAGTCATGTGTTGATTTTAATTTGTTGGTTGCCATTCCTTACCACGTTGTCTTGCGACTGGATGATCGTGTTCCAATCCGACGCGTCGGGTGAACCTGCTACCCATTTCCAAGCCGATCCTA
This sequence comes from Hirtodrosophila confusa, assembly GCA_035043065.1. Taxonomy (NCBI): domain Eukaryota; kingdom Metazoa; phylum Arthropoda; class Insecta; order Diptera; family Drosophilidae; genus Hirtodrosophila; species Hirtodrosophila confusa. The sequence continues at coordinate 357,630 of JAWNNI010000201.1, forward strand.
ACCAATCTACGGATCGTATCTTCCGAGTTTGTGTGCCCATCATTCTATTGATCCCTTCTGTTGCGCTCTGCAAATAGTGGCCCGCCAGGGCACCGATCCTCTGGTCGGAAATCGCGGTGACCTCGTTTGAAATTTCTCCGATTAGCCGTTGCATCCGATCCAAGTCGATGACATGGGCTAATTTGAAGACGCCATTAACACGCCAGACGATGCCTTGTTGTAGGGGCACGACAGGCGCGTCGTATTTAAAAATATGAATGGCGACCGCTACATGAGTCAAGGCCATTCTTGTAATTTTGGGGAAGAAACAAGAGCATGTGATTTTATGTTTTTTTGTTTTATGTATCTTATTAGCCTACGCATTGTTTTTTGTGTGTTTTGTATTTTTAAGTTTTTTTTTGCATTATTATTTTTTTTATATTTAAATGTAATTTTTTGTGGTTTTCTTTTATATCCTTAATCTAGTTAGATTTTTATGTGTATTGTTTGTTTTAATTATTGGACTAAGTGTAATTTTCTATTACTTTACATTTTTGTTATTAAGGCAAATGTGATAAAACAATTAGCGAGTTGTGAAACTCTACCATTTACTACTTTGCCAAAGGATCGCTTTTTAAATCTGACTTATGAAAAACTTTCCCAGACTTGGTCTTAATTGTGACCCTTCTATCCTCTTGCACCTCTTCTTCCTTATAACGCTGTTTCTCCTTTGTTTTAATCTGTTTATTGGCAACGTACACTGTGTCGCCCCGGCTATAAGAAATCGGAGCGGATCTACTTTTATTACGTCTGATGTTAGTCATATCCTGCTTTTGTTGTACCAACCCCCTAATATCCTCCAAGGTCTGTTGTTTGAAATTAGATAACCCTTGATAGTTTATTCTAGCTGACCGATCAAAGAAAAGATCTGAGGGTTTTTTGTTTATAACCGAATGGACAGAGTTGTTATACCTGTCTACGGCTATCGGAACCAACTCCGTATTCTTGAAAGTCGGGTAATCGTCTTTCAAACACCTATAAATTTCCAAGAATGTAGAGTGGAATTTCTTGATCTGTCCATTGACTTCGCTTTTTGAGTTGCCGTAGTATAGTATAGTTCGATTCCTAAAGTTCGCAAGTAATTGAGAACTGTTGGACACAGAAGACCCCTCTCATTATCAGACACCATTGTTTTGGGTACCGTGAAATAATGAAGGACTTCTAATAACTTTTCCCGAAGGTGAACCGACGATTTCGATTCTAAGGGGAAAAGTTTTGCGAACTTGGTAATATAATATAACTTGAAATATAATTTCTTCTCCAGTGTGAAAACGTCGATGTGAAGTATTTCACATGGGTAGCTAGGGATGGGTGTTGGTTGAAACGATGGTTTGTTAGGATGCCTGTCATACTTAAATAACTTGAAACTTTCACAAAAGGATACCTGGTTCCGTATTATGCTGGACATTTTAGGAAAATAAAATTTCTCTAAAATTTGAACACGCATTTCCCTTGGGCCTCTGTGAGCCCTGCGGTGTTCCTTTTCGATCGCTTCACAAATTTCTTCTTCATTTGTCAGATCCGCCACTAAGCGTTGCGTTATACGAATCTTGTATAACTTAAAATTTTCAAAACATCAAGTCTGGAAGAATTTTAAGTATGTCTCTGGCGTTGTGACCCCATTTATTATCGAAGGTTTTAAGTACTTTTGTAAAAAAATCGCAAGGTTTGACATCGTATGGTTACTTATTGGGATTAGATGCCGCACATAACCTATGTGCGAGTGTTCACATGCGTAATCTGACAAAGTTGGGTCGAATACTAACTGATTTCTAAATGCGTTTATGGGAGCTTCGACATGAGGAATTAGATCTGAGGCGTCTTGGAGAGCACTATGCACGGTAGCCACGGAATCCGTGTCTCCCTCACCAACAGTAGCCGTATCTGAACCCAAATGGTTCACATACGTCGTAATACGTGAAAGAGCATCGGCAACGATATTAGATTTGCCTGGCTTGTAGATTAACTCACAGTTGTATTCCTCAATACGGGACTTCCATCGCTTCAGTTTAGCATTCAAATTCCTGTTTCCTTACGCAAATGTTAACGGCTGGTGATCAGTACAAATTTTGATTGATCCCGCACCGTACAAATAAGACCGCAAGTTGTCTAATGCCCAGACTATTGCAAGCATCTCCTTCTCATTGGTGGCATAACTTTCTTCTGCCCTACTTAATGACTACTAACCCAAAAATTCAACATGTGTTGACAAGAAATGTGTTTTCTCCAAATTTATTTGAAGTTTTGCATTTTTTAAGTTATTAAAGACGGCGCGGAGGTTTTTCCAATGACTATCATAGTCTTCACTAAAGACTATTATGTCGTCGATGTAAACATAGCAGATTCTACCGATGTGTTCTCTTAACACATCGTCGATTATGCGCTGAAAAATCGCAGGGGCGTTCTTCAGCCCGAATGGAAGACGAAGAAACTCGTATTTCCCGTTCCTCGATCTGCCTATCTACTTCTCCTCTCGTGTTAGTAGGGTATGGGTAGCTTTTCGTATATATGGGGTCTTGGGTGCTTGTACGGATCTCAGCCCTAACACTTGTGTCCACAGCCTCTCCGGGCGAAAGTGGCTCAAATATTTTAGCATACTCGTCGATGAGCGCGTTTAACGCTTGCTTTACGCAGTCAGGGTGTTCGACATCAAGCAACGGATGCACATTTAAAGATCGTCTGGCTAGGAGAGGTAGCTTGATCCCGGGCGATATCACCAAGAGGTCGTTTTTTCGATCAATCAGGGATCTTACTGCCTTGAGGGTATCATCTCCTATAATACCGTCAAAAGAGCTGAGTCCGGGCAGGACAAAAAAGGTGAGAACAGAATCGTTCCCAATTGGTTTAAAAAATTGACCTACGAGGCGGTGCGTGATTTTAACGCTGCCCGCGGCGGATTGTACGAAAAAGGGGGTGGGTAATGGAGTGCATCCGGCAGCAATTTTGAGGCTAATAAAGTTCTTATTTGCGCCGGTGTCAATTAAAAATTGTAACATCGCCCCATCCTTGCTTCCATATTCTATGTATGGTACACTGGAGAGGCGTCTGTCATTAAATTTGGTCATTAACTCGTCATTAACACAAACTGTATCCTCGACGGGATTTTGGCTTGCTTCTTCTGATGGGCTTTCCAGTTGCCTGCCTTCGTCATCGTGACATGGCTGGCCATAGTAGGACTCGTGAGCCTGCCCTTGAGCAAACTCGCTCGAAGTGGGGACGGGGGAAGGGAGAGTCGGCTCCATATGATATAATCTCTGGGCCTTTCGGAAAGGATTCAGAGAAGAGGAAGTACTCGGGCTTCGTTTGACGCTACCACTGTCCTCCTGGCGTGTGTTCAAACCAGACCGGTAAGTTTGACCAGACTGGTTGGACTCAAACTTAATAGCCGGTCTCGGTCCCTGAAATCTAACAGTGGACTGTGTGCCCCTCCCTGGACCAGCGTGGTACCTAGTACTTATTTGCGCACGGGGATAAGACTGAAACGCTGGCGGGAATCTTGGCGCACCTGTGGGACGGTAGTTTGAAGTGAAGGGTGGGAACCTACCCGCGTAACCCGTTTGACCAAGATTGCCCCTAGAAGCCACGTTCTGTAACTCTAGGCTGTGCAAATGCTGCATGACTTGTTTAGATTTTCGATGTCTTCGTCTATGCCAAGTCGCCAGCGATTGCAATCGGCGTGTAGACATAGTAGTTGCTGGTCTACTGATATGGCGAATGACGGTCGAAATATGGCATTATTTCCATATCGCATGGCTGACTGGCCAGCCATTGTTGCCAACTTTTTTCAATGTGATGTTATTTTTATGTTGTTGTCAATTCTTTGAGCATTGATCGAAGGCGATATTTGGACAATGTTGTAGCATGCTTTGCGGAAATCATTATCTGTAGGCAATGGTAAACGTGATAGAACGTGATAGAGCATTAGAATTGCCGTGTTGCGATCGGCCGTTCCTTCTCATTTGGCTGTATGTTTGACAATTCTACGCCAATGAGGAAGGTCTGCGGAATCTGCTCATAAAAATGTGCTAACTGTGTTACCTGAACGGTATGTTCTTACGACGGAGTTGATTTAGAGAAGCAGATAACTGTGTGTAGTTAGGTATAAAGTTGCAATAATAGTTCACTTTCACCATGAACGCATCTAGCTTGGCGGCTTTAATTTCTTAACAGTTTTTAGCCCCGATGTATCATGTAGGACACCCTTTGCACTCACTCTTCTCCCTAGATATTCAATTTGTTCCTGAAGAAAAAAACATTTTCCGTTTTTTCATTTAATGCCACTGTCTTTATTGCTTAGGTGTGCATTGCCTCCTTTGAAGGAGGGCTAACACGTTAATTAATTAAAAAAATCGTTTACAATTATGAGCAAACCATTCGTGGAAATTCTACTGTTCCTTTGCCATACTTTTTGTGTTTCCCATCGCGAGTTAATAAGGCCGTTGTAGTTTATTTTAATAAAACAATGTCACATTCCTTATTAAACTAAATACTTGAGCCACGTGACTAATGTTTCTTGGGTGGGGCTATGAAAATGTCGTTGGTCTAACTAAACAAATAATCCCACTCCTTGACTTCCATTTCCCACCCGTGGCGACGGGGAGTAGATTTTCCTAAATCATTTGGCATTTGAAGCAAATTCCAAGAATAATACTAAGAATCCAGACTAAGGTTTTCCAAATTAATGCTTTGAAAATTAGTTTCAAAATAATTGCATGATAAACAGAAAAGTTAGAAAATGAGTTTGAATCCAATCGGACGATAATCAAAAAAGTTTCATACAACAGTTTTCCGGGAATGTTTCGATTTTGGGGGTAGTTTTTCCAAAAACTTTGACCACCCCGACTATTTAGTCTTCCCATAGAACTATAAAAATGAGTTTGCAGCCAATCGCATGAAAATTAAAAATGTCGAATGCCAGAGCTTTCCACAAATTTTCCGACCATAGCGCTGAATTTCCCAAAATCGGTGATATACGTGTCGAATTATTTTACGAGAAAAGCTTTAAAAATTAATTTTGGGTTGGTCGGACTAAAATTAGACTTTCGACCATACAACCTTGAGACCCCCATTTTCCGCCGGGGGTAGATTTTCCAAAATCGGTGAAACATGTGCCAAATGAATTTTTTAGTAGATCTTCGAAAATGAGTTTGAAGCCGATTGGATGGTAAGCATAAAAGTTCCAGACAACAGTTTTCCGCTATTTTCCGCGCTTGTGGGTGGAATTTTCCAAAATCCCGTCTTAGTGTGCACTTTCATTATAGATGGAACCTACTGTGAAAATTCCAGCTACAGTATCGTCATTGTTCCTACAATTGGAACATCGCTATCTTGGCTTTGAATTTCAGAAATATTTTATTTCAGGTACTCATAAATTTTGACGATTCTTTTTTTTGGGCGAACAAGGTTTGATCGACAGATAACAAGTCAACCTGCTTCAGGATTTTTAAATTATCTGGTAGCATGAAATTGAAATCGTTATCGTTGTCTTACAATAGTTGCAGTAGACCCTCCGCTCGACCGTTTCATCTTTTCGCATCCAAGTCTTAAATTCGTCGCTTCTTAACCAAGCATCTTTTGCTTATATTTTTAAGGCATCGTTACAATTTTCGCGCACTTTAGTAAAGTTACGATAGTTTGCCTTAAACTATTGATGGTATTGGCAAATATTGAAAAAACAAGTAAGAATGCTCTAGTCGAGTATACCCGACTACGAAACTCCCTGTACCCAGGTCTAAAACATTCAATCACATCTAAGTCCACTTACACATACACACACACATACACAAAGACGCACGCACATAGGCGGCAAAAACGACAGCGCAAGCGAGGCATTTTAATTGGTGGCTGTGCTTCTTCTTCCCCCCTCTCGCTGCATCACTGAATCTTCTTTCGTGAATAACTTCCGTGTTTATTATCCGATCGACTTGAAATTTGGACAGTAGATTAAGAGAGACTAAAGTATTGTACATGCTAATCGATTTTAATCGATTTGCGGGGGAACGGGGGAGATATCTGAAATATGAAACAAACTTGATCTGCGTATGCTATACAGGAACCTACATTTCAAATTTGGTGTCTCTAGCTCTTGTAGTTGCTGAGATCGACGCGTTCATACGGACAGACGGACAGACGGACAGACAGACGGACATGGCCAAATCGAAATCTCTTTTGATACTGATCAAGAATATATATACTTTATAGGGTCGGAGATGTCTCCTTCTGTCTGTTACATACATTTGCACAGATGTAATACCCCCTTTTACCCATTTTATGGGTACAGGGAGTAAAAACTATGATGAAGTTGCATATTTTCATGTAAGCATTAAAAAAGCGGAAAAAAGCCAAACACATTTCTAAGCAAGTAAAAATGCTCTAGTCGAGTTTACCCGACTACAAAACTCCCTGTACCCAGGTGTACAACTACCTAACATATCTTCGTACACTTAGACATACACAAATAAGCACAAGCACGAGCGACAGCGCATGCGAGGCATTAAAAGTTGTGGCTGTGTATAGATAGATTATATACATATATATGTACATAGACATATATTTATACATTATTAAGCACTACTAGTCGCCGCTCGAATTCGCTTCCGATTATAATGCACAATGTCTGAATCGGTATCCAGGGAACACCACATATTTAAAATGCGCGCGCCAAGCACTCTTAACAACAACATATACTTTCGGTCAGCTGTGAGCTGCCACCGAAGAAGATAAATTTATTATAATTAGTCAATGTAATTTATTAGATAATAACTGGTCTAAAAAAATAATAATAACATTTAAAAAATATTAGAAAATCAAAAGAAAATAAAAAATAAATATTGCTTCCCATTATCAAAAAAATGGATCAACTGGGGATCGAACCTGCAAAAAGCCACTTATCCAACAAGCACTCTATCCACACCGCCACAACATCATGAATTCTAACGCCGACAAAATCAACCTATGTGCATATAACAGGGCATGTGTTGTGCGCTTGGTCGCTTCCATTTCCATTTCTGAATTCAGATTTCATATTGCCATGCGCTGTTGCATTTTTTCATTGCTCACGCATACTAAGAAGCAAGCGCATGTGCGTACTTGAACCCACACATAGAAACGAAATAAGAGCGCAAGCGACATAAGCCGTGCTCATCGTTCTGGTGTCGATCCAAGACTAAATATTTGTTCGGAGCAGAGGCGTAAGTAGCTCGGCTTTTTTGTTTTTGCTGAGCTGGCAACCCGACTGGGGTTGTGGGAGTTCGGCTTTTTTGCCGAAGAGTCTGGGGTTGTGCGGTCAGCAAAACATTTGGCCTCAGAAAAAGGCTTATTTGACACATCTATCTAATTGCTTTGTTAATGCTTCTAGCTTCTACCGTTTGGGTTGCCCAAATGTCACCAATCAGTGAGTCAGTCAAGTTGAACTCTTTTATATAAGTATATAGACTAGCTTATACCCGCGGCGTTGCTCGCATTTCCTAACTATATGTAATAAAATTTCATTAAATTTCAAATCTTATAATTATTTACTATTTATAGCTGGATATCTTGATATAGTGCATTATCTTGAATTTTACTGCTTTCGTCAACCGTAAGAAATACGCAAAAATAGCATATCACAGTTTTCCCTCCCGTAGAAACCAAATAGTTGAGTCAAACGCCTAATGATTTGTTGTGTATGGCTATGAAAATTCTTTGAAGCTGATCTAACTAAAAAAATAATCCCACTCATTTGTCCTTTACTTTCCGCCTGTGGCACGTGGAGTAGATTTTCGAAAATCATTTGGCATTTGAAAACCAATTCAACGAATAATACTAAAAATCCAGATTCAAGCTTTCCAACTATTTTTCGCCCGTTGTATTGCCCGCAAAATACCGAGGTTTTTATACTATGTTCCCGAAGGGAAAATAGTACATTGGGTTCGCGAAATGTCCGTCTGTCCGTCTGTCCGTATGAACGCAATTTTTTTGTCTTTATCTTTGAGCTAGAGCAACCAAACTTGGTACACATGTTGGTGTATACCCTTAATTTATGAAGGTTCGAGATCGAATAACCAAATTATATAGGACTGGGAATATAGTATTCAGCAGTCGGGTGCGTCCGACTGCAACGTTCTTACTTGTTTTTAGTTTGCAGTGGTGCACAATAAATAAATATGAGAAATCCAAAATAACAGTCCAATTTAAGAAATAGAGAAACCAATTAACGAAAAATTAAAAATCAACACACACTTTAAGAGAACCTACGAATATCGAATAACGAATTAACATAAAATAATAATAGATTTATACATAAACAGGGGCGTGGAGAAATAATGCCTCTTTATAATGTTTAACCAATAAGTTATTAGTTTATCGGATATTAGCTGTAAATTCTCTTCTTCTTTGTTATAATTAAAATTTGGTATTCAATTTATGAATCTCCGCATTGCGAAGTTTTGTCTTAATTAGAAATAAGATGGCGAATCAACCAATTGAAATTACCTATTAAAAACGTATTGAATGGAATTAAACTTTATAATGATTTGCTAAAACTGGTGTTTTTTCCTGATGACCTGGAGATATGAGTAAATGTAGATAAATAAAAACATGAGTAGGGGATTCTCGGAAATGATAGTGCGCAGAAAATCCAATGGTTGGGTGGGTATAGAGCGCCAAGGGCCAATTAACATCATGGACCCCAATTCAACAATTGACATCGATTGCGCAAGAAGCTTCACCCCTTGTGTTTTCCTCTCTGTTAGGAATGTTATTATTTTCTTTGCGTTAGTAGGCTTTGTTTTCTTTTGGTTTTAGTAGATTCAGTAGGGACTCTTTAATTAAAATTATATGTAGGCGTAGTTAAAGGACACAGCATAAACCCACCCCACACCGAAAGAGCTAAGGTACCAGAAGGGTCCCGTCCGCTATGCTCTCCTTGACTCGGCGATCCATATGCGCACCCTAGCCAACACTTTGCGCATATGATTATGACAGTTGTGCAATGCATAACTGACTCGCTCAATACGTGCGGTATGCTACAGTCTCTCAGACTCTGCCTAGCTTTGCTATCGATCTACGGTAGATGGCGCGATGCTGCTGAGTTTCCAGACCGGTAGATATAGAACCGCACAAATTTAAATTTGTTAATAGTTTAAAATAAAATGTGAATAGGAAGCTTAAAATAATACGCGCGATTTACCGCTCTCTCGGCCTTAAAACTTATAAGTGCGACTGAAATCGCCATATTCCTGTGTCTCGCAACACTGCCTATGCTTTTAACCAATTGCTATTGATCTACGGTAAATGGCGCGCTGATGCTCGACATATGTTTTGCGGGTAATTATTTAGTTTAGTGCCCAATATAAAGACTGCGTCAAAATGTCTGACCTGGTCTTAAACGACAAGTCTCAAAATTAGAAATCAAAAACTGTCGGCAGAACAAGACGAATAATAGCCTGTTTCCACGACATCATATTTCCACATTTTTCGTCATATTTTTGATTTTGGAAAAATGTCACATATTTCCTGTAGAAAATCCCATAAGAAAAAAATGACAAATTCGTCATATTTTTAATATGATGCCATTCGCCCCGGCATTTTTTAGTTTTTTATTATCGAACTCACGATGTTTATCGATTAACTGGTGCAAAGGTAAACAATGACGAGTTGTGCGCCAAAATTAATTATTAAAATAAATAGAAAAATGCTAATATCTTAATGTTCCTGTATTTAGTAAGGATGAGGTTAAAAGGGAAGGTTTATCCGGAGGTGCACCCTCGAACTGGCAACATTATGACAAGGTACACCGCCTTTTAGGAGCATTGAAGTTTGTGCACTTCACAGGTGTGCACTCGCAATTTCATTGCAAATTTCTCCCATCTCCCCATCCCAGACATCTTCCAACTGTTAAAAACCGTACGAACACATCGCAACTAAATGCCTATTGATATGCAACTTTGACTTTTTACAGTTCTGCCATTATTTGCCATATTTTTCACTTTTTGTGAAAATTTTCATCAAAACAAGCCGAACAGCTGATTTATTTTGGGCAAATGACAAATTGCACATATGACCGTGGAAACAACATCATCCAAATTTTTTAAATGTGACATTTTTTGGCTGTAGTGGAAACAGGCTTTAAAATGAATGCAAATTAAAGTTGACCGATGTGCGTATATCGACACATTAGTTGTTCGGCTTAGTGTTGGAAAACTTCGAACATTTACCAGAGTGTTATATATAAAACCGCACAAATTTGAATTTGTTAATAATAGCTTCAAATAAAATGTGAATAAACCGTTTAATATATATCTCGCGATTTATCGCTTTCTCGACCCTAATACTTAAAAGTGAGTCTGAAATTGACATATTGTTTTTGTCTCTCAGCCTTTGCCTATGCTTTGCTATCGATCTACGGTAGATGGTGCGCTGCTGCTGGAGTCAATTATTTATGTTATACTACAATTTGGTTAAATTTAATCATTTAAGTTTATTAATTAATTATGTTTTAGTTAAGATAATATGAATGCTGCTGGGCAGATTTAATACAAATGAATATTATTATTATTATGTAGTAAGTCGGCCCAGCAGTATGCACACACATATACATTCGCATCGATATAATGAAAGGTTATCGATACATGTAGCGGTCAGTGGCCAGTACCAACATGTTATAACTTTGCCTCGAAATTTGGGACTTTTGACTTTTTGGAAATACATTTTTCACTTGAATTAAAAACAGACTTTTCGCACCATGTTAGTAGATGTTAGTATTATTCTTCCAACTTCATCAAAAATATTTTAAAGGACTACGCCCATTCGTCGGGAAATGGGGGTTAAAGTCAAATGAGTGAGATTATTTGTTTAGTTAGATCTGCTTCAATGTGCCTTAGCTCTACACAGCAAATCATTGAGCATGTGGCTCAACAAATTATTTAGTTTTCTACCCCACAGGAGGGGAAATTGTGATACGCTATTTTTGTGTATTTCTTACGGTTGACGAAAGTAGTCAAATTCAACATAATGCAAAGTGCATCTAAATATTTCGCCGAGCAACGCCCGGATATACAGTTAGTTAAATATTAATTTACTCCAATTAGTTCCTGTGACGTTCAAATAAGCTTTTCCGCTTACAAAATAGTTTTTGAAGAGGAACGTCAAAGCCTCTCAATTAACAATTTAGTAAAAATTATGGTTGTATATTGTACCCTGTACCAATTAAAATGGGTAGAAAAAGGGTATTAAATCTGTGCACTTGTATGTAACAGGTAGAAGGAGACATCTCCGACTCTATAGAGTACATGTATTCTAGATCAGTATCAATAGCCGCATCGATTTAGCCATGTCCATCTGTTTGTCCGGATAAACGCACCGATCTCAGCAATTATAAAGCTAGAGGCACCAAATTTAAAATGTAGGTTCTTGTATACCATACGGTGATAAAGTTATTTTCAGATTTCAGATATCTCTATATATCTATTTAAACGACAATTGTAATGATATAACCTTGGCATTTGGCATGTATAATACTTGGGTCATTCCTTATCGCTGTAAATAAGTTCAAGTCGATCGGATCATAACACGTAAGTTATTTACGTGGGAACCCTAGACCCAAGAGAGCAGCCAAGAGCAACACGCAGTAGTCGCCATTATTAGCTCTCTCCACCATTTTCATTGCATGGTGAATATATCTCGCCGACATGGTGAGATCGCAATTCACTCGGCTGCAAGATCTCGTTTCACGCACATCAAAGTAAAGTCAAAAATATCAAAACGTTGTTAATTAAGCCAAGACCGTCCCATTAAAATATAATAATAAGCAAAACATTGTCAATAAACAAAACTATAATATAATAAACATAAACTTTGTTCAAAGACTAAATCTTTAGAACTCACATTTATGACATATGATTCAGTACTGTAAAGCGGGGTTAAGCAGCAGCGCAGCCTTGGTAGCACTGCGCTTGTAGTATGTGTACGTATTTGTGCATGTGTGTATAAGGAAGTGTACGAAGATGTAATTGGAAATCTTAGACTTAGGCACAGTTTCTTCGTCGGGTATAAACGATTAGAGAATTTTGACTTGTTGTGGTTGGTATAATAATGTGTATGTTGATCGACCTACTCTGTAGGCATGCTATATCGCGTGAACCGGAATCCGATCCAACAGTGTGCTTCTTATATTATGGTTCACCAGCTTCTTCAACGTTATCAATAAAAACTATGTTAAGCTGATGGGTCTGGCGAATTTGGGGTCTTCTGATATCTTTTTTTCCGGTCTTAGGGATGAAGACCACCCTACTTCTACTCCAGGCACTGCTTGTAAGACCGTTTGCTAAGCTACCTATCATTATTTTCCTGAGGCGTGATTGGAGTTGATCCTGTCCCTTCTGCAGAAAAACTGGTAATATTCTGCCCAGGACTGGCGACTTGTAGGTCTGGAATTACGGCTGACTTCTAAGAAATTTTATTATCACGACTTGTTCAGGTGCGTATGTAGGTCTGCATATAGACGATGATTTAATTTAAATAAAGAGTTTCGTGCTCGTAGGGAAGAGGGGTAGTGGAGCGCGTTTTTGCTGTTTGTCAGATTTTTGCGCATTTCGCTCTGAGTTTGCATGAAATTTGTTAGCGATAATTTAAATCAGATTTGCAAGCCAACAGAAAGTCACCGTCTAAATGCAAGTGATTAATTTCACTAGTTTTCAAACAGTACGAAAAAATCTCGCGAATTTAATTGATCGTCTAAATGCGGACTATGTTTATTTTCACTCGAAAGCCGAAAATCAGCGCCAATCGCAAAAAATTGTTGGAGTGCAGAGTCTCTCGAACTGTCAAAGTAGACGAGACACTATCCAACTGAAAAACAAACAATTTGGAGCTGCACTAGCAATATTTATTTAACCCTTTCATGCATTTGTGGTTTGTATACAACATCACACTTTTAGTGCATTATACTCTTGTATAGCGCTATTATCAAACGAAGTTAGCCAAAAATTGGTCAGATGCCAGATAGTCGGAACAACTAAATTAATATGAACTAATGTTTACTCCCTGTACCCATTAAATGGGTAAAGTGGGGGTATTACATCTGTGCAAATGTATGTAACAGACAGAAGGAGACATCTCCGACCCTATAAAGTATATATATTCTTAATCAGTATCAAAAGAGATTTCGAATTGGCCATGTCCGTCTGTCCGTCCGTCTGTCCGTATGAACGCGTCGATCTCAGCAACTACAAAAGCTAGAGACACCAAATTTGGAATATAGGTTCCTGTATACCATACGCAGATCAAGTTTGTTTCATATTTCAGATATCTCCCCGTTCCCCCGCAAATCGATTAAAACCGTTTTACAGTAACAATTTTAAGGATATAGCTTTAAGATTTGGCATGTACAATACTTTAGTCTCTTAATCTACTGTCCAAATTTCAAGTCGATTGGATAATAAACACGGAAGTTATTCACAAAAGAAGATTCAGTATTGCAGTGAGAGCCACCAATTAAAATGTCTCGCTTGCGCTGTCGCTTTTGCCGCCTGTATGCGTGCGTCTTTGTGTATGTGTGTGTGTATGTGTAAATGGACGTAGATGTAATTGGATGTTTTAGACCTGGGTACAGGGAGTTTCGTAGTCGGGTATACTCGACTATAGCATTCTTACTTGTTTTTTTTTTGTCATTTGACCTCAATATAATCAAAGACAATCATTGAAAAATCCAACTGCTCTGGAGAAGTTTGGTGTATGAATGAGTTAGACTACTTAGCGTCAAGTGCGCCGTACAGCACCTATTTCGTAGCAGCAGACAAAATTGATAACAAGGGAATTGTTTTCAGAGTCTGAGCAGATGGCAGTCGCGATGTCTGAAGGGCAGATGCAAAATCTTGTGATGGCAATGCAGAAACCAATAGAGTTTCCATATGATGCTAAATTGTTGAAATTAGCAACCAATTACGATGTTAAATGTGTAAATGATCAACAAAGTCTGCTCATATAGAGAAATGGAGGATAATTTCCTGCTTAAGCGTGATCTAGAACAAGTTATGCTACTGCAAGAAAGTGAACGAAATGGAATGCAGAGAATTATTACACAATCCAAAATATAAAACCTCTTTGTTGTTAGGTATACCCATAGCAAAGCTCCAAAACATTCAATAATTTAGGTTTGCAAAATAACGCAAAATATCAAATAGCTGAAGATGGTGGCGTTGAAATGTCAAAATTGAATTAATGTGCGGAAAAGAAAAAGAAATTCCTAGTCTGCAGAAAATGTTCTCGTCAATAAACATAGATATAGTTTCACTCAGTGCGTTGCTACTGAAAACGGCAAGAAACTGCAAAAATTGTAGCTTAGTTCTGTTTATGAGAGTAATAATTAAATTTTAATAAAGAATGTGACATTGTTTTTATTAAAATAAGCTACAACGGCCTTATCAACTCGCTTGGCAACTTGGCACAAATACTACGAGAATCTGACTATCGATAGCCTGTGGAAATAAGCGTGAAACTCGGTAAAAAAAAAAGCTGGGAGTGTGAGTTACTTAAATAGATTCAGGTGGGTACCTGAGTCAAGCGCAAGAGTATGCAAATAAGCTGAATCAGCAACTAATGAAATTTTGTCGGCGCAAGAACGCACAAAGGTAGAAAAGCTTTTCGGATTATCACATAATGCATGATCGGGCCGATCACATCGCTGAAAAACGACACGGCTCGATTCAGAATGCCAAGATGCCAAATTGAAAGTGCATATGAAAGTGCAAGTACAATATGAACTCCATGAAGTTGATCAGAAACACAGACGCACAAAGCAGCAAAGAAGACATCACCGAAACGATCTACAAAAGTTTTTGCCAAAAGAAACAACGCAGCTATTACCAAGCCTTAGAAGAAACAAAAGGATGAGTAAATCACAGTAAATACTTTTGGTTACTGGCTAGAAAATTAAATAGATACAGTAGCAGGAGAAACATTGTAGTAGCGCCAGCATATCTTGCCGTATACTTCTTGTCAACTGTCGACAGTAAACTCCATGAAACAAGCTGTGAACAATAAAATTCAAAGGTGAACGAACCAGACTGTACCCATACAACACCGGAAATTCAAACAGTATTGGTAGGCAGCAAGCCAAATACAGCATAGATGGAGCGTTTAATACAATTTTCGAATCTGCGATTCTTCACTCAAAATATCAGACTAAGATATGAACCCCATTTATAAAACAAGTAAGAAAGCTCTAGTCGAGTATAGCCGAACTCCCTGTGTCCAGGTCTACAAATTCCTAACATATCTTCGTAGACTTAGATATACACATACACATACACATACGCACACGCACAAGCGACAGCTCAAGCGAGGCATTTTAAGTTGTGGCTGTGCTTCTTCTCTCACCCCGCTCTGCAGTACTGAATATTGTTTGTTGAATAACTTTCGTGTTTTTAAATTCGATCGACTTGAAAATTTGACACTAGATTAAGAGTGACTAAAGAATCATACACGTCAAATCCGAAAGCTATATCTTGAATATTGTTACTGTAAAATGGTTTTTATTGAATAGCGGGGGTGTGGGTAGGAATATCTCGGATCCAAAATAAACTTGTCTTGCGCCCGCTATACACGAACCTACATTCCAAATTTGGTGTCTCTAGCTCTTATAGTTGCTGAGATCGACGCGTTCATACAGACGGACGGACAGATAGACGGACAGACGGACAGACAAACGGACATGACCATATCGAAGTCTCTTGTGATAGGTTTGGTTAGGTTAGGTTTCTGTGGCTGGAGCAGGGGAGTTAACCTGCTCCACACTTGGGCCAAGAGCTGGCCCCTTGTGGTACCACATGACGTCTTTTACGTTGAGTTCCCCTTTAAACCAATTTGAAGATATGAACAATTTGTGGATACTGTGTATCCCAACCTCGGAAACGTCCGATAGGGTATCAAAACTATAGTGTCCCAGGTGCTGGAACCTCCTCCTGCTAAGTGCGGGGCATTGACAGAGCAGATGTTCTACGCTTTCTTCCTCTTCTGCTATACCACAACTTGTACAGACGTCATGGTGTGGTACGCCCAGTCTGTTAGCGTGAGTTCCTATTAGGAAGTAGCAGTAGTTGCTTTGCTTACTCTCTGCTTTATATTATCTTTCTAATATAATTTACTGTCCAGAACTACGCCTAGATATTTCGCTTGAAAGCTTTCGGTAAGAATCGTGTTGTTGATTCTAGGGAGGCTTAAATTCGGGGGTTTGTATTTCCTAGTGAAAATAACGAGCTCTGTGAGATGAGGGGGGGGGGGTTGGATTGGGTAGGAACGCAAGTAGGAAGAGGTGTGTGTAAGACAATAGTTTAAAAGGCGGTCAGACAAACGCCTCGACAGTACAGTCGTAACGTCCGCAGTACCCGCTTTGTTGTCCGTGACTGCTTATTTGAATATTCTTAGCTAACCCCTTACAGGAGACCGTTCGCTATCCGCAACCTGCGACCCGTCCGGTGGCCTCAGCTAGGCCGCCTTCAGAACCACCTCACCAGTTCTTAAAGGATACTTCGGAATCTGTTTTGATACTGATCAAGAATATATACATTTGCACAGATTTAGTACCCCCTTTTTACCCATTTTATGGGTATGTTTGCACAGATTTGGTCTTGCATTTATTTTGTAAGAACCCAAGTACGCAAACGATTTTCACTATGGTCAGACAGTCGCAAATATAGTGCACAATTTTTGCTATAAAATGTGCGCAACCCGATTTTCTCAAAATTTTGTGTTCAACATTTGAGGTGGTCAGACGTTTGCATTTGTGCAAAATTTTAGCCATTTCACACCAAATATTTTGACTGTCTGACCTTACCTTAGGAGTACCTGCTAATGGGAAAGCGGATGTACCTCTTTTTCATCGACTTCAGGTGGATTTTGATACTAGAACCATAAATAGCCTAATGTATAAGCTGATCAAAAAGGGATTATCAACAAAAATGATTAAAGTACTGCGTAGTCTTTATAGTAACAATGCTTCCATGATCTGGGATGGTCAAACAAGGATGTATGATAAGTCCGGTGCTTGTGCCCTATCTGCTGATGATATTGCAACGGAGCTTACAGGAGGTGAACAGATGGGAAATCATAAAGTAAAGGTTCTAATGTATGCTGACGGTATGGTCCGAAAGTGCTACAATATATGATAAATAAGGTACATGCTACTGCGAGAATCGGAACTTATGTATCAATTGCGAGTATGCAAAAGTACTAATGGTACAAATACTAGAGGACGTTAAGCTATGCCTGCACACACGAACAGTAGGTCGACATTTCAACCATTTGTAAGGAAGTATCTCAGGCTGGGGTATAACTCAGTCTGGCCAAGGACACTTACAACAAAATTTATAAAAGTACCGGGACTGACTGGCGTTAGAAACAATTAGAGATAACTATTAGGAAGAAGGGTTTTCCAACCCGTTAATACTGACATCGCGCTCATTGGAGACTTAGAACAGCCGACACTGACAGCACAAGCTCTGCAAACGCTAAATTACTTGCCCTAACAGCCAACACTGGCAGCACAAGCCATGTAGGCTCGAAACAGCCTATCCTGATTACGCACTTGCGAAGGCTTGAAAACAGCGAACCCTGACAACACATACCCTGCAAATGCTAAAGAACTTGCCCTGACGATGCGCTCGATGGAGGCTTGGAGCAAGAACTGCCAGCACTTGCCAACACAAACTGGCCCTGGTGACAGCTCGGTGGGGGCTTGACAACAGCCAACAATGACAGCACATAAAATAGGCATATAACAGGAAAATTAGAGAATTGTTCACATCCTCCAACTTGCACTTAAAGAAATGCTAAGCGGGTTTTCTTCGCTATATCTAGATCGGGTAATATTTATTCGCTTTGAATCTCTTTGTTAGTAGATGTACTAAACTTGATTATACCGCACTTCGCTGTTTCCCTAGCTTCTTTACATATCATGCCGTTGGTTAGCTAGCCGTTCCCGTTGGTATTCTGCGCTTACAGTTTTCGCGACTTGCACGCCCTGTTGAAACTTGTTGTTGTTGCTGTTTTGCCGCCATGCTCCGTTGGTCACTCGATCACTGCATACTTATGCGCGCACTGTTTCTAATTTAGGCATCGCCGCAGACTAATTTGATCATTTCGATCATTTCCCTGGCCTGCGACTTTCGGCTTCCTCAGTTCATCCCGATTCATTTCCCAGTGGTTGGGGGTAGCGGCTACGTGGGCACCCACAGTACAGGTCCTCAGAGTATACCACCGGTCACCAGGCAATCGACCAGCATTGCGATTCAGCTTCTACTTTAACATAGGCGGGTGACTGATAGGTACGGCATCCGCATACCAAGTAGCCGCCACCGTGGGTGCTCCGGTGGTGTCTCTAAATAGCCGCCACCGTGGGTGCTACTAGTGGGTGCTCCGATGTGAACATTTACATTTACTTTACTACTACTATTATTTTATAATTTTTATTTTACTTCCTTTTGATGTTCTCAATATAATAAATCTTAATTTCTACCTAAACGGTTAAGTTTGTTTCATATTTCAGATATCTCCCCCCATTCTCCCGCAATTCGATAAAAATGTTTTATACCAACAATTTTAAGGACAGAGCTTTGGGATTTGGCATGTATAATACTTTGGTCACTCCTAATCTACTATCCAAATTTAAAGTCGATCGGATAATAAACAAGAAAGTTATTCACGAAGAAGATTCAGTGATGCAATCGGAGGAGAAGAAGAAGCACAGCTACCACAATGCATCGCTTGTGACATGTGACATGCCAAATTCCAAAGCTATATCTTTAAAGATGTTGGTAAAAAACGTTTTATCAATTGCGGGGGAACGGGGGAGACATCTCAAATCTAAAATAAACTTGACCTGCTCCCTTTTTACCCATTTTATGGGTACAGGGAGTAATAAACTAAAACTAAGCAACCTATACCAATCAATATTTTGTGGCGCTCACACATTTTCGAAGCTAAATTCGTATAAACAGCTGCCAGATTGCCTGCCAGAACATTCTGGCAATCTTTCACCAGATGTTTCTAGAACTTTTTCCCCCTTGTGTAAAAATTAAAATCTGGCATTACTTTAAAAGTGACTTATTACCATTACTGGTAATTTGACAACAGCGAAAGTTCCATTACTGTTATGATTTCAGATATCCCCGAAGCATACGTTCGCTTAGGAACATCTTTGGATGCTTATGCATTACGTGAAGGAACTGATGTTACTTCGACTGTTTGGTAGTTGCTCACCCTCACGTGTTTCGAATTGAATGGAGACATGACGTAGTTCTAATTTGGAGTATACAATTAATTTTCTTAATTATATAAAAATAAAATCGGTCCTGCACTTAATACTAAATTTTTCAGTTCATAGACCTTTTAAGTATACATACACCATTCAATCAGTTGAATCAACTTAAGAAAAGAACACACACAACATTGGTTGGCTCGTGTATAGTGAAGTTGAATCAACTTCAGTTTCTCATGCTCTTCTGCTTATTTTTTTACTGCCTGTACCCATATATTGGGTAAAAAGGGGGTATTAAATCTGTGCAAATGTATGTAACAGGCAGAAGGAGACATCTTCCACTCTGTAAAGATATACATATATTCTTGATCAGTATCAAAAGAGATTTCGATTTGGCCATGTCCGTCTTTCTGTCCGTCTGTCCGTATGAACGCGTCGATCTCAGCAACTACAAGAGCTAAAGACCTCAAATTTGGAATGTAGGTTCCTGTATACCATACGCAGATCAAGTTTTTTTCATATTTCAGATATCACCCCCGTTATAACAAGAAAACAAGAATGTTGTCTGACAAACATATATCGCTGTTTCATGAGCACAATAAACTCAAGTATGGGTTTCACAGTCTGATGTATCAAGGTGCAAGCGTTCACTTGGTAAAGGAGAAAACAGCTGTGTTGACAGCAAACAACGCAAATCTCCTTAAACTTGGATGTGTTGACCATCAATATGATATTATGATGTTAAGAAGTATATAGAGACGGTGAATGCGTCGCGTCGGCAAGAAGGCAAACCGCCTCAGAACTGAATTGGAAGTGTCCTCCAGATGTCTTGCTCATCCTAACAGAAATGAGCTAATGGATTGTAACAATGTACTACATATTCTTACAGTGGAAATCCAGGGTATGCTGAATAATCTAGGTCAAAGATACGATGATTGGGCCGGCAATCTAGAGATTGAATAACTCAAAGTCGATGCAAAGTTACACGTAACAAAAATCGATTGAACGCTCGCTGAGTTGTAAGTTACTGCGATCACGGAATTTCAGAGGCCAGAGCACCAAAGATACCACAGTTTAATAGGAATACCAAGGAGTGGCCTACGTTTTAAGAGAACTTCAACTAAGCCATTTACGGACAGATAAAGTGGCACCATAAAGATTATAATCATACCTCAAAGGAGAAGCAAATACA
The DNA here is from genome assembly GCA_035043065.1 of Hirtodrosophila confusa. Lineage (NCBI taxonomy): Eukaryota > Metazoa > Arthropoda > Insecta > Diptera > Drosophilidae > Hirtodrosophila > Hirtodrosophila confusa. Next base: position 378,095 of record JAWNNI010000201.1, read on the forward strand.
ATGGTGAGCCACTTGTTGATCGGCTCAGATGCAAACTACCAAGCTGCATGGGTACTAATATGTAAGCGGTATGAAAATAACTGAAAACTTTTCTCTGACCGGCATAATAAATTATTGGATTTGGAAACACTTAAATGCGATTCAGAAGTGAAGATTCGCAACTTTCAGCCATGGAATGTATCTATTCGTCAAGGAAAGGCAAAAATTGGAGGTGAATCTGATGTCTACGACAGTATGAGCAGTATGTAAGGACGAAAAGTCAGGAAATTCAATCATTAAGTGATGTGCTTGAATTTACAAATCAGCTGCGTAACTCCGTGGAGTCAGTGCAGAAAAGTAGTATCCGAGCGGCAAATCACCTAAGGCAAAAGTCGTGCCGATTCTGCTCCAAGAAGAAACGAACGGAGTTTGTCAGGTAACATCACTTGAGCTTCCGTTGTCTTGGAGTCCACAATATGATGGACTGTAAAAAAGATTGGAGATGCCGAAAGCCTAATTGCCTCAAGCTGAATACACGATGGTATTGTAGTGCAAGTAGAGTACGCGCTTATATACGGCTCGGTCTCGTCGGCTAGTGGTGTGGGCTTTACCGCCGTGTTACATGCTCACACATGGATTATTATAATGTATTTAATTCGCGTTCTGTTTTTACGGAGAAGAGGATGAATACTATAAAACTTGCTTACCAATCTGATTCGGTTTGGTAAAGGGGTAATAGCAAGAGGAACAGATAAAGAAGAAAAGAATAGAAAGGCTACTACATTGCATCCTAGTTGCTTTGACGTACTAGATTTTATTTAGCGGTCGTGGTCCCCATCCTGCCATGATCGTCATGCTCCAAAAAAAAATTTTAGGACGATCCCGTAAGCACACTTGGCTATCTACATTGATTCGAGGTTGGCGGGCATGGCTTCGGATTAAAAAGTTTTCTTAGTCGACTTCATTATAAAATTTATTTCATTAATATAAAATAAAAGATGACATATTACTTATGTACACTACACACTAAAATAATTGATGGCTACACTTCATGTAGGCAGCAAGAAAAAGAAGTACTTTAAAGTGATAATTTAACTTATGTATAATCTATAATCTATATATAATACTGATTGACTGACTGATTGGCAATCATCGCACAGCCTAAACCGTAAGAGCTAGGATGTTGAAATTTTCACAGAAAGTTCCATCTATGATGAAAGTGCACATTAAGACGGGATTTTGGGAAAATTCCACCCACAAGCGTGGAAAATCGCGGAAAACTGTTGTATGAAACTTTTTTGCTTACCATCCAATCAGCTTCAAACTCATTTTCAAAGATCTACACAAAAATTCATTTGACACATATTTCACCGATTTTGGAAAATCCACCCTCATGGGCGGAAAATTGGGGTCTTAAGGTTGTATGGGCAAAAGTCTAATTTTAGTCCGATTACCTTCAAATACATTTTTAAAGCTCTTCACGTAAAATAATCCGACACATGTATCAGCGGGTTTCTGGGAAAACAGCCCTATGGTCGGAAAATTGGTGGAAAACTCTGGAACTCGACATTTTTAATTTTCATGCGGTTGGCTTCAAAATCATTTTCATTGTTCTATAGGAAAACTAAATAGGCGCGGTGGTCAAAGATTTTGGAAAATCTTCCTCCAAGGTTGGAAAATTCGTGGAAAACTTTAGTATGAAACTTTTTTGATTATCGTCCGATGGGCTTGAAACTCATTTTCAAACTTTTCTGTTTATCATCCAATTATTTTGAAACTAATTTTCAAAGCACATCTCATTAAATAATTCGACACATGTGCTACCGGTTTTGAAAAATTCACGCCCACGGTCCGAAAAGGGTGAAGTCTGGAATTCAGCTTCATAATAATTTCCAAATATAAATAAATACAACGGGCGGAAATAGTTGGAAAGCTTTCGTCTGGATTTTTAGTATTATTCGTTGAATTGGTTTTCAAATGCCAAATGATTTTGTAAAATCTACTCCATGTCGCCACGGGCGGCAAATGGAAGTCAAGGACAAATGAGTGGGATTATTTTCTATTTATTTTATTTACGAAGGCAAAACAGTGCTGCCTCGAATCAAAATATTTTTGATGCAGATCAACATTAGTCTGTATGCCAAAGTTGGTGACTATAGCTAAAAAATAGGGAAGATACAGGTTTTCCCCAAATTGCGTGGGTGGGGGTGGGGGTGGTGTTCGATCTCAACACTTCATAAATTGACAATATACACCACATGTTGGTACCAAGTTTGGTTGCTCTAGCTCAAAGATAAGGGCAAAAAATTGCGTTCATACGGACAGACGGACATTTCGCAAACCCAATATACTATTTTCCCTTCGGGAACATAGTATAAAAAAACTAAAGAAGAAGGATAAAGAAAGACAGTAGGAATGAAATCTCCAACCCGGTGGGGAAGTTTTAGTAGCCAGTCCGGCAAGCTGTGCCCCAGCTCAAAGCGAGGTTGGTTAGAGATTACATTAAGGAAAAAAGGATCTTGGAACGGGTAGGGAAAAGAATAAAATAGTTATAGAGTAGAAAATAGGAAATAAAGGGGAACACAGAATGGGCAATCTCCGACCTGATGGGTGAAGATTATTTGCCACTTCGACAAGCTATGCCCCTGCTCACAGCTGGGATTGGCCAGAGATTACCCGTAGGTGATTCAAAAGAGCAAGCTTAATAGAGGGAAGAGAGAGTTCAGAGGAGAAAACATGAAAAACAGAATTGTACTGTGTGCATAGTACACGAAAAGGATTGTGTAAAGCATAATCAGTAGTGCATGTAGGAAGAGATAAGGGAATAAAGTTTCTAGTAGGTCTACAAGGGTCAGAGAAATTAAGACGACTTAAAAGAAAAGGATAATCTATGTCGCCACTAATCAACTTATGTATAAAAACCACACCAAGAGTTATTCTACGGTTAGCTAATGTCGGAAGGCTTAAAAGTAAGAGTCTACTGGGATAAGATGGCAGACGACGATAAGGATCCCAATTTAAACTACGTAGGGCAAATAAAAGAAATTGCTTCTAGACTGACTCAATACGGATCTCACTATTTTTGTATTGAGGAGACCATATACATGAGCAGTATTCCAGAATAGAGCGTACGAGCGACACATAGAGCAGTTTTGTGGTGAAAGGATCATTAAATTCCTTCGACCAACGCTTGATGGATCCAAATATGCCCTTGGCAACATTAACAATTGAGGAAATGATTTATTACGAGAGTGTAATAAAATAGATGGAAGATCATTAATCAAAAGTGTGAAGAATAAAGGTCCAACGCGACTTCCTTGAGGTACACTAGAAGTTACGAAAACAATTGAGGAAATGATTTATTACGAGAGTGTAATAAAATAGATGGAAGATCATTAATCAAAAGTGTGAAGAATAAAGGTCCAACGCGACTTCCTTGAGGTACACTAGAAGTTACGAAAACAGGTTTAGAAATTGTAGATCTACGTAGTACTTATTGGGTTCTATTTTTTAAATAAGAAGAAATCCAAGACAGAACAGAGATAGGAAAATCAATACAATTAAGTTTAAAAATCAAAAGATCATGGTTTACAGAATCAAATGCCTTACCGAAATCAGTGTAAATGACATCAGTTTGCATTTTCTTTTGGAATGCATCAATTATACTATGTGAAAACTCTAGCAAATTGGTCGTAGTAGACCGACTCTTTATAAATCCATGTTGGGATAAAGAAATTATAGATTTACAGAGATGCTGCAAAGTTTCTGTAATAATTTTCTCAAATCATTTTGGGATAGCAGACATCTTGGCAATACCTCTATAATTAGAAATATCAGACTTACTACCATTTTTATGTAGAGGTATGATAAATGAGTCCTTCCAAAGAGATGGAAAGACTCCCGTAGTAAGGGAAAGATTAAAAAGATTGAGTAAGGCAAGAGTTAAAGAAGAGCTACATTCCTTTAACACACAACTTGGAATGTTTACGGACTTAATAGCAGATAGAAGGGATGATGCGAAAATAGTGGGAGCAAAAATATTATTGGAAGAAGAATACTGTAAAGTTAGGATGTGTAAGAAAGAGGAATAGATGAATAGGTAGATTGGAAAAATTTGGCAAATAAATTCACAGCAGTTGAGTCACTGCATGCCTTTTCAGTGCCAAAAAAGAAAGAAGAAGGAAGACGTGAAGACTAACGTTTAGAGTTAAAAAAAGAATAGAAAAGTTTAGGATTGTATGCAAATTGACTTTTGCATCGGGCGATATATTCCATGTAACATTGTGAGTTAAGAAGAGAGAAGTTAGATTTAGCAATAGAATATTTAGATAAGTCGAGACTAAGTAGAACCAGACATCTTAAACTTTTTAAAATATTTAGATTTAATATTTTTTAAGTTGTAGAGTCTAGGTGTAAACCAAGGGGCTTAGCACAACTAGATTTGCGAGAAGAGTTAGGAATACATATGTCTAATAGAGAGTTAAGTGTTACATAGAATGAGTTAAGAGCGTAATCAATGTCAACTGGTTGTCAAGCGAGGACAAATCAGTTGCAGAGATCAGTTGATTAAGCAAGGTAAAATTATCTTTGCGAAAGCAACGATATGGCTCAGAGGAAATGGAAGGTGAGCTAAAAGGGTTAGAAAAATAAAGCGAAATTTCTAATGTATATCATCCTATAAATCTTCAGGCACAGATAAGGGAGTTGACCTGGAGATGGAAGCATTTAGATAGTCGTTAGTAAAAACGATATCTAATATTCTATTTAAGTTATTAGTGAAAGACTTTATCTGATAAAGAGGAAAGCCCAGTAGGCAGTCTAAGAAGTCATGGTGAGAGGAGGGAGTAAGATAATTTGCGCAGTTGACAAATGACCATGCTATGGCAGGCAAGTTGAAATCACCCAGCACAACAATTGGGTCAATATCACGCGCTTGGGAAAATACTTCGTTAAAACAGCCTATATGTTGCATATAAACTTGTAAATCAGAAGCAGGAGGAATATAAGAGCAGGTAATATAGAGAACAGATGATGGACGAGTAACTTTTACAGCAACTATTTCAACATCCGCAGAAAAATGTAGGGATAACAATTCCGACTGAAATGTGGTATTGACGGCAATTAGAACGCCACCACCTCATCTAGTCTGTCGGTCTTGCCTAAAAGTTATAAATTTATTTGACAATATTTCGCAGTCAGAAATGGTAGAGTTTAACCAAGTCTCAGAAAAAGCGATAATGTCAGATTCAAAAGCAGTACTACTCAAATACATGTGTTGGAGTTTAGAAAGGAGGCCCCTAACTAAACCCGTATTGAATAGTAACACAATCGGACAAACAGTTTAGTTTTTTGGAGCTGTGTTAATATAAATATTTTGGGAAGTATAAGGAAGAGAAAGGGTTACAGGAGGTGGTTGCGTTCGCTTTTTATACTATGTTCCCGAAGGGAAAATAGTATATTGGGTTTGCGAAATGTCCGTCTGTTCGTATGAACGCAATTTTTTGCCTTTATCTTTGAGCTAGAGCAACCAAACTTGGTACACATGTTGGTGTATATCGTCAATTTATGAAGTGTCGAGATCGAACACCCACCCCCACCCCCACCCACGCAATTTGGGGAAAACCTGTATCTTCCCTATTTTTTAAGCTATAGTCACCAACTGGCACTGGCACTGGCATACAGACTAATGTTGAGATTCTTGACAGATCCGCATACAAATTTTTACCCCCCCACCCCCTCCCCCACAAATGGGCATATGATATCCCCAAAACACGTTTTTCAAGGGGTATATCTCCTACATTTTCAAAGATAGAGTTACCTTATTTGGCATACAAAATAATGTTGGCCACCTGGATAAATCTCCATCAAAACTATCTCTCACACCTTTACAGGTAGAGTCACCAAATTTGGCACACAGATTAATGTTAACCTTCTGAACAAATCTGTATCAAACATTTTTGGACCCCCCCACCCCCTTCCCCTACAAAGGAGGAAAATCTATATCTCCCACACATGTGCAGTTTTTTTCGCGCCTCTTTCTGAACACACAAATAACCAAATTATATAGTACTGGGAACATAGTATTCTGCAGTACGGTGCGTCCGACTGCAACGTTCTTACTTGTTTGGCTTGAACTCGTGAACAATCATGTGAGGAGGCCAGAAATTTGAATCGCAAATAATTGAAAAAGCATCATCGGGTACACTAATTTTAAAAGAAATTTCCCGAGGCGCGGAAAAATTAAATTTAGTGACTAATATATTAGCAGAAGTTCTACTGGTAATATAAGAAGCTATAGATTCACAAGTTGTGTCAGAAGAAAGTCTAGACACAAATACTTGTCTACGGGGCGTTACAACAGAAAGCGTAGGAAGTATAGGAGAAGTCGATGGTTCTACATTTCTAATAGTTGGACAGAGAGCAAGGGTACAGGGTTTACTTGTACGACTAGAGGCCTTGACCGCAGCTCCAAAAGGATCAATTAAAGGAGCAGCGGTATAGCCACAGATGGTGGGGAATGAGAAATATTAGTAAAATTATTCGGAGAAGGCGAAAGGGAAAGTAATGGAGAAACATAAAATAAAGATGGAGTCGATATGTTATTAGGTGAAGGTAATGTAGAAGAAGAGGGTAGTGGTGAGGGGACAGATAAGAATTGATTTTCTATCAGCCGAATAGGTGGCGACTCAAACTTGAATTGACTAAGCAACTCAATGCTTGAGTCAAAATCGCCGGAAAGAGTCTTAACTACTTTTTTAGTTAGATCGGCTTCAAAGACATTTTCATAGCCCTACACAAAAAATATTAGTCACGTAGCTCAACTATATAGTTTCCTACCTCTTACGGATGACGAAAGTAGTCAAATTCAACACAATGCTTGAGTCAAAATCGCCGGAAAGAGTCTTAACTACTTTTTTAGTTAGATCGGCTTCAGAGACATTTTCATAGCCCTACACAAAAAATATTAGTCACGTAGCTCAACTATATAGTTTCCTACCTCTTACAGATGACGAAAGTAGTCAAATTCAACATAATGCATTTTAATCTAAATATTTCGCCGGGCAACGCTTTCGTTTTACCAGCTAGTTACTAATAATCGCTAAAACTCGATTGACATTACAAATCATTGTATATAAATAATTTTCCAACAAAACGTCTGGGGTGGAGGAAAACAAAAAAAGTGGCGGTTGTGTATGGCCAAAACATTTGATTGCAGAACTCAAACGAAGTATGTAAACATAATTAGGCGATAAGAAATGCGTGGGCGTATGTATGTATGCTTGCATGCATGTCTGTTTTATTATAGTGCAGCAGCTGGGGGAAGATAAAGCATAATTAACAAAGATCAGCTGTGTATATAAATGACACAGGTAATAGGCGAGCATCAACTATGCTTAAACTTGCCCGAGAGATACAACAATAACAGAGTTGTGATCAAAATTAAGTTAATGCACATGCGCAAACACTGCATGGCTCGAATTGACTTTATACGATAAGCACTTTAACTCAAGAGAAATAATAAATTTAAAAAATTGGTTTATTGGTTTTAAAGCCCAAAAAAAATTGAAACAAAATAAAGAAAATACAAATTAAAACTTTAAAATAAAAGCTATATGTATTCCATATAGGCATGGTTGGGGTACTCAATCTGTGCGAATGTATGTAACTGGCAGGAGACATTTTTTTTTTTTTTTTTTCGGACGTTGATGTACTAAACGGGCAGTACATTCAAGTGGCCCAAACGACACCAAGCACGGGCTTGTTAACGCGCGGACCCAGGCAAAATGCAAGCCCACCTCCCGCCCAACCGACCGAGGGGCGCGCCGCATAACGTGCGGTAACGAAGCTCGCGAAACATATAAATACGAACAGACTAAATAAAAGTTCTACATAAATTAAACAATATACAAAAACCTATAGATTACACAGATAACATAAAATTGAAGTTCTAAGTACGGAAATAGAACTAGCATTACATATTAAATGATAAAGATTGTTATAATTAGAACATATGATACGAAAAGGGTTATGGATAGCATAGTTAGTGTTACAAACTTGAAGACAAAGGGGAAGAAAGTTTCTGGAATTTCTGATCGGAACTGCAAAACTAATCTGGCTAATTAATTCAGAAGAATCAATTTCGCCTTTAATTAGTTTGTGTAAAAAAATTACACCAAGCATGGTTCTACGATCAGAAAGAGAAGGAAGATTTATTAGTAAAAGTCTACTACGATAAGAAGGCAAGTGAGTATTAGGATTCCAGTTAAGACCCCGGAGTGCAAAGAGAAGAAATTGTTTTTCAACCGATTCTATTCTATCCTGATGAATCTTGTACTGGGGACACCAAATACAAGACCCATATTCAAGAATAGGTCGAACAAGCGAAGTATATAGAGTTTTAGTAATGTAAGGATCGTTAAATTCTTTAGACCAACGCTTAATGAAACCCAGGACACCAAAGGCACGATTAACGGTGGAAAAGATATGTTTGTCAAACTTAAGCTTGGAATCTAAAAGGATACCCAAATCATCAACCGACTCAATTCGAACAAGCGGCTTACCATTAAGAATATAACTGTTAAAAAAAGGCATTCGCCTGTAAAAGGACATTACTTTACACTTACCACAATTAAGATTTAATAAATTTACCCGACACCAGGCTTGAAAACTGTCAAGATCAGTTTGCAACCTTTGACCAGATAAGAAATCAGTAGATGACAGACAAAGTTTAACATCATCGGCATACATCAGCACCCGAGAGTAATTTACGACAGAAGGAAGGTCATTGATGAAAAGAGTAAATAATAAGGGGCCAAGATGACTTCCTTGTGGTACTCCAGAAGTAACTTGAACAGACTTAGAGACAAAGCCTTTGAAATAAACCTTTTGGGTTCTAAGAGTTAAATAGTTAGAAATCCAAAGAATTAAGTTATTTGGAAATCCTAGAAGATGAAGCTTGTGAAGTAAAAGAGAATGATTAGCAGAATCAAAAGCCTTACTGAAATCAGTATAAATAACATCTGTTTGCATTTTAGATTGAAATCCCTTAATAATAAGAGAAGTGAATTCCAATAGGTTAGTGGTAGTAGATCTATATTTCACAAACCCATGCTGGCAGGGTGAAATTATAGATCTACATAAATGTTGAAGTTGAGAAGTTATTAATTTCTCAAAATCTTAGGAATAGCAGACAACTTAGAAATACCTCTATAGTTCTCGACATTAGACTTGTTTCCTTTTTTATGGAGAGGAATAATAAATGATTCTTTCCAAATATTGGGGAAAGAACACAACTCCACGGACAATTTAAAAGAACAAATAATGGCTTAAAAATACCTTCAGCACAGTACTTGAGCACACAGCCTGGTACTCCATCAGGTCCCGGAGAAAATACGGGGTTAATAGACTTCAAATCACGTAGAAGCGAGCTTTCAGTGATTAAAGGCCCAAAAATGCAATTGGAGTTAATTACCTGATAAGGATAAGGCGAAAGCAATTGATAAGGTTGTGAACTGTAAGTCGTTTGAAAAAATTCGGCAAAAAGATCGGCGATAGCCTGATCTGAGTCAGCTGTCTTTTTTTCAAAAAATACAGTTGATGGAAATGTTGATGACCTACGCTTCACATTAACGAAGTTATAAAACCTTTTAGGATCCCGCTGAAACTGTAACCTACAGCTCCTGAGGTAGTTGTTATAACAGTGTAAATTAAGTGCAGAGAAGTTAGATCGGGCAATCAAATAGCGAGAGAAATCCGAGGAAGAGCCAAATTCCTTGAACTTTTTGTACAATCTCGACTTTCTATTTTTTAAGTTTATCAATTTTAGACCTACGAGGGTTACAAAACGGGACACAACAATCAAATAATGAATTTAAGGTAGAATAAAAGTAATTGATTGCACAATCCATGTCTCTACACATGTACAGCTGGGACCAGTCAGTCTGGGATAGGAGCTGAGCAAGTTTAGTAAAATCGGTTTTCCGAAATTGTCGAACTCGCTCAGCCGGTTCTCTACCAGGGCTTGGCACACTGGCTGGTAAGTCAATCAACACCTCCAAAGTTGGGTGATAAGGATCTTCAGGAGTGGATATAGGTTCAGTACGGGAGACAGAATAGAATGAGGAATCCAAGACAAAAACAAGATCAAGCATTTTATGTGAAGAATTTGGGATATCATTGATTTGACACAATGACATCCCAAATAAACTTTCAATAAAATCGTGCTGAGATGTGGGAGTCAACACGCTAGAATCGGGACTTGAAGACCAGGTAGTTCCGGCGATATTAAAGTCACCAAGAACTACAAGAAAATCACGATCAGAAACCATAGATGAGACAGATTGTATAGCAGAAGCATGCAAAGAATAAATTGAAATATCGGAAGAAGGTGGAATATAAGAACAAGTAATATAAAAGCAAATACTGGACATACACAATTTTACAGCAACAAATTCAATATCTATACAATTATCGATTATTACAAGCTCCGATGATAAATAAGCGTCAACAGCAATAAGAACACCACCACCACGACGAGGGGTGCGATCTTTTCTATAAATGGAGAATTTGTTAGACAGGATTTCAGAATTAAGGATGTCGGGCCTTAGCCATGTTTCAGAAAAGGCAACGACATGGAAAGGAAAAGTTAGGCTATTTAGATAAAGATTACTAAGTTTACTACAAAGACCTCTCACATTCTGATAGCCAAGTGAGAGGGAGGATGTTAGTTTTTTGAACTATCAGATATTACAATAGGTGGGTTAGAACTACCACCGGAAGAAGGAAGTGAAATCGGAGGCCGATTTTTCTTTTTTACGGTATATTCTTTAATAACTAAGTGGTCGGGCCAGAATTCTTTGCAACAAATATTGTTGAAATATTCAGCCGGAACACTTATTTTAAATGACGAAATTTCCCGAGAATACGTAAATTTGAATTTTTCCACCGTAATGTGGGCTTTAGATTTGGCCTGTATAAAGGCCTTCACATCATCAGATGTAGTATCAGGGGCAAGCCTGGAAACAAAGATTTGTTTCCGTGGTGGAATTCCTATAAGGGTCTTCTTAGCAACCAAAGCTGTTGCATCCGCTGGAGCCACAGCATTGGTTGCTAGACCAGTTGATTCGACCGGTATATTATCACTAGGCTGTTGATCCGGATCAACAGTGTTAATAACCAGCGAATCAGAATGCTCTACGGGGTCAGAAGGAACAACATCCATGGGTACGATGCTATTCTCGTCACTTCTGATTATTGAATTATGAGGAGAGGGGGACGATAAATTTATTAATTCTAACTGTTTATTAGTTGCGGATGAAATGGAAGCATGTGTGGGGAGTTGCAGTTCATTGGGGCCAATAGACAGCCTAAAATTAGCCTTCTTCCGTTTTGGGGACTCATTCAAAAGTTTCATACTTTTGAATTCGTTCTCCAAGACGGAAAAACCATCGAACAGTTTTTTGAACCGCCCGAATATGTCACCAAAGCCTTTCTTAGTCTGCCTCATGAAACCCATGATGTCCCGTTCAACATCCCTACAGGGTACACATGTCCACTTGAGGCCAGATTTTGACTCAATCTGGTCCACAATTCTGCCGTTTAGGCCAGCACATTTTTCGTGTGACACATTATCACACAGCCAGCAACAAACAAAGACCATCTTCGAGTTTGCTCTAACCTGGCAATTTTTATTGTAACAGACAAACATTCTAGCAAAAAGGAATTTAAATATAAGAAAATAGAATATAAAAAAAGATAAACAAAAAATAAAATAAAAAGCAAAAGAACCAAAAAAGAATGTAAAAAGAACGGAAAGGCACCCTAGGGTTAAACAGCTACCGCTGATTTGTACTTACAAACGCAATAACAACACAAAGCGCGGGCGCGACGACCGAAACTCACAAACGGATTTCTAACAGAAAAGACCGCGACCAACACCAACAACACAACTAATGCAAGCGCGGGAGAGAGATAAAAAAAAGAGAATGAAGTGAGTACACACAAAAACAAATTATATGCAGACAGCAATGCAACTGCAAAATCAAACAGAATGCTTGGCTGCAGTTTGTTGTTGTGTATTGGCACAAAAATTTTAAATTTGCAAATAAAGCACACATAATTGCAATTAAAGTTCAACACAATGAAAACACACGTCACAAATATAAAACTTGCAATTTAATAATTGCTAAGAACGAGGAAAGAAAAATTAACTGCGAGGCGCAAGAAAAAAACACGTCCGTTTGCGAAAGCGAAGCGAAGCGAATGACCCTATAAAGTATATATATTCTTGACCAGTATCAAAAGAAATTTCGATTTACCCATGTCCGTCGGTCTGTCCGTCTGTATGAACGCGTCGATCTCAGTAATTATAAGAGCTAGAGACACCAATTTTGGAATGTAGGTTCCTGTATACCATACGCAGATCAAGTTTGTTTTAAATTTCAGATGGCTCCCCCCGTTCCCCCGCAATTCGATGAAAACATTTTATACTAACTATTTAAAGATATAGCTTTAGGATTTGGCATGTATGTATAATCTACTGTCCGAATTGCGATCGGATACTAAACACGGAAGTTATTCACGAAAGAAGATTCAGTGCTGCGTAAAGACGTAGTTTGTGTTTATGTTTGTGTATGTGTAAGTGTGCGAAAATGCGATCGGAAATTTTTGACCGGGGTACACGGAGATTTTTAGTCGGGTATACTCGATTATAACATTCTTACTTGTTTTTGTTGTAGTCGATTTGTTTAAGAAGAAAACTAAACTATTTGGGAGATGCACTTGTACACACGCTATTATTTAAACGCCAACTTGGGGCACATTTAACTGTCGCATGCCGATTTTGTTTAACTTTTGAGATTTCTTATTTTTGGCTACTGTTGTTAAAGTCGCGGTTTCGGCATTACAGCGACTATACGTCCGACGGGGTGAAGAGAAGATCTGATGAGTGCAGCGAGAACTTATCCGCTGTAGGGAATTGGGTCACAAATATTCAATATTTGGTGCCTGTGTAATTAATCAGATAAAAATGTACCCAAATAGGGAAATGACCAAACGGCTAAATCAAGGCTCATAGGTATGAAAACTTACCCTTTATGGATTGGCATCAGAAAATTGCCAATTTGCCGTACGCTTGATCTTTTTCCGGCGTTAGCCACAACGGCAAGCAAAGAGGAGCCACGAGAATTTACCAGAGCTTTGGGAGGATTACTCTGTGGGCAAATAACTATAGTAGCGATGCCAAAAATCAATTAAGGCATACTTACTCCTTGCAAGAAAGCACTTTTAGATAATATTGTAAGATCGATTTGAGATTTCTCTCCCCGTGACGAGTTTAAAAACTAATATTTTGCCTTAGGTTTAACTATTGCTACAGCACAACTGCTTAGCTCGGCGGTCACGATCAGAAATGGGCTAGGGAATCTCTTCCCGAAAATGGGAGATAGTTGTCAAAGGTTGACTGTGAACCTCGACACTGGAAATTTTAGTTGGCCACAGCGATGATCAATGTTAAAAACGCTAGTGGCAACTACGACCACTAATGAATGGAGGCTCACAACGCACGCTAACATCCGAAGAGGCTGCGAAACTACTAAGGCTGCAAAAGATTAAGGAGACGGTGGAGATTCAAGGCATCGCGCAAGGCGTTTAAATTCCCCCCCCAGATGCCCAAGTAAATTTAAGGCAACGACTAAAGCGCATGTGCTGTCTAAGCTTTATCGAAATAGATATTTATAAAGACTGGAGAAAATGTGCTCTAGCGGGTTCAAACTTCAAAATGGTCAGCAGAATCGACATGATAATGGTGCCGACTTGTTTCCCTATATGGGACAAGTTAAAACGATCAATCGAGCACTTGGACAAAAGACGAGATTTGGCTGGATCATTTCTGGAAATATTTCTCGATCGCCGACAAAGAGGATTTTGACAGCAGCTACAACTAGAAGACCTGGATCGTTTCTGGGAACTGGGGAAAGAAGATACCTAAGAAATGGAAGAAAACATATCAACATGAGTTGATACAGATGGACGACTTATTGTCGCAATTCCATTTCTTAGCGTGTCGTTGGCCACTTGAATGTACTGTTCGCTTAGTACATCAACGTCCACTCAATAATAACAAACTAACAAAATTTATCTTCAACATAAACATACAGGTTATTTTGTGGGGAAGCGGCTGACGATTACCCTTTACCCAATTTATGGGTACAGAGATTAAAAATAAACGGCGTCGGCTAACTAGTAAAAAATCTAATACTATCTGACATAAAGATATATTGATAGTTATCGCAATTCATTTTTCTAATTGTTTGTAATTTTGGTCTCATTCCAGGATCTACCATTGTTACACAATATTTCTCAAGGTGTTATAATAAGTAATCATTCTTTGGTTTTACAAGGAGTTACGAGAGCTACCGCCGGTAATTATTCCTGTGTCGGTTTTAATGTGGAAGGCGAAGGTATCAGTGATCCATTCACCCTGAACATTTTATGTAAGTTTTATTTAAGTAAAAACCTAATTGTGAGAGTGATTCAATAATTCAATAGAACGATAGAAAATGCTCTAGTTGAGCTTACCCGACTTTGTTTTCAAAATAACTTCGTTATTTTTATCGTCAAATGCCAAGGCCATATCTTAAAATTTGCTCCTGTAAAATCTGAATATGTATCTGAAATAAGCGTGATCTGCGTACGATATACACGAACCCTCATCGACTCGGCTATCAAGAATATACTCGTATATACTTTATAGGTTCGGAAATATCTCTTTCCGCCTTTTGCACAGATTTAATACCCACTTTTTACCCATTTAATGGGTGCTGGGAGTAAAAATTTGCCCTTCACTAATATTTTGTGCGCAGGCAAAGGATGGCTTCCTGATATCACTCAATGTCTGACTCGATCAGGATTCTGTTATAGTATAGTTATAGTTATAGTTATAGTTATAGTTATAGTTATAGTTATAGTTATAGTTATAGTTATAGTTATAGTTATAGTTATAGTTATAGTTATAGTTATAGTTATAGTTATAGTTATAGTTATAGTTATAGTTATAGTTATAGTTATAGTTATAGTTATAGTTATAGTTATAGTTATAGTTATAGTTATAGTTATAGTTATAGTTATAGTTATAGTTATAGTTATAGTTATAGTTATAGTTATAGTTATAGTTATAGTTATAGTTATAGTTATAGTTATAGTTATAGTTATAGTTATAGTTATAGTTATAGTTATAGTTATAGTTATAGTTATAGTTATAGTTATAGTTATAGTTATAGTTATAGTTATAGTTATAGTTATAGTTATAGTTATAGTTATAGTTATAGTTATAGTTATAGTTATAGTTATAGTTATAGTTATAGTTATAGTTATAGTTATAGTTATAGTTATAGTTATAGTTATAGTTATAGTTATAGTTATAGTTATAGTTATAGTTATAGTTATAGTTATAGTTATAGTTATAGTTATAGTTATAGTTATAGTTATAGTTATAGTTATAGTTATAGTTATAGTTATAGTTATAGTTATAGTTATAGTTATAGTTATAGTTATAGTTATAGTTATAGTTATAGTTATAGTTATAGTTATAGTTATAGTTATAGTTATAGTTATAGTTATAGTTATAGTTATAGTTATAGTTATAGTTATAGTTATAGTTATAGTTATAGTTATAGTTATAGTTATAGTTATAGTTATAGTTATAGTTATAGTTATAGTTATAGTTATAGTTATAGTTATAGTTATAGTTATAGTTATAGTTATAGTTATAGTTATAGTTATAGTTATAGTTATAGTTATAGTTATAGTTATAGTTATAGTTATAGTTATAGTTATAGTTATAGTTATAGTTATAGTTATAGTTATAGTTATAGTTATAGTTATAGTTATAGTTATAGTTATAGTTATAGTTATAGTTATAGTTATAGTTATAGTTATAGTTATAGTTATAGTTATAGTTATAGTTATAGTTATAGTTATAGTTATAGTTATAGTTATAGTTATAGTTATAGTTATAGTTATAGTTATAGTTATAGTTATAGTTATAGTTATAGTTATAGTTATAGTTATAGATATAGTTATAGTTATAGTTATAGTTATAGTTATAGTTATAGTTATGGTTATGGTTATGGTTATGGTTATGGTTATGGTTATAGTTATGGTTATAGTTATAGTTATAGTTATAGTTATAGTTATAGTTATAGTTATAGTTACTTGCTGTCGCCTTGGATAGTAAGTTGTAAAGAAGTTTCTTGGCCGGGGTACAAATCTCAGTCTAGCCAAGGTTCTGTTCACAAGAATATTTGTAAATCGCTGGGGCACTGAGAAACGGGGTTCGTAGACAAGCCAAATACTCTTTTCCCACTGGCTATACTACTCTACACAATCTACACCTAGTAACCGGGTCGAAACCTCAGTCGCACTCCGCCTAATAATGACCGGGCTAGAGTCACGGCACGCCCTGCCTACTAGTGACCGGGCAAAGCCGTGAACACACACTTTTCCACTTGCACTCTGTCGCCGACGCGCACCACTTTATTTGATGCTAGGCGGGGGTAGGGGGAGTTAGAATAATTATTAGGCAGAGATGTAAGCAGGTTCAATACGCTTTTATTACTTAAGTTACAGACTATTATTTAACAACTTTAATTTTATTTTATCAGTAACGATCGCTTACTTGTCCTCTCGCCTTATTTCACTGACTTTTCTCTTCTCCTCTTCACTGTTCACACGCGACTTACAGATCGGTTCTCACACGCACGTCCGTTCACTTCGAAAGTCTGACTCACTCTCCCGGGCCCTTCGCGGCTAAGCTGCGCGCTGGCCTCGCTAATCCGAAACGGTTGGCAGCTTTCGTGCGCCTTAGAGCTTTCGCTCTCCTGGTAGGCGCGCTCTAGTGGCAGGGTTGGGCAACCGATCAACAGTGCTTGCTGCGGCCCAGGCCGTTCGATTCGAATTTGAATTATCTTCTAACTGCTTAGTTTACATTTGCGCGCTCCGTGCGCCTTTCAATGTTATTATTTAAATATAAACCTAGCGCTCCTTGCGCGTTACAAATACCGGTTGTGCTTCTTGCACTAACTTAATATCTATATAATAGCAGACAACCTTAAAGATATTAATTGTGAGGGGATCCGGGAGGACTTTCCTCACACCCCCCCCTTTCTTCCCGAGTGGTGATGGACACTTGTCGATTCCTGGCCAACGTCACCTTGTAGTCCAGTCCTTCTGCCTCCAGCGTAAACCGCGACCGACGACAATTTCCTGAGGCACGACACATTCGACGGCGCACTCCGGCTATAATACTCTCTGGTACTAGATCGTCCCGTGTGTGAACGCGCCAACCGGTCGGTGGACGGACCCGTGGGTTGAAACGTCCCGACGTTGGGGTCGAGTGTCCTTGTATCCTCGGCTGGCTTACCGGTGGTGGGTGCGTCGGCGTGGGGCGCGCCGTCGCCCGTACGCGGGTGCAGCATGCTGCCAGCAGCCCGCGCGCTTCTGACGGCAACGCCCACTGCTGACGCCATCCTGCCGCTTGCTCCGATACTGACGACCACTCGTCCTGCGATCGCCGTGGTGGTGGCTGCCATCCCCCTCCCGTGCGCATCGATGGTGGCGGCGGTGGTTGCTCCTCCTCTTGCACGACCGGGCGCATTGATGACGGCGCTGGCGGCTGCTCCTCGTCACTGTCCGGCTCGGCGTCGATCTCCGCCAACTGGTCGAATAAATCGATGACATCCTCCAGGTGAGCCTCCGACCACGGCGGTAGGTACGTCACTGTGGTGGTCGGGGTCGACACAATGGGCACCAAGGGAGGTGGTGATCCCCCGTACTCGTTGTCAGACCACGTTTCGGACTCTATCAGCGGCGTCGACCCTTCCTGAGTGGTGTCCGGCGGTGAACCTACTGGCGGTGGCGGGTCCTTGTAAGCCCTCTTGGGCACCGTCTGCTGACGCTTCGCGGGTATCGTTTTGATTGTACCCGGGGATGGGGCCCGTTTCTCGACCGTCTCCGCCCTCTTCCACTCCTCCCCAGACACCTCTGGCGGCGCCGGGTACTCGCCCTCGGCCGGGTGCCGGGGTGTGCCACTCGGCGTACTGCGCTGCGGGCGGCTGGCCGCCTTGTGCGACGGGGTCGGTGCGTCCGTCTTCTTTGTATCCGTCCTACCAGGCTTGGGGTTCACTGCCTCAGCCACATTGGAACGCGAGGGTTCAGGATCCTCCTCTCTACGATTTTCTCCACTCGTCGACACTCGGCTTCCTGCTGGCCGACCCTGGCTTGTGCGGGACGTGCCATCGCCCGTACGCGGGTGCGGCGTGCTGCCAGCGACCCGCGCGCGTTTGACGGCGGCGCCCTTGGCGCCCTCTTTTGGCGTCATCCCTTTGTCGGAGCCAGAGTGCCTCGACCGACTACCTCGCGGCTGCTCCTCCTGCGGTGTCTCCCCTTTGTGGGAGCCAGAGTACCTCGGCCGACTGCTTCGCGGCTGCTCCTCCTGCAAGTGCGTTTCGCCTAGGGACGATTTGGTTCGCGTCGACCACTTCCGGTGCGGCGACCGTTGGAGTGGGGCTGTGCGTTTGTCGCGGGATCGCCCCTTGCGACCACTACCATCACCTGTCGCCCTGTAGGATGCATGCCGTCGCCCGCCGTCTTCTCGTGCCGGCCGCGTCCCCTCCGTGCGATTTTGCGAGGTCGCCTTCTGGCGTCGTTGGGTGGGCGAACATAGGCGCGGGTCCGTCTTGGTTGCCGATCTCGGCCTCGCACCTTCCTGTGATGGGATCGGGCCTTGCGGCCGGGATCGTCCCTCTGGTGCCTCTGTAGGGGCCGTTTCATCCTCCAGTTCGCTTATTGAGATTACGTCCGACATCTATGGGAGTAACACTTGCGTTAAATTTTGTTCTGCTTATTGTTAGGATACCTTCTAGTTACTACGAGTTATTTGGGTTACTGGTTAGCTCAACACATCTAACTACTTTACGCTCTCTCTATTTTTTTTTTTTTCTTTTCTCTTTTACCAGGGCAGCGTGTTAGGCGAACGCTGCCTTTATTCCTCCTCCGTCGGCCTCGTGTCGTCGGCCGGTTCTTCGTCGTATACGGGCTGGTCCTGGTAAAACGGCTTGAGTTGCGCTATGCTGGCCTTTCTCCTCTTCCGCTCACCGTCTTTTGCCAGTAGCACAATGTTGGGCGACACGAATTTTACGACCCGATAGGGTCCGTCATATTTCGCTGCCAGTTTTGCCGCGAATCCGTCTGCGGCCTTAGAAAGTAAATGCTGGCGCAACCATACCATCGATTTGAGGGACGGCCTCCACTCTCGTCGCCGCAGGTTATAATGCCGGCTTTGATCCTGAGCGGCGCGCTGCATGTTACTGCGTGCTATGTCGAAGATTTCCTTTAGCTTCTTCGCCTTCTCGTCCGGCTCTTGTGGGGTACTCGCTAATCCTGGCGTTACTTCGTCGTAGAGTGCGGCCGGTAGTCGTGGCTCTCTTCCCTGTATTAGGAACGCCGGAGAGTACCCCGTCGAATCGGCTATACTCGAATTCACGGCCAGGGAGATCTCCGGCAGGAGTTCATCCCAAGAACTCTGCCGATCTTGGATGAACTGGGCGACCATCGTCTTCACCGTGCGGTTCGTCCTCTCCGTCGGGTTCTCCTGCGGGCAATACGGCGCCGTGTACTGCAACTCCACTCCAAGCGTCTTCATGAACGATTTGAACGCCCGGCTCGTAAATTGCGCACCGTTGTCGCACACCATTTTACGAGGGATGCCGAATCGGCATAGTATCCTCTCCCTGAAGGCAGTTTGTAGATGGGCCGTAGTGGCCTTCCTCAGGGGGATGAGTTCCACCCATTTTGAGAACGCGTCGTGGAACACTAGGAGCATTGTGTTCCCATGTTTAGACCGTGGCAATGGGCCTACAAAGTCTGCACACAGCACGGCCCATGGCTCGGCCACTTGACGAGTGAGCATGCGGCCTGCTGGCTTAAACTGTTCTACTTTGAACTTTTGGCACGATTCGCAACACTTTACATACCTGGCAGCGTCTCTGAACATGCCTGGCCAGTAGTATCGCTGAGCCAGTCTGGAGATCGTCTTTCTCACTCCTTGGTGACCCGCCGTCGGTGCGTCGTGGCACTCCTGTAGCACTCGTTTCCTGTCACCGCTTCCGACGCACAGCTTCCAGGGCACGTAATCTTCGTCATCGGCTCGGTATCCCAAGTGGCGGTACAGATTTCCATTTTCGACGACGTAGTCTGGGAACTTTTCAGGATTCTGGCCGATTCGTTCCAGCATGCTTGAGATCCAACGGCAGGGGGATTTCTCCTCCACTGCCTGCTGAAACTTTTCCAGAGGTTGCCTTGACAATGCGTCGGCCACCACGTTGAGTTTTCCTCTCCTGTAGTGTACGTCGAATTGAAACTGCTGCAACTCCAGAGCCCAGCGAGCGATCCTGCCTGATGGACTCTCAATGGAGTTCAGCCACTTGAGCGCCATATGATCCGTTATGACGTCGAATTTGTACCCCTCCAAATAGCATCTCAACTTCCGTATAGACCACACTATGGCCAAACACTCCTTTTCCGTTGCCGAGTAGTTGATCTCGGCCTTCAGCAATTTGCGGCTGGCGTAGGCGATGACTCTCTCCTGGCCCTCGATGCTCTGCGTTAAAATAGCGCCAAGCCCATGATCGCTGGCATCTGTCTGGAGAACGAACTTCGTGGAAAAGTCGGGACATGCGAGGACAGGGGCCGTCGTTAGACTCTCCTTCAAGCGACTCAGGGCCTGCTCCTGCTCCGCATCCCACGACCATTTCCTCCCTTTCTTCAGCAACGCTGTCATTGGCTGCACCACTGCAGCGAAGTTTGGCACAAAGCGACGATACCAAGATGCCATCCCGAGGCACTGGCGCAGCTCCTTCAAACTCGTTGGGGGCCTCAGCCTCCTTATCGCCTCCACTTTCTCGGGGTCTGTTCTTATACCCTCGTCGCTCACCACATGTCCCAGGTACACCAGCTCCTTTTTAAAGAACGAACACTTCTTTATATTCAGCCTCAAGTTGGCCGCTCTTAGTCTCCGGAATACCTCCTGGAGATTAGTCATATGCTGCTGTTTCGTAGCGCCGATGACAATTATGTCATCAAGGTACGCGAACGCATGTGGCTCCATCTCCGGCCCGATGACTGTATCCAGGGCCCTCTGGAACGTAGCGCACGCCGAGTGTAGGCCGAATGGCATCACTCTCCACTGATACAGGCCTCGACCGGGCACCGTAAACGCCGTAAACTGCTTGCTCTCCTCGGCCATCGGGATCTGCCAATACCCTTGTTTTAGATCCAGCGTCGATATGAAGCGTGCGTGCCTCAGTCGCTCCAGAATGTGATTGATTCTGGGGACTGGGTACGCATCAGGTACAGAGTGTGCATTCAACTGTCTGTAATCGATGCACATGCGCCATTCGCCCGTCTTCTTCTTCACCAGCACAATAGGTGCGCTGTGAGGACTGCGAGACGGCTCGATTGCACCAGTCTGGAGGAGTTCCTCGACTTGGTCGTCAATTACCTTCTGCATGGCCGGATTTTTGGGGAAATAGCGCTGCTTTAGGGGCTTATCATCCTTCATGACGATCCGGTGTTCCGCTATGTGGGACACACCTTTGAGCCCGTCAAACAACGCCAATTCCTCCTCCAAAAATGCCTGCACGTCCGGTTCCAGTTCCGCCGATCCTGATTCCAATTTCGCTTCTGTCTTTATCCCGGTGGGTACCGTAGCTGGTGACGCCGTCGGGGTACTTGAACGAGAGTGACTCCTCGCCGCCGCCTCCGACTTCACCATGGCTACCACTCCGCTCGCCCCTCGAGCCTGTCGATCCAAATTCGACGCACTCCGCTCGTCCATGTCACCAGGCCTCGCGTTCTCCACACGCGGGCGCTCACTGCTCTTCTGGCCTAATCTCGCCTCTCCGCTCTGAGACTTGGCGCGCCGTCCGGCCCGTCTCCTGCCCTTTGCTGGCGCTCTGCTTTCGGGATCCGTTCCCGCGTTCGCTCCCTGCCCACCGTTATGGTCCGCTTGCCCGGCAAACGTCTCCTTCTTCCGTCGCGGGACACCACCCGTTGGCTCCTCTGCGGCTACGGGCCTAGCGTTGTCCTCCACTCGTCTCCTTTCTCTTGTCAACTCCAACTCCGCGTAACCGCACCGTAACGTCGTGCCGATTGCGCATAGAAAGTCCATCCCCAGGATTAGTTCGTCCAGCATGGACACCATTATCAGCAATGTCATTTCTACCTCTCGTCCTGCCAGACCAACTCTTACCTTCAGCACCTGCTGAACCTCGCGGGTCGTTCCGTCGGCCAGAACTATCCGCGTCTGCGCCGCCTGCACCTCCCCGTACTCGCTCATTCCCTTAGCACACTTTTCGCTAACAAAACTCCTTGTAGCGCCCGTATCCACTGTGGCCGACACCTTCTTGGCCCCCACTTTTACTACGGCCACTATCCGGCCGTCCTCGACGCCCAACGGTCCATCTAATTCCGGGTTGTATGGTCGCCGGCGCCTACCGGATCCCGGTCCTGGTGGCGCCTCAGCGAGTTTCCCTGGTTGAGCCTCTGGCAACAGTTCCTCGTGTCGATGCCCTTCGCACCACACATCCGGCAAAAATCCACTCGCGGGTTGGGACAAGTACGCGCAAAATGCCCTTCGCCTGCACACCTGTAGCAGACTCGTTGACTATCGAATGTCGCAGCCTGCTGCTGCCCGATCATCCGGTGGGTTGCCTCCTCGCGTCGTTCTGAGGCCGGATTGGGGATTGCTCCTCCACCCAGTGCCGTCGGAGTTGGTCGCGGGTCTGTACGAAACGGATTGTATGACGCGCCGGGGCCACCACTCGATTTGCTATATTCGATTGGTGACCTAGCGGTACCAGTCCGCCCGGACTGGGTACTACGCGTATACTCCAAATTTTGTCTACACACTCTCTCATACTCGACTGCCATCTGGGTGAGTTGTGCCAGGTTGGAGAAGTCGTTCGGCCGGATATACAGCCGATATGCCGGCGCGACGTTCTCGTACACCCGGTGCAGCTCTCTGGCGGCATTATACCCAGCATGATGCATGAGTACCCGCAAATCGATTAGGAAGTTTTTGAAATTTTCCCCCCTTCGCTGCAACCGGCCCCTAATCTGATCCTCCAGATTCTCAAAATACCTGGGTGGCAAGAAAAACTCCAAGAAGCCCGACTTGAACGTCGCCCACGCTACATCTCTAAGGCGGCTGGTTACGAACCAGCGTGCGGCATTATCTGTTAAAACTTCATCCATGGCGCGAGGCAACCTATCTAGGTCTATGCCATAAGATATCGCGCGCTCCTCAAGTGCCTCCACAAACGCTAGAGGGTCACCTTGCCCGTCAAAACGCAGACCCCATTTCCTAACTTGGTCTGGCACTACGATCCGCTCCCTCGGGTCCCATTGTAACCGCGGCGCTGGGGTCTCGGCAACGACGATAGGACGAGTACTCGACGGACTCCCCTCTACGCCGCTGCACCTGCCTCCGGTTCCTAATTCCCTGGGTCTGCTAATCGCTTCCCCTCTACAAGCCTGCATTTCGGCCACGAAACGCGGCTGACCGACTAGGTCACTCAAATCCCCTTCCGATTTGTAGCGCCCACTCGAACCCAAGTCGCCGACGGCGAGAGCATCTAGCACTTTGGCAAACTGTGCCTCTAACTCGGCAAGGCGTGCCCAAGTTTCGGCACTATGTTCTTCATCCCTTATAAAAGTCGCCAACCGTCGGCGCAGCTCGTCTACCTTGCCTTCTTTATCCAGCCCAAATTCTGTGGCGATCCCCTCTAGCTCCTCTTTACGGCGATGATATACCCACCGCACTCCTACGCCAGGGTTCTTACATTTATGTGAATCCATTTCTGTTATTATATCTCGTCACACAAAAAAAAACTCCGTGGCCTGAGTACCCCTACTCAGTCGTTCAGCGCGTATCTTCTATGCTTGTCTGCGTTGATCCCGTTACTTTTAACTGTCGCTTTATTCGGCAGCGTCGCGACAGCGGTACAGTCTCGCTCACTGTCTCAGTTATTTTCGCCTGCACTAACACTGCCTGCGCGCCGTTTTTTTTCGGCCCGTTATCCCTTGCGCGCTGTTGTTGTTCGTTTTCGTTACGCGCTAGATGTCTGCACAACGAAAACCAAATTGCCCTGCGCAACAAAAACAACTACGCGCGCGCCGTTACTCAGGCGCCGTTGCCTACTAGTGTGTTGTTGTTGTGCGTTTTGCTTATTCGTTTTGGCTGTGCGTTTTGTCTATGCACAACGAAAACGAATTGCACTGCGCGACAAGAACCAAATTACACTGCGCAACAAAATTTTCGACCCAACCGTTATCACGTTGCCCGAACGATTCCTAAGTGGATTTCTATGCTTTGTGGCACTTTGGTGGGGCTTTATGTCACCAATATGCCACACCCCGATACGCCCCCAGTGTCCCTGCTCGGGCGCCACTTGTAAAGAAGTTTCTTGGCCGGGGTACAAATCTCAGTCTAGCCAAGGTTCTGTTCACAAGAATATTTGTAAATCGCTGGGGCACTGAGAAACGGGGTTCGTAGACAAGCCAAATACTCTTTTCCCACTGGCTATACTACTCTACACAATCTACACCTAGTAACCGGGTCGAAACCTCAGTCGCACTCCGCCTAATAATGACCGGGCTAGAGTCACGGCACGCCCTGCCTACTAGTGACCGGGCAAAGCCGTGAACACACACTTTTCCACTTGCACTCTGTCGCCGACGCGCACCACTTTATTTGATGCTAGGCGGGGGTAGGGGGAGTTAGAATAATTATTAGGCAGAGATGTAAGCAGGTTCAATACGCTTTTATTACTTAAGTTACAGACTATTATTTAACAACTTTAATTTTATTTTATCAGTAACGATCGCTTACTTGTCCTCTCGCCTTATTTCACTGACTTTTCTCTTCTCCTCTTCACTGTTCACACGCGACTTACAGATCGGTTCTCACACGCACGTCCGTTCACTTCGAAAGTCTGACTCACTCTCCCGGGCCCTTCGCGGCTAAGCTGCGCGCTGGCCTCGCTAATCCGAAACGGTTGGCAGCTTTCGTGCGCCTTAGAGCTTTCGCTCTCCTGGTAGGCGCGCTCTAGTGGCAGGGTTGGGCAACCGATCAACAGTGCTTGCTGCGGCCCAGGCCGTTCGATTCGAATTTGAATTATCTTCTAACTGCTTAGTTTACATTTGCGCGCTCCGTGCGCCTTTCAATGTTATTATTTAAATATAAACCTAGCGCTCCTTGCGCGTTACAAATACCGGTTGTGCTTCTTGCACTAACTTAATATCTATATAATAGCAGACAACCTTAAAGATATTAATTGTGAGGGGATCCGGGAGGACTTTCCTCACAAAGTCCAGGGTCAAAATATGAAGCACTGCATACAATAGAACGGGCCGTAAGACTACATGCTTTGATCTACCTAACGAGAGTATTAAGTGTTAAACTCGATGCATTACATCACATAGGGCTTATGGATATATACTAGGGGTCAGGATAGCAACGTCCTCCGCATAGGCTACAACCACATGTCTATCCTCTTCGAGGATACGTAGCAGTCTGTTCACCGCTGTTATCTATAGAATAGAGGATAACATCCCGGAGGATGTTAGCAGAGGCTTACATATCTAAGCGGCAAGGATTCTCAAGGGCAAGAGCTCACTGTTCTTCTGGACGTTGATGTACTAACGGACAGTACATACAAGTTGCCAAACGACACCAAGCACGTGCTTGTTCACGCGCGGACCCAAGCATAAATGCAACCCACCTCCCGCCCAACCGACCGAGGGGCGCTAACTAAATACAAAAATAACATTACACAAAAAAGTCCCTAAGGATTGTATAAATAACGTAAGAGTTAAGTTCTAAGTGCAGAAATTGAAGTAGCATTACTTCTGCTTGTGACTCAATCAGGGGATGAATAACTTCCAGAACTGTCAGTGACAAGATTATACTTAGCTTTTGATGGATGGTTGCTAAACGCACCTTCTTTGTCTAGAAAGGCTTTTAATTTCTGTGAACTCAATATTCAATGTAATAGTTGTGATATATGCACAGAAACATAACATAACATATCCACAGAAACACCACATAAATATTAATTTTCAATACGGTACTCTCGGTTCGCCTATTAATTTTGACTATGCCTTCTACAAAGGAATCCCGTAGAACAATATATTAATGGAGAGTCGTGTGAACCTCAGTTCAGCCACCTACATTTGATCCTATTCCTATTCCTATTCTCTCGTCGCAGTAGGATCATGATTCTCCTTAGAAAACCACACATGTTGCCCATTCAGCGCAAGCTTGCATCATTTTCAGAGCCAGAGAGAGCCATCAATTCCCCTGGGGATATTGATAGCTGTATAGACCACATAAACCAGCGATTTTCATATTCTGGACTCTGGAAACCACAATTTCTTTCGACGCAACTTCCAACTCTTTGGCGGGGCTCTGGACCTACTTTTCGAGAAAAGGAGAGTGCATAGGAGATGGCTCGAGCACGGTAATTTCGATTTCGACATCATAACTTGGAAAACAATCGCCAGGCACCACGGATTCGTCCTGCAAGAAGACAGAAGTCGTCAATTCGACAATCTTACGGCTGGTACTGATGTGCGGAAGCCTTCTCAATTTAACGTATGAAGCTTAACAAAGGGTATCAACCGTCAAGCAACTCCTAAATACTTTATCCAAAACCGCCATGGCTAGTACGAGTCTGACTCTGAGAAAGCTTGTATCTTCGGTCTTGAAGTTGAGGAAAGATTCGCTCCTTTTGCAGTTTCATCCGACATTGCACCGCAAGAAAACAAATTGTTAACAAATTTTCCTGCACCCGCGTAACATCTAATGTGCGTTAAACAAACACTGGCCGGGGCTTCATCGAATAACAACTAACTGATCAGCACCACCTGCCAGCGCTCGATCCTGTATCGTAGCGCCATCGTCGCTGCATCTGCATCATATAGTACAATTTGGAATCAGCGCTACTTCTTGATGCGCGCCAAATTGTAAATACAACAAAAACTAACTCGTATATATGTACACCACACATGCAAATAGTGAGTACATGCACGCATACGAATGCAAATATACATTATTATCTCTGGTCTATCAGAACTGTAATCTATTCTTTTGGTACTTTTGTGCCAATACCTAACGCTGGGCTGGTACAGTTGTTCTTCATTTGCGCTATCCCTTACCTTCGCCTTTCATTCGATTTTATCGTTGTTGTAGATGTCCAAATTGCACTCTTACAATGAGTGTGATCAAGCCGAACTTAGCTGCTGAGCAAATTGAGTCAAAATTAACGTCGCTGCGCCGTCAACGAGCAAAATGGCAAGACAACATTGTAAACTTACAAGCTATAGTTGAGAAGTAGGGGGAAGATACAGAATTGGGAACACTTGAATGCAATTTGCAAATTTTTGACTCATATTTCCGTCAACTCTGTGACGACAGCACAGAACATCTGGAAACGCAATTTATATCGGGAAAAAGTAAAATTAAAATGCTTATGGATAAACATCGTCGTGCCAGCATATACCAAGTTTTCTGAATACCAAAGTGCTACCAAGTACACATCATTCAAGGTTGCCGCAATTTGATGGTAAATACGCAAATTACAAGCGATTTATCACAACAAGAAAGGACGGCTATCTTCGGAGAGCCGAATCTATATACCATAGCATGAATTTATTTTATACAAAACTTAATTTTTGTCTGATTGCCCCTATGGGAAAATAGTTGAAGTATAATAAAACTCTCTATTAGATTAAATAAAATATTTGTAGAAACAAAAAGTTTTATATAGTGACTAGCTGGTAAAACGCCAGCGTTGCCCGGCGAAATATTTAGATTAAAATACATTATGTTGAATTTGACTACTTTCGTCAACCGTAATAAATACACAAAAATAACGTATCACAGTTTCCTTCCCGTGGGGTAGGAAACTATATAGTTGAGAACGTGACTAATGTTTCTTGTGTAGCGCTATGAAAATGCCTGTGAAGCCGATCTAACTAAACAACTAATCCCTCTCATTTGTCCTTGGCTTCCATTTCCCGCCCGTGGTGACGCGGAGTAGATTTTCCAAAATAATTTAACATTTGAAAACCAATTCAACGAATAATACTAAAAATCCAGACTAAAGCTTACCAACTATTTTCCGCCCGTTGTGTTGCCCGCAAAGTACCGAGTATTTTTACTCCCTGTACCCATAAAATGGGTAAAAAGGGGGTACTAAATCTGTGCAAATGTATGTAACAGGCAGAAGGAGACATCTCCGACCCTATAAAGTATATATATTCTTGATCAGTATCAAAAGAGATTTCGATTTGGCCATGTCCGTCTGTCTGTCCGTCTGTCCGTCCGTATGTATGAACGCAAGGATCTCAGCAACTATAAGAGCTAGAGACACCAAATTTGGAATGTAGGTTCGTGTATAGCGTGAGCAGGTCAAGTTTATTTTAGATTTGAGATATCTCCCCCAGTTCCAACGCAATTCGATAAAAACCGTTTTACAGGAACAATATTTAAGATATAGCTTTGGGATTTGGCACATGCAATACTTTAGTCACTCCTAATCTACTATCCAAATTTCAAGTCGTTCGGATAATAAACACGGAAGTTATTAACGAAAGAAGATTCAGTGCTTCAGCGCAAGGGAAGAAGAAGCACAGCCACCACTTAGAATGCCTCGCTTGCGCTGCGCTCGAGCTGTCGCTCGTGTGTGTGCGTCTTTGTGTATGTGTGTTTGTATGTGTAAGTGTACGTAGATGCGATCGGAAATTTTGACCTGGGTACAGGGAGTTTTGTAGTCGGGTTTACTCGACTATAGCATTCTTACTTGTTTAATTTATATTTGGAAATTATTATTAAGCTGAATTCCTGACTTCACCCTTTTCGGACCGTGGCCCTGCATTTTTCAAAACCGGTAGCACTTGTGCCCAATTATTAATGTGAGGTGCTTTGAAAATTAGTTTCAAAATAATTGGATGATAAACAGAAAAGTTTTAAAATAAGTTTGAAGTCAATCGGACGATAATCAAAAAAGTTTCACACAACATTTTTCCGCGAATTTTCCGAACTTGGGGGTAGATTTTCCAAAATCTTTGGGCACCGCGCCTATTTAGTTTACCTATAGAACAATGAAAATGAGTTTGAAGCCAATCGCATGAAAATTAAAAATGTCGAATGCCAGAGTTTTCCGCTAATTTTCCGACCATGGGGCTGAAATTTCCAAAATCGCTGATACACGTGTCGAATTATTTAATGTGTAGAGCTTTGAAAATGAATTTGAAGGTGATCGGACTAAAATTAGACTTTTGTCGGTACAACCTTGAGACCCCCATTTTCCGCCCAGGGAGGTGGATTTTCCAAAATCGTGAAATATGTGTCAAATGATTTTTGTGTAGATCTTTGAAAATGGTAAAATTTTTTTGATGCAGATCTTTCGGGAATCTCAACATTAGTCTGTGTGCTAAATTTGGTGACTATATCTTTAAAAATGAGGAAGATACAGGTTTTCCCCCAATTGTGGGGAGGGGGTGATGGTGGAGGTCGATCTCGACACTTCATAAATTGACGGTATACACCAACAGGTGTACCAAGTTTGGTTGCTCTAGCTTAAAGATAAAGTCAAAAAAATTGCGTTCATACGGACAGACGGACATTTCGCAAACCCAATATACTATTTTCCCTTCGGGAACATAGTATAAAAATGCCTCACAGTATGGATGAGGAGATCGCAGTATATTATAAATTGTAACTTAATTAAGTTGTCTTAGTTGCCATTCAAACTATCGAATGTAATGAAATGATAAGTCCCAACTAACTCATTAGCATATGTAATAGAATGAACTTAACAGTCTGTAACATTTCTTTGTGGGTGTGTTAGACGCCTGCCGCCAAAAAATTAATATACATCTGTCTTGACAATGAACGCTGAAACGGTAACGTTTTCCGAAAGAAAACTGATCTGTAATGAATAAATGCACTAATTTCTCGGTTATCCAAATTCTAAATCTACATTGAACTGGGCCTATATAAACAACTACAAATTTTCCTGCACCCGCGTAACATCTAATGTGCGTTAAACATTTTGGCGACCGTGACAGGACCCAGACAAGTATATTGGTGTTTGGTGAATCGAAAAGTTATTGTATTTGTTGATGAACTGTGCCCACTATTGATATCAGTGAAAACATTTCAAATTGGACAAACAAAATATACCGGATATGACTTGTATCGGTGTAAAACACACACACAGCCAAATTGGGCAAGTGATAGCGCCACTGGACAAACACTGGCCGGGGCTTCATCGAATAACAACTAACTGATGAGCACCACCTGCCAGCGCTCGATCCTGTATCGTAGCGCCATCGTCGCTGCATCTGCATCATATAGTACAATTTGGAATCAGCGCTACTTCTTGATGCGCGCCAAATTGTAAATACAACAAAAACTAACTCGTATATATGTACACCACACATGCAAATAGTGAGTACATGCACGCATACGAATGCAAATATACATTATTATCTCTGGTCTATCAGAACTGTAATCTATTCTTTTGGTACTTTTGTGCCAAAACCTAACGCTGGGCTGGTACAGTTGTTCTTCATTTGCGCTATCCCTTACCTTCGCCTTTCATTCGATTTCCAAATTGCACTCTTACAATGAGTGTGATCAAGCTGAACTTAGCTGCTGAGCAAATTGAGTCAAAATTAACGTCGCTGTGCCGTCAACGAGCAAAATGGCAAGACAACATTGTAAACTTAAAAGCTATAGTTGAGAAGTAGGGGGAAGATACAGAATTGGGAACACTTGAATGCAATTTGCAAATTTTTGACTCATATTTCCGTCAACTCTGTGACGACAGCACAGAACATCTGGAAACGCAATTTATATCGGGAAAAGTAAAATTAAAATGCTTATGGATAAGCATCGTCGTGCCAGCATATACCAAGTTTTCTGAATACCACAGTGCTACCAAGTACACATCATTCAAGGTTGCCGCAATTTGATGGTAAATACGCAAATTACAAGCGATTTATCACAACAAGAAAGGACGGCTATCTTCGGAGAGCCGAATCTATATACCATAGCATGAATTTATTTTATACAAAGCTTAATTTTTGTCTGATTGCTCCTATGGGAAAATAGTTGAAGTATAATAAAACTCTCTATTAGATTAAATAAAATATTTGTAGAAACAAAAAGTTTTATATAGTGACTAGCTGGTAAAACGCCAGCGTTGCCCGGCGAAATATTTAGATTAAAATACATTATGTTGAATTTGACTACTTTCGTCAACCGTAATAAATACACAAAAATAACGTATCACAGTTTTCCTTCCCGTGGGGGTAGGAAACTATATAGTTGAGAACGTGACTAATGTTTCTGTGTAGCGCTATGAAAATGTCTGTGAAGCCGATCTAACTAAACAAATAATCCCTCTCATTTGTCCTTGGCTTCCATTTCCCGCCCGTGGTGACGCGGAGTAGATTTTCCAAAATAATTTAACATTTGAAAACCAATTCAACGAATAATACTAAAAATCCAGACTAAAGCTTACCAACTATTTTCCGCCCGTTGTGTTGCCCGCAAAGTACCGAGTATTTTTACTCCCTGTACCCATAAAATGGGTAAAAAGGGGGTACTAAATCTGTGCAAATGTATGTAACAGGCAGAAGGAGACATCTCCGACCCTATAAAGTATATATATTCTTGATCAGTATCAAAAGAGATTTCGATTTGGCCATGTCCGTCTGTCTGTCCGTCTGTCCGTCCGTATGTATGAACGCAAGGATCTCAGCAACTATAAGAGCTAGAGACACCAAATTTGGAATGTAGGTTCGTGTATAGCGTGAGCAGGTCAAGTTTATTTTAGATTTGAGATATCTCCCCCGTTCCAACGCAATTCGATAAAAACCGTTTTACAGGAACCATATTTAAGATATAGCTTTGGGATTTGGCATATGCAATACTTTAGTCACTCCTAATCTACTATCCAAATTTAAAGTCGTTCGGATAATAAACACGGAAGTTATTAACGAAAGAAGATTCAGTGCTTCAGCGCAAGGGGAAGAAGAAGCACAGCCACCACTTAGAATGCCTCGCTTGCGCTGCGCTCGAGCTGTCGCTCGTGTGTGTGCGTCTTTTGTGTATGTGTGTTTGTATGTGCAAGTGTACGTAGATGCGATCGGAAATTTTTGACCTGGGTACAGGGAGTTTTGTAGTCGGGTTTACTCGACTATAGCATTCTTACTTGTTTAATTTATATTTGGAAATTATTATTAAGCTGAATTCCTGACTTCACCCTTTTCGGACCGTGGCCCTGCATTTTTCAAAACCGGTAGCACTTGTGCCCAATTATTAATGTGAGGTGCTTTGAAAATTAGTTTCAAAATAATTGGATGATAAACAGAAAAGTTTTAAAATAAGTTTGAAGTCAATCGGACGATAATCAAAAAAGTTTCACACAACATTTTTCCGCGAATTTTCCGAACTTGGGGGTAGATTTTCCAAAATCTTTGGGCACCGCGCCTATTTAGTTTACCTATAGAACAATGAAAATGAGTTTGAAGCCAATCGCATGAAAATTAAAAATGTCGAATGCCAGAGTTTTCCGCTAATTTTCCGACCATGGGGCTGAAATTTCCAAAATCGCTGATACACGTGTCGAATTATTTAATGTGTAGAGCTTTGAAAATGAATTTGAAGGTGATCGGACTAAAATAAGACTTTTGTCGGTACAACCTTGAGACCCCCATTTTCCGCCCAGGGAGGTGGATTTTCCAAAATCTGTGAAATATGTGTCAAATGATTTTTTGTGTAGATCTTTGAAAATGAGTTTGACGCCGATTGGATGGTAAACAAAAAAGTTTCATACAACAGTTTTCCGCGATTTTCCACGCTTGTGGGTGGAATTTTCCAAAAACCCGTCTTAGCGCGCACTTTCATCATAGATGGAACCTACTGTGAAAATTTTAGCATCCTAGCTCTTACGGTTTGGGCTGTGCGATGATTGCCAATCAGTCAGTCAGTCAGTCAGTCAGTCAGTCAGCACGAACTCTTTTATATATATAGATATAGTGGTCCGATTTTGACCAAATTTGGTCAGATTGTATAAACTCTCTAGAGACTTTGCTTGGGGAAGTTTGGTAATGATACCTTTTTAAGCAAAAAAGTTTTTCATACAAAAATATAGTTGTCGACCGATCATTCCTATGGCAGCTATATGTCATAGTGGTCTGATCCGGCCGATTCCGACATACATATGTACTGCCTGCAGTAAAAAGAAGGGTCTGTGCCAAGTTTCATTACGATAGCTTTAAAATTGAGAGACTAGTTCGCATAGAAACAGACGGACGGACGGACAAACAGACATCGCTATATCGACTCGGCTATTCATGCTGATTCAGAATATATATACTTTGTTGGGTCAGAAACGTCTCCTTCAGTGCATGGCACATTTCAAGACAAAATTTTAATACCCTGCTAGGGTATAATGATGCGACGATTTCTTCAATCGCCAAGTTCAATTATTTATTGAATTGTTTATCGCGGCCTGCACTAGAGGTAGAACAGGCATATTATGTAACGGAAGAAAATTATATAAAGGCCCTACTTCGGCTAGCAGAACGCTACGATAATAATGTTTTGATATTTCTAGATTACATTCAATGCTTATTCTGTCTAAAACCAATTAATAAACCAGATGCTGTAGAGCTGTGAAAGCTAATGGATACAGCGTCTGCCATTTGAGGTTCTCTCATGTCCTTAAATTCTGCAACCGACATCATTAATGCGATCATGATCAACATACTGCTCTCTAAGCTCGATCCAGATACAAGATTAAACTATGATGAAAACCAGCCATTTGACAAATTACCAAATTGGAATGATTGCTGCAAGACTCTCACACATCGTTGCCAAGTTCTCGATTGTCGATCACGTGGGTTAATCAAGAATAGTTTCAGCGAAACTAAGAGTAAACAAAAATCGAAATAAGATCAATCAGCAAAACCATTTGTAACAACAAACGCCATTTGTATTTACTGTAAATTGGCATCTTCTTACATTACTAATTGTAATTCGTTATCAGATTGCTTGCTTTGCTTCTATTGTCTGCGCAAAAATCATACTCTAACGAAATGTCAATTGAAATCTAGGTGCAAAGTTTGCCAATATACGGACCATGCATTGTTATACAACTTTACGCGCGGCGTAAACGAAACGCCTTCAACAAGCGCCTCACTCAACACCGTGGTTCAGGATCACTTAGAACCAAGCCAACAAATTACAGCGAATGTCGCGCTCATTGCGCGCACTGCAAAGAGAGGCATAATTCTAACGGCTATATCAGGAACAAATGCGACGAATTTCAACCAGGTTGCGCGCTCTTAGACTAGTGCTCTGAAGTTAACCGATGAAACTGCGAAGCGTCTGCAATTTGACAAATGTCGGGTGTCACAAGCGTATGCAAGCCATGGTCTGGATCGACGCACACAAGCGAGACTATGATGGCGTCAGTGGCATGTGGCAAGGCAGGAAGCAGTGCAGATGGCAGTGCTAATGGTGGCAACTCTGGTGATTGCAGTGAAGGAGGCAGCGCAGGTGGCAGTACTGGTGGCAACGAAGGTGGCAGCACAGTTGGTGCCAATGCTGATATCGATAACATTGGAGTTGATGAGAAAAATAACAAATTCAAAGTTGATTTACTAAGTGAAATTGTCAACAATAAGGGCGAAATTTCAACAGACTCACGAAAGGTAAAAGGCGAATGATCATCAGCAACATTAGCACTGGCTAAAGAAATTTTATTGGAATTTACTGGCGGCACCAAAGTGCACAATTGGATCGAACAGCTGGGAAATATGACTCGCGTATGTGAGCTGAAGCATGTACAACAACTCCTATTGTGAATTTCGAAATAAAAGGGAAGTGCACTGCAATGGTTGAATGCAGACCCAAATCGTATAGTGAAGCCAATTGATGAGTTGTTAAAATATTTGGCTAGACTTTCGGAAAAAAGATTTCGAAGTCCGAATTACGACGAGAGTTTGTGGCACGTACTTGGCAGACAAATGAGAAGTTTGCCATATATTATGATGATAAAATGATGATGGCCAGAAGCATTAGCATGGTTAGGAAGGAGCTGATCGATAGTATCATTGAAGGCATCCCGAAAGAAAATCTACGCACACATGCACGTATACAATGTTTTTATAATTCGGTTCAGGTACTGCGGGCATTGTCTGAGATTCGCTTGCCCAAAGGAGTAATGGTCAGAGGCGAGTTGGAAAAGAAAAGGGGACAAATGTCAGCGTCCCCAAAGATTCGCGGTGCCATAACTGCAATAGGTTCGTGCTATGCGTGTGGAGAAATGGGGCATATGGTAGCACAATGCGAGAAGAAGAAGACTTCGAACGAGAATAAATATGTTAAGTATTTTAGAATATTTTTTAGAAACGATATTAACAAATCAATTATTGCAGCATGTATCATCGACTCTGGCAGCCCCATATCGATCATAAAAGGAAGAACAATTCCAAATAAAACTTAACTTAAACCAGTTAATGTTAAATATGTTGGGCTAAATAAAAACCAACTTCAAATTGATGGAAAAACGTATAAGTTGTGATTTGGCGACCTTTCTAATTTATGGATGCTGGTTTGGCCGGCTCGAGGTCCAGTTTTAATAAAAAAACAACAAAATTAGTTGTTTTATTGTTCCGATATGGCTTTGCTCCTTTGTGGGGAGGGGTGGGGGGTCTCGATCTCGACACTTCATAAATTGAGGGTATACACCAACATGTGTACCAAGTTTGGTTGCTCTAGCTTAAAGATAAAGGCAAAATATTGCGTTCATACGGACAGACGGACAGACGGACATTTCGCAAACCCAATATACTATTTTCCCTTCGGGAACATAAGTAGTATAAAAACTTACTAGTTTTACACGTCTGTCCTGTATGGCGTGGAGTTGTCAACTAACTACTGTTTAGGTGTAAGTAGGTGTCTGTATATGTGCGCGCAGTTTTCAGTGTCAATTTTGTAGTTTAGTCTTCTGTGTGCTGGTGTGTTTATTATATGTAGCATTTCAAGTGTGAAGCGTTTCTTGTAGTGAGGTTCTTTTTGTAGTATTGTTGTTGCCTCGAAATTCGGTGAGTGGCCGCTCTGTGTGACGATAGTGCAGTTTTTATACTATGTTCCCAAAGGGAAAATAGTACATTGGGTTTGCGAAATGTTCGTCTGTCCGTATGAACGCAATTTTTTTGCCTTATCTTTAAGCTAGAGCAACCAAACTTGGTACACATGTTGGTGTATACATTGAATTGATGAAGTGTCGAAATCGCATACAGAGTACTGTTTTTTTCGCGTCTCTTTCCGAACAAATAACCAAATTATATAGGACTGGGAACATAATATTCTGCAGTCGGGTGCGTCCGACTGCAACGTTCTTACTTGTTTGTATTTGGGTTTGGTGTCTTAGTTTTATATCTGATTTATGTTATGATAGTCTGATTTTTATTTTTGATTTGGTGGGGTCAACATACACTTTGTTGCATGTATTGCTTATGTCTCCGTTGCATGGTATCTTATTTATTGCTTTCTTTTTGTCCGTCATGGGTATTTTACGATTAACTTGGTTGTAAAACTCATCATTGTGTTGGATGGCTTATGAGCAATTTGAGTATCTTTTTGGTTATAGCATTCTGATTTTTGTATTCTTTCTGATATATTAGGTACGTAAGTTATTGCTCTATAAGTTTTCGTCTCTTGTTATACTATGTTGTATATTGTATATTGGGTTTGCGAAATGTCCGTCTGTCCGTAGGAACGCAATTTTTTGCCTTTATCTTTAAGCTAGAGCAACCAAACTTGGTACACATGTTGGTGTATACCCAATGAGGAACGCGGCCATCGCTCCTACCGATGCCACCGAGGTGCAGTAAATCCTGGATGAGGTACCCAACGGCGTCACCAAAGCGGCCATAGCTGCACACCCGGACACGTTTGTTGACTTGTTCAACCAATGTATCCGCGAACGCACGGTCCCACGAAGGTGGAAAGTCCAGAGATTGGTACTCATCCCCAAGCCTGGCAAAGACCTCGAATATCCTTCGGCACACCGCCCTCTCTGCATGACCCGCAGTTTGGTTTCCGCAAACACCGCAGCACAACAGATGCCATTAAAACGATGTTAGACTTGGCAACCGAAGCGATCCAAGGCACAAAGTGGGCTGGTGGTGCCAAAAAGTACTGCCTCATCTGCATGCTCGACGTGAAGAATGTCTCAACTGGCGAACTGGGAGCGCATCCTGGAAGACCTCTGCGACAATAACATCCCAGAGCATCTGATCCAGATAATTGAAAGTTACTTTCATAATAGAGTGTTGCTTTACGACACTGAAGAAGGCTAACGCCAGTACACGATTTCCGGCGGCGTCCCACAGGGCTTGGTACTAGGGCCGATCCTCTGGAATACAATGTATGTACTTCGCTTGCGCCTACCTGAGGGCAACACTATCGTCGGCTTCGCGGATGACCTGGATGTGGTAAACATAGCCAAAAGACAGGACATCGCCTCAGCCAAGTGCAGCACAGCGACGGACATAATTATCCAGTGGCTATCGCAAAAAGGACTTTCGCTCGCCGAGCATAAATCAGAGGCCGTGCTAATAAGTAGCAGGATGAAAGTTGCGGGAGCAGTGGTGAGGGTTGGATCTGCCTTTATCAACACCAAACCGGGTATCAAGGACCTTGGAGTAATGATAGACAATAGACTTTCATTTAAACACCACCTAGCGTATGCCAGCAATAAAGCTACCGCTGCGACGAATGCCATCAGCCGTATTATGGCCAACACGAGAGGACTAAGGCAATGCATCAGAAAATTGATCGCTGGGGTAGTCACCTCTACCATCTTGTATGGATCTTCAATTTGGGCCACCGCAATGAACACGTCATCATATGGTCGAAGCTGCAAGGCGGTGTACAGACGCTGCGCCCTTAGAGTTGCCTCATGCTTTCGCACGGTATCTGCAAACGCTGCGTTAGTAGTGGCCAGCATGATCCCGCTCAACCTGCTGTTGGCCGAGAGGCAAACCGGGACTGCCACTAACCGTGCCACGATTGGACAATTGCAGCTTGGCAAGACGAGTGAAACAGCATCACCAAGGGCAGATGAACGCATCGGCTTATCCCGCACCTGAGCCCGTGGATGCTTCGGCGCCATGGCCAGGTGGTTTTCTACCTGGTGGTTTTCTACCTGCACCGTTTTCATCATGAACGCGGCCAGTTCTGCGAGCACTGCGGAGAAGGGGAAATTGAAGACGCTGAGCACACACTATTCCACTATCCTCTTTTTAGATTAGAGCGGGAACTGGTACCGGTTAACAGCGACACGCTGACCCCGGATTATGTGGTACGCACCATGCTTGCCGGCGAAAGCGGATTGGCTGCCGTAGCCAACATGGCAGCAACAATCCTGAAGGAGCAACGCCGGAGGGAGAGGATCTGACGTGCCACAGAAGGCGGAGCGGTCTAACACCTAATGACTGCGTTTCTTCCCGCGAAGTAGAGCTTAGCAAGCGGTGCCGTGGGGGCGGATCTTCCACCTTTCTCATACTCTATACCCTGTCATATATACTCCCTGTACCCATAAAATGGGTAAAATCTATCTATTTGGCAATAACAACCTTATCGGGTCTCTGCCTGTTGCAACAAATCCCTCCACGTGTCTCTGCTTTGCGCGCGCATCTCCAGTTAGTAACACCAAGTGCTGCCAGGGCACCAGTCACCTGATCCTGCCAATGGGTCCGGGGTCTTCCTCTCCTCCGTTGTCCACCAACTACCGCATCAAGAACTTTTCGAGCTGGAGTTTCTTCATCCATACGTGTAACATGACCTAGCCAGCGAAGTTCATTCGTCTGACCACGTCAATGTCGTCGTACAACTGATACAGTTTTCCGTTCCATCCAATACGATATGTATCGTCAACGTAAATTGGGCCAAAGATTTTGCGAAGTATTTTTCTCTCAAACACTCCAAGAGCAGCTGCATCTGATTGTGTTATTGTCCAGGACTCAGCACCATATAAGAGCACTGGAAGGTTGAGCGTCTTGTAAAGCATTATTTTTGTCTGTCGAGAGAGAGCTCTAATGTTCAATTGCCTACTGAGCCCAAAGTAACACCTGTTGGCAAGAATTATTCTTCGCGTAATCTCAAGACTAACGTTATTGTTCCCGGTAAGAGCAGAGCCAAGGTATGTTAACTCCTTGACAGACTCGAAGGTATAGCTTCCTGCATTGAGCTGAGGATCAAGTCGTCACGATTCTCTGCTTGAGCACACCATGAACTTCGTCTTGCTCATATTTACCTCAAGACCTACTTTAGCCAATTCCCGTTCGATTGCTCCAAAAGCACCAGTGACATCACGCTTGGTTCGGCCAATAATATCAATATCATCAGCGTATCCAAGGAGCTGGACACATCTGTTCGTCAGTATGGTGCCCGTCCGATGTACACCGGCTTTCCTTATAATGCTTTCCATCAGGAGATTAAAGAGCACACAAGAGAGCAAGTCGCCTTGTCTAAAACCTCGCTTGGTATTGAAGGTTTCGGAGAGGTCTTTTCCTATTGCTCAACGTCATTCTGCAAAGCCGAAATAGGTTTGCAGGAATACCAAGACCAGACATGGCATCATATAGGCGATCTCGCGATGGGCAATCGAATGCAGCCTTGTAGTCGACAAAAAGATGGTATGTATCTATCTGGTTTTCGGAAGTCTTTTCCAGGATATGGGGCAGTGTAACATCTGGTCTATGGTGGACTTGCCAGGTCTAAAACGGCACTCCAATCAGTGCTTCGGCATATGGTTTCATTTTTTCACATAGTACGCTCGAAAGAACCTTATATGTAGTGGGGAGAAGGCTAATACCACGATAGTTGGAGCGTAGAGTGGCATCACCCTTCTTTAAAATAGGGCACATTGTGCTGAGATTCCAGTCTTCGGGCATGCTCTTTAAGAGCCATATCTCGCAGATGAGTTGATGCATGCATCTTATCAGCTCATCAGCATATCAGCACCCGGGGCTTTATTGTTCTGAAGTCGCTAAATAGCAACCTTGACTTCCATATGGCTTGGAGACGGTATTTCGACATCATCGTCGATTGGGGTTCGTGGATGCTCCTCTTCAATGCTGTCACTTGGCACATCGCCGTCAGTCAACAGCTCTAAAAAGTGATCCCTCCATAACCTCAGCACAATCCCTGCATCCGTGACCAGATTCCCGTCATCATCTTTGCAGGCAAATGTTCCCTTTTAAAACCTTGAGTCAGACGCTTAACTCTCTGGTAGAAGCTTCGGGCATCATTTCTGTCTCTGCAAATTTCCACACTCTCACACTCTTGCCTTTCCTGCTCCTATTTCTTGCGTCTGAAAAGGCGTTTCTCCTCCCTCCTCTTTGTACGATACACATCTACAACAGCCCGAGTCGAACTAGCTTGCAGTGTTCTTCGATTCGCGACGTCTTTTGCAGCTGTAGCATCGCGACACTCCTGGTCATACCATGGGTTCCTTGGTGGGGGACGCTGGAATCCAATTATCTCGCTTGCCGAAGCTCGCAGTGAGTGAGATATTTGCGTCCACATATCGCTGATGTCTAAATGTGTTAGAGAGCGCTGGCTGAGCAGGCCAGAGAGTCTGGTGGAGTATTCATCCTCTGTCTGTTGCGATCGCAGCTTTCCGATATCCAGCTTTTTCACCATATTTTGAAGTATCACTTTGGGTATGCATAGCCGCGTACGTACCTTGGCTGCAACAAGGTAATGGTCAGAGTCGATGTTGGGTCCCCGACATTTTCGTACATCTAATATGGTGGATGTATGCCTTGCATCGATCACAACATGATCGATCTGGTTTCGTATTAGTCGATCAGGTGACAGCCAAGATGCCTTGTGTATATCAAGATGATGAAATCTGGTACTACTAGCTACTAGCTACATTGCTCGATGTGGTCTCATGGAGGCTTAATCGGCCAGCGGTTGCACCAAAGATTCTTTCTCGCCCTACCTTGGCATTAAAATCACCGAGCAGGATTTTAATGTCAAGCTCCGCATAAAAGACATCTTTAGACACGTCATGTTTTTCTTCCGTGGGGGCGTGTAGCCATATCAGGCTGATGTTAAACAATTTGGCATTAATCCGGATCGTTGCCAGTCTCTCGTTTATTGGTTGGAAGTGAGAAACACGACGCCGTTATTTAGCGCCAACAACAAAGCCACAGCCAAACTCATGCCGTTCCGGATGGCAGCTGTAGTATATGTCACAGTTGTTCTTTTTTATGCAGCCCTGTCCTAGCCATCGCATTTCCTGGATCGCGGTTATGTTAGCCTTACATTTTGTGAGGGTATCCGCTAGCTAAACCATATTAATAATGGGAAATTCAAAATAACAATATAACAGAATAATTGTGAAATTAAAGTTAGCTTTCAATAACGTTGCACAACGTTGGATTAAATGTTCACTGATTCGTGTGATGTCGTCAGCCAAACTTGCATTAGAAAAAAAATTTTCTTTCAACATTTGCGTCGTTGGACACGCTTGATTCGATGCTTCTAGAACACCGCTCAGCACAAGTCAGCATATAAATGCAACTTTTTTGGAATCTAAATTAATTAACTTACATGACACAAAGAGTCCCATTGGAGGATTTTGGAGAGAATACAACTTTAAGCTTACTTGAAAATGATTTTTATGGTCGGCAAAACACAACAAAAGGAGCAGACAAACCAAATATTTTTCAAGACGAACACACAAAACAAACATTATTTAACTTGCAAATATTTAAAGTAATTACATTACTTTTCAATAATCATATTGATTAATTCACAAAAATATCCTTTGCTTTAATTTTTTCGATTTCTTTAAACCACTTGCTATGAAGCTTTTTGCACAGAAAATAAATTTGAGGCGGATTGGTTGGTAAACAAAAAAGTTTCATACAACAGTTGTGCGATTTCCCACGCTTGTGTTGGAATTTTCCAAAACCCCGTCTTAGTGTGCTTTTTCATCATAGATGGAACCTACTGTGAAAATTTCAGCATTCTAGCTCTTACGGTTTGGGCTGTGCGTTGTTTATGAATCAGTCAGACAGGACGAACTCTTTATATTGTATTGATCGTTTAACTCCAGAATAGTAGTGTATTGATTGTTGAGTTATTTTATGAAATAATAACGCTTGAGGTTTTGTCTGGAAGACGTCTGTCTTCTTTAGCTGTACTTTATTGATTGTCTTGCTTAGCCTAAAGCCACGAGCTGTGAAGCAGCGAGCGCAGCCGTTTTACATTGTATTGTATATAAAGCAACGGAAACGTTGCAGGCGGCAGAGAGTGTTATGAATGTGCACATATGTATATACTTGAAATGGTCAAGCGTGAGAACGCTGACTTGACTATTTGGGCGGGCGCTGTTATCAAGTGCGATCATATTTCGTTAGCACTTAGCGTTGGCCGCGCAGCGACAAAGTCACCGCTTTATATATTTTATGTTGGCATAATAACAAAGTGTTGCTGCCTTGTTTATGTTTAGGCACTTAAGTGTTGGTGCTCAATATGTCTTGAATTATTATTTATTATATATATGTACACATGCTACATCTCCCTCCTTTTGAAAAATAACGTAATATTATGAAGTTATTTTAAGAAATTATTAATTATTATATACTTTTTTTTTGTTGTTTTTTTTTTATTTAAATTTAACTTACTAACAATATGAAAATATTTATTTTTATATCAAAAATATTAATATTTAACAAAATTTTTTTTACAATTTTTTTTATTTTTTTATTTATCTGTGGCCACACTAAAAATTATTATGAATTAAAATTTTTAACCTATCCTTATGAACTTTTTGCTCTTTATTTTTACTGTTTTTAATAATTATATTATTATTTTCTTCTAATGCTACTACCGTAAAGGGACCTATATATTCTGGATCCAATTAGGTATTTGGTTAAATCACATATTAATGTGACAATATACTCGTTTCCATTCTCAGATGTAGGTAGCGGACCAATGGTATTCACTATCACTCTGTCAAAAGCTTTAATAGGAGTTTCTGTCAATATAAGTGGAGTTCTAGTGTGCTTTGTTATTTTAGCTTTTTGACATTTTTGACATTTTCTTATGTATTCTGTAATATCTTTGGACATTCCTTTCCAATAATAATGTCTTTTGACCTTGGCCAAGGTTTTTGAAATGCCAGTATGACCTCCTTGCATAGGTTCATCATGAAATGTAGACAGTATTGCTTCTTTTTCTTTATTAGTTTTAATTTGGGTCACCGGGTTGAGTAGCGCTACTCTTAATGAATTCAATATTTTATTGCCCATTTCTTTAAAATTATCTATTGAAACAAATTCAAAGATATTTTCCCACGGTGCCATTTTGAGTTGGCTGATTTTATTTATACCGGCCTGCTTTTCAAGCCTTTGAAAGAATTGACCTAGGTTCAAGAATTCCATTTTTTTCCATGTTTAAAGAAACATATCATATTTTGTACATGCAAGGCCACTACTTTACGCACATCGTCATTTTGGATGACGTCATATACGTTGGGCTTTGAAGCTTTTTCATTAAATTGCATAGGCAATTCTTCATTATTATCTCCTGCGCAGGATTTTTGTCTACTTTGTTGCCTGGTAGTGACTTTCAGGACTTTTATTTGTATGTCTTTGAGTTCTTGAATGGTTATTCTTGATAACGCATCCGCTACATGATTATCTTAACCCTTCAGGTATTCAACGGTGAAATTATACTCCTCTTGTTCAAGTCTCATACGCGTTAGCTTTGAGCTTGGATTTACCATTGAGAACAAAAATGTTAACGGTCTGTGATCTGTTTTGACAGTGAAGTGTCTACCATAAACATATGGTCTGAAATAAGTAATTGCCCAATGAATTGCTGCCAATTCTTGTTCTGTTGTACTTTTATTACTTTCGCCCTTAGTAAACGATCTTGATGCATAAGCAACTGGAAGCTGGAGTCCATTTTTGTTTTGAGTTAAGACTGCTCCACATGCTTGCTTACTTGCATCTGTTATTATGCAAAATTCTTTGCTGAAATCTGGGTATTGTAATAAATTTGGATTTATTAATGATGATTTGAGATGTTCGAAGGCATGCTGGCAATCAGCTGTCCATTCGAATTTAACATCTTTTTTACATAATCGTGTTATGTGACGAGAGTAGTCGGCAAAATTTTGGATAAAACGTCTATAGTAATTGCAAAATGCAACAAATCGTCTAGCGCTGTCCGCATCATGTGGGACGGGGTAATTCTTAATGACGTCGTATTTTTTGTCGTCAGGTAAGATTCCTTTATCTGTGCATTTGTGTCCCAAAAATGTTACTTCATGCATGAAAAATGAACATTTTTCAGGATGTAGTTTAAGATTGTATTTCCTACATTTCTCAAAAACATCAGTTAAGTTTTTGAGCATATGCTTTTCGGAACAACCAATGACTATTAAATCATCCATATAAAGGAAAGCTTGAGAAGGTTCCAATCCGGAAAATGCTATTGTCATCATTCTCTGGAAGGAATTTGGCGCTATTTTTAAGCCAAATGGCAATCGCGTGAAGCGATATGAGCCATTGCTTGTTGAGAAAGACGTTACATCTCTTGAACTATTTTCGAGTTCAATTTGATGAAAACCAGACATTAAGTCTAGACATGAGAAGTATTTTGCTCTCCCTAATTGATCTAA
The DNA here is from genome assembly GCA_035043065.1 of Hirtodrosophila confusa. Lineage (NCBI taxonomy): Eukaryota > Metazoa > Arthropoda > Insecta > Diptera > Drosophilidae > Hirtodrosophila > Hirtodrosophila confusa. Next base: position 422,926 of record JAWNNI010000201.1, read on the forward strand.
AATATCATCAATTCTAGGTAGTGGAAATTTATCCGACAACAGTTTTTTATTAATTTGACGATAGTCAATTACTAATCGCCATTTTTTCTTGTCAGAACCGGGAAGAGATTTCTTTGGAACTAACAGAAGTGGGCTGTTATAAGGTGATACAGACGGCTCGACTATCTTATTGTCGATTAATTTTTGAACTTGAACTTCTATCTCTTCTTTATGACTATGAGGGTTTCTATAATTTTTTATATAAACTGGTTCATCATCCTTCAATCTTAGTTTTTGTTTGTAGAAATTGTTTATTGTTATTGATTCGGTTTCAAGTCCGAATACATCACTGTACTGTGTGCATAAATCAGTTAATTCTTTTTTAAATTGTGGTGGAAAGTTTTTTGTTAATTGAGATAATACAGTTTTTTCTCTATTTTCAGGATTGTTTTGAACTATGTCGTAGTTCGAAAGTGATTCATATGTTAAATTTTTAATATTTACTATTTGGTCGGTACTGGTCGTATTCAGTAATCGGACAAATGCATTTTTGGTGGTTGCAACTGTATTTGCAACATAAATGCCTTCTTTAATTTCCTGATTTGGAATTAAAACACTATCTTCATCTGATAATAGATTACTCTTTCGGACAACTTGGGATCTTGCTGGTAGAATAATGGAGTTATTACCAGAACTGTATGTTATTGGAACATAAATCGGAAAATTTAAATTATTTGGTCACATTATGAGCCAATCTTCATTAGGTTTAAAATCTAACTGGCAATTGAATTTTTTAATGAAATCAATGCCTATTATTCCATCACATGGTATTGCGAAATGCAAATCTACTAAATGAAAGTCGTGTGGAATTATATATTTACCTGTCTGAATTTCTATTGATATTAGTCCTTTTGACTGTATTAATTCATGTCCTATGCCTTGAATATTAATCTTTTTATTTGCATTAATATTATGAAAGATATCGGAATTTTCTTTTAAAAGTGAGATATCTGCACCAGTGTCTATTAAAAAGACAAGGTTTTTATTTGTTTCTACATTGAAAAAGTTAACGAAAATATTGAGACTAAGATTGATGGTGTGAACTTTATGGTTTGCTGTTGAATATCTGAGGGTTGTTGTGAGTTTCCCGAGTTGTTTTGGGTAACTCTTACATTATTGTTATTATTGTGGCCTCGATTGCCACGGCCTCTAGAGTTTCCTATAAAATTGCCTCTTCCACCATTATTTTGGTTATTACTATATTGGTTATTGTAGTTATTATTATACCCACGAACATTACCTTTATAGTTTCCACGTCCTCGATTTCCGCCACGATGTGGTCGATTGTTATAGAAAAGGACATTATTTGACTGTTCATTTGCTTCTGACGTGTCTATGTATTTTGCAATTGCCTCAGCCATGGTTTTGAAATTACCGGCTTGCATGATAACTCTGACTTTATCAATTGGACAATTTTTAATCATTGCCTTGACTGCAAGATTAGTGGAGTACTCTCTGGCTACTTCATAGGATAAGCCATCTTTTTTGTACGCGTTTTGTAAAGCTTGAGCCATTTGCTCTACCTCTACTGTATATTGGGTTGCGTTTTTATTGTGATGCTGTATGTTCATCAATTTTGCTGATAGAACTGCTACAGTATCGCCTTTGACAGTACCTTGAAGTCTGGCAATTACTTCAGGTATTGTTTTTTCGTTATCGATCAGATCTCTGGCATAACCTTTTAGCTTCGTTTTTATTATCGAAATAGCTAATGATTCATGTTCGCCTTTTAATCCGTCTACTGTTTCTAGAGCATCGATGAAACTGGCTAGATGCTTAGCCTGACCATCGAAAGCTGGTATAAGCCTGGTTGCATCGGCAATAAACTCATGACTTGAAGGATTTTGGGCCATGGTGTTTATGTTTATATGCTTTTGCTCTATTATGCTTGAATTTGTTTCAGAATCTGAATATTCTAGATCTAACACTTCAGACTGTGTTAGTATGGCTGGAATTGTCAGATTACTCAAGTCTTCTTCTTCGATCTTTGAGCTTGCAACTTCAAACTCTTGCGATTCTTTTGGTTCAGTGTTGGATGTTTCCGGTTCATCACCAGTTACAATTACCAATGGGCTATTCAGTATAGTTGGTACTGAAATTTCCAAATTGAACTTTTCTTTTATTGAAATCAAATTTGATCTTAGTTTGATCAAAAATTTGATACTTGAGACCAATGGTCTTTATTCAAGTGTGTTCTATGCTCATATACTAGTCCACGTGCTTCATTAAAGCAGTTTACTAATATGGCTGCATGCCTATTTATTGTGGGGTTTTTTATCGGCCTATTTTGAGTTAGTGACTTATACGATTTGTCAAACTCTGTTTTATTTTGTTTAGCTCTGCTAGTAACTCTTTCCATTGCATTGTTTTATGGATATGAATTATTTAATGAATACCATCATTATAAGAGTTCTGCCTAGCATTGGCATGTGGATATATGGATATTTGTTAATTCTAAATCTATGGTTGTTGCTTCTACTTTATTTATTACGTTAGCAGTGGAACGTTAGCAGTGGAACTTAACGTCTACTAAACCCATTTTGGGTATTTGCAATTTGTAGTATTTATAATTTTCCTCAATTAAATCTTCTGAAGATTTACTAATAGAGTTGTATTTCATTGACAATATTCCTACCTATCGTTTCGCATAGCTTTACGGGCTATACTTTCTAATTGGGCAGAGAGGGTTCTGCGCAATTTTACAATAGTAGTATTAAATATAATAATTATAATGTTTCAAATAAGCAATATCAAATTTAAATTTAAAATTATGTTTATATACTGCTGCTGCTGCTATGGACCCATTCCGCGTCAACTGGACGTCACCGGCCTGGTACGTTGACGCTCCCTCGTATGCGTAATTGGCGGGGGTGCCCCTCACGCTTGTTGTTTCTTCTGAGTCTTCTGAGTCTTCTGAGTCTTCTGCTTTTGTTGTTCTTCTGGTTGTGCTGCAGGCAACATGCAAGCGGATTTGCAATGTGCATTCTCCAATGGTCCAGGGCAATCTCTTGGGCAGGCGTCTGGCCTCTTTGGCAATGGCTTGGGGATGTTTAGATTTGTATTACTTTTTGTGTCAATTGATTTTATAGCTGAGTGAGCTTTAGTGATAGGTTGTTTTATGGTTAAGAGACTTGCTTTTAAATAGTCAAGCTCTGACTGCAACTTTTGTGCAGTTGACCATGCGGGAGGCGGCGTTTTGGTAAATAATAGCCACTTTATGTGCGCTATTCTATTATTTACTTTTGTTTAAAAGCCTCCGCGCTTACCCATATCACTAAAAACTCTACTCACTCAGACTATTTCCGTTTGTAATTTCCGTATCATCTGGTTTTTGTTGTAGTATTGATGTATTGCCAATTGCCATGTATTTATTCCGTATTTATTAGATAGCTGCAGCTCCGCCTGGAAATCGTCTTTGATCACTTGTTTGCCATTGTGTTTGTTATAGTTGCTGTCCGGACCAAGTCACGGTCGCCATGTATTGATCGTTTAACTCCAGAATAGTAGTGTATTGATTGTTGAGTTATTTTATAAAATAATAACGCTTGAGGTTTTGTCTGGAAGACGTCTGTCTTCTTGAGCTGTACTTTATTGATTGTCTTGCTTAGCCTAAAGCCACGAGCTGTGAAGCAGCGAGCGCAGCCGTTTTACATTGTATTGTATATAAAGCAACGGAAACGTTGCAGGCGGCAGAGAGTGTTATGAATGTGCACATATGTATATACTTGAAATGGTCAAGCGTGAGAACGCTGACTTGACTATTTGGGCGGGCGCTGTTATCAAGTGCGATCATATTTCGTTAGCACTTAGCGTTGGCCGCGCAGCGACTAAAGTCACCGCTTTATATATTTTATGTTGGCATAACAACAAAGTGTTGCTGCCTTGTTTATGTTTAGGCACCTAAGTGTTGGTGCTCAATATGTCTTGAATTATTATTTATTATATATGTATGTATATGTACACATGCTACATCAAAATATGTCTCAGAATATATCATCAAATAATTAATTATAACAAGTAAGAATGCTCTAGTCGAGTATACCCGACTACGAAACTCCCCCTACCCAGGTCTAAAACTCACAACTTTGTCCACTTACACATACACATCCAAAAAGCCGAAAAAACACGATCCGCCACTTCTACTTCTTCCCCCCGCTCGTCAGCACTGAATCTTCTTTCGTGAATTACTCCCGTGTTTATTATCCGATCAACTATTTGGACCGTAGATTAAGAGTGCTATATCTTTAAAATTGTGGCTGTAAAACGTTTTAATGAAATTGCGGGTGTGCGAGGGCAGAGATCTGCAATCGGTGAAAACTTGATCTGCGTATGGTATACAGGAACCTACATTCCTAATTTTGTGTCTCCAGCTCTTATAGTTGCTGAGGTCGACGCGTTCCTCCGGACAGACGGACAGACAGACGGACAGACAGACGGACATGGCCAAATCGAGTTTTCTTTCGATACTGATGTCTCTTTCTGTCTGTTACATACATTTGCACCGATTTAGTACCCCCTTTTAACCATTTTATGGGTACAGGTAGTAAAAAGCAGTGCTTACTAATACTTTATTATTTAGACAGTTGCTTTGTGCCTAATATTTTGTTTATACATTTTGTCGCTTTGCCTACCACGCTCTCAACACTCTTCCTAATCTCTCACTCCCGTGCTTGCATTGTGTTGTTGGTGTTGGTCGATTTTATATCTGGTGTCTGGTAAATTTATTAAATCTTAATTGTGGTAAGTGTAAAGTAATGTCCTTTTACAGGCGAATGCCTTTTTTTAACAGTTATATACTTAATGGTAAGCCGCTTGTTCGAATTGAGTCGGTTGAAGATTTGGGTATCCTTTTAGATTCCAAGCTTAAGTTTGACAAGCATATCTTTTCCACCGTTAATCGTGCCTTTGGTGTCCTGGGTTTCATTAAGCGTTGGTCTAAAGAATTTAACGATCCTTACATTACTAAAACTCTTTATACTTCGCTTGTTCGACCTATTCTTGAATATTTGATGTCCCCAGTACAGGATTCATCAGGATAGAATAGAATCGGTTCAAAAACAATTTCTTCTCTTTGCTCTCCGGGGTCTTAACTGGAATCCTAATACTCACTTGCCTTCTTATCGTAGTAGACTTTTGCTAATAAATCTTCCTTCTCTTTCTGATAGTAGAACCATGCTTGGTGTAATTTTTTTACACAAACTAATTAAAGGAGAAATTGATTCCTCTGAATTAATTAGCCAGATTAGTTTTGCAGTTCCGATTAGAAATTCCAGAAACTTTCTTCCCCTTTGTCTTCAAGTTTGTAACACTAACTATGCTATCCATAACCCTTTTCGTATCATATGTTCTAATTATAACAATCTTTATCATTTAATATGTAATGCTAGTTCTATTTCCTTACTTAGAACTTCCATTTTAAGTTATCTGTGTAATCTATAGTTTTTATATTGTTTAATTGATGTTGAACTTTTATTTAGTCTGTTCGTATTTATATGTTTCGCGATCTTCGTTACCGCACGTTATGCGGCGCGCCCCTCGGTCGGTTGGGCGGGAGGTGGGTTTGCATTTTGCCTGGGTCCGCGCGTTAACAAGTCCGTGCTTGGTGTCGTTTGGGCCACTTGAATGTACTGCCCGTTTAGTACATCAACGTCCGAAAAAAAAAAAATAAAAAAATGACATTTGGGAGCTGAAGGATGGATGCATGGGTGCACTCCGAGCTGAGAATTAGGCCTTTAAACTGGAAATTGAGCAATTCAAAAGTGATAGAGAACTCGATAGAGAAGAGTTAAACCGCAACAAGTAAGAACAAGAACTAATTTTCAAAGCACCTCACATTAATAATTGGACACAAGTGCTACCGGTTTGGAAAAATGCAGGGCCACGGTCCGAAAAGGGTGAAGTCAGGAATTCTGCTTAATAATAATTTCCAAATATAAATTAAACAAGTAAGAATGCTATAGTCGAGTATACCCGACTACGAAACTCCCTGTACCCAGGTCTAAAACATTAAATCACATCTACGTCCACTTACACATACACACACACATACACAAAAACGTACGCACACAGGCGGCAAAAGCGACAGCGCAGGCGAGGCATTTTAAGTTGTGACTGTGTTTCTTCTTTCCCCCTCTCGCTGCATTACTGAATCTTCTTTCGTGAATAACTTCCGTGTTTATTATCCGATCGACTTGAAATTTGGACAGTAGATTAAGAGATTGGGCAGAGAGGGTTCTGCGCAATTTTACAATAGTAGTATTAAATATAATAATTATAATGTTTCAAATAAGCAATATCAAATTTAAATTTAAAATTATGTTTATATACTGCTGCTGCTGCTATGGACCCATTCCGCGTCAACTGGACGTCACCGGCCTGGTACGTTGACGCTCCCTCGTATGCGTAATTGGCGGGGGTGCCCCTCACGCTTGTTGTTTCTTCTGAGTCTTCTGAGTCTTCTGAGTCTTCTGCTTTTGTTGTTCTTCTGGTTGTGCTGCAGGCAACATGCAAGCGGATTTGCAATGTGCATTCTCCAATGGTCCAGGGCAATCTCTTGGGCAGGCGTCTGGCCTCTTTGGCAATGGCTTGGGGATGTTTAGATTTGTATTACTTTTTGTGTCAATTGATTTTATAGCTGAGTGAGCTTTAGTGATAGGTTGTTTTATGGTTAAGAGACTTGCTTTTAAATAGTCAAGCTCTGACTGCAACTTTTGTGCAGTTGACCATGCGGGAGGCGGCGTTTTGGTAAATAATAGCCACTTTATGTGCGCTATTCTATTATTTACTTTTGTTTAAAAGCCTCCGCGCTTACCCATATCACTAAAAACTCTACTCACTCAGACTATTTCCGTTTGTAATTTCCGTATCATCTGGTTTTTGTTGTAGTATTGATGTATTGCCAATTGCCATGTATTTATTCCGTATTTATTAGATAGCTGCAGCTCCGCCTGGAAATCGTCTTTGATCACTTGTTTGCCATTGTGTTTGTTATAGTTGCTGTCCGGACCAAGTCACGGTCGCCATGTATTGATCGTTTAACTCCAGAATAGTAGTGTATTGATTGTTGAGTTATTTTATAAAATAATAACGCTTGAGGTTTTGTCTGGAAGACGTCTGTCTTCTTGAGCTGTACTTTATTGATTGTCTTGCTTAGCCTAAAGCCACGAGCTGTGAAGCAGCGAGCGCAGCCGTTTTACATTGTATTGTATATAAAGCAACGGAAACGTTGCAGGCGGCAGAGAGTGTTATGAATGTGCACATATGTATATACTTGAAATGGTCAAGCGTGAGAACGCTGACTTGACTATTTGGGCGGGCGCTGTTATCAAGTGCGATCATATTTCGTTAGCACTTAGCGTTGGCCGCGCAGCGACAAAGTCACCGCTTTATATATTTTATGTTGGCATAACAACAAAGTGTTGCTGCCTTGTTTATGTTTAGGCACCTAAGTGTTGGTGCTCAATATGTCTTGAATTATTATTTATTATATATGTATGTATATGTACACATGCTACATCAAAATATGTCTCAGAATATATCATCAAATAATTAATTATAACAAGTAAGAATGCTCTAGTCGAGTATACCCGACTACGAAACTCCCCCTACCCAGGTCTAAAACTCACAACTTTGTCCACTTACACATACACATCCAAAAAGCCGAAAAAACACGATCCGCCACTTCTACTTCTTCCCCCCGCTCGTCAGCACTGAATCTTCTTTCGTGAATTACTCCCGTGTTTATTATCCGATCAACTATTTGGACCGTAGATTAAGAGTGCTATATCTTTAAAATTGTGGCTGTAAAACGTTTTAATGAAATTGCGGGTGTGCGAGGGCAGAGATCTGCAATCGGTGAAAACTTGATCTGCGTATGGTATACAGGAACCTACATTCCTAATTTTGTGTCTCCAGCTCTTATAGTTGCTGAGGTCGACGCGTTCCTCCGGACAGACGGACAGACAGACGGACATGGCCAAATCGAGTTTTCTTTCGATACTGATGTCTCTTTCTGTCTGTTACATACATTTGCACCGATTTAGTACCCCCTTTTAACCATTTTATGGGTACAGGTAGTAAAAAGCAGTGCTTACTAATACTTTATTATTTAGACAGTTGCTTTGTGCCTAATATTTTGTTTATACATTTTGTCGCTTTGCCTACCACGCTCTCAACACTCTTCCTAATCTCTCACTCCCGTGCTTGCATTGTGTTGTTGGTGTTGGTCGATTTTATATCTGGTGTCTGGTAAATTTATTAAATCTTAATTGTGGTAAGTGTAAAGTAATGTCCTTTTACAGGCGAATGCCTTTTTTTAACAGTTATATACTTAATGGTAAGCCGCTTGTTCGAATTGAGTCGGTTGAAGATTTGGGTATCCTTTTAGATTCCAAGCTTAAGTTTGACAAGCATATCTTTTCCACCGTTAATCGTGCCTTTGGTGTCCTGGGTTTCATTAAGCGTTGGTCTAAAGAATTTAACGATCCTTACATTACTAAAACTCTTTATACTTCGCTTGTTCGACCTATTCTTGAATATTTGATGTCCCCAGTACAGGATTCATCAGGATAGAATAGAATCGGTTCAAAAACAATTTCTTCTCTTTGCTCTCCGGGGTCTTAACTGGAATCCTAATACTCACTTGCCTTCTTATCGTAGTAGACTTTTGCTAATAAATCTTCCTTCTCTTTCTGATAGTAGAACCATGCTTGGTGTAATTTTTTTACACAAACTAATTAAAGGAGAAATTGATTCCTCTGAATTAATTAGCCAGATTAGTTTTGCAGTTCCGATTAGAAATTCCAGAAACTTTCTTCCCCTTTGTCTTCAAGTTTGTAACACTAACTATGCTATCCATAACCCTTTTCGTATCATATGTTCTAATTATAACAATCTTTATCATTTAATATGTAATGCTAGTTCTATTTCCTTACTTAGAACTTCCATTTTAAGTTATCTGTGTAATCTATAGTTTTTATATTGTTTAATTGATGTTGAACTTTTATTTAGTCTGTTCGTATTTATATGTTTCGCGATCTTCGTTACCGCACGTTATGCGGCGCGCCCCTCGGTCGGTTGGGCGGGAGGTGGGTTTGCATTTTGCCTGGGTCCGCGCGTTAACAAGTCCGTGCTTGGTGTCGTTTGGGCCACTTGAATGTACTGCCCGTTTAGTACATCAACGTCCGAAAAAAAAAATAAAAAAAAAATGACATTTGGGAGCTGAAGGATGGATGCATGGGTGCACTCCGAGCTGAGAATTAGGCCTTTAAACTGGAAATTGAGCAATTCAAAAGTGATAGAGAACTCGATAGAGAAGAGTTAAACCGCAACAAGTAAGAACAAGAACTAATTTTCAAAGCACCTCACATTAATAATTGGACACAAGTGCTACCGGTTTGGAAAAATGCAGGGCCACGGTCCGAAAAGGGTGAAGTCAGGAATTCTGCTTAATAATAATTTCCAAATATAAATTAAACAAGTAAGAATGCTATAGTCGAGTATACCCGACTACGAAACTCCCTGTACCCAGGTCTAAAACATTAAATCACATCTACGTCCACTTACACATACACACACACATACACAAAAACGTACGCACACAGGCGGCAAAAGCGACAGCGCAGGCGAGGCATTTTAAGTTGTGACTGTGTTTCTTCTTTCCCCCTCTCGCTGCATTACTGAATCTTCTTTCGTGAATAACTTCCGTGTTTATTATCCGATCGACTTGAAATTTGGACAGTAGATTAAGAGAGACTAAAGTATTGTACATGTCAAATCTAAAAGCTATATCTTTAAAATTGTTCCTGTAAAACGTTTTTATTGAAATGAGGGGGAACGGGGGAGATATCTGAAATTGGAAACAAACTTTATCTGCGTATGCTATACAGGTACCTACATTTCAAATTTGGTGTCTCTAGCTCTTGTAGTTGCTGAGATCGACGCGTTCATACAGACGGACGGACAGATGGACAGACGGACAGACAGACGGACATGGCCAAATCAAAATCTCTTTTGATGCTGATCAAGAATATATATACTTAAAGGGTCGGAGATGTCTCCTTCTGCCTGTTACATACATTTGCACAGATTTAGTACCCCCATTTTATGGGTACAGGGAGTAAAAAGGAAAACTCCAAAAAGTACATAAGAAGAGACTAAAAATATATAATTCATAATTCATAAACCTTACGTTTTATGAATTCGCATTCGGAAAAAAAGCAAGGCCTGATCAACCATTAAAAACAAAAAAAATATATATACTTTAATCATCTAAATCATACTATCATATTATTTTAATAAATCTTTATATTTCTATATTTTTAAACAATTTTTGGAATTTTTTTTAAATTCGTATACTTTAATCAATTTTTCAAACTCTTATACATAATTAAAACCTAAAAAATAACAAGTAAGAATGCTTTAGTCAGTATACCCGACTACAAAACTCCCAGGTACCCAGGTCAAAAATTCCGATCACATCTACGTACACTTACACATACACAAAAGACGCGCACACACACGAGCGACAGCTCGAGCACAGCGCAAGTGAGCATTTTAAGTGGTTGCTGTGCTGCTTCTTCCCCCGCGCTCCTGCACTGAATCTTGTTTGTTGAATAACTTCCGTGTTGTTATCCGATCGAAATTTTGACAGTAGATTAAGAGTGACTAAAGTATTGTACATGTCAAATCCCAAATTTAAATCTTGAAAATTGTTACTGTAAAACGGTTTTATCGAATAGCGGAAGAACGGGGAGATATCTCAAATCTAAAATAAACTTGACCTGCTCCCGATATACACAAACCTACATTACAAATTTGGTGTCTCTAACTCTTATAGTTGCTGAGATCCTTGCGTTCATACATACGGACGGACAGACGGACAGACGACGGACGGACAGACGGACAGACGGACAGATGGACAGACAGACGGACATGGCCAAATCGAAATCTCTTTTGATACTGATCAAGAATATATATATGTATAGGGTCGGAGATGTCTCCTTCTGCCTGTTACATACATTTGCACAGAATTAGTACCCCCTTTTTACCCATTTTATGGGTACAGGGAGTAAAAAAATGTTTAACAACTATAATTAAATAGCTACACATTCATAATATTACGTTATTTCTTTAAAAATGGAGGTATAGTGTATTTATACACATAAATACATAACTCAACTTGTAACACAAGCGCATAGCATAAATTTGTACTGCGCACATTGTAACATGAAGCCACTTGAGCAGGCCAAGCCAGCGTGGGACCGTTGACCAAGTGATAACCGCTGATCTTGCATTTCAGCCACTCCATGAGTGAGCGTGCATATGTATGAGTACACCCGCTCTCTCTCTGTCTCTTTGTAGCTGTTAACCGATAACAGCATAAGCACATATATGTATCCATTGGCCAAGAACGCCTCGATACTATTTGAATAAAGCACTCGATATATAAAACCTGAACAGCACAGACGTGCGTGTCTTGTGTTTCATGTTATTATTAAAGAAGATATCTTTTTGAATTAAATACATCTTTATAATAGCATGTTTTTGAAATATCATACTTAATGATCGTGTTTCACAATAAAAATATAGATATCACATATTTTGAAAAGACTTATTGAACCATCTTCGTATGGGTTTTTTCCTATAATTAAATATATACAATTTATAATTAAATTAATATGTTTCAAAATTTATGTAGATGCCCCTACTTGTGCTCAGAACCAAGCAAAAATATATGGGGTTGCCAAACAGGAAGATGCACAGATAAAGTGCGTTGTTGATGCAAATCCGAACGAAGTAGACTTCAGTTGGACATTTAACAATTCTGCGGAGAGTATTGATGTGGCAACAAATCATATTTCTCGTCTAGGTAATTTTGTGGAAGCTTCATTCAGTGTTCGCCAATATCATGTTATTTAATATATTGTAGGTACTACTTCAATTGTAACATATACCCCAATAACTGAACTGGACTACGGAACACTACTTTGTGTAGCAACAAATAAGATAGGTAAACAACGAGTACCATGCGTATTTCACATAATTGCTGCAGGTAAGACGAAAACTTTTACATACATGCAAATGTATGGAGAAATGAGACATGTTCCTGTCCCATTCCCACACATTTTATTATTATTGCTTCATTAAACTCGCAGATACTGAGTTGGGTTACAATAACTGAAAAATACAAGTTTCTCAAAAATTGCATTTAGGATACAGTTTCGATTTATGCCAAATTTGGTCAGCGTGCACAAAAATATAATAAGTTTTCGGTTTGGTTTCAGGTTTAACTCAAAATATCTTTATAAACAAGGAAGTGTAGCGAATCTATTTGCCTATTTGAGTTTGTGCGACAAGTTTCAAATCTGCAGTACTTGCCATAATTTGCAACCAGTTTGGTTGAGTTTAAATAAATATTTTTCATGGTTCGCCCGGATATTATTCAAAATTACAAAAGTCGACTTAACACTATTCTCCCTCGTAGACGTTGCACGAGTTGGTGCAGCTCGAGCCAGGTGCCCAGCTGCTCATGATCTTCTTCGACTCATCCCGTTCGGCTAAGTGCTCTTGCTCACGTTACGCTGGTACCCACTTGGACGCGCCTCGGCCCTCTGTGGTGTCGATGAGTGATCAGGCGGCTTAGACCATAGAAGTTCCTGTAGACCATAGAAGTTCCTGTGCTCTTATCAACCGCACATTCCACCAAATCTCCCCTAGCAGCCGTGGCACCTCTTGTTTTAAGCCTGATGACAGCCGCGGTTGATTGCTAATATTCAATCAGGTTGTCGTACGTTCAGAATGGAAGCAGCGATACCTCGGTTTTACTCTTATTAAACTCTGCTTTTAAACTCATTATTTGATACTTGTGTCCCATTGCTTAGGCCATCGTAGGGCATAGACAAACCTATGCGGCATCCACGGACAGTCCTCAACCTGACGCGTAGAAAATGCAGGATTGCGACAAGAAGTTCAAGCGCGATCAGGCTCTTCTCCTGGACTTTCTCGCGCCATGTTGATAGATCGATCTAATTCGATCGGAACTTAATACACATAGAATATAATAGTCACCTGTAGCTGTCAGGTCAAAGTTTTCAGCGGATCCTAAAAGTTTTTATATCTTCCGTTAGTGCGAAGTGTAGGTCATAAACCCTTCTAATCAACCGTATTTTTCAAAAAACGACAGCTGACCCTGATCAGGCTATCGGACCTGATCAGGCTCACTGTACAAGTTCTTTCTCACTAACTTATAGTTCACAACCGTATCAAATGGTTTCGCCATAGCCGTGTATCCATGTAAATATACTCCAGTACCATTTTCTGACCTATAATCCACTGCCACAAGTGCGCTCCCACCAGACATTTCACAGCCCATCACTGTTTTCCCGTATTTATGCGACCCAGGACCTGACCGGAGTACCAAGCTGTCCAGATGCTACAGGTACTGTGCAGAAGGAAAATGTACAGTCCAGTTATTCACTCTTTTCCAAACTGTCCCCGACATTCGGAAAGAATCATACATCATTCCTATCCATCAACAAGGCCAACAAGTCTAATGTTGAAAACTACAGTATACCGTATTTCCAAGTTGACTGATATTCTTAAAGATTTTCGAGAAACGCCTACACTTCTCAACTTCAACATTACGGTAGATCTATAATTGCACTCTGCCACTACTACCACTAACCTTCGAGAAATTTACTTCTACTCGTCATTAAAGGATTTCAATCTGAAAATGCAAACAGTATGTTAACATTGAAAATATCCGACTCGAAATATCATTTTTCCAGAAAGGGTTCCGACTACAGTACTAACCCATTCTCATGAGACATTCGCAAAACTACATCTTCTGCCGAAAGTCGACTTGCCTACAGTCTACAGTACAGTCAAACTGGATCTCCACCTATTTAGCTCTGAGAATCCGGTCCATTTCAACGACAGTACGAGTGTTGTGATATTCCAACATACCGTTTCAACATCGAGATAAGTGTATATGCTAACAAGTAGATCCAACCTGCTGAGATCACTCATCTCGATTTTTGAAGAGTACCCATCATGTGCCAAAATACTGTCACCATACCAGTATCAAACTGATGGATTGATTTAATAATCCAAAGACACGATGTCATTTGTGTCACTAGTTATTAGGTATCTGCTGATGGATAGTGGCGTAATGTCCTCTTTATACGCCATGAAACCATCACAGTATGCTTCCACTGTCGACAAGCTACGTGCTTTGTTCGGGTAAAGCGTTGGTCTGAAGAATTTGGCGTATCCTTCTACATTCCAAGCTAGAAGTTTGTACAAGCATACTCTCGCCCAACACCAAGTTATCAAGCCTTTGGTGTACCCGAATAGCCGTCATCGACGTCTACCAAGACCCATTTAACCATCCCTCCATAGAATAGAAGTCGGTACAACTATCAGCAATACCGGCAACTTTGTCACATTTTGGTCGTTAACTGGAATCCTGAGACACACTCGCCTACTTATCGTTGGCGAGCCGCGCATTCTTGCCGGCTTCTCTCTTCCAGCTTCGAAAACTAATTATGCCAGCTCCAGCAACCCTTTCCGGCAATTTTCTTGCTCTAATCAGCTAACAACCGGCAATCGATCTACCACGTAATACGCGGACTTCCAGATCTTGGCCACCACTCAGTAGTGCACTGTCATGTGACCTGTGTAATCTAGAGGTACTCTGCGTCCAAAGAAGTAGATTTGCGAAGAAGCTAGCATATTTACCGTATGTACTTGATTTACATGTCACGCGATCATCGTGACCGCACGTCCATGTCGGCGGTTGTCGGCTCCACGAGCGTTGCATCCAGCCTTAGCCCCCAGCCTTAACATTCCACGTCGTCATTGGAGTCGACGCGCCATCTTGGACACTTGTCCAATATACTGCCGTCAAAGGTTAGCTCCACCATCAGACGTCCATACATTTTGAAACCAAGTTACCTGCTCCACTGCGATGCACGTCCGAAGTACCACCGCTAGCCTTTCACAGCAGCAGTCCAAGGCTTACCCAGGTTAAAAGCCTTCCGGCACCGCCCGGTCTTGCAAGTAACAAGTCCCTGCGGTACCAAGTTCGGCAAACGGCGTCGACAGATTCTTCACGGCGGCAAGACCAGGTGACCGACCATTGGAATTCCAAGAATTGACGCCAGCTCACTGGCTAAAGGTCACGCAAAGATCTACCGAACGTGGATATCACCAACCACGCTGAAACCAGGCATTCGTCCTTGGCACCGTTCCTAGAACTTCTGTCCTTATTTCGTAAGACATCGCCGCGGATACACCAGTTTTAAGCGGTGCCAAAGTAGCCCATTGTGGGTCCACGGCAGCACATTCAGCGAACGTTGACGCGCATTGTGAAAATCTAGCGCCGAATGTGCAGTTCATGCCTGTACAAAATCCCAGCAAGACCGAACGGAGAGGCACGTCACATTCTGCTGGAACGAACCAGCCAAGCGGCCTGACAGTTTGGACGACTCAAATTCAGAGTCCAACAAAACATCGCGAGGCAATACGCTCCAAGCGGTGCAGAGGAAGTCAAACACTTGAGGCTCATCATGCCATCGGCTCGCTGAGCGCATGTGAAAATGCGAGCGCCACTCAGGACTTCCGGAGGTGGCGCGCACCAACGGAAGGCATCAACCGTCTGGAGACGAGCCTCCAAGAGGCGACGTGGACGACGCCAATTGCAGCGGCCAACAATTGCAGTGGGCCACGCTCCAAGAGGCAGAGGAAGTCAAAATAGTTTCCCAAAAACCGTAAAATGACGGTACGCTGCCATAGATATACGTATGTACGCGGCTAATGGCTTTTCTACAACCACATGCACTATGTGTCGAGGTGCCTACAAATACTTGACAAGCACTGCTATGCGCCGACAAAATAAGAATAATAATCAGAACAAGTGGTCGTCAATACTGTCAACTTATCGTACATTGCGCTAATATGTGCAAATGTATGTGGCAATGGCTTGTCTAAACTGCAGCACGCGTTTACAATGTGTCGGCGATTTTTCATACAGCATTATCCACTGCCTATGCTCCGATACTGGGGAATACGGGCTTTCAGACTTGTGGTCTCAAACCAACTATCGTAAATTGCGCTATTGTGAAAATTTAGGAAGTTGTGTAAAATGCAGCACGCGTTTACAATGTGCGGCGATTTTTCTACATTATTATCCACGCCTTTGCCGATACTGGGGAAACGGGCTTTCAACTGCCCGAAGGCATTTTCCACGACTCTCCTGCATTTCGATAGTGCATAGTTAAATGCTTTCCGTTTCTCAGCAACCGTACTGCTTCATGAGGCTCGTAGAGAACCTGAACTCCGCCTTCAGGAGCACTACTACTACGACTCCCCCTATGCGCTTTGCATTGTCCTTAAGCAGTCCTGTGTTTTTAATTATTCGCTTTAACTGGCTGCTCTCAAACACCTGCGAGACATACTATATCATTAGTATATTTGGTTAAAATTACTATTATTGTTATTTACCGACAGTCAACTAAAGCCAGAAGTACCATTGTAATTGTAGTAATCGGCAGCTTCAGATTTTTTTATTATATTGAGTGTTGCGAATGCATGTTCAGTTAACATTGTCGAAATAACTGTTATTGCAATTAGCCACTTCCATTATCATTTAAAATTGTTGACATTACATCTGCCAATTCTTCCGCTTTATTTAAAACTTAATCTCTGTTGCGAATGCATGTCTTCAGTTAACATTGTCGAAATAACTGTTATTGCAATTGTAGTTCCATTATCATTTAAAATTGTTGACATTACATCTGCCAATTCTTCCGCTTTATTTAAAACTTAATCTCTGGTCAAATGTCTGTCGCCGCGCAAGCTTTGTGCTGTAATAAGAAGGTTTTCAAAATTACTTAGCTGATTTTCCAATTCTTCAGAATTGTTTGAATGTCTGCGATGTAAACTTGAGTCGCCTTTGATTTTAATATTTGACCATACAACATTTTTTAATCCTTCCAAAATCTCGGTATATCTTATCTTATCTGTAACGCAAAGCGGTTCTTCTGATTTTGTAGCCTCTTGTTTTAGTCTTACAATTTCAAATGTAACATTTGCGCATTTCTTCAAATCTTCGAATGTTAATTCATCGGGTAGACCAGAAAATGATCTTGTTACTACAAACCCTCGAAGCGATTTTATTAATTTTAAGAAGTCATTTAGACGGATAGGTAATTAAGAAAGATTCATTCGCTTAAAAGAAATTATTAAGGCTTCAGTCATTTTTTTGATTTTAAGTTGGAACTCTTTCAAACTGGTGATGTACTTCTAATATGGGTTAATTAAGAAAGGATCTATCTGTTGGCTTAAAATAAATTATTAAGGCTTCAGTCATTTTTTTGATTTAAGTTGGAACTCTTTCAAACTGAGGATGTACTTCAATATGGGTCCCATCTGAAAGAAATTTTTGTTGGATCACACACTAGGCACAATAGAACAACAAATCTTACCAATCGCACCCACGCACAGCGGTAAGCCGAGTGAGTGGAAGCCCTCGACGCATTCGTCAACTTTGACTTGCGTTAAGAATTTTGTTGGGCACGTATTCGGGTCACAGATTCTGACGGATTTCAAAGCCAAATCCGTGCAAAATTTTGCACACCATCGGCTCTGAAACGCAGAACAGCCTGCCACAACGCGGTATTCTGCCGCGGACCGCACTGTGAACAGAGCAATGCCTATTCGTTTTTCCATTGGAATTGCTTTGCGCATCACCATGTTCACTTTGGCTAATCCTTTTACCCTCTCCACCAAAATGGTGAAGACACTTTCTCTACTCTAAAGTGGTCCTTAAAAATTAATCTGAGTTGTTTGATACATCGCACTCCCAGAACATTCCATGACGTTTCTAAATCAAATATTATACACTCACAAAAGTGGTCCTTAAAAATTAATCTGAGTTGTTTGATACATCGCACTCCCAGAACATTCCATGACGTTTCTAAATCAAATATTATACACTCACAATTGATCTGCCGGTAAACCTTTTCATTACTATATACTTACAAATGCACAGACAGATGGAGACTTCAGAATTGTTTACTTTATTGCGGGTGGCAAAACAATTTCATTGATGAATTGTTCTATCTACGCATCCCACTCATTATCTATGTGCTTAACATTGCCCAACAACATCATCACCATCTGCGGATCTATGAGCGACTTTCCTTTCTCCATTGTTCTGTCATCATAAGCCATATTTTTCACTACTCAGGCGGCCCTGTCTTACCCCAAAGGAAAGCAAGTGACACCGGTGCCCCAGTTTTCGCTGGCTGCCTCTTCCGGATTTCGACAATCTAACCTCACTTGTCACTCTACTCTACGATTCTTGGCCTGCAGACGACAGCCCTGTGCGCGCCGACAGCGCTTGGCAGAGTTTGCCCTGGACGTCCCGTTGGCTGGACGTGCGCGGCTTTGCTTGTCCCTCGCAGATCGGCCCACTGCATGGAGGCTCGTACTCTGGACGTCCCGTTGGCTGGTCGGGGCAAGTGGCTTTGCTTGTCCCTCGCAGATCGGCCCACAGCATGGCCGTACTTGCTCGTTCACTTCGAATAGCTCGTCAAAGCTGGTGACCGGAATACAGTGCATTTGCACTTGTTCTATACTCTTTCGCACTTGACTCGATTACTTTAAATTTCTCCACTGACTGTCCAACTCCCACAAAGCCGCCGCCTTTTTTTTTTTGCGTCAGTCGGCAGGCCTGCCGCTTAAGTGGCTGAATCGGGGCCCGTCGGCAGGCGAGCAATCTCTACAAACTCCCCACGGAGCGGCGGCAGTGCAGCAGTTTTGTTGCGCGTAGCCGTTTGGTGCCCGACCAGCTACTTTTCCACGTATCAACCGCGGTAGCGTACCGACGCTACGCATTGCTCGCCGCTAGTTTCAATCGGCAAAGCATGCTAGTGCAATTGTATGCAGCGAATTCGCCGCCACGATTGAGAATGTGGTAGTTCGGATTAGTTAGGTTAAGACGGGCTGGTCACCTCCACGAGGTTTCATAGACCATCTGGTCCTTAGAGGTACCGCATATTTGTACCTGGCTGGTCACCTCCACGGGAGGCCTCACGCAGACCATCTGGTCCTTAGAGGTACCGCATATTTGTACCTTGCGATGTTTAAGATTCTTTGAAGATAAATTTCGCGAATTTAAAGAGTTGGTTCAGTGGTGTCCTCGATACACTCTCTTGGAAAGTGAAGGTATGAGATCCCAGATAGTTGAGTCTGCTTCTCATGAGCGCTGGACAAGTACAGAGGAGGTGTTCCAAGAGAGCCGGGGGAGGCTCTCTGCACTTCCTGCAGTTGTCGTCATTTGTGATGCCAAGTTTCTTCGCATGGGCCGCTGTCGTACAGTGTCCCGTTAGAACACCTAGCAGCGTTCTGCAGTCCTTTCGTGGGATCGATAGGATGTAGCGTGATTGCATGGCGTTTCGCGTGTTCCACATTATCTCCGCCGTTCTGCTACCAGCCATTAGTTCCACGCCATCCGTAGCTAACTCGTCTGCCCTTTCGTTTCCGCTAATGCCCCGGTGGCTTGGAACCCAGTAAACGCACACTCTCTTAGAAGTGCTGAATTCATCCACCGTTTCCCAGTAAACGCGCACTCTCTTAGAAGTGCTGAATTCATCCACCGTTTCCCTGCTTGCCAGGACATTTTTGGACTTGATGGCGTTCGAGAATAAGGATTTTATGGCCGCCTGACTGTCAACGAATAGGTTGACATGTGTGTGCTGCGTGTTCAGCTCTAAGGCAGCTTCAGCCGCCTTCCGGGTGGCGAAGACCTCCGCTGGAAGATGCTGCAGTAGTCCGGTAGTTTGTATGGTCGCTCTATGTTGAGCTCCTCACAATAAACCGCCGCGCCTACTCCATTCTGCATCTTAGAGCCGTCTGTGAAGATGTTGATCGTCCACTGCTTCGTTTCTGAGCCGGATAGCCAGTCGTTTGGACCAATCATCATATCTGTTTTATAGTTAAGGTTGGTCACAGGGGTCATGTAGTCCGTGCTACTTAATCGTTCCCTGCCGATCTCGCAGGGTCCTAGCCTCTGAAGAGCCTTATTTTCTTTTGACACCAGGCGTTGTGCGCTTTCTTGAGCTATTAGTCTCGCGTGTATGTCCAGGGCTATTAGTCTCGCGTGTATGTCCAGGGCATCCACATCTAGGATTTTCTCGACGGCTTTTGTTGGAGTTGATCTCAGTGCCCCTGTAATGCACAGTAGTGCCTGTCTCTGGGTCTTCTCCATCAGCCTTACGTATGTGATCTTTTCACTTACACTTACACTCCCCGAGTGTATATACCACGATGGAGCTTTGTGTGGATGCGCATTTCCCTAAGATTATTACGGCTATGTCGTCTGCATAGACGTTAGGAGCTGGTTCACCACCAGATTCCATAGAAGAGGCGATAGTACACCTCCTTGCGGATTGCGTCTTTGCGCCTCTTTTATTGCGGTTGTTAGGCCCCACTCGGCCTGCAGCCCGTCTACAGCTCAGAAGGTTGTCTATCCAGAGGTCGATTGCCATTGTGGGGTTCGTTGCACGCAGTCCTTCAAAGACAGTGCGTGCTTGGAGACATTGTTAAATGCGCCTGAGATGTCCAGGAACGCTCCCAGTGCATATTCCATATGGTAGAGCGCGTGTTGGTGCAGCTCGAGCCAGATGCCCAGCTGCTCATGATCTTCTTCGACTCATCCCGTTCGCTAAGTGCTCTTGCTCACGTTCGCTGGTACCCACTTGGACGCGCCTCGGCCCTCTGTCGTGTCGATGAGTGACTTGAACGGCTTAGACCATAGAAGTTCCTGTGCTCTTATCAACTGCACATTCCACTAAATCTCCTAGCAGCCGTGGCACTCTTGTTTTAAGCCTGATTTCAGCCGCGGTTGATTGCTAATATTAAATCGTTGTCGTACGTTCAGAATGGAAGCAGCGATACCTCGGTTTTACTCTTATTAAACTCTGCTTTAAAATCATTATTTGATACTTGTGTCCCATTGCTTAGGCCACGTAGGGCTAACAAACCTATGTGGTTTGCACGGAAATTAATAAACTTGAAAAGTAGAAAATACAGATTGGACAAGAAGTTCAAGGCATCTGGCTCTTTCTTGGATTTCTCTCGCTATGTGATAGATCGATCTAATTGATCGGTACTTAATATACATTGTTATAATAGTTACCTGTAGCTGTAGGTCAAAGTTTTAAGCGGGATCCTAAAAGTTTTTATATCTTCGTTAATGCGAAGTGTAGGTCATAAACCCTTCTATCAACCGTATTTTTTTCAAAAACGACAGCTGACCCTGATCAGGCTATCGCTGTTCTTTTCACTGAATTTTGTCTAACAACTTATAGTTCACAACCTTATCAAATGGTTTCGCCATATCCTTATCATGTAAATAACTCCAATTGCATTTTTTGACCTTTAATCACTGAAAGTTCGCTTCTACGTGACTTAAAGGCCATTAAGCCCGTATTTTCACCAGGACCTGATGGAGTACCAAGCTGTGTGCTTAGGTACTGTGCTGAAGGTATTTTTAAGCCATTATTTATTCTTTTTAAACTGTCCCCAATATTTGGAAAGAATCATTTATTATTCCTATCCATTAAAAAGGAAACAAGTCTAATGTTGAAAACTATAGAAGTATTTCTAAGTTGTCTGATATTCTTAAGATTTTCGAGAAATTAATAACTTCTCAACTTCAACATTACTGTAGATCTATAATTTCACTCTGCCACTACTACCACTAACCTTTTGGAATTTACTTCTCTTGTCATTAAAGGATTTCAATCTAAAATGCAAACAGATGTTATTTACACTGATTTCAGTAAGGGTTTTGACTCTGTTAATCATTCTCTTTTACTTCACAAACTTCATCTTCTGGGGACTTCCAAATAAGTTATTCTTTGGATCTCCACCTATTTAACTCTTAGAATCCAAAAGGTTTATTTCAAAGGCTTAGTTTCTAGGTCTGTTCATGTTACTTCCAGAGTACCACAAGAAAGTCATCTTGGACCCTTAATATTTACTCTGTTCATAAATGACCTTCCTGCTGTCATAAATCACTCTCGGGTGCTGATGTATGCCGACGATGTTAAGCTATGTCTGTCACCTACTGATTTCCTATCTGGTCAAAGGTTAGTTTGCAACCTTGACAGTTTTCAGGCCTGGTGTCCGCTAAATTTATTATATCTTAATTGTGGTAAGTGTAACGCAATGTCTTTTTATAGGCGAATGACCATTTTAAATAATTTTATTCTTAATAATATGCCGCTTGTTCGAATTAAGTTGGTTGATGATTTGGGTATCCTTTTAAATTCCAAGCTTAAGTTTGTCAAGCATATCTCTTCCACCGTTATCATGCCTTTGGTGTTTTATAAAGCGTTGGTCTAAAGAATTTAACGATCCCTACATAGAATAGAATCGGTACAAAAACAATTTCTGCTCTTTGTACTTTGGTCTTAACTGGAATCCTAATACTCACTTGCCTACTTATCGTTCTAGAAACCTTCTTCCACTTTCTCTTCAAGCTTTTAAAACTAATTATGCTATCCATAACCCTTTTCGTATTTTCTGCTCTAATTATAACAACCTTTATCATCTATTATGTAATGCTACTTCTATTTCTTTCCCTACTCAGTATTGCACTTTTATGTTACCTGTGTAATCTATAGTTACTCTTTGTTTATTGTTTTAATTTGCGTATAACTAATATTTAGTTTGTAATTATTTATATGTCCGCGATCTTCGTTACCGCACGTTATGCGGCGGTTGGGCTGGAGGTGGGTTGTATTTTGCCTTTGTCCGCGCGTTAACATTCCCGTGCTTGGTGTCGTTGGGCCACTTGACACTTGAATATACTGCCCGTTTACTACATCAACGTCCATACATTTTGAAACCAAGTTTGGTCCACTGCGTTGCCGTCCGTGTACCACCTCTGGCCTTTCACAGCAGAAGTCCAAGGCTACCCAGGTTTTAAGTTCGACCGTTGGCCTTTCTGTAATAAGTCCCTGTGGTAAGTTCTGCAAAGTCACAAAGGTTGTAAGCTAGGTTCCACCATTGGTTCCTTGACGAAAGCTACTGTCTTTATTCACACAAAGATCTACCAAGGACCCCCACTTTTAAAGTAGGCTTATTCGTTGGCACCTTCCTAAAACTTCTGTCCTTATTTCGTAAGAGTTCGCCGCGGATACACCAGTTTTAAACTATGCCTATAGCCCTTTTCCACGGCAGCACATTCAGCGAACGTGACGCCATTTTGTAATCTTGGGCTGAATGTGCAGTTCATGCCTGTACAAAATCCCATAAGACCGAACGTAGATGAACGTCACATTCTGCTTGAAACCAGCCATTCGTCCTGACAGTTTTTAGTATTTTGTTATCAAACATCGCGTGTTTATCGATTAAGCGGTGCAAAAGTAAACAATTGTGGGTCATCAGCCATCAGCTGTTGAGCGCATGTGAAAATGTAGCGCCAATCATTAATTTCAAATTGAGCAAGCAACGGAAGGCATCAATTGTATGGAACGAACCCCAAGAGGCGAAGTGGACGACTCCAATTCAGAGTCCAACAATTGCAGTGGGCCACGCTCCAAGAGGCAGAGGAAGTCAAAATATTTCCCAAAAACCGATATGACGGTCGCTGCCATTGAAAATGCGAACGCCCTAAGGACTGCGGAGGTGGCGCGCCTCTACAACAACACTGCAATTTCATGAGAGGTGCCTACAAATAATTGAAAAGCATTGCAGCGGAAAAATTAAAATAAGAATAACAATAATAATAAGAAAAAATTGTTTGTAAATACTGTAAAATTATGTACATTGCTATAATATGTACTTATGTATGTGGCAATGGCTTTTCTAAACCACATGCACTATGTGTCGGATTCATACGCAACACTGCTATGCTCCGTATGAATATTCAGACTTGTGGTCTCAAACCAACTATCGTAAATTGCGCTATTGTGAAAATTTAGGAAGTTGTGTAAAATGCAGCACGCGTTTACAATGTGCGGCGATTTTTCTACATTATTATCCACGCCTTTGCCGATACTGGGGAAACGGGCTTTCAACTGCCCGAAGGCATTTTCCACGACTCTCCTGCATTTCGATAGTGCATAGTTAAATGCTTTCCGTTCCTCAGCAACCGTACTGCTTCATGAGGCTCGTAGAGAACCTGAACTCCGCCTTCAGGAGCACTACTACTACGACTCCCCCTATGCGCTTTGCATTGTCCTTAAGCAGTCCTGTGTTTTTAATTATTCGCTTTAACTGGCTTTAACCTGCGAGACATACTATATCATTAGTATATTTGGTTAAAATTACTATTATTGTTATTTACCGACAGTCAACTAAAGCCAGAAGTACCATTGTAATTGTAGTAATCGGCAGCTTCAGCTTTTTTTTATTATATTGTTATCGAAATAACTGTTATTACAATTAGCCACTTTCATTATCATTTAAAATTGTTGACATTACATCTGCCAATTCTTCCGCTTTATTTAAAACTTAATCTCTGGTCAAATGTCTGTCGCCGCGCAAGCTTTGTGCTGTAATAAGAAGGTTTTCAAAATTACTTAGCTGATTTTCCAATTCTTCAGAATTGTTTGAATGTCTGCGATGTAAACTTGAGTCGCCTTTGATTTTAATATTTGACCATACAACATTTTTTAATCCTTCCAAAATCTCGGTATATCTTATCTTATCTGTAACGCAAAGCGGTTCTTCTGATTTTGTAGCCTCTTGTTTTAGTGTTACAATTTCAAATGTAACATTTGCGCATTTCTTCAAATCTTCGAATGTTAATTCATCGGGTAGACCAGAAAATGATCTTGTTACTACAAACCCCAGCTGGATTTTATTAGTTCTTAAGAAGTCATTTAGACTTGACAGGTAATTAAGGAAGGATCTATCTGTTGGCTTAAAATAAATTATTCAGGCTTCAGTCATTTTTTTGATTTAAGTTGGAACTCTTTCAAACTGAGGATGTACTTCAATATGGGTCCCATCTGAAAGAAATTTTTGTTGGATCACACACTAGGCACAATAGAACAACAAATCTTACTAATCGCACCCACGCATTGCGGTAAACCGAGTGAGTGGAAGCCCTCGACGCATTCGTCAACTTTGACTTGCGTTAAGAATTTTGTTGGGCACGTATTCGGGTCACAGATTCTGACGGATTTCAAAGCCAAATCCGTGCAAAATTTTGCACACCATCGGCTCTGAAACGCAGAACAGCCTGCCACAACGCGGTATTCTGCCGCGGACCGCACTGTGAACAGAGCAATGCCTATTCGTTTTTCCATTGGAATTGCTTTGCGCATCACCATGTTCACTTTGGCTAATCCTTTTACCCTCTCAACCAAAATGGTGAAGACACTTTCTCTACTCTAAAGTGGTCCTTAAAAATTAATCTGAGTTGTTTGATACATCGCGCTCCCAGAACATTCCATGACGTTTCTAAATCAAATATTATACACTCACAATTGATCTGCCGGTAAACCTTTTCATTACTATATACTTACAAATGCACAGACAGATGGAGACTTCAGAATTGTTTGCTTTATTGCGGGTGGCAAAACAATTTCATTGATGAATTGTTCCATCTACGTATCCCACTCATTATCTATGTGCTTAACATCACCATCTGCGGATCTATGAGCGACTTTCCTTTCTCCATTGTTCTGTCATCATAAGCCATATTTTTCACTACTCAGGCGGCCCTGTCTTACCCCAAAGGAAAGCAAGTGACACCGGTGCCCCAGTTTTCGCTGGCTGCCTCTTCCGGATTTCGACAATCTAACCTCACTTGTCACTCTACTCACGATTCACGGCCCGTAGACGACAGCCATGTGCGCGTTTGACACAGCGCTTGGCAGAGGCTCGTCTCTGGACGTCCCGTTGGCTGGTCGGGGCAAGTGGCTTTGCTTGTCCCTCGCAGATCGGCCCACTGCATGGCCGTACTTGCTTGTTCACTTTGATTAGCTCGTCAAAACTTTTGACCTGAATACAGTGCATTTGCACTTGTTCTATACTCTTTCGCACTTGACTCGATTACTTTAAATTTCTCCACTGACTGTCCAACTCCCACAAAGCCGTCGCCTTTTTTTTTGCGTCAGTCGGCAGGCTCCGCTTAGTGGCTGAATCGGGGCCCGCGGCGGCAGCAATCTCTACAAACTCTTACGTAGCGGTGCAGTGTAGCAATTTTGTTGGTGGCTTAGAATTTGGTGCCGACGCCAGCTACTTTTCCACTTATCAACAGCGGAAAAATACCGACACTACGCATTGCTCGCCGCTAGTTTAAACGAAAGCTCGCTAGTGCAATTGTATGCAGCGAATTCGCCGCCACGATTGAGAGAGTTCGTAGGTTAGATTAGGTTAGGTTAAGACGGCTGGTCACCTCCACGGGAGGCCTCACATAGACCATCTGGTCCTTAGAGGTACCGCATATTTGTACCTTGCGATGTTTAAGATTCTTTGAAGATAAATTTCGCGAATTTAAAGAGTTGGTTCAGTGGTGTCCTCGATACACTCTCTTGGAAAGTGAAGGTATGAGATCCCAGATAGTTGAGTCTGCTTCTCATGAGCGCTGGACAAGTACAGAGGAGGCGTTCCAAGAGAGCCGGGGGAGGCTCTCTGCACTTCCTGCAGTTGTCGTCATTTGTGATGCCAAGTTTCTTCGCATGGGCCGCTGTCGTACAGTGTCCCGTTAGAACACCTAGCAGCGTTCTGCAGTCCTTTCGTGGGAACGATAGGATGTAGCGTGATTGCATGGCGTTTCGCGTGTTCCACATTATCTTCGCCGTTCTGCTATCAGCCATTAGTTCTACGCCATCCGTAGCTAACTCGTCTGCCCTTTCGTTTCCGCTAATGCCCCGGTGGCTTGGAACCCAGTAAACGCACACTCTCTTAGAAGTGCTGAATTCATCCACCGTTTCCCTGCTTGCCAGGACATTTTTGGACTTGATGGCGTTCGAGAATAAGGATTTTATGGCCGCCTGACTGTCAACGAATAGGTTGACATGTGTGTGCTGCGTGTTGAGCTCTAAGGCAGCTTCAGCCGCCTTCCGGATGGCGAAGACCTCCGCTGGAAGATGCTGCAGTAGTCCGGTAGTTTGTATGGTCGCTCTATGTTGAGCTCCTCACAATAAACCGCCGCGCCTACTCCATTCTGCATCTTAGAGCCGTCTGTGAAGATGTTGATCGTCCACTGCTTCGTTTCTGAGCCGGATAGCCAGTCGTTTGGACCAATCATCATATCTGTTTTATAGTTAAGGTTTGTCACATTGGTCATGTAGTCCGTGCTACTTAATCGTTCCCTGCCGATCTCGCAGTGTCCTAGGCTCTGAAGAGCCTTATTTTCTTTTGACACCAGGCGTTGTGCGCTTTCTTGAGCTTTTAGTCTCGCGTGTATGTCCAGGGCATCCACATCTAGGATTTTCTCGACGGCTTTTGTTGGAGTTGATCTCAGTGCCCCTGTAATGCACAGTAGTGCCTGTCTCTGGGTCTTCTCCATCAGCCTTACGTATGTGATCTTTTCACTTACACTTACACTCCCCGAGTGTATATACCACGATGGAGCTTTGTGTGGATGGGCATTTCCCTAAGATTATTACGGCTATGTCGTCTGCATAGACGTTAGGAGCTGGTTCACCACCAGATTCCATAGAAGAGGCGATAGTACACCTCCTTGCGGATTGCGTCTTTGCGCCTCTTTTATTGCGGTTGTTAGGCCCCACTCAGCCTGGACCCGTCTACAACTCAGAAGGTTGTCTATCCAAAGGTCGATTGCCATTGTGGGGTTCGTTGCGCGCAGTCCTTCAAGACATTGCGTGCTTGGAGACATTGTTAAATGCGCCTGAGATGTCCAGGAACGCTCCCAGTGCATATTCCTTATGGTAGAGCGCTTTCTCTATGGTGGCTACCAGGGAATGTAGTGCGGATTCTACCGATTTCCCTTTTGTGTACGCGTGTTGATTTTTCGAGAGCTGGATGTGGTTTGTACCTCTCCTTAAGCTTAGTTCGATTAACTTCTCGAATGTTTTGAGGAGGAACGAAGTTAAGCTAATCGGCCTGTAATCCTTCGGATACAGATGGTTGCTATTGCTTAATTTCGGCAAGAATACAACTCTAGCTATTCTCCAGGGTTCGGGCACGTAGTTTAAGTTCAGATAACCCCTGAATATTTCTTCAAGCCATGGTATGACTTGGGATTTCGTCATCTGTAGCATGGCTGGAAACATACCGTCTAGTCCAGGCGATTAGTAGCCGGCAAAAGAGCTGATCGCCCAGTCGATCTTCCTTGTGGTTATTATTTCTTCTTGCGTATATGCGGGTCTTAATCGTTGGTTTTGAGAGCGACTCACAGGCTCCGTGCAGCCAGGAAAGTGTGCCTCCATGAGCACATTCAGAGTTTCCTTGATGCTTTCGGTCCAATCTCCATTGTCCTTCCGCAGAGGGCTCTGCGTGGTTGGTTGACTAGATAGTAGCTTCCAGAGTTGGGATGTTTGCGAGGTATTCTCGATCGTAGAGCAGAAGTTCTTCCAAGATTGTATCTTTGCTCTTTTCTATCTTTTCTTTTCGGCCACACTCGTAATTTCCTTTGGTTTACCCAGTGCCCTCTCTGTCCACTTTTTGAAACGCTCCCAGTTGGTGTTCCGGGGTTCCTGTAGACTTTCGAAGGCATTCGGTAATTAAATTCTATGTTAAAACTAATGTATTGGTGGTCAGAGAAGGAGGGCTGCTGAAGTAGTCTCCAATCTGTGACTCTAGTGTTATCAGTATATAATGTGAATTCTAAAACGTTTGAAGAAGTTGGTCCCAAATACGTGGGCTCTTCGCCGGTATTAGTCAAACTTAGGTTAGTTAGTAATAAATAGTTTAATAGGGACTCACCTCTGTCATTGATATCCGAGCTGCCCCACACTGTGTGGTGTGCATTGGAGTCGGCCCTTATGACCAGCGGGTGACGCTTCCCGGTTTCTGTCACAAGCTTGTGCAGCTCCTCGGGTGGTGCGGGCTGGTCGTGTGCCATATAGCAGGACGCCATCAGAATTGTACTGTCACCATCGTCCTCCAGCGCCACGACCGTTAGATCGTCAGTACTGTAATGAGGTAATAAGTAGCTATGGATGCCTTTTCTAGCTAGAAGGGCAGTTCTATTTCTACTTACGGTTGTCGGGATAAATGTTGCGTACGTGTTTGACCTTATGCCGGATACCCTGTATCCCGACGATATCCACGGCTCCTGCAATAAGGCCACGTCGACGGCTCCTTCCTCTAGTGCGAGAAGGAGCTCCGTTGAGGCGAGCTTACTTTTTTGAAGATTCAGCTGAAGGACCTTCAACTGCATTGTTGGTTGTTGATCGACTGGGTCGACTTCCATGGTCGTTCCACCGTCGCCTGCTGCGTCCGTTAGGTTTAGATCCAGAGTGGCATCGGTAACAGCTTCTAGGCCGAGTTTGCTGTGCTTGTTTTGGGATGCCTCCCATTCGCCTTCTGCATTTGCCGTTTACCTGCAAAGGTTCTGGTCTTTGCACTCACGGTGGAACGCTGCCGCTTTTTGGAGGCAAGCTCCTCCACACGATTGGCGAAGTGGCCATCCTTAGTTGCGTGCTGGGGTCTTGATGCAAAATGCTCCCTACTCTCCTTGATCCTGCTTTCTGCCCAGGCAAGGGACTCCTTCTCTTCGGAAGTGAGATCCTTCTTGTCCGTCAGTCTGCCTTGGATCCTTAATGCAGCTTTGTATTGTGCATTCGCCTACAGTCCATCCTTTGACTTCGTCTTGGACCCTTCCTTGCGTGAGGAGCTGAAGCCCGAATGCTTGTGCGGAGACTGAATGAGGCGTTCTTCGATGTTGAGGGACACTTCGCTATTTAGGTCCGAGTCTGCATCGACGACGGCACCTGATCGCAAAAGTGAAATGTTATATTTGGCAGTAGCTGTGAAATCACTGAGATCTGCTCCGGTCTCAGCGAAGTTGTGACCACTGGCGACACGCAGCGAGGATTGCTCCCCGCCGGTGGTAGCGGCGACGCATCCCACCGATGTTTGGGCTGACATCCCAGCCCGAGTTGCATCTGTCTTATTGTCCATCCTGCAAGGTTGGTAGTTTTTTTTCTGGGACACCACCCCATAGCGTTTTTGACCTACCGCCAGGCACCTCTGAACCATGGCTGTTATCTCAGTACCCCCGGCGTGCCGAAGCCGTCGATGTCTACTGTAACACAGCCTCACAGGCACTGCACTGCCTGAGCTGTAGGCGCGCAAGTGATACGTGGTATTACCCGTTTAAGCCGAGGTAAATACAGTGTCCATTGCCCGGCAAGCACCCTCGTGGAGGGTTCAGTTCGAGAATTTTTGCTAGCCTGAGAGAGTTCGTAGGATACGACACGAAGCTTGCAACTTTTGACTCTCAAAGTGAGAAAATTTTGCCAGTCTGTCTGTTACCTATGATTATGAAACTTGGCACAGTTATTGCTTTTCGCAGCAGACAATACACATTTGAAAACCAGCCGGATCGGATTACTATATCATATAGCTCCCATAGGAACAACCGGTTGACAACTATATTTTTGCATGAAAAACTTTTTTGTTTATTAAGATAACCTAACCAAACTCACCAAATTTAAGTTTCATTATGCTTTTCATATATGTAATGCCTGCACTAAAAACAAATATCTGTGTGAAATTTTATAATCATAGCTTTAAGATTGAGCGATCAGTTTCAATGCAAACAGACGGACTGGCAACATTTTCTCACTTTGATATTTAATATGTATGGCACATAGAGGGGACCAAAAACATCAATTCTCTATAAGATCCTAGAGTGAATTTCGTATTTGACTAAACTTACATTCACATAATAAGGTTTTCTTAAATCAGTCGTTGATTTTCACACATTTTTAAACGCGTTGGCGAAACCTACTGTCTCTCAACCGTGTTCGCCACGAAGTAGTGGCGCTTCAAAAGGGGGCTTTGCCCTTGTTGTGGAGAGCCACTTCGGCTCCTCACACTACCCTCTTTCTTCGGGTGAAAAGCGCTAGCCCTTCTTATTTCTCTGTCGTTGTGTGTTTGCTTGTTTGTTAATTTATTATTTTATTATAATTATTGTTATTTTTAATAATACGTACACTATTGGTGGTATGATGTTAGTAAGGTTAGTATTAGTATTATAACAAAGCGCAACCCTACATTTCGTGAATTCTGTTTGCGTAAATTCCGTACACTGCGGAAATGTGCACCGGTGTCGGAAAAAAATTCAAAACTCCCAAATTTGGCGGGAAAGTTATTGCATGTTGGTACTAACAAATGTAAACCGACCGCCGCATATATGGAAAATCGATCATCAATCAATAATGTGAACGTAGCTGTTCCGATTTACTACATAATAATAATAATTATAATTTTATTATACTACATAATAAAAATAATTATAATTTTATTATGTAGTAAATAGGCCCAGCAGCATTCACTTTCTATTAACTAAAAAGCTACATAATTAATTAAGCAACTAAATCGTGGTTTCATAAAAATAGTCATCTCCATCAGCAGCGCGCCATCAAGCGAAGATCGAGAGCAAAGCAGAAATAAAAGATTGAGATACATAAGCAATATGGTGATTTCTGTTGCACCTATAGGTTTTAAGGCCGAGAGAGCGATTCATGAGTGAGATTTTGCACTTTCACGTTGTTATGCAGCAGCTTCCGCATACCAAGATTTTCATACAATTTTCAAATACAAATTTATCATATTTCCGTATATACTTATATTTAACCACAGTCTTCGACTAGCTCTCGTTGCGGGCAGACGTCTGTTTTCTTATCAACGAAGTTTGATCGGTGCCTTCTTTTCGCGACCCACGCGGTCTATTTTCTATCCTTTTGTCATAATTTATCGAGTGTGCAGTAAAGTGTATAAATTGAACAAAAGTTTAGTTCATTCGCCACTATGGCACAAAAAATCTTATAATGCTCTACGCTTGTTGTCAAAAAACATTGTCTATGTTACAGACTTACGCATTGGAGACTTGCTTATGCTTGTTAAAAATCAAAGTGAGGCTGACAAATTCATAAGTTCGCATACACTACCTTAAATGTGTGACATAACATGCAAACTGCATGAAACTCTCAATCAGGTCAAAGGCACTTATACCTGGCTGACGTCGCTGACGAGGAGATTATTGAAGAGCTTCGATCCCAGAAAGTGAAAGAAATTTTATGTTCACAAAAACCACCGACTCTGGCGCCAATCCCAGCGGAGTAATTATGTTCAACTTCGACCTCTATCACCTTCCCAGCAAAATTGACATTGCCTGGCACTCGGTCAAAGTACATACCGAACCCAATGAGGTGAAAATCTTTCCAGTTGCTTGGCCACACAGCGAGTTCTGCAAAAATGAACCACGCCGCCTTAATTTCGCTCTGAGCTTAATTCTCCAAACGCGTAAACTGATTAGAAGATCACCAAACCTCCTCTCGCCAATGCCCGAAATACTAACAGCTAACTCAGAATATAAATTACAAAAAATTATTGCACTATTCGCGAAGCAAAAGTATGAGTATAAGTATAGTATGACTCCGAAGCAATCGAACCCTGCCTCCTACGCTTCGGTAGCGAATACTGGGAGCAAAACAACCGAGAAAGTCAGTGGAACCGCGAGCGATAACGCTTAAACTCCAACAGACAAACCGAAAATAAAACATTAACTTCCACAAACAAATCAATGAAAGACAACACTATCTCCCCCGCTCTCCCGCTGTCATTTCAGGGAGAACAAAACAAAACTTAAACAAGTAAGAACGTTGCAGTCGGACGTACCGATCGATCTCAACACTTCATAAATTTAGATTATACACCAATATGTGTACCCAGATTGATTGCTCTAGCTTCAAGGGTGTGGAAAAAAATTGTGCTTATACGGACAGACGGACATTTCGCAAATCCAATATACTCTTTTTTCCTTCGGGGACAGAATATAACAAGAAAGGGCGGGTTTCTTTGGAGTGCCGAAGCTATATACCCTAGCAGGAATACATTTTTATAGAAAACTTAAATTTTGTCTGGTTGCTCCAATGGGAGCATGTGGTCCGATTTTGATCAAATTATAGGAAACTATTTGAAGTATAATAATACTCTCACTTAGTTTGAATGTAATATTTGTATAAACAAAAATTGTTCATTCAAAAACTCATGTTTCACCCGATCCTATGGCAGCTATGTGATATAGTGGTCCGATTTTGACCAAATTTTAGGAAACTATTTGAAGTATAATTGTTGTAGCGATTTAAGTATGCTAAGTTATAAATTTGAATATTTAACGACTATTTTGATTTAATTACTTTGAGAATTTGTATGCCTGATGGCAACCTTGTTTAACGTGACTTATCGATATATCGAATGAATTATCTGTTGAATTGTAAGAAACTATCGTAAGATGATCGAATTTGTGATCGACTTTGAGAACGAAAGGGTAGAACGCAACGTAGCGAGATAAAACCCACCCCTTGCCACCCAGCCATAGGAAAGTTTCCTTCCCCACCTGATTAAATACAGATAGTGATAAGCGTTAGTGGAGCGTTTGTTTTCTGGGAATTGTGTTTGGCGGCTGGTGGCGTTTTATACGCATAGTTCACCCGAATCGAAGAAATATTTTTTATCTCGCTTCTTCTTGGCGTTCCCTGATGGGAAAGGATCAAGGCTTGCATTAGGATTGTGCAAAGAAGCAAAGGGAGGAGCAATTTTCATACACGCTCTGGAGTGACGCCAGGCTGACGCGTATGTACATACATACACTGGTATGCGTACGATATTGCGCAGTTACGCGTACTTTCATAGAATTGTGAAATTCTGGATAAAATTGGTAAGTGCCGTTAGCTCTTGGTTTTTGTGTGTTCTTGGTTTTCGGTACGATGGGCCGAAGAAGAGCAAGAGCGTTAAACGAGGAAAATGAACAGGCGGAAAATGAAGGCGCAGACAACGCTGTTTTGGCGCCAAAAGTGGATCTACTCCATGCAGACAGTACCAACAGGAACGTAGCAGATAAGACTCCTGAAACTTTGTTGCAAATTATGCAACTCATGCATCAGCAGCAACATACCAACATGTCGCAAATGCAGGCATTTCAAATGGAAATTGTCCGTATGAACGAGATCCAAATGGAAAAAACAAATATATTGATAGAGGCGCTGTCATCGTCATTGCAATCGTGCAAGTGGAAACGAGATCGCTGCAGGCTCATCAATGAATACGGACGAACAAGCAGCTGCACTATTGGAAGAAACACGGCAGTACGATTCAGGTGCAAAGCTTTATGATTTGCCTGAATTTGATGGAACTCCTGAAACATGGCCTATGTTTAAGGAAACTTTTACAATGACAACGAGCGAGTATGGCTACAGCGACAGGCAGAATTTAATACGACTGCAACAGGCAGTCAAGGGCAAGGCACGCGAAGTTGTGGAATGTTTGCTGATCCATAGTCGCAATGTTCCCGACATCATGCAGGTTCTTAAACAAAACTTTGGTAGGCCTGAGAAATTAATAAAAAGTCAAATTGCTCGCGTGCGTAAATCACCGGTTATAAAAGAGGGAATGCTACTAGAACTTCTAGATTATCGAAATAGAGTTCAAAATTTAACATATTTTCTAGAAGCAGTGGAAGGTGATAGATATTTGTAAAATCCGACGCTGATGGAAGAACTAGTGTCCAAACTGCCACAGCAACGACGTCTAGAGTGGGCTCGCTACCGTCGAAATTGCAGAGGACACGAAAATATCAACGATTTCAGCAAATGGCTCCAAGTTATGGCTGAGGATTTCCTAGATGCTGGCTTGGTTGATGATACCGAGGTAACAAAAGTGAAAAACCAGAAATCGAGAATTTTCCATGCAAACGAAGTGGATGTCAAGGAGAAAAGCTGCCTCGTCTGCAATGGTCGTCATAATTTGGAGAAATGTGATCAATTCATAAAACTTGACATTGATGCGAAATGGAAAGCTGTTAGAGAAAACAAGCTGTGCTTTAACTGTTTGAGAGCTGGACACCGTGTACAAGAATGTAAATTTAAACACAAATGCGAAACGCAAGGCTGCACAAAGAAAATCAATAAATTATTACACAAGCCTTTTGTTGTACCTGCAGTTAACAGCACACAGGGATTTACAGGAACAGCCTCGCAAGTGGCCGACTCTATAGTATTATTCAAAATCTTGCCAGTAAACCTATATGCAAATGGGAAAACTATTTCCTGCTATGCGTTTTTGGACGACGGATCAGCAGTTTCGTTGATGAACGAAAGACTAGCTGAGGAACTGGGCTTGAGAGGCCCCAAAGAGAATCTCACCTTGCAGTGGTTCGGGAACAGATAAGTTTCCGAGTGTACAAGCAGTTTTGATATTGGCATATCAGACAGTCGAAGGGAAGTAGTTCATACATTAAAAGGTGTTCGAACAATAAGGAATCTACAGTTGCCGAAGTAATCTGTTAATATATCAAGATTGCGTTCCAAATATCGATATTTGGAAACGATACCGGTGCACGGCTATGCCAACGTCGTTCACGAAATCCTGATTGGTTTGGACAACGTACATTAAGGGGTACCAGAAACGGCACGTTCAATCGTATATGATGGTCCGATTGTTGCTGCCACCAAGCTCGGATGGGTGTGTTATGGAACATGTCCAACTGGAAATACGCAGGAAGCTAACCCCGAAATGATTTAGTATTCGACAAACTAATAGAAGATTATATTGTAGATTCAAAAATAGGCGTTCGAACGTCTGCAGTGGTGCATAAAGGAAAATAAGAAGAACGATCGAACAAGCTTCTAAAAGAGACAACGAATCATGTTGGAAAACGGTATGAAACTGGATTGCTCTGGAGACATGACAACATTGTTCTACCAGAGAGCAAGGAAATGGCTTTCAAAAGGCAGCTGTCCCTGGAACGAAAATTTCAGCGCGAAACAGAGTTTCATAAAGAATACTGTCGAATTATGGCTGATTACGAAAGGAAAGGATGGAGCTGGTATCAGGATATGCGCTAAAGGATAGGTCGGAAAGAGATTGGATTCTGCCTCAGTTTGGAGTTGTCAATCCAAACAAGCCCGGAAAACTACGAATCGTCTTTAATGCAACTGCAGAAATCGACGGAATTTCGTTGAACTCGTTGAATATGTAGAGAAGATCGTTGTGCGCAAAGATTTCTCTGGCGAACAAACCCTTATGAAGAAATGAAAATATACCAGATGGCGGTCATGACTTTTGGAGCGAAGTGTTCGCCCGCATCCGCAGAATACGTCAAGAATCTTAACGCGATGAAACACAAAGCGACATATCCGGAAGCAGCCGACGCGATTATAAGCAACCACTATGTCGACGATTACGTGCACTGTTTCTCTAACGAAGAAGAAGCTGTTAGGATCACCAAGCAAGTCATCATGATTCACAAGGAGGGAGGTTTCGGAGCTAATCGAAACGTTTGCCGAGAACAAGTCCGCTGAAATTGTAAACTTGGATAAAGAGGTCTCGAAATATTTTCAAAAGGTGCTCGGTTGCATTGGCATACGCAGACTGATGAATTCGGGTTCACATTGTCATTTGCCAAAATTAATAAATCCTTATTTGCTCCCGATAGGACTCCAACAAAAAGAGAGGTACTGAAAATTGTTATATGATGCCACTGTTGAGCTACATCTGTTTGCGGACGCAAGCGAGGCAGCATACGCAGCTGTCGGATACTGGCGCGTTCGATATGCAGGGCAATGGAAAACTGCCTTTATTATGGGAAAAACTAAATGCGCACCGATGAAGCAGTCGTCTGTACCGAGAATAGAGTTACAAGCGGCAGTCATGGCGACCAGGCTCCGTAAGCATATACTGGAGGGACATAGTATCATTCCAAAACGAATAATAATGTGGTCTGACTCAAATACCGTCTTAGCGCGGATCAAATCCGATCACAGGAGATACAAGCCCTATGTAGCGTTGGTGAGTGGAATTGGATTTCTGGAAAAGAAAACCCAGCTTACTTCGGAACGAAGATTAACCGAAGTAACAAGCGATCTACTTGGCTCCAGGGTGCGAAAATACTACTAAATGATGAAAACGTCTGGTCAAATCACAGTTTATGTGACCAAAGCACAGATTTAGAGTTGCGAACGAAATTTGCACTTGTTGTTCAACAAAATATTGAAGATCTATTATTAAGACTTTCATCTTTTAGGAAGTTGAACCGAGTTGTGGCCTGGATTTTGCGAGTAAGCAATCGACGGATTGTGTGAACTAGCTACTTGCAGGCGAGCGAAATTGAATATGCTCAATTGGTTGTGTGTCGGAACGTGCAAGTGTCAGAATACACTGAAGAAATGGAGACACTGGCGCGTAAATGTCCAATAAGAAAAAGCAGCAAAATATGGAAACTATGTCCGACCCTCGACGCAAATGGTCTCCTTCGAATAAACGGCAGGATCAACAACGCTAACGCAGCACACGAAGACACCAAGCAACCAATAATTATGCCACAAGAACATTTCGTGACGAAGCTGATTGTGGAGCAATACCATAAGGACTGGAAGCATCAAAATGAAAACACGATCCTAGCTGAAATTCGCCGTCGATATTGGATACCACAATGCCGTGCGCAAGTGCGACGAGTATCCCGTCTTTGCCAGATATGTATAGCAATCAGAGCTCGCCTGTGTGCGCCATTGATGGGGCAGCTACCTACTGATAGATTGACGCCGTTTGTACGGCCATTCACCTACACTGGCATCGATTACATGGGGCCATTTTCAGTTATAAGAGGAAGATCGACTGAAAAACGTTGGATTTGTATTTTTACCAGCCTGACGGTGAGAGCGATTCATCTGGAAATCTCTAGGGTTCTGAGTGCTGATACCTGCATTAGAGTCATCCGAAATTTCATGGCGCGTCGTGGAAAGCCCAAAAGAATTTGCTCGGACAATGGCACCAATTTTGAAATTTTCTGAAACGTCAATTGACTAAAATGGACCAAACTAAAATCGCGGCAGAGTTAGCAAACGAGGAAATCGAGTGGTTCTTTAATTGCCCCATGAATCCGCATGCTGGTGGCTGTTGGGAACGGCTTGTGCGCAGTATTAAGAGAGCAATGGGACATACTATGTTGGGCCGAAGTTTGAAGGAAGATATGCTATAGTGATATACATATATGATATGATATGATATATAGATATAGTTAATGCAAGGCCACTTACGCACATAGCTCTAGATTCGCTAACCGATGAACCATTAACACCTAACCATTTTCTATTAGGCACTTCTAATTCCAGTCAGACACAACACCCAGAAGAAGAAGCGTACCAACCAACAATGAAGAGCTGGCGAGCTTGGCAGCAACTTTCACACTGTTTTTGGAAGAAATGGTTGAACGAATATTTATATTATTTATATTTATTTTGATTTAATTACATATATATTTATATATATTTATTTTGATTTAATTACTTTGAGATTTTGTATGCCTGATGGCAACCTTGTTTAACATGACTTATCGATATATCGAATGAATTATCTGTTGAATTGTAAGAAACTATCGTAAGATGATCGAATTTGTGATCGACTTTGAGAACGAAAGGGTAGAACGCAACGAAGCGAGATAAAACCCACCCCTTGCCCCCCAGCCATAGGAAAGTTTCCTTCCCCACCTGATTAAATAAAGATAGTGATAAGCGTTAGTGGAGCGTTTGTTGTCTGGGAATTGTGTTTGGCGGCTGGTGGCGTTTTATACGCATAGTTCACCCGAATCGAAGAAATAATAATAAAACTTTCACTTAGTTTGGATGTAATATTCGTATAAACAAAAGTTTGATATAGTGATATAGAGACCAATTTGGACGAAATTTGGTGAGATTGTATAAACTCTGTAGAGATTCCGATTGGGAAAGTTTGGTAAAGATACCTTTATAAACAAAAAAGTTTTTCATACAAAAACATAGCTGTCGACCGATCATCCCTATGACAGCTATATGTTAAAGTGGTCCGATCCGGCCGGTTCCGTGATATGTACTGCCTGCAGCAAAAAGAAGGGTCTGTGCCAATTTTCATTACGATAGCTTTAAAATTGAGAGACTAGTTCGCATAGAAACAGACGGACGGACGGACAAACGGACATCGCTTTATCGTCTCGGCTATTCATGCTGATTCACAATATATATAGTTTGTTGGGGTAACGTCTCCTTCATATAAATAAATTCTTCTTAATATAACTCTTCTTTCGTAACATATAATATCCAACTTTTACAATATTACATACCATTACAATATTACAATGGAACATAAACGGTTAATTTAATAATTAGCTTGAACTATCTATATACATATATAAAAGAGTTCGTGCTGACTGACTGACTGACTGATTGGCAATCATCGCACAGCTCAAACCGTAAGAGCTAGGATGCTGAAATATTCACAGTTGGTTCCATCTATGAGAAAGTGCACGTTATACGGGATTTTGGAAAACTCCACCCACAAGCGTGGAAAATCGTGGAAAACTGTTGTATGGAACTTTTTTGTTTGCCATCCAATCGTCTTCAAACTCATTTTCAAAGATCTACACAAAAGTTCATTTGACACATGTTTCACCCATTTGGAAAATTCACCCCTATGGGCGGAATTGGTGGTCTCAAGGTTGTATGGGCCAAAGGCTAATTTTAATCAGATCACCTTTAAATTCATTTTCAAAGCTCTTCACGTAAAATAACTCGACATGTGTATCAGCGATTTTGAGAAATTCAGCCCCATGGTCGGAAAATCGGTGGTAAACTCTGGAATTCGACATTTTTAATTTACATGCGATTGACTTCAAACTTCTTTTCAAGGTTCTATAGGAAAGCACAATAGGCGCGGTTGTCAGAGATTTTGGAAATTCTACCTCCAAAGTCGGAAAATTCGCGGAAAACTGTTGAATGAAACTTTTTGATTTTCGTCCGATTGACTTAAAATTAATTTTTAAAATTTTCTGTTTATCATCCAATTATTTTTGAAAAATGCACGCCCACGTTCCGAAAGGGGTGAAGTCTGCAATTCAGCTTTAAATTAATTTCCAAATAAAAATAAAAAAAGCCTCGCTACATTGTGGGCAATACAACGGGCGGAAAATAGTTGGAAAGCTTTAGTTTGGATTTTTAATATTATTCGTTGAAATGTTTTTCAAATGCCAAATTATTTTGGAAAATCTACTCCGCGTCGCCACGGGCGGGAAATGGAAGTCAAGGACAAATGAGTGGGATTATTTTTTTAGTTAGATCGGCTTCAAAGACATTTCCAAGCCCTACACAAAAAACATTAGGCTCAACTATATAGTTTCCTACCCCACGGGAGGAAAACTGTGATACGTTAGATTTGTGTATTTCTTACGGTTGACGAAAGTAGTCAAATTCAACATAATGCATTTTAATCCAAATATTTCGCCGGGCAACGCTGGCGTTTTACCAGCTTGTTATCTATATAATTACATTCTAATCCTTCCGTTGTGGAAAAATAAAAACAGAACGAATAATATTTTCGAGATTTTCGTTTATTTCGACGAGTAATTTGATTGCAGACTGCTTTAGAAAATCGGCTTATGTTAGTATATAAAGCTTAAAATAGAATCTGTTTGGAATATATTAACATTTATTAAGTTGAGTTGCAGAAGGCATGCTGATGATCCGATTGGAATTCGTTGACACTTATTAAGTTTTTTTTTTTTTTACAATCTAGAGCGATATTTTTTTAAATCTGCCCTATAGTGGGCAATGGTTAAATTTTGTGAAAAAACATTAACATTTGATTATTTAATTTGTCATAATAGTGGGTTTGGGAGAGGGGGATTAGGGTACTGCGTCCAGCGGGAGATCGAGGGGATGCTTCCTTCGGAGCCGTCTTGTCGTTGTACTGTTATCCATCAGACTCAGAGCTAGACAAGAGTCTAGTGGTGTAGCGTCCGCTAATTCTTGCCAACTCGTTCTCGACCCACGGTATATGTAGCTCGCTGTGGATGGTGGCATTTTCGCGATAGAAGTGGGCGTTGGACACTATGCGCAAGACTTTATTCTGGAATCGCTGTTTCATGCGTCAATTGCTTTTGCTGGCAGTGCCCCAAAGCTGAATGCCGTATATCCATATTGGCCTGAGTATAGCTTTGTAAACAAGTAGTTTAACCCGCAGCTTCACCTTAGACTGCCTGCCGATGAGCCAATAGTACTTCCGGAGCCTTTCTTCATCTTGCTTCTTCTTGCGGAGAAGGTGGGCTCGCCATGCCTGTTCAGCGTCATACCCAGATATTTAGGGTACGCTTCTATGAGGATGAGGGAACCATCGAGGTGTGCTGGCGGACAGTTACCCTTGCGGAGGGTGAAGGTTGTCTGGTAGCACTTGTCTGCGTTGACAGCGATATTCCACCTCTTCAGCCAAGTGTTCAGGCTATCCAGTTGGGATTTGATCGCCTCAGAGGCTTCCTGGGGGGTGTCGGCTGAGCTAACGAACGTAGTGTTGTCGGCATATGTGGCGATATGCAGACTTTGATGAGGGCTAACAGGTATGTCAGATGTATACACCATATAAAGTATCGGTCCAAGAACGCTGCATTGCGGTACTCCAGCTCGAATTTAGTGTGGCAGTACATGTCGCTGATGTAGCTTTTGACGAAAGCAAAGTAAGGCTGCGGCAGGTTTGCTTTCATTTTGTGAAGCAGGCCGAGGTGCCAAACACGGTCGCATGCTTGCTTCACGTCAAGCATAACAGCGCAACAGTATTTTCGCTCCTCAAGCGCATCCAGTATGCGCTCCACTAGCCTGTGGCATTGCTCTGGTGTTCCGTGGAAGCGTCTAAAGCCAAACTGGTGATCGGGGATCAAACCAGCCTCTTCCAGTACTAGCATCACTCTACGCAAAAGTATTTTGGAGAGTGTCGCCAGCAAACTTATCGGACGGTAGGAGGCGAGATTGGCTTCAGGTTTGCCAGGCTTAGGGATGAGGATAATCTCAGCGCGTTTCCATTGTTTGGGGAAGTGGCCAAACACGAAGCCCTAACATTGTAGCGTGGTGGCAAGTATGCTGCGGCAATTGTGATATCACCCAGCGTGCTAGGCAGACGTACTTGCTCGCTTTGGGTCCAGTCTTCTTGGAATCCAGGCAGCTCTATGTATTTTATGGCACTTCTAATGAGCACAGCGGCTCCTCCGCGGGCTCTTCCATTGGGGTGGTTGATGTGGATCAGATCGTAACCGTAATGGCGAAGTAGGATCTGTTGGAGACGTGGGTTTCGGAGATCAGCAGGGTGTCTATGTGGTTGGTCTTCCGTAATGCTCGACCTTAGTCCTATTTTTGCACAGGCCGTTAGCGTTCCCTATGGTGGCATGAAGTCTTATTTGCATAACTTACCGACTAAAGTGGCAAGCATCTGCGTCATCTGAGTGAAGATTTTGTCCATCATACTCTCCATCATATTTTCCATACGAGCAACAATCGCTTCCATTGCTCCTCCCAGTGTCGGCTCGAGTTGGGGAGTCTGGCTTGGGGCAGTATTATCTCTTAGCATGTCCACAAAGCTGACGTGAGGGCTTATGTTTGCAGGCGCTACTCCTTGCGTTTTCCTGGTAGAGATGGTGGGACGGCGACTGTTCTTAGGGGCCATTAGTGCCTTGGCCTTCTTATAGGCAGGGCATCCCTTGTAGAAAGCCACATGGTCCTCTGCAGTGTAGACAGAAACCCGCGTCTTTTTGTCCTTAGGGCATTGGTTGGACGAGTGTTCAGCGCCGCTCTTGACGCATCGCTCATCTAGTCGGCAGTATCGTTGAGTGTGCCCGAACCCTTGGCAGAGGTTGCACTGAACCACGTCATTGAAATTGCGAGGAGGCTCTACCGTGACAACCGAACGGAAAAGCCTGTTAAATTTGTATGCCTCCTTGTTGTTGCCTGCCGGCTCCAGGAGATGCCGAACGGTTGCTTGGTCGCCTTGTTGACAAAGTTGTGCACATCTCTATCATGGTGGCCATGGGTGCTGAATGCCGCCTTGATGTCATCTATTTCAGTGGAGAAATTTAGCCCTTTGACGACGATGCGATACGGCCTTTCGTCAAGCGGCTGAAAAGTCTGGTACCTCTTGTTGCTGTCGTCAAGGTATATCTCCAGCTTGGTGTAGTTGGCCTTGTCCTGCGTCATTACCCGGACATTGTTACCACTGGTAGCCTTGTACGATAATTCATTACCCTTTCCCAGGACCTGGGCAATGGCGTAAACACCTTGATGTTTGTAACAGCAGGCACCTCAGCCCAGAGCCTGCGCTGTCAAAATAACTAGCTGAATAGCACGACGAAAATGACGGTATTTCACAACACTTTTTTTGGCGTGACGGTGCACAACCACACTATGAATGTGTTAGTGGAGCACCAATTGTATATGTACGTAGCGCATATGCGCTGAGGGCTTTTAACTTTTCAGATGGGAGCCGAGCACTGTCACCAAGTAACACTGAATTGGACATGTCTATAAAATTGCTAATTTTAGCATTAATTATAGGCACAGCGAGAAAAACACGACCGCACTTTGACAGCCAGGGTTGCCAACTAACTTATTGAGTGCGGATGCAGTTGGCATGCTATTTGCACGATTCTAATTATAGAAATCGGTATTTATTGACATTATTTAAATGTGGCTATAAAAAGCAGGCTACTGTTATGAGTTTTCAACACAGCCACTGTTATGTGTTTTCAATTTGTAAACATACACTGGGTTACAATATGCAATGCAATATGTGAATTGCAGTGGTTCAAAATTCTCTTGCTCCTCTTCAACTATTGTTTCGAGCGGGAATTCATTTGGCTGTTGTTCAATAACATTTAGTTTTCTGATTACTATTCTTTTATGTATACTTTTAAACTTATAGAGTAGGTACATTGTTATGCATAATATGGTAAGTACAAATATTGTTGTTATTACTTTTTAGTTTGTTTGATGATGCCTAATAAACATGGATTAATAATTGGTTTATTTTTGTCTTTGTTGTATAAATTATTATTATGTGAATAATACTTGTACTGAGTTTCGTCTTATAGAATATTTTTATTATTGTCTGGGTACGGTAAAATTTCGTATAATGGTGCTTTAATTATTTGCCTTGGAATATGTGAAATAATTAAAATTTCATTGGTGTCTGATCTAAGCCAAGTAGATGTTTATATGTTAAGAAGTTTTTCTGAGTTAACGTGCTTCAGATTGTCGTGTTTTAATAATTTTGGATTAAAAATTCCCAATGTAGTTAATTGCATATCCATTTCTAGATCTTCGATATATTCTGTAAACTGTTGTAGATTAAATGTTAATAATTCTAGTACTTGAATTTCCTCTCTCTCTTCTTTGTTCTTATTTAGAGTTTCTATACCTTGGTTAACATCAT
Organism: Hirtodrosophila confusa; assembly: GCA_035043065.1. Taxonomy (NCBI): domain Eukaryota; kingdom Metazoa; phylum Arthropoda; class Insecta; order Diptera; family Drosophilidae; genus Hirtodrosophila; species Hirtodrosophila confusa. The sequence continues at coordinate 467,404 of JAWNNI010000201.1, forward strand.
CAATTACATGGTTGAGTTCGTTTATTTGAACACTGTTCTGAGCTATTAAATTAATTTTTTTTCGAGTTCCTCTTTATTATTGTTATCTAAAGTTCAAAATAAGTATTTGTAAGTTTTGCTATCTGTTAAGTATTGGATTTGAATTCTTTTTTTTATAATTGTGAGCTTGTGCTATTAGTTTGTTATAAGTGTCTTCTGTCTTTGTTAAATTTATTGTTAGACAGACATACTCGTAACTATCTGGAATATCTATCGTACTAATCTTAAATAATAAGTATCCATTATTTGATTTAATATATTGATTATATCTAAAAATTGGCATCTGTTTCCAGGTAAAAGGGTTGACATCATAAGTATACAAAATATGAAGTTTAAAAATCCTGATTTGGATTTTCGTCCTCCTGCAAATATTTGCTCTTATTTAGTTTCTTTTGTTTTTGATAATTTGTTTTGTAATGTTTAATATTACGACCTCTATTAGTCGCTTCAAAGTGATCCTCGTATAACTGTTCTATTTTACCAGTATTCTTGTAAGGATTATGCAGTTGCCGTGAATTAGGGGGGCTTTCCTATATTTCGTATTTATTTTGAATTCTTGTCTCTTTTATGTTTTGGGTATTGTATTCAGTAGTTCCTGCGTAAATAAAAATGTATGCCGGAGTTCTGCCAGTAGAGTTAAGTTTTATTTTATGATTATATGTGAATATATTAATCTCCATTTTATGAGTCTATTTTCTTCGTCATCGTCCATATTTATTATACGAATTTTTTCATTTATTGTCTTATGTAGTCGTTCTACGTCTGCTATACCATTCTTACTTGTTCTAATTTGAATTGTTACCTTTTCTTTATCTAACCATTCTTTTAATGCTAAACTCATAAAGACACTATCCCTATCTGTTGTTAAGATGATGGGCTTTCCCATATTATTAAATATTCGAATAAGTCCCCTCTTGACTTCCATCCTATCTTTACTGTTTAACTCAATTACGTTTGAAAATTTTTAATACAAGTCAATACATGTTAGATAGTTTTGATTTTTTATTGTATAAATGTCAACGACATGGATTTCCCTACAATTTTCTTCTTCTGGTGTAATTTTAAATTTACATGACGTATTCCTGTGTTCAATCTTAGCTTGGTTGCAAATTTCGCATTCGTTGATTATATTTTGAATTAAATTTTGATAATCTGGATAATAGTATATTTCTTTAAAAAGTCTATTTCTTTAAATTCTGCATAGCTTCGAATATCTTTTAATTTAATGTTTGCTCGTAATATACGCGTTGCTTTAGGGTTTATAATTTCCTTGAAAGCTTGTTGAATTAATTCGAAGTCAGAGTCGTGTTCAATGTATAATGCACTTGTTTTTGAGCAAAAATATATATGTTGGTTAACCAAACAAGAGGCTTATGATCACTTAGAATTTCAAAAGTTGTGCCATATGGTCGAAAATATTTGATTGACCATACGATCGCTAAGAGTTCTTTCTCTATTGTAGTGTAATTTTGTTCATGGTCATTTAAAGTTCTACTTGCAAAACTAACTGGCTTGTTGTCTTGTGACAACACAGCTCCTAGCGCAAAATTACTAGCCTCAGTTGTTACTTAAATTTTTTTACAAAATCTGGACAAATTAATATGGGGTCATTCATAATTAAAAGTTTAAATTTTTCGAAAGCTTTTTAATATTCTTCATTGCTAATATCAATTTTTACTCCTTTCTGTAAATAGAGCGTCATGGGTTTTGCAATTTTTGCGAAATCTGGAATGAGTTTGCGATAATAGCCACTTAAACCTAAAAACGATTTAATTTCTTTTGACGTCTTTGGCAAAGGGAATTCATCGCTTGCTTTAACTTTAACCTTGTTTGGCCGAATGCCTTCTGGACTTATGGTGTCTCCTAAAAAATCTTTTTTTTTTTTAAATTCGCATTTATCTAATTGGAGCTTTAAATTTGCCTCCCTTAGTTTTTCAAATACTTTATTAAGTGAATTTAATTGTCCAGTAAGTGATGTGGAGACAACAATAATGTCATCCAGATACACAAGACTGTGTTTATTTATTGAATCGCTAAAAACCTGATTCATGCTCCTTTGGAAAGTTGATGGTGCGTTTTTAAGTCCGAACGGCATTCGAGTAGGCTCGTAATGTCCGTATTTAGTTGAAAATGCTGTTTTAGAATTGACCTTTGATCCATCTCAATCTGTTGAAAGCTTTTAGCTAAATCTATTGTTGGAAAATACAAACATTTTCCTAATTTTCTCAAAAACATTTGAAATGGGGAATTTATCATTAATTGCAATATCGTTTAACCCTCTGTAATCAATCACTAATCTACATTTTTCTTTTCCTGAAGCACCTTTCTTTTTGGGTACTATCCATAATGGACTACAATAAGGTGATTGGCTATGCCGAATGATACCTTGGTTCAATATGTCTTCGACTTCTTGTTCGAAAGCGAAAGGGTAGCCATATGGTTTTCTTGTAGATTGGATTTTCATGTTGTATATTAGTTGTGTGCTTAATAATACTCGTGAAAGTCAAATTGTCACCTTCCCGATATTGAATGTCACTGAATTTTTGTAGTAATTTTAATAATCTTAATTTTTCTTCCTCATTTAGATGATCAATTCGGTAATCTTGACGCGAAGCTATTTTTTTACTCATTGTGGAATTAATTTCTTGTGTAACACCTTTTGGTTGCAAATGGGCTTCAAAATTTTTTCTGCATTTGAATCAAAAATAAATTTTCTGTGTGTAAATTATCTGTCGGCAATTATTATTTTATTTAACATGAGTGTAATCAATTACTACTTTATTTTCTTTTAGCAAATTTCTACCTAAAAGCAAGCAATATTTGATCTTGCCTAAAAAGTTTATTGGATGCAATAGATACAAATTAATTCCTTTATAAGGAAACGAGTGAGAGTTAGAATTTATAAACTTTATTTAGCGGGCGGTACACCTCGCTTTGTCGAATCAAAAACTAAAACTAAATATTACAATTATCAAGCTTAAAGCTAGCCCTCAACCATGCAGATAGCGCTGCCGCCAGGCTGCCGTCGCTGCCAGAAAACTGCAGCGTTAGCGCCTCGTGTACGGTGTTGTATTACCGTCGCGGCGCGCAACATTGTCGCGGCACATCCGCCGCGCTCATGACTCCAGTCATTGACTTCCCCAAAGCGCTGGGTCAGCCAATTCCGAGCGTCAGTGGTTAACTACTCCCCCTCTCGAAGACCGACCGTCCTCGGTCGTGCTGTAGCTTTTTATCAGTTCGGCGATCTGCTGGGCATCTCGTCGTTTCATCACGAGCAGGCGAAGAAAGTATAGGATATTGTATTATGAGATTAATTATATTATTTTTACGATCTATCTTAATGTTAGACACTTTCAATATGTCAGTAATAGTGGTCCCTGTGATTTGGTCAGTGAGAATCGATGTTAGATCCGAGTGATCTATTATAGCCGGATTTACTACGTTTAATTTTTCAAGAGTTAAAGTTAGCATTAGGTTCCCCAATTCGGTGATCAGAATCCTATTGCGCATTGCGAGGGTCTCAAATAGGTGACCAGTATCGGCTTGACCTTCCTTTGCCACTTTAAGAATTTTGTCCACAGTGTCTGTCAGCTGATTGATTTTTTTCCTGATTTCGAGAGTTTATTAAAATTTGCCTATTGCTTGCAGTGACCAGCTGCGCCTCCGTCAGTTCTATCTGTCTCAGATCGTCCGCGTCAGGGGTGCCTGCCACAGCCTTAAGGGCTGTCCCCAGAAAGTCTAAACTTCTTACCCTACGGTGGTGTATGTCGAGAGCCGACAAAATGTCCTGTACGTGCCCTGTGTCTATTGTCAACAGCTTCCTCATATGAGACTGCGGGAACATGACCGTCAACCTCATCGCATCGTCAGCCATTCTTCTGTATTCCGTCAGATTGGTTATGTGGCGTAGGTAATGGAAATGTCGCCGTCCGTAATGGGAATGTAGTCCGCGTGAATGTAGTCCGTTATTCGTGCTGCCGTCATGGTCAGTATTGAAAGCATCACCAAGGTAATCCTAGAGCGTTAATTAATTTTAAACGTAAGTACTAGTAGAAAAATGTCTCCTTCAACGGAGGTTGTCCTTGTGGACCACCCTCCCCTCAATCAGGACCGTTGTCCCCAAGTCCGCTTCAACCTTTTTTTCAATACAGAGGGATGATAACTTATTCCCCAACCTGCGATTTGTTTTTACTAAGACTTTTTCGCCTACATCGAACTCCCTATTCTGACGTTTCTTGTTCAGCCTTGCATTCTGTTCGACGTGAGCCCCTTCTATCTTTTCCCTAACGTCGCGGATGCATCCCTGCGAAGCATCATGCAACATTTCATTCGGCTTTTTGTCGATCACCGAATGAATGGACCCGTTATAAGCTATGGTTGCCTGTAAGATCAGGTTAACCGTGCCGACAATTTTCCTTTGGCGCCTCAGGCATCTGGCTATTTCCAGCAGGGTGCCATGGAACCGTTCAACTTGTCCATTCGACGTGCTGTGGAGCGGTGGTGCATTCACAATGCTTACACCGTAATTGTTCATTAGCAGGGACCTAATAGTCTATGACTTGAACGCGAGCTCGTTGTCGCAATATATCTGCTTTGCCAGTGTGAAGATGTTCATCAGCACCAGCAAAGGGGGCATTGTGTCCTCTATTGTACGGGATGCGATGGGCTGCACGACCGAAAATTTAGAGAACTTGTCCAAGCAGGTAAGGAAGTATTTCTTGTCGGTGGAGAAAATGTCGATATGCAACATTTCTCCAGTTTGTGAAGGAATTGGCGTCTGGCCGAGTTCCTGTTTCTTCGGGTGCCTATCGTACTTTTCACTGGCGCAAATTGTACAGTTAAGGACTACCTCGTTTGCCAATCTTGTCATTTTCGGGAAGTAGTATTCCCGCATGACCTGCTTTATGTTCTCTTGAGCGGCCCTATGGGCTCTATTGTGCTCTTTAGTAATTATTTCCCTTCTATCATTGACGTCGAAGACGTCGGCTACAAAATTCTTACAAAACCAGAATTTTGTGGAAAGGAAGGTCTTTACGAGATCATGTTGGATTTTAGCCAAGGCTGGCAAACTGCAATGGATAGCGTTCACTACGTTTGGGTTGGCGACGGTTGTGACTGTCTCGAACAGTGTTTCTTTATCACTGTAGCTTATCAAATGTGGAGTTTTTTCAGCGAAAATGATGAAATTTCTCTTTAAAAGAAAACGAGCTTCCTCTAGAACAATTTGATTTCGAAACAGTTCAACGGCTTGTCAGTCGACTCTAGAGTATAAGTCAGTGACAACTCACTATGGATCGTGGCTGCGTCAGATTCTGGCTCATTGTTGATGCCTTGCAAGGCATTTAAGTTTTGGCGCGATAGCGCGTCGGCCACATGATTCTCTTTGCCTGGCTTATAAAAAAGCTAAGCTCCTGTTTCGTCAATCCGTGCTTTCCAACGCTTGATTTTGGCGTTGGGATTGCTTTCGGATACAGCGAACGTAAGTGGCTGGTGGTCGGTGAATATGTTAATATCCCTGACCCCGTAGAGAAAATGCCGAAGCTTTGCCAAGGCCCAGACGATAGCAAGCAATTCGCGCTCGTTAGTAGCGTAGTTTGCTTCCCTGTCTTTCAACGTGCGGGATATCATAGTAATGGGTCGGCCATTCTGAGAAAGGACTGCTCCTATGCCGTAGGCGGAGGCTCTTTATAGTTTGGGTACATTAATATCACGTCTTCCGACGCCAATATATTTCTTAATTTTTCGAACGCGTTGCGTTGAGAATCGTTAAGATGTACCGGGATTTTCCTCGACCTATACTTGGTCACTGAGCCATTTTCCCCCTTGAGGATGTCAGAGAGAGGTTTTGCGATTGCCGCAAAATCCTTGATAAAGCAACGATAATAGCTTGCTAGGCCCATGAAAGACCTTACGCTAAATACCGTTTTCGGCTCCTCGAAGTGCTGAATGGCTTTCACCTTTTCAGGGTCTGTTTTCGCGCCGTTATTAGTCACTATAAAGCCGAGATACTCGACACTTTCTTTGAAAAATTGTGACTTTTCATGTGCCACACGCATATTTGCATCCATTAGGCTCTTCAAAACTCAATCAACGTGCTTGACATGGTCCTTTTCGTTTTCCGAGAAGACGATGACGTCATCCACGTAAACATAGCAGGACTTTCCGATTTGTTCTCGCAGAACATCATCGATAGCCCGCTGAAATATGCTACCAGCATTTTTCAAACCAAAGGGGAGCCGACAAAACTCGTACATCCCGCCGTTAACTGAAAAAGCCGTTTTTTCACGATCTCGCTCTGCCAGAGTGATCTGGTGATAACCTAATTTCAGGTCGAGTGTCGTTAAAAATTTGGCTCTACCCAAGTTTGCGAATATCATTGCGATGCTTGGCATAGGGTATTTGTCGGCAATCGTTTTAAGATTGAGCTTCCTAAAGTCTATTACTAGACGTTTATTTTTATTGCCCATCTCGTCCGAACCTTTTTTATCCACGGATAACGGATATAACGGATTATTGTATGGCGATTTGGATTTTCAGATAATGCCATTTTTTTGGAGGTCGCTTACATCTGCTGCAACAAAATCTTCTACACCTACACCGGGTAGGGGTACAACTTCGAATAGACCTCGGTCTCGTCTGTTGTACGAATCGTGGCCACGACGGCCGTGTTATAAGGCAGCGCCTCGTTAGAGTCCGCAAAAGCCTTTTTATGCCGGTAAAGCATTCGCAGAAAATCTGCCTTCACCGCAGGAGGTGCCTCGATTTCCCTATTTTTCGTATGTTTGACGTCCGTGCATTCATAGTACTGTAGTATATCTACCCTACCATTAAGATAAATCAAAGGGTATAACAATCCGTTAATACATTGTGACACTTTGTCATAATAATAACAAATACAAATACCCAAAAGACCACTTGAAATATACAAACGTTCCAGCGCATATGTAATACGATCCTGCGCTTATATACAAGCCGATCGTAGCGCGTGGGAAATGCTGAGCATGCACTTTGCAGCTCAAGTGGTCAAGTACATATACAACATATGCATGCCTTCTGCATACATATATGTATATATACACACACATACCTATATACTTATAAGCCATATACATGTAGGCAGCCACGCCGCTGCTGGCGTAACCGGCAGCGCAGCCACGCTGTTTTAGCTATAAGCCCTTATGTACATAGGCTAAGCAAAACAGAATGAACAACGAATAAAACATTATCAAGACTCAACTACAACGGCACGGATGTGCCAGTCCTTTTTTGTGAACTTAAAACATTTTTAAGTGAAGATATTACATGGCGACCGTGACAAGTTGCGCGAACCTGTAACATAGTTACACAATTACAAGATGAAATTGTAAAACATAAAAACATATTAAAACATATTTTAAACAAATAATGTGGTGAAACAAACCCGTGCACGTTCATCGGCAAGTGATTCTGGTGCAGGGCGGCAATGTGCCACAGCCGCAGCATCAACCAGTGGCAAAATCAAAAATGACCACCTGTCTCACCGCTTACATTTACAAAAAAAAAATCGCACTGTCATCCCATCAGGCGTATTGATGTTTTACATTATCAAATTGGTTTGATAAATCTGATGACAGCAGCAGCAGCAGCGCCGTCAAATAAATCAACTACATGGCCGGCACTTAAACCAACTACATGGCTACCAACTAAGAATTAATGAGTGACGACTACACAGATTCTGCTCCTATTGAGCAAAGGGAAGCACCTTCCATCCAGGAGTACCTGGAGGTGTTTCCAAACGATGGACCACGCCCACTCACAATAGCTGAGTACCGGGCACGGCAGGAAAGAAAACCAGCAGAGAAAGAGAAGACAAAACGTGGAGGACAAGTGAGAAAACTACTGCAACAGAAGCGCCTGCAACAAGATTTGCTGGCGGTAGCGACGACACCAGAGGACCGAGAGCGCTACATAAAGCGCATCAACGAATTAAAAGCTGAATTAAAACTTCGCAACCGAGCGAAGCCACGCAAGGGGGCCGCAAACATGCGTAAGCCTTAACTTGCCATAGATTTAATATCTACATGCGAATTGAAGCACGTCAGTGCAAGTCGCAAAACACTAAAACCTGTTAGACTTTCATTACTAACATATGTGGTTGGAGAATTTTTTTTATATATATGAAATGTAATTTGAATTGTGAGCCAACCACATAAACTAAACAACTAACTTTTCCACGTCTCTGGCGCTGAGTATTTATACTTAGCTGCGTTTAGAATCTTTGTGTAATTGATAAATATTGCAACAAGTTCACTGCAATGAAAATATCACTCCAATCTTTATTTTCGATTTTCAAAGCGAGGAATATATTTCTTCTTTCTTTATAAATCCCATATAAAAAGAAAAAAAGATTAAATGAAAACTAAACTAAGATTTTGAAGATAAAATTCATTATTCTTTCATGAACGTTAGATCAAAAAAAATTCTTTTCATTGAATATATACAAAGACAATTAGAACTACATAATGGGGTGGTTTAGTGATTCCAGTGAAGCAAAGGACAATACTGCAAACGTTGTAAACAACGTAAAGATAATTGATCATACGGATGACATAAACGCATTGTGGATCCTATTATTAATTATCACGATAGTATTGGTTTTGCGATTTCTGGTTACACTCTATGTTAAGCATAACAAAATTATCAAGAAAAGATACATGAGCAGAGCAAATAACCTGGATACGGTATAAATAGCACAGAAAATTAAAAATTCAAAGTACTTCAAATACATCATAGTTTCTCTATCGGGGCTAAAGAATATATATATATATATCTTTACACATCTTTAAAAATCGAGATAAATTCAAAATGCATCCACGCATTAAAGGCCTTATACAAAAATTACAGGTCGATGATCCCAACTTTCTTTCAAAATTTCAACATATAGTTGCCGAACAACCAACGACAATATATGAGTTGGAAAAAATTTATATGAGCACTTATGCAATGCAACATTCTCCATTTCTTGGATGTCATCCAAAAGAGAAAGCATTGGTAATCTCATATATGCCAAATATCAAAGTGGAAGAGATCTACACAGATCATCCAATATTGGGAAAGGCAGTAGATTACGTTGCGTATAAATATTAATGGATTGGCGAAAAGTAAGTGCCACCATTACCGAGCAACGAGTAGAATTTCAAAAGTCATTTAAATGCCTAAATAAAACTGCACCTGTCTCCAATAATACGAAACTCAAACATTTTCGAGTACTGGTGAATTCATTCAATACAGTACGCCAAATTGTAATTGACAATTTGGGGAAATGTGATTCGTTACAGTCCATACAATTAAAGGACGTAATAAAAAGGCTTAAGGAAAATCTCCTTTATGTCGCAGAACGGCACAACTTACACATTTTAGTGCCCAATACTCTAAATTTTCCAGCCGAGTTCGATGAATCGGTTCTACTAGAACCAGATACCGAACTAGAAAGTATTGATTTCAAAGATCCGATGACCTCAGAGGTATCAAAAATACCCGAATCATCAGATCAAGTTAGCTCTGAATCTGTTAGTGACATCGAAACACTAAAAGAAAGCGATCCAATCGAAACAAAACCGGAAACGACAACAATTTCAGAAATGGCACAAACAGTTACAGAATTTATCAAGCTAGCCACATCTCTACTACCAGAGTTTGATGGTAAGCCGGAAAATCTGCAAAGTTTTCTAGATTCTCTGAATCTATTGGATACTTTAAAAGGCACACATGAGCCAACAGCCATAAGCCTTATTAAAACAAAACTAAAAGGCCATGCAAGAAATCTAATAAGTAATGAGCAGACAATTGCTGCTATCATTACGCAACTGTCAACTGCAGTAAAAGGAGAATCGGTAGAAGTTGTATCTGCCAAGCTACTTAATCTGCAACAGAAAAGCAAAACGGCTAACCAATACACCCAAGAGGTGGAAAAACTGGCAAAGGCCCTTGAAGGAGCCTATGTCAGTGAAGGTCTAAGCCAATCACTTGCTAACAAATACAGCACTACAACAGCTGTAAAAGCTATGACACAAAATTGTTCGATTGATAAGGTAAAACTTATCATGCAGGCAGGCACATTCACAAATATGAATGATGCCGTCTCCAAATTCGTCAATAGTTGCACGGAGATAACAGGTCAAAGTAACACTGTCCTGTATTATCGACGAGGTGCAAACAACAATAATAGAGGAGGCCGAGGTTATAATCGTGGCAGAAATTACAACCACAACAGTTACAACCGAGGCGGTAACAACAACAATAGTTACAATAACCGTGGAGGAAGACGAGGCCAAAATCGGGGAAGAGGCCGAGGTAACTCCAACCAAGGTTATAATAATAACAACGTGAGAGTGGCGCAAAATGCGTCGGAAAACCCTCAGAACCCTTTAGGAAACAATCAATAAATGTAAAAGTTAATTCAATCAATTATAGTCTTAATATATTTGTCACCTTTTGTAATCACTTAACTCATAATAAACTCACATTCCTAATAGATACTGGTGCAGATATCTCACTACTAAAAATAAATTCAGATAATTTCCAAATTCAAAAAGATAAAATTATAAACATCCAAGGCATAGGCCAGGGTGTAATAAAATCTCAAGGAACAACTTCATAGAACTTCAATCACAAAATATATTATTCCACACGACTTTCATTTAGTAGACTCAGATTTTTCAATACCATGTGATGGCATAATAGGCATTGATTTTATTCAAAAATTCAATTGCCAATTAGACTTCAAACCAAACGAAGACTGGTTTATAATTAGACCTCAAAACTTAAATTATCCTATTTATGTTCCAATAACATATAGTGCTGGCAACAATACAGTTCTTCTGCCAGCCAGATCCCAAGTAATTCGAAAAATAGAGTTTAATTCAGTAAACGATTATATATTTGTTCCAAATCAAGAAATACATAATGGAATTTATGTTGCAAATACAATAGCAGCATCCAAACATGTATACATTCGCCTTCTAAACACAACTAATTTCGACCAATTGGTCAAAGTAAACAAAATTGAATATGAAAATCTAACAGATTACGATATTCATATAACTAATCCAATAAACAGGTCCGAACAAGTACTTTCAAAGTTAAAGAAAAATTTTCCAGAACAATTCAGAAATCAATTAACAAAATTATGCACCAAGTATAGTGATGTGTTCGGACTGGAAACCGAACCAATAGCGACAAATAATTTCTATAAACAAACAAAAGCTTATGCATCCCACATTATTACAATATCCAGATTTTCGCAAAGAATTTTGCATTATAACAGATGCTAGTAAACAAGCTTGCGGAGCAGTTCTAACTCAGAACCGTGAAGGAATTCAACTCCCAATAGCTTATGCATCTCGTGCATTTACAAAAGGGGAAAGCAATAAAAGCACAACAGAACAAGAGTTAGCAGCAATTCATTGGGCAATTACCCATTTCAGACCATATATTTATGGCAAACACTTTACTGTTAAAACAGATCACAGACCATTAACATATCTTTTTTCTATGACCAATCCCAGTTCGAAATTAACTCGCATGCGGCTAGAGCTTGAAGAATATGACTTCACAGTAGAATACCTAAAGGAGAAAGACAATTTTGTAGCGGACGCACTTTCGCGTATAACTATAAAAGAACTAAAAGACATACAACATAAAGTCCTGAAAGTCACTACCAGGCGACAAAGTAGACAAACTAAAAACTGTACAGTAGAAAATTATGAACTTCTGCCAAGGCAAAGTCATAAAAATGTATCCAAGCCCAACGTACATGAAGTCATTACAAATGATGAAGTACGAAAAGTAGTGACCTTGCGCATAACAGAATCTAAATGTTTATTTAAACATGGAAATAAAATTATCGCAAGAATTGAAGTTAGCGATTTATATACCAATGGAATTCTCGACTTAGGTCAGTTTTTCCAAAGGCTCGAAAAAGAGGCCGATCTATTGAAAATCAGCAAACTCAAAGTGGCACCGAGCGAAAAGATCTTTGAATCAGTTTCGATAGATTCTTTTAAAAAAATGGGCAATGAAATATTAAAATCATTAAGAGTAGCGCTACTCCAGCCGGTGACCCAAATAACAGATGAAAAAGAGATACAACAAATATTGTCTACTTACCATGACGACCCAATTCAAGCAGGCCACAGTGGCATAACAAGAACGCTAGCAAAAATAAAAAGACACTACTACTGGAAAAATATGACACGTCATATAAAAGAGTACGTACGTAGATGTCAAAAATGCCAAATGTCTAAAACAAAGACACACACTAAAACTCCTTTGACTCTCACAGAAACACCTGTGAATGCATTCAGAAAATGGCATGAATATATAGTCACATTAATCTGTGACCTTACAAAATATTTAGTAGCCATTCCAATTAAAAGCAAAAGCGCAAATAATGTCGCAAAGGCTATATTTGAAAATTTCATACTCAAGTTCGGTCCAATGAAGACGTTCATTTCGGACATGGGAACAGAGTATAAAAACCAGATCTTAACCGATTTATGCAAGTATTTGAAGATCGAGAATCTCACCTCTACTGCATATCATCACCAAACATTAGGGACAATAGAACGAAGTCATCGAACATTTAATGAATACATTCGTTCATACATCTCTGCAGACAAAACTGATTGGGATGTCTGGATTCAATATTTCACTTATTGCTTCAACACGACACCATCAGCAACGCATGAGTATTGTCCATACGAACTAGTATTTGGCAGATTACCAAAACAGTTCATAGATTTAAATAAAACTAATTACATAGATCCTATTTATAATCTAGATGACTACTCTAAGGAAATAAAGTTAAGATTAGAAATAGCATACAAACGAGCTAGAATTATGTTAGAAAAAGCCAAGGCTTACAGGAAATTAGCATATGACAAAAATACTTAGAATTTTGATTTAATGGTAGGAGATAAAGTACTTATTAGAAACGAAACAGGGCACAAATTAGACCCAGTATATTTAGGACCATATATAGTAGAGAAAATAGAAGATAATGATATCATTTTCATTAAAGATAGTAAGAATAAGAAACAAAAAGTACATAAGGATAGGTTAAAAATATATATTCAATGAAACGTTTCATAAAAAAAACAGGTCTGATCAACCTAAAAAAAAAAAAAAATAATATAGTATAATGATATAATGAAAACAAATGGGAATAAAATAAAGTAAATTTAAATTCTTTTATGAAAATCGAATGAAAATTTAAATTTGAATGGAGTTAAAGTAAAGTAAAAAAAATATTTTATCAACAAACACAAAAATTTTAAAACAAGAGATAACACATTTCAATACACTTATAAAATAAGAAAAAAAAAAAAACAAAAACAAAAAAAAAATTATTAAAATAATTATTATTTTTACTATTAATTATATTTTACACTAAACTAACTATCTCCAAATGACTACATGTATTACGTCATTTCTTTAAAAAGGGAGGTGTAGTATATCTACCCTACCATTAAGATAAATCAAAGGGTATAACAATCCGTTAATACATTGTGACACTTTGTCATAATGATAACAAATACAAATACCCAAAAGACCACTTGAAATATACAAACGTTCCAGCGCATATGTAATACGATCCTGCGCTTATATACAAGCCGATCGTAGCGCGTGGGAAATGCTGAGCGTGCACTTTGCAGCTCAAGTGGTCAAGTACATATACAACATATGCATGCCTTCTGCATACATATATGTATATCTACACACACATACCTATATACTTATAAGCCATATACATGTAGGCAGCCACGCCGCTGCTGGCGTAACCGGCAGCGCAGCCACGCTGTTTTAGCTATAAGCCCTTATGTACATAGGCTAAGCAAAACAGAATGAACAACGAATAAAACATTATCAAGACTCAACTACAACGGCACGGATGTGCCAGTCCTTTTTTGTGAACTTAAAACATTTTAAGTGAAGACTTTACAGTACTGCAACGCCTCCGAAACCGCACCAATTTTTATTTTGCTCTCCTTTAAGCATAGGACCGCGCCTACTTGTTTTAGCAGGTGAAGACCGATGATTCCATCAAAGTTGGACAAGGAATCCAGTAAGAAAAAAAATGTGTCGCAACCAAACATGGACAACTTGCATTTTTCGGCAACGTTGTTGGAACCGTGAATGGAGTGAACGACAAAAGGGGATTCGACCAGGGTGACGCCTTTTAGTCGCTTGTGCGGCTTGATGTAATTCTTTGACGCACCCGTGTCGATTAAAAATGTCATTACTGTCCCTGCCACTGTCCGACGGATGAACGGCAGCCGGGACGTTCCCCTAAAAAATTAGCGCTATCGCTATCATAGTCAAGTTCATTACTGTCTTCTATCTCGGCTGACGCTTCTTGTGCCGCGTCGGCGTAACCTGACCCCTCCTCCGCGCTTGCCTTTAAGTGGTCCACTCTTTGCCGCCTTTGACCTGTCATACGGTCGGACCCGGCAGGGCGTTTATTTGTCTGGCCCTGGTTAGCGTTTAGCCTCCCCGAGCCCTGGCCTCTCTGAAAATTGGTCGGCTGCCTAAACTCGGTCGGCTGGGTCAACGTCCATTGGCTCCGTGGCATTCTCGCTCCCAGTGCTGGCTTGGGTCCTATCTGACGATTGACCATTCTGCCTTTTAAAATGCGGGTTCTTACCCTGATTACCCTGAGGACCGCCCATTTTTTCCTGTGGTTGCTGCTGCTGGCGTCCTTGTGAGCGTTGCTCCGAGCGCCCTTTTTCCTCTTGCCCCCTAGCAAAACTCGCTGCGAAGGCGTACCTCTCATGGTTGGCTTCGACTTCTGGAGCCAGCGCGAGTGCCATAGGTAAATCCGACGGGTGAGCTGCAAACAACACGTCGGTTAAGCTGCGTTTTAGCCAGAGATGAACACACGAAGTGCGTCACCCCTAAATTTTTCACACATACCCGTTGCCACACTTTTGTCGTATATCATATGGGCCTTGTTGGTGAGTAAGGTGAGCTTCATCATAATATTGTAAAATCGACACTCTGCCTTGCCTAAGCGTACCCATCTGTTGCTCAATTACATGAATGGGTCGTTTGTCACTGTAAGTGAAGTCAAGCCTTGCTATAACGGCTTCGAAATTCAGTGGTGTATTAAATGACGCGAGAACCGCATCAGCGGGACCCCTAATTTTGCTTCTGATAATTATGATAGCCTGGTAATGGCGAGAACTGCCATCATATTTCTCGAAAATTTTGTATGAGGCGTGCGCGGCCTGTCTCCACGCCACATATGTTTCCCGCGTGCCGTGGAACTCAGGCAGGCATTTAACAGCGTCGAGGGGCTCATCTCTAATTTCGACATCCCTATACACTTTTACCTGTGGTACCGACAACTGAGTGTTCTTTAATCTAGAAGACACCTGTGAAATCTGTTGTTCTAACTCTTGCCTAAGGCTCGCCTCTCTTGCAAGGTATTGTTGGTCTCGCGCCGCTACGGCTTGCTGCACCGCGGCATCAATTATTGCGCGCAATTGTTCAGATTCCATTTTTAAATTTATATCTGTCTTCGAAACACACGAATCAACGCTCCCGGATACCTGCAACGTATCAAATTCCTCAAGTAATTGATCAAAAATACTATCGTTGCTGTCGTAGTGTGTCCGTCTGTTTTGGTACGCGTAACTATCACTGTCACTCATTCGACTGAAAACGCACTGCACAAATGACCCTGTTCTGGCCCGAAAATAGGTTCCCTTCGCTTGCTGATTTTTATTTTATTAACAAAATAATCACAAATCTCACTTTGCAAATCAGTTACATGCTTCTCCTTATTTTTTATCGTAAATAAAATATAAAAAATTATGGTGTCCGGTACTCAGCATCCAACGCCGCAGTCCCAATTTATCGTTGCTGCTTGCACTGGGGTCTTATTTTTTGTTTTTATCGTGCGGCGTTTTTTTCGTAATGAGTAAAGGCACGCATGTGTTTTTATGTGTCCGTTATACGTTGCAACACTGCTGAGAAGAATCACACTTCCAGCATTTCAGCGCGTTAATATTTTGGTAGATATGTCACCTTATTGTTTGCACTAGGTTGAACACAAAACTGCCAGAAAACTGCAGCGTTAGCGCCTCGTGTACGGTGTTGTATTACCGTCGCGGCGCGCAACATTGTCGCGGCACATCCGCCGCGCTCATGACTCCAGTCATTGACTTCCCCAAAGCGCTGGGTCAGCCAATTCCGAGCGTCAGTGGTTAACTTACATAATGGTTTCATTTTGAGATGCCTGTCATTGTTCTAGTACAAGTAGGTTTTGAATAAACTGGAATATTAAGAAAATTTTCTGTAAAGATCTGTAACGTCTGTTATTTATTACGATCTCTATGTATTGGTTTGTTCCGAGGGTCCCATTGGAAAATTTTCGTTCTTTATGCCATCATTTTGGAATTGCTGATGCTCTTCTTGATGTTGGTCGTTTTGACTACCATACCCTGTGTGTACATAATCATTTTGATTATTATTATATTCTGTTTGCTGATAATGCCCATCAATTTGCATTCTTGGCGAATTACTAACATTTCCTCGTACACGCTTGTACGCTTGATTTGGTATATTTCCACCTTGAGTAGGGATGTGATTAAAAGGCTTGCATAGTTTTCCTTGCTGTAAATTGTGTCGGAACAATTGAAGTAGTCCCCTATTTTGGTGAAAATAATTTTGTCTATTTAGTTGTCTGTTCGGGGGGTATTGAATGAATTTTTGATTCTTAAAATTGTTATTTGTGTAATTTGGGATAAATTGGTTAGAATATTGCGGTTTAGTGTTTTGTGTACTTTTACTCCCTATACCCATAAAATGGGTAAAAGGGGGTACTAAATCTGTGCAAATGTATGTAACAGGCAGAAGGAGACATCTCCGACCCTATAAAGTATATATATTCTTGATCAGTATCAAAAGAGATTTCGATTTGGCCATGTCCGTCTGTCTGTCCGTCTGTCCGTATGAACGCGTCGATCTCAGCAACTATAAGAGATAGAAACACCAATTTTTGAATGTAGGTTCCTGTATACCACACGCAGATCAAATTTGTTTCATATTTCAGATATCTCCCCCGTTCCCCCGCAAATCGGTAAAAACCGTTTTACAGTAACAATTTTCAAGATATAGCTTTAAGATTTGGCATGTACAATACATTAGACACTCTTAATCTACTGTCAAAATTTCAAGTCGGATAATAAACACGGAAGTATTTGCGTATTTCTGTATATATGTGTGTGTATGTGTAAGTTTACAAAGATGCGATCGAAAATTTGTGACCTGGGTACAGGGAGTTTCGTAGTCGGGTATACTCGACTATAGCATTCTTACTTGTTATTATTGCAGACAAACATTTTTTATTCAAAGAAAACATTAAAGAGACGAAAAATAAAATATAAAATATAATATAAATTAAAAGAAATAATTAAAAAAGATGAAAAATAAATTAAAAAAGAACAACTGCACAAAAAATAAAAAGTACAAATTCAAAAGAAGGCACCATAGGGTTAAATTTGTTAACGCTGGTTTGTACTTACGCACAACAACACCAATTAGAAAACATTAAAGCGCGGGCGCGTCGACCGAAATCAGCACAACGGAATACAAAACGAAGATAGAAGTGCGCGAGAGCGTTAAGCAAACGTTGAAAGCGCGAATTAGTAAAAATACAAAAACAAATATAAGCACAATGCAAATTGCACAAATCATCCACCAGCTTGCTTGTGATGCTGTTTGGTGTTGTATTTGAACAAATTTAATAAAGATTTATGTAGTTAATTGCAATTTAATGTCCAACAATGTGTTCCATACAACCGATGTATACCACACGTCACAAGAACAAAATAGCACAAGTTATCACTTGATATCACGAGGAAAACAAACTAAAACGATGCGCAAGAAAATAAACACGTCCGTTGCGAATGCGACTTTTAGATCCCAAGCTTAAGTTTGACAAGCATATTTCTTCCACCGCTAATCGTACCTTTGGTGTCCTGGGTTTCATTAAGCGTTGGTCTAAAGAATTTATCGATCCCTACATTGCTACAACTCTTTATACTTCTCTTTTTCGACCTATTCTTGAATATGGGTCTTGTATTTGGTGTCCCCAATATAAGGTTCATCAGGATAGAATAGAATCGGTACAAAAACAATTTCTGCTTGCACTCCGTGGTCTTTACTGGAATCCTAATACTCGCTTGCCTTCTTATCGTAGTAGACTATTACTAATGTATCTGCCTTCTCTTTCTGATTGTAGATCCATGCATGGTGTAATTCTCTTACACAAACTAATTGATGGGGAAATTGATTCTTCTGAATCAGACGTTCTAGAAACCTTGTTTCACTTTCTCTTCAAGTTTTTATACTATGTTCCCCAAGGGAAAAATAGTATATTGGGTTTGCGAAATGTCCGTCTGTCCATATGAAAGCAATTTTTTTGCCTTTGTCTTTAAGCTAGAGCAATCAAACTTGGTACACATGTTGGTGTATACCCTCAATTTATGAAGTGTCGAGATCGAACGTTGGGCCACTTGAATGTACTGCCCGATTTAGTATATCAACGTCCAAGAGGGTGCTAGAGTCATATTAGAAATTGTAGAGCCCGGGGCCGCCACAAGCACGCACTGTCGGGCGATCCTGCCACTGGAACGCATCTCCCATTAGATCATAAGCTCTAAGGCAGAGAGCGAAAGCTCTTGACTGTTTGGAATTACCGAGGTTAGCGCGCGATTTGGCCGTGAAGAGCTCGGGACTGTGAGTTTGACTTCGAAAGTGTGTGGACGTATTGGCGCGTAGTGATCGTAAATATTAGATAACGGTGAAAGAAGAAGTGATAGATCAAGTAAACGACCTTTTGTCTAATATAAATGCAAGAATTATTCAACAATAAGTTTGTAGTTGAAGTAATAAACGCTTATTAAACCAACTTACTTCTGCCTAATAACTAATCTAACCCCCCACCATGCATAGTGATTAGTAGTTTAGCGAATTCCAGCGAGAGTGCGTGTGCTAAAGTGCAAGTGTCGGTTTCACGTCTTGGACCAGCCAGTGGTTAGCAGGTGCGAGTGAGACAAAGTGCGTCACGACTCCAGCCCTGCCACTAGTAGGTAGTGGGTGTCTGCGGCTCTAACCTGGGCATTGATTAAGAGGAGTGCGACTGAGGCTTCGGCCCGGCCACCAGTAGGAGGAGTGCGTCTGAAGCTTCGGCCCGGCCACTATTAGGTAGTGTTCGATTTTTGTAGTGTAGTCGGTAGAATCCGGGCATTTCAGGTTGTCTACGGACCCCGCCACTCAGTGCCCCAGCGATTTACAAATATTTTGTAAACACCTTTGGTGAGATTTGTACGTCGGCCTAGGAACTTCTTTACAATTTCAATGTTGTATATACACGCCCAGTTGCTGAATTTTTTCAGATACTCCTGCAGGGTATCCATGGTGGTGTAGGTGGGTATCTGAGAAGTTGCATACCATGAGATCTTCTTGATTTTCAGTATGGATGTTCCTGGCCGTGGGCATATCGTGGGTGATTAGGCTGTACAGAGCCCTTAGGCAAACCGGCTCTGATGTGCTTGACGTCAGAGCAGGCTCCATCCTGGACAACTGTAAAGGTCCCAGAGGAAGCTCTGCACTAGCAAGTATAGCTGTGGGTTCAGGACACCCTACGGAGGTAGCTTAAAGAGCAGCCCGTCGTGCCACACCCGGTCAAAGGCTTGCTGTATGTCAAGAAAGGCAGCTACCACATATTGCGTTCCTTCCAGGATATGGTTCCCTGTTCAATGGAGTTGCTCCGGCGTTCCACGAACCAGAATTTATATCTTGGGATGGCCTTCCTGATCGCTTCAGAGTCTAGCATCCTGCGGAGGATGCACTTCTGTAGGATCTTACCGAAAGCCGAAAGCAAGCTGATCGGCCTGTAAGAACCCAAGGCATCAGGAGGCTTTGATCTTTTGAAGCATAATTATACATGAAGCTCCACAAATGCATAGGAAGCAACCTGTCCGAAGTGCCGCATTGAACAGTTGGATAAAGAACAGAACCACTCGCGTTGGTAGAAGCTCGACGGTTTCTTATGTCCACGTCGTCATACCTAGGTGCCTTGGTGTTTTTAAGGCGCTTTCCCCTTACCTCCTGGTAGGAGCTCCATTTGGTGTGGCGCGTTGAGTGCTTCTGATACAATACGAACCCTGCGCGGTGAAGCAGAATTGAATGGCTGTTCGCCGTGAATGCTCGTTCCCTCTGGAATATGGCCCAGGACCCATAATTATTCCTTAAAGGGAATCTTGGGGTGGCGTGCTTCTTGAGAATTCTGCAGACTTCCAGGTTTCTCATCCGGAGTCACCGCTTCGAGCATTCTATCCAGGGATCGCAAACAAAACTTATGAGTTTAAAAAATCAAACTTTGGAAAAATACCTAGAGATATGTGAAAATTTTAGAAATACTACTTTTGTATGGGGTATCCTGGAAACAGGAAAAACTTTTATTTTCGATTTTTATAAAAAAAATCTATAAAAAACTCTTATTTTCAATTTTTATTATAAAAATGGAAAAATAAAAGTTATTTGACAATTCTTATAATAAAAATTAAAAATAAAACTTATTTTTCAATTCTTACTGTAAAAATCTACAAATAACTTTTATTTAATAATTTTTTTAAATTATTACCGTAATTATTATAATTACGATCCCTGATTCTATCTGTGGCTCTCCTTATGTCGGATTCCAGTGACTTTTTCACGCAATTGGAAGCTTGTTTGTGATCAGAGGAGAGGTCCTCGAAGATGCGAATTTTTATTTTTATACTATGTTCCCGAAGGGAAAAATAGTATATCGGGCTTGCGAAATGTCTCAATTTATGAAGTATCGAGATCTTCAATGTTCTTACCTGTTTTTTATTTATTTACGAAGGCAAATCAGTGCTGCCTCGATTCAAAAAATATAATATAAAACATACATATATGGAAAAAATTTAAAAGCCTGCACGAAATTAGAGTTGAAAATTGATACCGACACCCGCACTTTGGAGGAAGTTTATTTGCCACTCCGGCTGCTATGCCCCTATTCACAGCAAAGAATTGCCGGCGGCGTTATAAGAGCCTATAGCAATATTCTGGACGTTGATGTACTAACGAACAGTACATACAAGTGGCCCAACGACACCAAGCACGGGCATGTTAACCGCGGACTCAAGCATAAATGCAACCCACCTCCCGCCCAACCGACCGAGGGGCACGCCGCATAACGTACGGTAGCGAAAGATCGCGGACATGCAAATACAACAATAACATTATACAAAAGTTCCTAAGGATTACATAAATAACGTAAGAGTAAAGTTTTAAGTGTAGAAATTGAAGTAGCATTACTTATTAGATGGAAAAGATTGTTATAGTTAGAGCATAAGATTTGAAAGGGGTTATGAATAGCATAATTAGAACTACAAACTTGAAGAGATAGTGGAAGAAAGTTTCTAGGACATCTGATCGGAACTGCAAAACAAATTTGGCTGATTAATTCAGAATGGAATGCCCGGGGGCTCTCTGGGCGTGTTGAGGAGCTCAAGCAGTTCCTAGCTGAGCATAATATAGATGTTATGCTTTTTACTGAGACTTAGCTGCAGGCGGGAGTTTCCATCTTTGTACCTGGTTACAATATCCACAAAGCAGACCACCCTACCAATAGTCCAAGAGGAGGAGCGGCGGTGATAGTAAAGCAAGATATTTCATATTTCCAGTGTGAGCCTGTTAGGACGACCCATCTTCAAATGGCCTCCATTCAAGCTTGGGTGAGCTGGTAGTTTCCTCTCTCTACCTTCCGCCGAAACTCCATTGGACAGCAGCGACTTCGACATCGTTTTTAGCAATCTAGGAAGAAGATTTCTTATTGGGGCGATTTTAATGCCAGAAGTAGACTGTGGGGAAGCTTTAGAGCGGACGCGAGAGCAGAAGCCCGCAGGATGCAATACAAAATTCTACTGTCCAAATCCTAGCAACTGGACAAGCAACACACTTTCCAGCTGCTCGAAACTACACACCTAGCGCAATAGACTTTTTCATCTTTAATGGACTGCCCCCCGAAGATTTGTGCCTAAGATCTGCATATCAGCTTTCTTCTGACCACCTACCCCTGATAGCTACTTTCGACTCTGCCCCGACAACTAAAGTACCAAAGGGACGACTGCTGCCACCTGGAGCTGACATAGCTGCGTTCCATCGAGAACTTGAAGAAACCCTGGATCTAAACCTTGAAATCTTAGTGCCAGAAGATATTGATGATGCGCATGCGATCTTTCTCAATAAGGTACATGCAGCTGCCCTCAGCTCCCGTAGTACGTGTGAATGAACTAAGATCGCATATTAGACTCCCGGCAGCTAGCTTGAAGCTCTGCTGCTCATTAAGCGCAGACTAAGGCGCCAGTTTTGTCGTACTCGGGATCCAATCGTGGATAGTGTTTATAAGAAACTGCTGGCACTCCAAAAGCAGAAGGAAATTGACCGATTGCTATCAGATGTTTCCACTGATATTGGCTCAAGACACTGACTATGGACTCTGACTAAAAGATATAAGCAGCAAGCTACTCCAAAGTTCCCGATCATTAAGAGTGATGGATCCTGGGCCAGATCCCCAATGGAACGAGCAGAGAAACTCAATGGAAGAAGGCGAGGATTTTTATGATCCATAAGACTGGAAAGAGCCCTTCATCCTTAGTATCTTACAGGCCAATAAGCTTGCTGACCACGGTTGCCAAGCTCTTTGAACGTTGCTTGCTTACGCGCCTATTGTCTGTGGAAAGGATCAAGCGGAAAATTCCTCCCTTCCAGTTTGGATTCAGAAAATCTCATGGAACACCAGAACAAATGAATAGGGTGGTAAAGTTCATCCTTGAGGGGTTCGAGGCCAAAGAGTACGTGGTGGCGGCTTTTCTGGATATCAGGCAGGCCTTCGACAGAGTTTGGCATAATGGTCTGCTCAGCAAAATTAAGCCACTCTTGCCACCTCAACTATACTGGCTGGTGCTCAGCTATCTTACTGATCGAACCTTCTCGGTAGTACTTGATGGCGTGGAATCCAGCGTCAGGGCCATTGGAGCTGGAGTTCCTCAGGGAAGTGTGTTGGGGACCACAGGACCTACTTATAGCCACTTTCGCTGACGAGACAGTCATCCTGGCTCGAAATAAATGCATCTATGAAGCCACGGATGTCCTGCAACAGTACCTGCATGACTACGAGATGTGGACAAAGCGCTGGAACATTGGCATCAACACAAGCAAGTGTGCCAACGTGACCTACGCTCTACGTAGGAATATCTGCACGGGTATCTTCCTGCAGGAGGAACTGCTGGAGCACCACAACAGCTATAAATACTTGGGAGTGCACTTGACAGACGCTTGACTTTTAGCAAACACATCTCCAGCATTACTGGATCACTTAGAGATAGAGTAAACAAACTCAATTGGCTCCTTAACAGCAAAAACAAACTGTCGCTGAGAAATAAAGTAACAATTTATAAGACCTGTATTGCTCCTGCCTGGCGTTACGGAATGCAGGTTTATGGAAAATGCATTGGGTTATTTACATGATAAGGATGCGAAGCGAATGCTATTGCTTTGGAGCAAGGAATGAAAGAGCTTAAGAGTTATTTTTGTAGAAAAAACTATTGAATTTAAGGTTAATTTAAGGCATAAAACTAAAGAAGAAGAATAAAATAAATACAGTAGCGGGTTAATCTCCGACCGGATGGGGGAAGATTATTAGCCACACCGGCAAGCTGTGCCCCTGCTCACAGTAGTACACGAAAAGGATTGTGTAAAGCATAATCAGTAGTGCATGTAGGGAGATATAAGGGAATAAAGTTTCTAGTAGGTCTACAAGGGACAGAGAAATTAAGACGACTTAAAAGAAAAGGAGAATCTATGTCGCCACTAATCAACTTATGTATAAAAATCACACCAAGAGTTATTCTACGGTTAGCTAATGTCTGAAGATTTAAAAGTAAGAGTCTTCTGGGATAAGACATCAACATTCGCATTCGCTTCGCATTCGCAACGGACGTGTTTTTTTCTTGCGCATCGCTTTTGTATATTTTCCTCGTTATATCAAGTGATAACTTGTGCTATTTTGTTCTTGTGACGTGTGTTATACATCGGTTGTGTGAAACACATTGTTGGACATTAAATTGCAATTAAATTTATTAAACTTTACTAAATTTGTTCAAATACAACAACAAACAACATCACAAGCAAGCTGGTGGTTGATTTATGCAGTTTGCATTGTGCTTATATTTGTGTTTGTATTTCTACTAATCCGCGCTCTCAACGCTTGCTTAACGCTCTCGCGCACTTCTATCGTTGGTGTTGGTTACGGTTTCTCTCTTTACCTTGTATTCCGTTGTGCTGATTTCGGTCGACGCGCCCGCGCTTAATATTTTCTTATTGGTGTTGTTGTGCGTAAGTACAAATCAGCGTCAACAGTTTTAACCCTAGTGTGCCTTCTTTTTTGTCCGTACTTTTTATTTTTTGTGCAGTTGTTCTTTTTTAATTTATTTTTCATCTTTTTTAATTATTTCTTTTAATATAATAGTTGTGTGCTATAAAAAAAATTGCCAGGTTCGTGTAAACGTAAAAATGGGTTTTGTTTGCTGCTGGCTGTGTGACAACGTTTCACACGAAAAATGTGCAGGCCTTAACGGCAGAATAATCGACCAGATTGAGTCCAAGTCTGGCTTAAAGTGGACTTGTGAATCATGTAGGGACGTTGAAAAAGATATTATGGCATTTATGAGGCAGACTAAGAAAGGCTTTGGAGACATATTCGCTCGGTTTAAAAAACTGATTGATGGTTTCTCCGATTTGGAAAAACTCTTAAATGAGTCTCCCAAACGGAAAAAGGCTAATCTTAGACTGTCCATTGGCCCTAATGAACTTTCGCTCCCTACTCACTTACCTACTACATCAAGCTGGTGGTTGATTTATGCAGTTTGCATTGTGCTTATATTTGTGTTTGTATTTCTACTAATCCGCGCTCTCAACGCTTGCTTAACGCTCTCGCGCACTTCTATCGTTGGTGTTGGTTACGGTTTCTCTCTTTACTTTGTATTCCGTTGTGCTGATTTCGGTCGACGCGCCCGCGCTTAATATTTTCTTATTGGTGTTGTTGTGCGTAAGTACAAATCAGCGTCAACAGTTTTAACCCTAGTGTGCCTTCTTTTTTGTCCGTACTTTTTATTTTTTGTGCAGTTGTTCTTTTTTAATTTATTTTTCATCTTTTTTAATTATTTCTTTTAATATAATGGTTGTGTGCTATAAAAAAATTGCCAGGTTCGTAGTAAACGTAAAAATGGGTTTTGTTTGCTGCTGGCTGTGTGACAACGTTTCACACGAAAAATGTGCAGGCCTTAACGGCAGAATAATCGACCAGATTGAGTCCAAGTCTGGCTTAAAGTGGACTTGTGAATCATGTAGGGACGTTGAAAAAGATATTATGGCATTTATGAGGCAGACTAAGAAAGGCTTTGGAGACATATTCGCTCGGTTTAAAAAACTGATTGATGGTTTCTCCGATTTGGAAAAACTCTTAAATGAGTCTCCCAAACGGAAAAAGGCTAATCTTAGACTGTCCATTGGCCCTAATGAACTTTCGCTCCCTACTCACTTACCTACTACATCCGCTACCAAACAGCTTGAGTTGATTAATTTATCATCTCCTTCATCCCATATTTTGATGAGAAGTGACGAGAACAACATCTTACCCATGGATGTGATTTCTTCTGACCCCGAAGAGATTCCTGATTCGGTGATTGTTAGCAGTGTTTATGCAGGCCAACAGCCTAGTATTAATAATGTCAGTCTTTCAGTCGAATTATCTGGTCAATCAACCATTAGCATGGCTCC
The DNA here is from genome assembly GCA_035043065.1 of Hirtodrosophila confusa. NCBI lineage: Eukaryota > Metazoa > Arthropoda > Insecta > Diptera > Drosophilidae > Hirtodrosophila > Hirtodrosophila confusa. Next base: position 493,357 of record JAWNNI010000201.1, read on the forward strand.
ATTGAATGCTCATATTACGGTTGGTAATACGACCAAGGTGTTCCACCACGGAAACAAATCTTTGTTTCGCGGCTTGCCCCTGACACTACATCTGATGATGTCAGACCAAATCAAAAGCCCATATTACGGTGGAGAAATTTACATTTGCTTATCCTCGGGAAATTTCGTCTTTCAAAATAAGTGTTCCGGCTGAACATTTCAACAATATTTGCTGTAATATATTCTGGCCTGACCACTTAGTTATTAAGGAATATATTGCAAAAAAGAAAAATCGGCCTCCGATTTCACTTCCTACTTCCGGTGGTAGTTCTAATCCACCTCTTGCAGTCTCTGATAGTTCAAAAACTAACATCTTCCCTCTCAATGGGCTATCAAAATGTAAGAGGTCTTTGTAGTAAACTTAGTAATCTTTACCTAAATAGCTTAACTTTTCCTTTCCATGTCGTTGCCTTTACTGAAACGTGGTAAAGGCCCGACATCCTTAATTCTGAAATCCTGTCTTATAAATTCTCCATTTACAGAAAAGATCGTCGTGGTGGTGGTGTTCTAATTGCTGTTGTCGCTGATTTATCTTCGGAGATAGTAATTACCGATATTTCTGTAGCTATTGAATTCGTTGCTGTAAAATTGATTATCTCCGGTGTTTGCTTTTTTATAATCAGTTGTTATATTCCGCCTTCTTCCGATATTTCCTTATATTATTTGCATGCTTCTGCTATACAATCTGTCTCCTCTATGGTTTCTTATCGTGAGTTTCTTGTAGTTCTTGGTGACTTTAATATCGCCGGGACTACCTGGATGTGAAGCCGGATTCTAGCGTGTTGACTCCCACATCTCAGCACGATTTTATTGAAAGTTTATTTGGGATGTCATTGTGTCAAATCAATGATATCCCAAATTCTTCATATAAAATGCTTGATCTTGTTTTTGTCTTGGATTCCTCATTCTATTCTGTCTCCCGTACTGACCATATATCCTTTCCTGAAGATCCTTATCACCCAACTTTGGAGGTGTTGATTGATTTACCTGCTAGGGTGCTAAGCCCATGTAGTAAAACTGTAGAGCGAGTTCGTCAATTTCGGAAAACCGATTTTACTAAACTCGCTCAGCTTCTATCCCAAACTGACTGGTCTCATCTTTACTTGTGTAGAGACATGGATAGAGCAATTCAATTTTTTTACTCGACCTTAAACTCATTATTTGATACTTGTGTCCCGTTAGTTAAGCCACGTAGGTCTAACAAGCCTGTGTAGTTTACGCGGGACTTAATAAACTTAAAAAATATAAAGTCGAGATTGTATAAGAAGTTCAAGGAATCCGGCTATTCCTCGAACTTCTCTCGCTATTTGATTGCCCGATCTAACTTTTCTGCACTTAACTTATACTGTTACAACAACTACCTCAGAAGCTGTAGGTTACAGTTTCAGCGGGATCCTAAAAGGTTTTATAACTTTGTTAATGCGAAGCGTTAACTTCCATCAACTGTATTTTTTGAAAAAACGACAGCTGACTCTGATCGGGCTATTGCCGATCTTTTTACAGAGTTTTTTCAAACGACTTATAGCTCACAAGTTTATCAAATGGTTTCGCCTTATCCTTATCATGTAAATAACTCCAATTGCATTTTTGGACCTTTAATAACTGAAAGTTCGCTTCTACGTGATTTAAAGGCCATTAAGCCCGTATTTTCACCGGGATCCGATGGAGTACCAAGCTGTGTGCTTGGTACTGTGCTGAAGGTATTTTAAAACCATTATGTATTCTTTTTAAATTGTCCGTGGAGTTGTCCTCTTTCCCCAACATTTGGAAAGAATCATTTATTATTCCTCTCCATAAAAAAGGAAACAAGTCAAACGTCGAGTACTATAGAGGTATTTCTAAGTTGTCTGCTATTCCAAAGATTTTTGAGAAATTAATAACTTCTCAACTTCAACATTTATGTAGATCTATAATTTCACCCTGCCAGCATGGGTTTGTGAAATATAGATCTACTACCACTAACCTATTGGAATTCACTTCTCTTGTTATTAAGGGATTCCAATCTAAAATGCAAACAGATGTTATTTACACTGATTTCAGTAAGGCTTTTGGCTCTGTTAATCATTCTCTTTTACTTCACTATCTTCATCTTCTGGGATTTCCAAATAACTTAAAAAAAAGGTTTATTTCAAAGGCTTAGTCTCTAAGTCTGTTCAAGTTACTTCCGGAGTTCCACAAGGAAGTCATCTTGGCCCTTATTATTTACTCTGTTCATAAATGACCTTCCTTCTGTCATAATTCACTCTCGGGTTCTGATGAATGCCGATGATGTTAAACTTTGTCTGTCATCTACTGATTTCCTATCTGGTCAAAGGTTGCAAACTGATCTTGACAGTTTTCAAGCCTGGTGTCGGGTAAATTTATTAAATCTTAATTGTGGTAAATGTAACGTAATGTCCTTTGACAGGCGAATGCCTTTTTTAAATAATTATATTCTTAATGATAAGCCGCTTGTTCGAATTGAGTCAGTTAATTATTTGGGTATTCTTTTAGATTTCAGGCTGAAATTTGACAAACATTTCTCTTCCACCGCTAATCGTGCCTTTGGTGTCCTGGGTTTCATAAAGCGCTGGTCTAAAGAATTTAACGATCCCTACATTACTAAAACTCTTTATACTTCTCTTGTTCGACCTATTCTTGAATACGGGTCTTGTATTTGGTGCCCCCAGTACAAGGTTCATCAGGATAGAATAGAATCGGTACAAAAACAACAATCCTAATGCTCGCTTGCCTTCTTATCGTAGTAGAGTTTTATTAATAAATCTTCCTTCTCTTTCTGATCGTAGAACCATGCTTGGTGTAATTTTTTCACACAAACTAATTAATGGGGAAATTGATTCTTCTGAGTTGATTAGCCAAATTAGTTTTGCAGTTCCGATCAGAAATTCTAGAAACTTTCTTCCTCTTTCTCTTCAAGCTTGTAATACTTGTAACTATTCTATCCATAACCCTTTTCGTATTCTATGTTCTAATAATAACAACCTTTATCATTTAATATCTAGTGCTAGCTCTATTTCCTTACTAAGGACTTCACTTTTATGTTATCTGCGTAATCTATAGTTAGTTTTTGTCTATTGTTTAATTTATGTAGAGTTTTTATTTAGTTTGAACCTATACAACTATTCCGCGATCTTCGTTACCGCACGTTATGCGGCGCGCCTCTCGGTCGGTTGGGCGGGAGGTGGGATGCATTTTGCCTGGGTCCGCGCGTCAACAAGCCCGTGCTTGGTGTCGTTTGGGCCACTTGAATGTACTACCCGTTTAGTACGTCAACGTCCGAAAAAAAAGGCAAACGAAGATTAGGATCCCAATTTAAGCTACGTAGGGCAAATAAAAGAAATTGCTTCTAGACTGACTCAATACGGATCTCACTATTTTTGTATTGAGGAGACCATATAAATGAGCAGTATTCCAGAATAGGGCGTACGAGCGACACATAGAGCAGTTTTGTGGTGAAAGGATCGTTAAATTGAAGAAAAATGCAAGTTAAAGTTAAGTTTTGAATAAAAAGTAACACCCAAGTCTTTAACAGAGGTAATACGTTTTAAGGGAAAGTTATCAACAGTATAGTTACCCACATAGGGCTTAGATCGACAGAAAGTCATAAACATGCACTTACAGCAATTGAGAAGAAGATGATAAGCCAAGCATCAAATTTGCATAGAATTTAAGTCACATTGAAGTAGATTAGTTTGGAGGGGATTGTTAAATGATAGAATAAGTTTTACATCATCTGCATACATGAGTATACGAGAGTGTAATAAAATAGATGGAAGATCATTAATAAAAAGTGTAAAGAATAAAGGACAAAGGTTACTTCCTTGGGCTACACCAGAAGTTACAATAACAGGTTTTGAAATTATAGATCTAAGTAGTACTTCTTGGGTTCTATTTTTTAAATAAGAAGAAATCCAAGACAGAAAAGAGATAGGAAAACCAATACAATTAAGTTTAAAAATCAAAAGGTCATGGTTTACAGAGTCAAATGCTTTACTGAAATCAGTGTAAATGACATCAGATTTACCACCTTTTTTATGTAGAGGTATGATAAAGGAGTCTTTCCAAAGAGATGGAAAGACTCCCGTGGTAAGGGAAAGATTAAAAAGATTGAGTAAGGGATGAATTAAAGAAGAGCTACATTCCTTTAACACACAACTTGGAATATTATCAGGCCCAGAAGAGTAAGAAAGTTTAACGGACTTAATAGCATATAGAAGGGATGATGCGGAAATAACAGGAGCAAAAATATTGTTAGAAGAAGGAATAGAAGAGGGATAGGATGTGTTAGTAACAGGAATAGACGAATAGATGGATTGGAAAAATTTAGCAAATAAATTCGAAGCAGTTGAGTCACTGCATGCTTTTTCTGCACCAACACAGAAAGAAGACGGAAGACGTGAAGATTTATGTTTTGAGTTGACAAAAGAATAGAAAAGTTTAGGATTATATGCAAATTGACTTTTGCAACGGGCGATATATGTATTCCATATAACCATTAACTACTGAATATACATAGGTGCGTCAAACAAGCATTTTTCTGAGGCCAGATGTTTTGCTGACAGCAGAATCCCAGAGTACGTCGGCAAAAGCCGAACTCCCAGCACCCCAGTCGTATATTGCCGACCTACTAACGCCCCGGCTCCGAACATACAATTAGTCTTGGATCGACACCAGAACGATGAGCACGGCTTATGTCGCTTGTGCTCTCATTTCGTTTCTATGTGTGGGTCCAAGTACGCATATGCGCTTGCTTCTTAGTATGCGTGAGCAATGAAAAAATGCAACAGCGCATGGCAATATGAAATCTGAATTCAGAAATGGAAATGGAAGCGACCAAGCGCACAACACATGCCCTGTTATATGCACATAGGTTGATTTTGTTGGCGATAGAATTCATGATGCGGTGGCGGTGTGGATAGAGTGCTTGTTTGATAAACGGCTTTTTGCAGGTTCGATCCCAAGTTCATCCATTTCTTTTAATAATGGGAAACAATATTTATTTTTTATTTTCTTTTGATTTTTAAATTTATTTATATAATTATAATAAATTTATCTTCTTCGGTGGCAGCTCACAGCTGACCGAAAGTATATGTTGTTGTTGACAATAAGAGTGCTTGGCGCGCGCATTTTAAATATGTGGTGTTCCCTGGATACCGATTCAGACATTGTGCATTATAATCGGAAGCGAATTCGAGCGGCGACTAGTAGTGCTTAATAATGTATAAATATATATCTATGTACATATATATGTATGTATATAATCTATCTATACACAGCCACAACTTTTAATGCCTCGCATGCGCTGTCGCTCGTGCTTGTGCTTATTTGTGTATGTCTAAGTGTACGAAGATATGTTAGGTAGTTGTACACCTGGGTACAGGGAGTTTTGTAGTCGGGTAAACTCGACTTGAGCATTTTTACTTGCTTAGAAATGTGTTTGGCTTTTTTCCGCTTTTTTAATGCTTACATGAAAATATGCAACTTCATCATAGTTTTTTTTTTCAATATTTGCCAATACCATCAATAGTTTAAGGCAAACTATCGTAACTTTACTAAAGTGCGCGAAAATTGTAACGATGCCTTAAAAATATAAGCAAAAGATGCTTGGTTAAGAAGCGACGAATTTAAGACTTGGATGCGAAAAGATGAAACGGTCGAGCGGAGGGTCTACTGCAACTATTGTAAGACAACGATAACGATTTCAATTTCATGCTACCAGATAATTTAAAAATCCTGAAGCAGGTTGACTTGTTATCTGTCGATCAAACCTTGTTCGCCCAAAAAAAAGAATCGTCAAAATTTATGAGTACCTGAAATAAAATATTTCTGAAATTCAAAGCCAAGATAGCGATGTTCCAATTGTAGGAACAATGACGATACTGTAGCTGGAATTTTCACAGTAGGTTCCATCTATGATGAAAGTGCACACTAAGACGGGATTTTGGAAAATTCCACCCACAAGCGCGGAAAAAAGCGGAAAACTGTTGTCTGGAACTTTTATGCTTACCATCCAATCGGCTTCAAACTCATTTTCGAAGATCTACTAAAAAATTCATTTGGCACATGTTTCACCGATTTTGGAAAATCTACCCCTGGCGGAAAATGGGGGTCTCAAGGTTGTATGGGCGAAAGTCTAATTTTAGTCCGACCAACCCAAAATTAATTTTTAAAGCTTTTCTCGTAAAATAATTCGACACGTATATCACCGATTTTGGGAAATTCAGCGCTATGGTCGGAAAATTTGTGGAAATCTCTGGCATTCGACATTTTTAATTTTCATGCGATTGGCTGCAAACTCATTTTTATAGTTCTATGGGAAGACTAAATAGTCGGGGTGGTCAAAGTTGTTGGAAAAACTACCCCCAAAATCGAAACATTCCCGGAAAACTGTTGTATGAAACTTTTTTGATTATCGTCCGATTGGCTTCAAACTCATTTTCTAACTTTTCTGTTTATCATGCAAATATTTTGAAACTAATTTTCAAAGCATTAATTTGGAAAACCTTAGTCTGGATTCTTAGTATTATTCTTGGAATTTGCTTCAAATGCCAAATGATTTAGGAAAATCTACTCCCCGTCGCCACGGGTGGGAAATGGAAGTCAAGGAGTGGGATTATTTGTTTAGTTAGACCAACGACATTTTCATAGCCCCACCCAAGAAACATTAGTCACGTGGCTCAAGTATTTAGTTTAATAAGGAATGTGACATTGTTTTATTAAAATAAACTACAACGGCCTTATTAACTCGCGATGGGAAACACAAAAAGTATGGCAAAGGAACAGTAGAATTTCCACGAATGGTTTGCTCATAATTGTAAACGATTTTTTTAAATAAGTATATACACATTATGCACATTCAAACTGAAATTTGATAAAATTGAATACAAACCGAAACGACAGTAAGGTAACTTAATTAACGTGTTAGCCCTCCTTCAAAGGAGGCAATGCACACCTAAGCAATAAAGACAGTGGCATTAAATGAAAAAACGGAAAATGCTTTTTCTTCAGGAACAAATTGAATATCTAGGGAGAAGAGTGAGTGCAAAGGGTGTCCTACATGATACATCGGGGCTAAAAACTGTTAAGAAATTAAAGCCGCCAAGCTAGATGCGTTCATGGTGAAAGTGAACTATTATTGCAACTTTATACCTAACTACACACAGTTATCTGCTTCTCTAAATCAACTCCGTCGTAAGAACATACCGTTCAGGTAACACAGTTAGCACATTTTTATGAGCAGATTCCGCAGACCTTCCTCATTGGCGTAGAATTGTCAAACATACAGCCAAATGAGAAGGAACGGCCGATCGCAACACGGCAATTCTAATGCTCTATCACGTTCTATCACGCTTACCATTGCCTACAGATAATGATTTCCGCAAAGCATGCTACAACATTGTCCAAATATCGCCTTCGATCAATGCTCAGAGAATTGACAACAACATAAAAATAACATCACATTGAAAAAAAGTTGGCAACAATGGCTGGCCAGTCAGCCATGCGATATGGAAATAATGCCATATTTCGACCGTCATTCGCCATATCAGTAGACCAGCAACTACTATGTCTACACGCCGATTGCAATCGCTGGCGACTTGGCATAGACGAAGACATCGAAAATCTAAACAAGTCATGCAGCATTTGCACAGCCAACAATGCGTCTGCAGCAAAACAATTCCAGAGTTGGCATAAAGCATCGCATTCGCAACGGACGTGTTTTTTTTGTTCTTGCGCATCGTTATAGTTTGTTTTTCCTCGAGATATCAAGTGATAACTTGTGGTTTTTACTCCCTGTACCCATAAAATGTGCAAATGTATGTAACAGGAAGAAGGAGACATAATGGTCAAGACTATATATACTTTACAGGGTCGGTAAAGTATATATAGTTTTGATCAGTATCGAAGGAGATTTGAATTAGGCCATGTCCGTCTGTCTGTCCGTCTGTATGAACGCGTCGATCTCAGCAAGCAAAACAGGAAGATACACCAAATTTGGTATGCAGGTTCCTATATATCATACGCAGATCAAGATTGTTTCCAATTTCAGATATCTCCCCCCGTTCCCCCGAAATTCGATAAGAACGTTAAACAGCAAAAATTTTAAAGATATAGCGTTGGGATTTGATGTGTGTGTGATACTTTGGTCACTCTTATTCTACTGTCCAAATTTCAAGTCGATCGACCCAGTGCTGCAGCGCGAGGTGAAGAAGATGCACAGCCACCACTTAAAATACCTCGCTGGCGATGTCGCTTGTGCGTGTGCGTCTTTGTGTATGGTTAAGTGTACGAAGATGCGATCGGATATTTTTGATCTGCGTACAGGAAGCTTCATAGTCGGGTATACTCGACTAGAGCATTCTTACTTGTGAATAAAGAATATGTTCATATTTTATTAAAATGAACCCCACCGGCCTTAATAACTCGCTGTAGGAAACACAACTATTGACAACAAAGGGGCCCAACCCAGGGACCGTAAAGAATGATTTTTTTTTTAAATAAAAAATCACCCACTTATAATGGACCTAGAAAAAGTGGTTCACACCAAAATCCTCGTTGTTGTACACTCTCTGCATTTCCGCCATGATTTTTAAATTTCTCATTTTTTACGTTTTTCTTTAATAATAATCGTGTATCCTAAAGCGAATTGATAAGGCCGATGTAGTTCATTTTAATAAGTATATTGCATTCTTTATTAAAATTCTCCTCCTACGCGTTTCGGCGTTTGTTACGCCTTCCTCAGGGAGTCTGGTTTTACATGCATATAAAAGACATTGACATACATATAAAGATTTTAACAAACATTGCGATTTACATTAAAATACATACATACATTAAACTTATTGTTGTGTTTCCTACAGTGTCGTCATTGTTCCTACGTCTAAATTGCACTTTTGTTTATGTTTATCCATCGTCGTTTTATTTCTACCGTCTTTGCTCGTCAAGTTTTGTTTGTCAACTGATATTGCTGCAGCGTAAATAAAGTTTGTCTTCTCAATGTCTTCTTTGTGGTTTACAGTGTTCTCCCCTTGTTGTTGTATTCGTAGGCTCTCTAGCGTCAGTCTCGTTCGTTATCTTCTCTCAATGTCTAATATTTTGGTGTTGTCGAAATCAACTGTGTGACCTGTTGTTGTGATATGATGCGCAAGTGCTGTTGTCATTTTCCCTTTGCTTGCGTCTCCCTTATGTTCTGCAATTCTTGTGCCTAGCGCGCGTTTTTTTTCCTATACTATATACTTCGTTGCATATTCAACCTTCTATTCCATTGCACTTGATCTCATATATGACGTGTTGTTGTTTGTCTTTTTACTCCCTGTACCCATAAAATGGGAAAAAGGGGTACTAAATCTATATATTCTTGATCAGTATCAGAAGAGATTTCGATTTGGCCATGTCCGTCTGTCCGTCCGTATGTATGAACGCATGGATCTCAGCAACTATAAGAGCTAGAGACACCAAATTTGGAATGTAGGTTTGTGTATAGCGGGAGCAGGTCAAGTTTATTTTAGATTTGAGATATCTCTCCCCGTTCCCCCGCTATTCGATACAAACCGTTTTACAGTTACAATTTTCAAGATATAGCTTTAAGATTTGGCATGTCCAATACTTTAGTCCCTCTTAATCTACTGTCCAAATTTCAAGTCAATCGGATAATAAACACGGAAGTTATTCACGAAAGAAGATTGAGTGCTGCAGCAAGGGGAAGAAGAAGCACAGCCACCATTTAAAATGCTTCGCTTGCGCTGTGGCTCGTGTGTGTGCGCCCTTGTGTATGTATGTGTGTGTATGTGTAAGTTTACGAAGATGCGATCGGAAATTTTTGACCTGGGTACAGGAGTTTCGTAGTCGGGTATACTCGACTATAGCATTCTTACTTGTTGTATTTTGTCTTTTGTGTTCGTAAGCAAATTTCTGGTGTTTGTATGTGCTTTGTACGCGTACATTAGGTGTTTGGAATGTGCGTCTGGAATTATTTTTGTTATTGTTTGCCGATTTGTTAAATTATTTATGTATGGTACACTAATGTATTGCTTATCCTCTTTTTCTATGTCTTTGTTTTTGTCTGTGTTCTTGTTTTGGGTTGTCGCGTTTGTTATTAAATTGTCTATAAGTTTTTCGGGGAAGCTGTTTTTTAAAAATAATGTTTTTAGTTTTATATATATTTCTGGTCTGTGTATTTCGTCACTAATCGTGTATGCTTTGTGTATAATTTTTTTCGCTGTATTTACTTTTTGACTTATCGGCTGATTAGAATTAAAGTTCATTATACGACCCGATGCAACCACTTTTGTGTACCATTTGAATACAATCCTGCCTTTGTTGTTCTCCAGTTCCGTGCCCAAATATGCAATTTTGTTGTTATTTTCCTTTTCGATCGTGAATTGAACCCTTTTGTGTTGATTATTTAGTGTGTCCAAAATAATTTGTGCATCCTTTTCTTTTATAATACATAATATGTCGTCCACATATTTTGATATATGTTTTATATGTATATTCTTCTTTTTCAGTTCGTCTGTGGCATTGTCAAGAATTTTGTCCAATACTATATTGGCTATTGTTGGTGATATTGGGTTGCCCATTGGCATGCCAAATATTTGGTTATATAAGACGTCATTGTATGATAAGTAATTATTGTCAATAAGTATAAAGTCAAGAATTTCCTTAAATTTTCACTTAGTTATATTTGTGTATTGCGTTATTTCAGTCCATCTTTCCATTATATTTAGTAAAGCTAGATTTATCGGTATATTTGTGAACAATGATACTACATCAAAAGACACTAGAATCTCATCATCGTCTATTGTGATGTTTTCTAATTGGCTTTTGAGTTGTATTGCACTGTGGATGTTGTATTTTTCCGAAGTAATATTTTTGAGTAGTTGCCCTATATGTTTTGCCAGTTTGTAGCATGGCACGTTTGTGGAGGCTGCTATCGGTCTAAGTGGGGTGTCATCCTTATGTATCTTTGGAAGTCCGTATATCGTTGGTGCGTGTCCTCCTGAGCAGTACAATTTTGATTTAAGTCGCCAGTCAATATGATTCTGTTTATGAAGGTCGTTAATAATTGTATTGTTCTGTTTTATCAGCTGTTGTGTTGGGTCTTTTCTCATTGCTCTATACGTTGTTTTGTCATTTAATATTTATAACATCTTGTCATGATAGTCTATCTTGTACATAAAAACTGTCTTATTACCTTTATCTGCTTGTATGATAATGACTTTGTCTTGGTGTTCTTTGACAACTTTCTTCGTCATTCTTGCAATATTTAGTATAAACTTGTCCTTTTGGTTGTTCCTTCTGTTATGTTTAAAATTATTTAATCTAGATGCTAGGTTTCCTCTAGCAGTGTCTCTTTGTTTTTCGTCCTTTATTGTCTGGATACCTTGTTCTAGGTCTGCAATTCTGTGTATCGGGTCTACGTTTTGGTTATCTATTGGAAGAGCAAACTTTGGTCCCATAGATAAAAGCCATTGGCTTTCTTTCGGAAAATGCACGTCTGTTAAATTTATGAACCACTCTGCGTTCAATTTGATGTCCAATTGGTGTGCTAACGTCGATTTCGGTTTGTCAATTTTTCGGTCAATGTCTTGGTCAGTAGTCGTTCTAATTCTTTGGTACGCTAACTTTTGGTCTAGTTCTAATTCTATAGCACCTTCTTTACTAAGTGTCTGTTTTAGTTTTTCAAAGTTGTGTGTTTGGTATCTGTTTATAATGCAATTTGTTTTTGAGTTTCCCTAATTTCTAGCTTCATAATTTTAAGTAGAAAATTAGCCTCTATTTTAGCTAATTCTCTCTTTGAGTCGTCTAACGTAAAGTTGTGTCTTAAAGATTGTGTTTTGTTGCTTAAATGTTTGGGTATGATGTTGTAGTCCTTAACTAAGTATATAAGTCGTCCTCTTTGGTTTGCTAGCTTCTTTTGACACTTAAAATAATTCTTAACATACATTACTATTTCTTCTCCATAAGCTTTGCGTATGTGTTGCATGTATCCCTTCATGTTTGTTGTTTTTTAAATTCCGGTACACTCTCCGGTATAAGTTTTGTGTTTTGTGTTTGGGCCCTTTTGTGCGTTAATTCATTAATTCTGAGTTATTGAATAAGACTTAGACATAATCATTATTGTTAATCAAAAAAATAAAACTCAAAAATAATGATTATCAATGAGTATTATTTTTTTCGCTCAATATAAAACACAACAGAATGTGTGTTTAGCGACGTACAATTTGTAAATGAAATATTTAACAGGCTCGACGTCAACAATTCAGGGTGAATATAGAAAGGTAGATATTTGAAAAGTATTGGCTGGTCATATAGCGCTATTTCGGATGCTGCCAAGCATCCTCATCAGTGACCTTATGGTTAGAAATTTTTGTCCAAACTTGTCCGTATATGAGTAGTAGTCGGCTAGATTCGAACCCGAGTGCTCCCGTCTGTAAGGCGGATGCCTTAACCTCTGCCCCACTTGCTGTCCGATCCCGGCTTGAACTAATTACTGTCATCAACAGGTCCATTTGAAATTCTAAGTCCGCACCAAAGCTTAATCCCTTTATCTAAGTTTCTAACCCTTACAGTTCTATTTTATTATTATTAGAACCACTTGTATTGAACTTTTTAATCACTTTGTAAAAGCTTCGCTTTAATATCCCAGTGTAAGTTCGGTACTAGCTGATCTATGCAGATCAGTCAGTTGGTTTTTTGTTTCAATATGAGGTTGATACAATGAGGTTAGTTTGTCATATTGAATGGGCGTGCCGTCCCTTATTGATAGAATGTGTGTTTAGCGACGTATAATTTGTAAATGAAATATTTAACAGGCTCGACGTCAACAATTCAGGGTGAATATAGAAAGGTAGATATTTGAAAAGTATTGGCTGGTCATATAGCGCTATTTCGGATGCTGCCAAGCATCCTCATCAGTGACCTTATGGTTAGAAATTTTTGTCCAAACTTGTCCGTATATGAGTAGTAGTCGGCTAGATTCGAACCCGAGTGCTCCCGTCTGTAAGGCGGATGCCTTAACCTCTGACCCACTTGCTGTCCGATCCCGGCTTGAACTAATTACTGACGGCAACAGGTCCATTTGAAATTCTAAGTCCGCACCAAAGCTTAATCCCTTTATCTAAGTTTCTAACCCTTACATTTCTATTTTATTATTATTAGAACCACTTGTAATTTACGGCTTCTGTGTTAGATTTATTCCCAATATCCTTGCATATCCTTGTAAAGGGACCACAAAGCTACCCCCCAAGTTTTTTTTTTTCAAATTTTTAAAAAAAATTTTTTTATTTTAATTTTTTTTTTGATTAAATTTTGATTTAATTTAACAAAAGCAACTTCTCCAATGATTCATCAGCGAGGTTGCACCTTTGATCGGTAAGCATCATTTTGAGGGCCGAAAACGATCTTTCACCATTCACTTGTGTTGCAGGAACCGAGTACACAACTTTGGCCAGCTGGTATAAATTAGGGTGTGCAAATCGTTTCTCCTCCCAATACTCCATAATATTGGAGGTCAAGCAAATTGGCTTTGGGCTATAGCAGTCAATTTCAGCATATCCCTTCATTTATTTGGTATGTTCGCCCACCATCTTCACCTTCATCTTCCGAAGCTACCTCAATGGTTTGCAAGAACTCATTCAACAGCGAGCATGTGTTTGAGCTTTGCGAAAGCAATGCATTCTCAGTTTCGAACGATGTTGATGCGTGTGAACTACTAGAGCACGGTTGTGCTATTGGACTAGTCTGAAATATACATATGTATATATTAATATTTTATATGTTATATATGAGTGACATAAATACTAACGGGTTCTTTCAAATGAAATAGCTGCAAAAAAAACTGCTTTAGTCGTGCTCTGGCGAGCGCAAGGTTTATTGGGCTCTGCAGCAATACTCGTCTTATCCGTGGGTCCAAGTAAATGCTACAAATGATTGCATCGCACCCCAATAGGCTCTCTTCCCTTTCACTAATGCCCTGGCTCAAAACTTGGCTTTCAGTGGTACTTGCTGCTGCAACAGTGAGCTTGAGCTCCAGTCAGAGCTTATAAAAGTCACCCATAAACAATTGAGTGCTTTGCAGCTTTTCTGTGGCAAGGTACGCCGGCTGCAATGTATTAACAAGCCTTTTTATGTTATCCCACTCAGTTGCCGTTCATTTTATTGAACCTTTGAGACGCCTTTCGCAAAAGTCCTCAAATCGTTGCAGCTTACTCAACATATTGTACGATGAATTCCAACGAGTCGCAACATCTAGCACTGGTTGTGGCAATGACTCCTCCGTTATCAAATACCTACAACCAAGAAAAACGGCATTGCATAATTAAAATTAATAATAATGTAATAGGAATTGCCTGTACGCCGGCGTTCTTAAAAGCTTCACAATTCGTCGTGCTTTGTCAATGAAATCAATTGATTTGAGGCATTGTAAAAATCCTTTACAGCAAGTTGAAGGGTGTGTGCTGCACATTTCATCGATTTAATTGAATGAATTTTCAAATTCTTGAGCAGGCCTTCATCATCCAAGTCCTCAGCTCCTTCTTCTGTGTCATCATCTTCATCATTTATAAGTTCCACTGCCTTGACCATGTTTCGACCAATTTCCGTCGTGATGGTATAAATTTGATCTCTTCTTATACTGAAATCAGTCAATATGGACTTGATTTCAGTGCAAGATTTTGGCTGTGTGCGACATTTTCAGCTCTATCAGGCCCAAAGTTTTCACACATATTACACCATGATCAATAAATTGGACATTTGCTCCAAGAATTCCTCGATTGCATCTTGTGGCTGTGTCGATTTTTAGGCAAAGGATTCGGTTTTTTAAGCTTTCGACTATTTCGCATTTAATTTTAATGTATTTCTCCTCCACTAGGCTCATAACATTTCTTGACGTTACAGTGGGCATATCCAAGCCACTAAATAATTGAGTTGTTAACGTCTTGAAGCCGGGTACGACTCTGAATAGCTTTCCTTATCTTTTATTTCTATTGATACATTATAGCAATTGCCGATCGGAAGCTGTTTTTGTTTTGACATAATTTCAATTAGTAAAAATATATACATTTACATAAATAACACAAATAAATGTTGAGATTTATTTTGAACGAAATAAAATAATTATCATAAATAATTATAAATTAATAACTTTTTAAAGTATTTATTAAAAGAAGAATAGAAATAGTACGTGGGTAAACTAAAATAAATCCAAAATCAAAAAAATAATTAAAAAAAAAAATTAAAAAATTAAATTTAAAAAAAAAATACTGGGGTGTAGCTTTGTGGTCCCTTTACAAGGATATTTGGAATACTGTTGAGTTTTATATTGAGCGAAAAAAATAAAACTCATTGATAATCATTATTTTTGAGTTTTATTTTTTTGATCAACAATAATGATTATGTCTAAGTCTTATTCAATAACTCAGAATTAATGATTATTATTAAAGAAAAACGTAAAAAATGAGAAATTTAAAAATCATGGCGGAAATGCAGAGAGTGTACAACAACGAGGATTTTGGTGTGAGCCACTTTTTTCTAGGTCCATTATAAGTGAGTGATTTTTTTATTTAAAAAAAAAAAATCATTATTTACGGTCCCTAGTTTGTACTGATTGACTGATTAGCAATCATCGCACAGGCCAAACCGTAAGAGCTAGGATGCTGAAATTTTCACAGTATTCAAAGTTCTACACAAAAACATACTAGTCAAAGTGGCCAGAGATTCTGGAAAATCTACCCTCAAGGCCGGAAAATTCGTGGAAATATGTTGTATGCAACATTCTTGATTATCGTCCGATTGGCTTCAAACTCATTTCAAAGCTCTACACATTAAATAATTCGACACGTGTATTACCGGTTTTGGGAAATTCAAGATTCTATAGAAAAACATAGTAGGCGCGGTGCTCAAAGATTTTTAGATCTACCCCCAAGGTCGGAAAATTCGTGAAAAACTGTTGAATGCAATTTTTTTGATTATCGTCCGATTGACTTCAAACTCATTTTCAAACATTGCTGTTTATCATCCAATTATTTTGAAACTAACTTTCAAACAACCTCGCATTAAATAACTCGATACATGTGTTACCGGTTTTGAAAACTGGACGCCCACGGTTGGAAAAGGGTTGAAGTCTGGAATTCAGAGATTTCGGTTTTCATGCGAATGGCTTCAAACTAATTTCCAAATGTAAATACAAAACCCTCGTTACTTACGGGCAATACAACGGTTCGAAAATAGTTGAAAAGTTTTTGCCTGGAATTTTAGTATTATTCTTGAAATTGGCTTCAAATGCCGAATGATTTTGGAAAATCTACACCTTCGTGTCGCCACGGGCAGAAAATAGAAGTCAAGGGTAAATGAGTGGGACTTAGTTAGATCGACTTGAAGACATTTGCATTGACCCACAAAAAAAATCACTGGGCTAAGGGCGGGAAAATTGTGGTACGCTATTGTGTGTATTTCCTACGGTTGACGAAAGTAGTAAAATTCAATATAATGCATTTAAACCTATATATAGCGCCGGGCAAAGCTGGGGTCTTACCAGCTAGTAAGTTATAAAATTTCATTATAGATTGGTTTTATCGATTAGCATTGCATCAGGTGGTAAAATTGGAAAGAAACCTGTTCTGCGTATTGTACGAGTATACAGGAACAAAAAAAACGTAAAGTCGAAACTCCTATAGTTGCTAAGATCAACGCGTTCAGCCAAATTTAATTACAATTACAATTATTAAATCTTTTCATATGGTTCTTCACATATAATATTACATTTGAAGATGTGGTTATACAAAAATGTTATGGCGGGGGTGCGAATGAGTTAAGCACGCTGATCCCAGGGGAGGTCCAGCTGGTGTACTCTGCAGTCGTCTGGTGATGTTTCTGTTGTCTAGCAGGTCAATGGCTAGGTTGTTGGTGTGCTGGTGCAGCCGCGCAGGTATCTTGTGCTGCTTTCGGCAATCACTTCTCTGACCCATGGAACTTTCAAGACGCTGTGTATGGTGTTGTCGTGGTAGATGTGGACATTGTTGACAATGTGCAGAGTTTTGTTTTCAAGTGCTTGGATCATTCTCCAGTTACTTCAGCTGGCGGTTCGCCATAGTTGGATGCCGTAGGTCCAGATTGGTCTTATTATCGCCTTGTATACAAACAATTTTCATCGGGTGCTTAGCTTGGACTTGCGACCAATGAGCCAGTACACAGTGGCTGGCTCTATAGGCAAAAAAATAAAAATTGAATGAAAACATTTTTATGAAATAAGTAACTGTACCATTTTAATATGAATCATGTTGCCCCTACTATCTTTTTGTTTTTGGATTTTTAACATAAATTTCTGCAATTTGCACTTACTCGCATTTATTATTCTGGGCAGCTCTCAAGTCAAGCTAAATTTTAAAAATCAATACATAAATTAAATCGCGTGCAAATAAATTAAATTAATTTTATTTTGAATGAATAATATATATTTTATTTGTGGTGTGAGCTTTGTAAAGCCAATGTGTAATAATGTACAGTTTGAATGTATTTTTCATATATCTCTTATAATTTCACGTAAAGTTCTAGTTGTGAAGTCCTCTTCAGCCCCTTATCATTCCTTTTTCACATATTTTCACATTTAAGATTATAAAAAGTTCACATTAGCTGCGACAGCAAGGGAGTACCGGTTGTTTGGTTGACTGTTTGCAGTTTTGAAATTCTCTGGAACACTTTTTCTGTGAAATGTTTTTGTTGTTTCGTTGCTGTTTTGTTGTTGCTTTTGTGAGTATAAAGCTTTTTGTTATATTGGGTGAGTTTGGTGTGAATATCTTCACAAACACACAAATTTTTTAAGCAAACATAGTTTTCGGCCGATAGTTCCTATGGCAGCTATATGATATAGTAGTCTTAATTTGGCCAAACTTGGTTGGAATATATAAACCAGATAGTCAATCACATTTGGTGTGGATGTCTTCACGAAAAAAATAGTTTTTTGCCGCTCTCTCTGTATAAGCCCAGACACTGTGCAGTAGTAGGACTTTAATTTGTCCTCCGCTTGCTTCCTTTTCCTTAACAGGTGGACCCTTCGAGTTAGCCTCCTGTTTTGCCGTGGTATTTCGATGTAATGTCTTCGGGGATTAAGACTCCGTTTAGGTATACAGGTGGGCATTTACCAGGCGTAAGGGCGAAGGTGGTGGCTGTGGACTTGCCGTTGTTTACCTTGATGTTCCACTTCCTCTGACATTCGTTGACTGCATCCAGCTCAGCTTGCATAATTTGAAAAGCATCCTCCGATGTATCAGCAGTGGCTAGGAATGCTGTGTCATCGGCATACATATGTGGCGACGAGTAAATTGGGGTTCTCGACAACGGGTTGGTCTGCTGTATATATATATGTTGTACTAGCAGGTAACACCCCGGCCTCTCCCGGCGAAATATTTAGATGAACTTTGCATTATATTGAATTTTACTACTTTTGTCAACCGTAAGAATTACACAAAAGAAGCGTAGTACAATTTTCCTTCCCGTGGGAATAGGAAACTAAATAGTTGTGCCACGTGAATAATGTTTCTTGTGTATGGCTATGAAAATGTCTTTGATCTAACTAAACAAATAATCCCACTCCTTGACTTCAATTTCCCGCCCTTGGCGACGCGTTTTGAAGCCAATTCCAAGAAAATTACTAAGAATCCAGACTAAAGCTTTCCAACTATTTTGCGCCCGTTGTATTGCCCGCAATGTATAATTGGAAATTAGTATGAAGCCATTCGCATGAAAAACGAAAATGCTGAATTCCAGACTTCACCCCTTTTCCGACCGTGGGCGTGCATGTTTTAAAACAGGTAGCACATGTGTCGAACTATTTTATGTGAGGTGCTTTGAAAATTAGTTTGAAAATAATTGGATGATGAAAAGAAAAGTTTTTAAACTAGTTTGAAGTCAATCAGACGATAATCAACAAAATTTCATACAACAGTTTTCCACGAATTTTCCGACCTTGGGGGTAGATTTTTAAAATCTTTGAGCACCGTTTGGAAATTAAAAATGTCGAATGCCAGAGCTTTCCACCGTTTTTCCGACCATAAGGATGAATTTTCGAAAATCGATGAGACACGTATCGAATTATTTTAATGTTGAAACAGCTTCTCCACATTTTACTTGGAACTGTCTGTCTGCTAAGTATGACGCTACTTCAGACAAAATGGGAAGGCCATGTCGTCTCGGCTATTGATGCTGATCAAGAATATATACACTTTGTGGGGCGGAAAGTCTCGTTAAATTCGCTTTACATTTCAGAACAACATTTAGGGTGTTCACTTGACGTTGCTGTGTTGCTGATGTGCAGAAGTGCTAGTTTTGGCAACAACAACTTGTACTAAAAAATTTTTTCATCAATGCTAGACCCAGACATTGTCTTGCAATTCTGCTATTCTGAAGATGCGTAAGAATACGTTAAATGCGCGATATTCTTGGACGCGCAGAACCACGCAAAATGCAACCCACCTACCGCCCAACCGACCGAGGGGCGCGCCGCATAACGTGTGGTAACGAAGATCGCGGAACAGATAAATAAGTACAAACTAAATAAAAGTTCTACATAAATGAAACAATAGACAAAAAGTAACTATAGATTACACAGATAACATAAAAGTAAAGTTCTGAGTAAGGAAATAGCATTACATATTAAATTAAAGGTTGTTTTAATTAGCACATAGAATACGAAAAGGTTTATAGATAGCATAGTTCGTATTACAAGATTGAAGAGAAAAAGAAGAAAGTTTCTAGAATTTCTGATCGGAACTGCAAAACTAATTTGGCTGATTAACTCAGAAGAATCAATTTTCAATGTGTTGAAAACACGTTTAACCGCGGCGCTCTGGGATCTATCATTGATCTCACCTTTGTCAGTAGCCGTCTTTTTAACTCTGCAACACTAGCAGCGACCATAAAGCCATACTTTTCTTCATCGTCGAGACCTCTAGGAGCCACCAAGATCGCTCGATCGGAGGAAAATCGTACCGCGCGAACACGCTGAGCACAGCCAACTTCGCTGCAGCGATGGATGGCCTGGTGCTGACAGCACAGTGCATGGCCGACCAGGTGGCTCGTCACGTGGAAGCCGCATGCGACTATAGCATTGGCGATTGCAAACTCCTACATAATGCACCACAAACCGGCTTTTTTGTGGAATGATAGCATTGCGCAGGCGCATAGCACCTGCCTAGCCGCAAGACGGCGTTACCAGCGCACGAGGAAACGCCAGACGGGCAACTGGCCGGAGCTACAACTTAACTTCAGCGAGGCCAGGAGAATATTAAAGAAGGCCATACAGAGCAGCAAATGAGAATGCTTTCTCCAACTCTGCGACTCAGTGGACCACGACCCCTGAGTTGGTTGAGTTGGTTGTCAAGCGATTATTCGCCAATAGGCAGGAGTCACCGTCAGACCCAGTACGTCTGAAACCGATTGTGGAGACTCTATTTCCACACCGCGAGGGTCGCCTGCTATCCAGGGGAGGCGTACCAAGTGGCAGCGGTCTTCTGCCAGTTTTTGAGGTTGAGCCAGTGACTGCTGGGGAGGTGCTCACGTTGGCTCGTTGGGTGGCGCCAAACAAGGCAGCGGGACCAGACGCAATCCCCGACAGGGTCCTGAAGTGGGCCATCTGGCTCTACAGCAAATGCTTATGCGAAGGAGTCTTCCCAGACCAATGGAAGATACAGAAGCTGGTGCTTCTTCCAAAGCTAGGCAAACCACTCGATGAAGCGTCCTCCTTCAGGCCAATTTACCTGATCGACACCATGGGCAAGGTCCTTGAAAGGCGGTGGCCTGTCGCCTCGGCAATATATATACAGTTGACGCCAACGACAGAGGGATCACGCTTGCATCAGAGACAATAGAAGCCTCCCGTTGGAAAGGTGGCGCAAAGTAGTACTGCCTCATTGTGACCCTGGACGTTAAGAATGCGTGCAACACAGCCGATTGGGAATGCATTCTTGGCGCTCTAACTGCATTTGGAGTCCCCCCGTACCTACTTGCTTTGGTGAGGGACTATTTTGCTGGACGACTTCTGCGCTACACTACATCTGATGGAATCGAGACGCACCATATTACTGCGGGAGTGCGCCAAGTTTCCAAGGTTCCGTCCCTTGCTGTGGAACGTCATGTATGACGGCATCCTTCGGGTGGCGTTGCCCAGCGGCACACACATAGTCGGCTATGCCGACGACGTAGCTCTTGTGGTGGTAGCTAAGCACCTGAATGCAGCCGGCCATAAGAGTCGTCACTCAATGGCTTAGCTCTGTGCGCCTCGAGCTGGCCCCTCAAAAAACCGAGGCGGTGCTGGTAAACAGTCGGAAGGTGATGGAGACCGCTCGCATCCGCGTCGGGGATGACACCGACGTATCAAAAAGGGCCATCCGTTACCTACATAGGTGTGATGATTGACACACGGTTAAGTTTCCGCGAACACCTTCAGTTCGTACAGGGAAAGGCAGCAAACTCGAGCCGAGCATTGTTCAGGATTATGCTCAACACGAGAGGTCCTAAACAAGAGACGAGGAGGCTGTTAACCAGCGTTGTCTGCTCGACGATCGTATAAGCTGCGCCAATCTGGGCTAACGCTACGGCAGCCCCGAGCTATATCAGGGGCATCCAGTCGACACACCGTCTTTGCAAGCTGCGAATATGCAGCGGGTTTCGGACCATTTCTGACGACGCCGCACTGGTCATTGCGAGGGAGGGTCAGCCAAGAAGAAAGAGCTCGTCTGGAGGCTACAATACAAAACAATAGCTTTCAGTATTTATTTTTGTAGATATACATTTTTAACTAGTACACGAAAATAAATGATTTTAAAAAAAAACAACAAATACGCACGCACACAACGAATGCGATGCATTTTAAGTCGCGGCTGCGCTTCTTCTTCCCCCGCGTTCCGCAGTACTGAATCTTGATTGTTGAATAACTTCCGTAATTTTTATCCGATCAATTTGAAATTTGGACAGTAAATTAAGAGTGACTAAGATATTATACATGCCAAATCCTCAAACTAAATCTTGAAAATTGTTACTGAAAAACGGTTTCAATCGAATAGCGGGGGTGTGGGAGGAATATCTCGAATCAAAATAAACTTGACGTGCGTCTGCTATACGCGAACCTACTTTCCAAATTTGGTGTCTCTAGCTTTTATAGTTGCTGAGATCGATGCGATCATACATACGGACGTGGCCAAATCGAGTTTTCTTTTGATACTGATCAAGAATATATAGTCTTTATAGGGTCGGAGATGGCTCCATCTGCCTGTTACATACATTTGCACAGATTTAGTACCCCTTTTTTCCATGAGAGTAAATAGCTGATTGACAGACTTGCAACGTAGAATTCTGTTCACTCTCTTCGTCTTGCACTTCTGTATAAGAGTTGGTTGCAAACTCACCGCATCTTTGCTGTTGCATAGTGTAATCAAACAAACCTGAAACACCCGTAATCTAAGTGCATTATCAATAGATTACTATTTATAATTTTTTTTATATTTAGGCCGCCCAGATCAAGTACACAATTGTACTCTATTAAATATATCAATGACATCTCTATCGACAACATGCAGCGATGGTTTTAATGGAGGTTTGCCACAACTGTTTACTATGGAGCTTCACGATGCAAATACTAAAGTAAGTAAACAAATTGAATGCAATTTATCATATTAACTTATTCATAGAGTAGTAGTATAACATTTAAGTTTTATCAATAAATATAAAGTCATACAGAAGGCGCATCAAAAGCACAAATTTCGTCAATTTGTTTTCACGGGTAATGATACGAGCGGGCTCGGTCAACGAGGTAAAGATTCTGAGAATAGATTAAGTTTGATTCGTTTCAAACGAGCCAAGCCTCGGCATGCACAGTCCGATTCACAGTTTTCATTAAACTCTGTTCCCGAAGGCAAAAAGAGTATGTTGGGTTTGCGAAATGTCCGTCTGTCCGAAGATAGTCTTTGGAGACCTTTGTTCAAGCCCCGCTGATACCGTTAATTTTTTTTATATTTTTACTCCCTGTTCCCATATAATGGGTAAAAATGGGGTACTAAATCTGTGCAAGTGTATGTAACAGGCAGAATAAGACATTTCCGCTTCGCTTTCGCAAACGGACTTTTTTTCTTGCGCCTCGCAATTAATTATTCTTTCTCCGTTCTTAGCAATTATTGAATTGAAATTTTCATATTTGTGACTTGTGTTATACATTCGGTTGTGTTAAAGAATTATAATTATAATTCTTTGTGGTCTATATGTGTATTTAAAATACTTTGTGCCTAAACACAACAACAAATTGCAGCCTAGCATTCTGTTTGATTTTGCAGTTGCATTGCTGTCTGCATATATTTGTTTTTGTGCTTAATCACTTCGCTCTCTTTTTTTCTCTCTTCCGCGCTTGCATTAGTTGTGTTGCTGGTGTTGGTCGCGGTGTTTTCTGTTAGCATTCCGTTTGTGAATTTCGGTCGTCGCGCCCGCGCTTTTTGTTGTTATTGCGTTTGTAAGTACAAATCAGCGGTAGTTGTTTAACCCTAGGCTGCCTTCTGTTCTTTATACAACTGTATTTGTTTAGTGCTTTATTTTTTATTTTTCTCTTTTTATATTCTCTTTTCATAAATTTTAATTCCTTTTGCAAGTATGTTTGTCTGTTATAATAATAATTGCCAGGTTAGAGCAAACTCTAAGATGGGCTTTGTTTGCTGCTGGCTGTATGATAATGTGTCACACGAAAAATGTGCTAGCCTAAACGGCAGAATAGTGGGCCAGATTGAGTCAAAATCTGGCCTCAAGTGGACTTGTGTTTCCTGTAGGTATGTTGAAAGGGACATCATGGGTTTCATGAGGCAGACTGAAAAGGCTTTGGTGACATATTCGGGCGGTTTGAAAAACTGTTCGATGGTTTTTCCGACTTGGAGAACGAATTCAAGAGTATGAAACTTTTGAATGAACGGAAGAAGGTTAATTTTAGGCTATCTATTGGCCCCAACTGCAATCAACTGCAGCTCCCCACACATGCTTTCACTACATCCGCAACTAGTCAGTTAGAATTGATCGTCCCCCTTTCCTCAAATTTCAATAATCAGAATTGACTAGTATAGCATCGTACCCATGGATGTTGTTCCTTCTGACCCCGTAGAGCATTCTGATTCGCTGGCTATTAACACTGTTGATCCAGATCAACAGACTAGTAGCCCTAGCAACCAATGCTGTGGCTCCATTGGATGCAACTGCTTTGGTTACTAAGAAGACCCTTATAGGTATTCCACCACGGAAACAAATCTGTGTGTCTAGGCTTGCCCCTGAAACTGCATCTGATGAAGTGTAGGGGTTTATACAGGCCAAATCTAAGACCACATTACGGTGGAAAAAATCAAATTTAAATTAATTAATTTAAAATCAAAAAGGTCGTTGTAGTAAACTAAGTAATCTTTATTTAAATTGCCTAACCTTTCCTTTCCATGTCGTTGCCTTTTCTGAAACATGGCTAAGGCCCGACATCCTTAATTCTGAAATCCTGTCTAACAAATTCTCCATTAATAAAAAAGATCGCACTACTCGTCGTGGTGGTGGTGTTCTTATTGCTGTTGACGCTGATTTATCATCGGAGCTTGTTATAATTGATAATTGTATAGATACATCTCAGCACGATTTTATTGAAAGTTTTTTTGGGATGTCATTGTGTCAAATCAATGGTATCCCAAATTCTTCACATAAAACGCTTGATCTTGTTTTTGTCTTGGATTCCTCATTCTATTCTGTGTCCCGTACTGAACCTATATCCACTCCTGAAGATCCTTATCACCCGACTTTGGAGGTGTTGATTGACTTACCAGCAAGGGTGCCACGCCCAGGTAGGAAACCTGCTGAGCGAGTTCGTCAATTTCGGAAAACCGATTTTACTAAACTCGCTCAGCTCCTATCCCAGACTGACTGGTCCCAGCTGTACATGTGTAGAGACATGGATTGTGCAATCAATTATTTTTATTCTACCTTAAATTCATTATTTGATTCTTGTGTCCCGTTTTGTAACCCTCGTAGGTCTAACTAACCTGTGTGGTTTACACGTGATTTAATAAACTTAAACAATAGAAAGTCGAGATTGTAAAAAAGTTCAAGGAATCTGGATCTTTCTTGAATTTTTCGCGTTATTTGATTGCCCGATTTAGCTTCGATGTACTAATATACACTGTTATACCAACTACCTCAGAAACTGTAGGTTACAGTTTCAGCGGGGTCCTAAATGGTTTTGTAACTTCGTTAATGCGAAGCGTAGGTCATCAACACATCTATCAACTGTAACTTTCGAAAAAAAGACAGCTGACAGGCTATCGCCGATCTTTTTGCTGAATTTTTTCAAACGACTTATAGTCCACAGCCTTATCAATTGGTTTCGCCTTATCCTTTTCATGCAAATAGCTCCAATTGCATTTTCGGGCCTTTAATCACTGAAAGTTCGCTTCTACGTGATCTAAAAGCCATTAAGCCCGTATTTTCACCGGAACCCGATGGAGTACCAGGCTGCGTGCTCAAGTACTGTGCTGAAGATATTTTTAAGCCATTATTTCTTCTCTTTAAACTGTCCGTGGAGTTGTGCTCTTTCCCCATTATTTGGAAAGAATCATTTATAATTCCACTCCATAAAAAGGAAACAAGTCTAATATTGAAAACTATAGAGGTATTTCTAAATTGTCTGCTATTCCTAAGATTTTTGAAATATTAATAACTTTTCAACTTCAACATATATGTAGATCCATAATTTCACCCTGCCAGCGCGGGTTCGTGAAATATAGATCTACTACCACTAACCTATTGGAATTCACTTCTCTTGTCATGAATGGATTTCAAGCCAAAATGCAAACAGATGTTATTTACACTGATTTCAGTAAGGCTTTTGATTCTGTTAGTCATTCTCTTTTACTTCACAAACTTCATCTTCTGGGATTTCGAAATAACTTAATTCTTTGGATCTCAAACTACTTAACTCTTAGACCTCAAAAGGTTTATTTCAAAGGCTTTGTCTCTAAGTCTGTTCAAGTTACTTCCGGAGTACCACAAGGAAGTCATTTTGGCCCCTTATTATTTACTCTATTCATAAATGACCTTCCTTATGTTGTAAATCACTCTCGGGTGCTGATGTATGCCGATGATGCTAAACTTTGTCTGTCATCTACTGATTTCTTATCTGATCTTGACAGTTTTCAAGCCTGGTGTCGGGTAAATTTATTAAATCTTAATTGTGGTAAATGTAACGTAATGTCCATTTACAGGCGAATGCCTTTTTTTAACAGTTATATTCTTAATGGTAAACCGCTTGTTCGAATTGAGTCGGTTGATGATTTGGGTATCCTTTTAGATTTCAAGCTTAAGTTTGACAAGCATATCTTTTCTACCGTTAATCGTGCCTGGTGTCCTGGGTTTCATTAAGCGTTGGTCTAAAGAATTTAACGATTCATACATTACTAAAACTCTTTATACCTCTCTTGTTCGACCTATTCTTGAATATGGGTCTTGTATTTGGTGTCCCCAATATAAGGTTCATCAGGATAGAATAGAATCGGTACAAAAACAATTTCTGCTCTTTGCACTCCGGGGTCTTAACTTGAATCATAATACTCACTTGCCTTCTTATCGTAGTAGACTTTTACTAATAAATCTTCCTTCTCTTTCTTATCGTAGAACCATGCTTGGTGTAATTTTCATACACAAACTAATTAAAGGAGAAATTGATTCTTCTGAATTAATCAGCCAGATTAGCTTTGCAGTTCCGATCAGAAATTATAGAAACTTTCTTCCTCTTAGTCTGCAAGCTTGTAATACTAACTACTGCTACTGCTACTAACTGCTATCCATAACCCTTTTCGTATCATATGTTCTAATTATAACAATCTTTATCACTTAAAATGTAATGCTAGTTATATTTCCTTACTCAGAATTTCACGTTAACAAGCCCGTGCTTGGTGTCGTTTGGGCCACTTGAATGTAGTGCCCGTTTAGTACATCAACGTACGAAAAAAAATAAACAAAAAAAAATATGTATTCTCGTTCAGTATCAAAGAGATTTTGATTTGCCCATGTCCGTTTGTCTGTCCGTCTGTTTGAACGCGTCGATCTCAGCAACTATAAGAGCTAGAGACACCAAATTTGGAATGTAGGGAATGTAGCGCTGTCGCTTGTGTGTGTGCGTCTTTGTGTATGTGTGTGTATGTGTACGTGTACACAGATGCGATCGGAAATTTGTGACCTGGGTACAGGGAGTTTTGTAGTCGGGTATTCTCGACTGTAGCATTCTTACTTATAACTCATAACTTTTCGGTATTTTACATTTTCTATAATATATATCCAATAATGGTATATTGTCAAAATAGTTTTGTCCACCACCATTTGTGAAATGTATTTTTTTTTTCTTAACACAGATATTGAAATTTATATTTTTTATGAATTTTGAAAAGCTTTATATATCATTGTAATCTTAAAATTCTTTCAGAATTTTCCATTAAATAAACCATAAAATACAACCAACTTTACTGTTTATTTGGTGTCAAAATAGTTTTGTCATCCATAGTATATTTATCTACATCTATTCTAACTATATATATAGAAGAGTTCAACCTGACTGGTTGGTGACATTGGGGCAGCCCAAACGGTAGAAGCTAGAAGCTTGCAATTTTTTCAGTACCTTCTTATTATAAAATATGGTTAAATATATGTCGGGAAGTATAAGAAAATTGTATGAAAATCTCGGTATGCGCCAGCTGCTACATAACAACGTGAAAGTGCAAAAGAGATGAAAATTATTTCTCTTGAATCGCTCTCTCGGCCTTAAAACTTATAAGTGTGACTGAAATCACCATATTGCTTATATCTCTCAGACTCTGCCTAGCTTTGCAATCGATCTACGGTAGATGGCGCGATGCTGCTCGAAATGTGTTTGGCGGGTATTTCTGTAATATAGCGCGCCCATTTAAAGACTGCGTCAAAATGTCTGACTTTATTGTCGAAATAATGAAATGAATCCAAATAAAAGTTGACCGATATGCGTATACCGACACGATAGTTGTTCGTCTCAGTATTGGAAAACATCAAATATTTACCAGAGTTGCCAGACAGGTAGATATAGAACCGCACAAATTTGAATTTGTTAATAATAGTTTAAAATAAAATGTGAATACGCCGCTTAAAATAATAAGCGCTATTTATCGCTCTTTTGGCCTTAAAACTTATAAGTGCGACTGAAATCGCCACATTGCTCATGTCTCTCAGACTTTGCCTATGCTTTGCTATCGATCTACGGTAGTTGACGCGCTTCTGCTGGAGTACTACAATTTAGTTAATTTTAATCATTTAAGTTTATTAATTAGTTATGTAAATTTTTAGTTAATATAATGCGAATGTTGATGGGCTGATTTACTACACAATACATAATAATTGTAGTAAATCGGAACAGCTGCATTCACATTATATGTGCATTGTTGATCGATTTTCCATAAATGTATCGGTCGGTCGATATTTGTTAGTACCAACATGTAATAAGTTTGCCGCCAAATTTGAGACTTGAATTTTTGCTGACAGCGGTGAACTTTTCCGCAGTGCACGGGACTTATAGCCTCTTTCCTTTACATCATATTTCCACCTTTTTTGTCATTTTTTGGATTTTGGAAATTTGTCACATTTTTCCTGTAGAATATCCCATAAGAGAAAAATGACAAATTCGTCATATTTTTAATTCGCCCCGGCATTTTTCAGTATTTTCTTATCGAACTCACGATGCTTATCGATTAACTGGTGCAAAGGTAAACAATGACGAGTTGGGCGCCAAATTAATTTTTAAAATAAATAGTAAAATGCTTACATCTTAATGTTCCTGTATTTAGTAAGGATGAGGTTAAAAGGGAAGGTTTGTCCGGAGGTGCACCCTCGAAATGGCAACATTTTGACAAGGTACACCGCCTTTTAGGAGCATTGAAGTTTCTCGCAATTTCATTGCAAATTTCTCCCATCTCCGCATCCCAGACATCTTCCAACTGTTCAAAACCATACGAGCATATCGCAACTAAATGCGTATTGATATGCAACTTTGACTTTTTACAGTTCTGCCATTATTTGCCATATTTTTCACTTTTTGTGAAAATTTTCATCAAAACAAGCCGAACAGCTGATATATTTCGGGCAAATGACAAATTGCACATTTGACCGTGGAAACATGGACCGTGGATGATGCCACATTTTTGAAATGTGACATTTTTTGGCTGTAGTGGAAACAGGCTATAACTGTTTTGTATGGTCGATTTATTGACAATCGAAATCGAAAGTGTGACTCTAACGAACAATTCTAACGAAAGAATCTAATGATCGACTGAACGAGTTTGGGATTCAAATCAGTTAAACTAGAATGGGACTCAAATGACTAGAATGAACGATAAGCAACTGAACGAAAATGGGACTCAAATGACTCGAATGACTAGATAGAACGACAATCAGGGACTTAGTTCAGTCGTTCAGTTTGAAGATTAGTTCAATCGAACTAAGTCTGAACGATTCGGTACAACTTTACAACTTAGTGTAGAGCGACTATTTTCAGCGGTAAAATATATTTTTATCGGACCAACGTAATAAGTTGACAAGTTCAGCATTTAATTTAGAACACATTTTACTTGTTAGATCCAATGCAGAGTTTGAATACGAGGAATGAAAATCATTAAAATATTTTCCATAAGTATATATAAGTAACCAATTCTTAAATGAAGATGAATTACGAATTAAAAAAATATGCATACAAATAAAATAAATCTAACACCATTAATGAATTTATTTTTTTTCTAACACATACTCAAGCGAACGATTCCGTTTTGTTTCGTATATTGTTCGTGAGCATGAACGTTTCGTTTCGTTTTAGTTTCCTCGCCATGTTTTTGTTTTGCTTTGTTTCTGTACTGTTCGGGAAATTTAGCGTGTGCGAATGAAGCGCTCTCGAAAGGTTCCCTCAAAGTTGTCAAACGTTTCGTTTAGTTCCTTCAATTGTACGGAACGAAACGAAACCGAACCGTTGGGTTTGTTTGTTTTCGTACTCTGCTTCAAACACATTTTCAAGGTTCTATAGGAAAACATAATAGGCGAGGTGGCCAAAGATTTTCGATAATCTACCCCCAAAAGTCGGAAAATTTGCGGAAAACTGTTGTATGAAACTTTTTTGATTATCGGCCGATTGACATCTCCCGACCCTATGAAGTATATATATTCTTGATCAGTATCAAAAGAGATTTCGATTTGGCCATGTCCGTCTGTCTATTTTTGTCTTATTTTGCCGTTTCGCCCGTATACTTAAATTTCTAATATTATTAATTAATTTTACTCCCGTTGTTGTTGCTCGACGCTCGCGTCAATGCCCGGTTCCAGCTGTTCCGGATCTCCGTCGACTCGCCCCGTTCGCAAAATTCTCTTGCCCGCGTTCGCTGGTATCCACTCGGACTCGACTCGGCGCTGTGTGATGTCGATGAGTGTGACATTATCTTGCCCTAGGTGTCCGAGTGGTTCAGGTTTACTGACGGTTTAGACCATGAAAGTTCCTGCTCGTGCCAACCGCAAATTCTCCTAAGTCTCCTAACAGCCATCGCACTCTAGTGTCGTACGTTCAGTACGCTCGCAGGGATACCCCGGTTTTAAAGCAAGTTTAGTCCGCTGCGTTCTCCTCCCTGTTATAGATATTGCAAGTCGCCAAGGTTACCCTGTTTTGAACTAGGTGCCACCGTTGGTTCCTTGACGGGATCTACTGCATGTTTCTCTCAAGGATATACCAAGGATCCCAAGTTTTAAACTAGGCTTATCCGTTGGCACCTTTTGAGACTCCTGTTATTATTTCCTACCGAGGATTCCCCAGTTTTAAACTAGGTTTAGCCGTCGGTGCTTTCCGAAATGCCCTATCACTGCCTTTAGTTGGCCCCGGATACCCCAGTTTTTACCTAGGTTTGGTCCGGTGACTGACTTTAGGTCGCCCTGTCGTCCTCAGAGGAAAGGAAGTGACACCGGTGCCCCAGATTTAAGCTAGGTTGCTTCGACGACTGCCTTTTCCGGATTTCCACAAATCTAAACTCACTTGTCACACTCACAAATCTTTACTCACGATTCACGGCCCGTAGACGACAGCCCGGTGAAACCAAGAACTTTTAGAAGCACAGCTACCACTTAAAATGCCTCGCTTGCTCTTTCGCTTTTGCCGCCTGTGTGTGTACGTCTTTGTGTATGTGTGTGTGTATGTGTAAGTGGACGAAGATGTGATTGGAAATTTTAGACCTCGGTACAGGGAGTTTTGTAGTAGTATACTCGACCATAGCATTCTTACTTGTTTTAAAAATGTAGTTGCTCATTTATATGCATAACAATTTAAAAATTATACCAATTAACAAAAAACCAAATAATTATATAATAATAAAAAATACTAAAATGTATGTTAGCCGCCATCAGCGGTCGTTTTTCTCCGGTTTTTCCAAACGAAGTTGTAAACCGGTGTACTGGGAGTTTCGTAATCGGGTATACTCGACTAGAGCATTCTTTCTTGTAACTATTGTTAACTATTAAAGTTTTGAAAAAAGGTATGAAAAAAATTGCAAGAAAGTTCTGCTGACCCCCAAAAATACAAACTTTTTATACAGTGTTCTCGAAGGGAAAAAGAGTATATTGGGTTTACGAAATGTATGAACGCAATTTTTTTTTAACACCCATTGAAGCTAGAGCAACCAAACTTGGTACACATGTTGGTGTATACCCTCAATTTATGAAGTGTCGAGATCGCACAGGTTGAATCACCAAATATTGCATACAGACTACGATATTCTACGAGAAGTTTAAACTTGTTTTAAAATTTATTTTGAAAGTTATGTAAATCTTTAAAATAATAACCAAAATTCCAAAAAATAAACACGATTTTTTAAAAAATTTGTATTTGCCTATATAATTATCTTTGCAGCATTCTCAAACATTAACATTTTCATCCGCAAGAAGCTTACAGACTAATTAAAAACTAGCTTTCTCGGTTTCCTAAAAATTTATGAAATAACCGGATCACAAAAGGGCATGCATAAAATTAACCGTAGTGTTCCATGATCCTTTTAGAGTACGGTGCTCGCGGAACATCCGAAAATGTTTATTTCTTGCCTCAAAAGTGTCTTCTGATATTTGTCATAAGCTCTTCCTATTGTGTTTGTTCAACTATATCAGAAGCTTTTGATGTTCTTAGCACAAGCACGGGCTTGTTAACGCGCGGACCCAGGCATAATGCAACCCACCTCCCGCCCAACCGATCGAGGGGCGCGCCGCATAACGTACGTTAGCGAAGATCGCGGACAGATAAAAAAAATGCATACTCAATACAGGTTCTACAAAAATTAAAAATAATAAAAAAAAGTACCTACAGATAACGCAGATAACATTAAAGTGCAGTTCTAGTTGAAAAATTCAAATTCTTCCATAAATTCCAAGTCCATACACTTAAGCTCTGAGCTCGAGCTAAGCGACTTTCGAACGATCAAAATCGTCGCTTGGCATCTTTGAATGAGCTACCAAGCAGCTATGGGTCCAACTTGAAATTGAGTCGAACTTCACAACGACCTGACGACAAAACTTTCACATTATTGACAAAATGTGTCCCACATAGATGATGCTCATCTTCTGTAAGTAGTTGTCAATTTTGTACTACATACTAATAGTACTACACGAACGACAACACAAACATAAATACAACAGCAAAGAATTTGAGCCAGGCAACCAGACCTACTCAACTCCCTACAATGGGACATCCACCGGATACACCGGATCCACCGGAACCGTATAAAATCTACACCAACAAAGATATTCAAGTCCCCGGACAAAAATACCTCAACATAAAACGCAACAATATCGGCGAAAAAACACTAGCAAACGTTTCACCCTTTCTTATGAAGACAATAAAGGTTCGATCTCGACACTTCATAAATTGAGGGTATACACCAAGAGGTGAACCAAGTTTGGTTGCTTTAGCTTAAAGATAAAGGCAAACAAATTGCGTTCATACGGACAGACGGCCAGATCGGAACATGGTATAAAAAGACCAAAAGCAAGCCAATAAATTCCTCAAACTAATAGCCTGTTTCCACGACATCATATTTCCACATTTTTCGTCTTTATTTGATTTTGGAAAAATGTCACATATTTCCTGTAGAAAATCCCATAAGAAAAAAGAATGACAAATTCGTCATATTTTTAATATGATGCCATTCGCCCCGGCATTTTTTAGTTTTTTCTTATCGAACTCACGATGCTTATCGATTAACTGGTGCAAAGGTAAACAATGACGAGTTGGGCGCCAAATTAATTTTTAAAATAAATAGTAAAATGCTTACATCTTAATGTTCCTGTATTTAGTAAGGATGAGGTTAAAAGGGAAGGTTTATCCAGAGGTGCACCCTCGAAATGGCACCATTTTGACAAGGTACACCGCCTTTTAGGAGCATTGAAGTTTGTGCACTTCACAGGTGCACACTCGCAATTTTATTGCAAATTTCTCCCATCTCCGCATCCCAGACATCTTCCAATTGTTCAAAACCGTACGAGCATATCGCAACTAAATGCGTATTGATATGCAACTTTGACTTTTTACAGTTCTGCCATTATTTGCCATATTTATCACTTTTTGTGAAAATTTTCATCAAAACAAGCCGAACAGCTGTTATATTTCGGGCAAATGACAAATTGCACATTTGACCGTGGAAACACCATCATCCACATTTTTTTAAATGTGACATTTTTTGGCTGTAGTGGAAACAGGCTATAACCTCACCATCCCGTACCATTTCTGTAATTGTCACGGAGCACAACACACTCAACTAAACCAAAGGCATAATATACTCAAATGCACATTTGAGTATATTACAAGAATATATAAAAGAAATACTAAAGAAGCTGGAAAAACACGTCTGCGAAATAAGAAAAATAAAAAAGACGAAAGACAACACACTTATAGAAATTGGCCGGTCCCGTTTTTATTGAAAAGCAAGAAGTAATTGCCATACACATTACACAGAAAACCTACCTGAAAACAGCATACTCCATATACAACGCTAGAATCCAAGTTCCCAACACCCAAATAAGCTCGGACGACGACTTTGAAGGAATTCGCAACACCGTGCTTCGGGACATGGATAAAGAAATGACTTCGCAATCATACAAAACGCTATGTGTTGGCATTACGCTGCCCACCACATCATGCGTTACTACAACTGCCACCCCGCGAACACACGAATTCTCGTTCCCAGCAGTCTCCTAGAGCAACATTCGCCTTAGCCAGTAGCCAGCTGGCAAAAGGCGACATTTCAACCGAAAAAGGGGGCAGCTACAAAGAGACTAGGCGCTGTACTCACTCCTACCATCTTGCGAGAAAAGGCGAGCAACAACATCACCTAAAACCGCTTCATGGCACTCAGCGGCGAAGAAGACCACCACATGGACACGGAGGAAATCGCAGACGTTGGCAAAGAAGATGAACCTTCACATCTTCTGTATGATATACCGGGCGCGTGCGCATATACGGTTAGGGCGCTCAACACTGGAGATAGCGTCATTCAGTGTCGCAACTCGGATGACTACCTATCTCTGGCTACGCGTTTTCGTGACAATGGTGTTTCACCACCATCAACTCACAGAGGATCGGCCAAAGGAACACCTAACATACGCCGCCAGCTGCTGCCAACAGTCCCAGCTCAGCCCTTGAAGCTAAATTGGAGCAACTATTCGCCATGTTGGACAGAATGATGTCTCCGGTCGAAACACTCATGCAGGTGCTGATCAATACGCGCCCACCAGAGCATAAAATTACTTCCCTTATAATAGCATTATGCAACGCAATCGGAGTCCTCTAGAAGGCGAATGAAATCACTGCCTTCATTCAGCTCCACAACATCGACGTGTTCCTTCTCACGTAGACACATTTTTGCTCCCGTACGACCCTCAGAGTGCCAACATGGAGGTGCGGCAATCCTGGTCAAGTCGTCCTTATTACACCATCCACTGGAGTCCTCTTGCCACTGGCATATGCAAGCCGCCGTCATCGGACTTGGATCTAGCAGAGGCGACTTCAAAATCGCGTCGGTATACTGTCCACGTGCCATCAGGCTGACTGAGGCTCACATGCAAGACTTGCTTGTCAAGTTGGGCAAAAAATTTCTTGCTGTAGGTGACAGGAATGCCAAAAATCGCTGGTGGGGCAACTACCAGATGTGCAGCAGAGCAAGAATGATCTACTCAATATTTGAAAGTGAGGGCATCGAAATTATAGCCACTGGAGAATTTACATGCTATCCATAACCAGTAACTGCAGCTCCCAGCTCGACATTAATGTAAGAATCGATACGACCAGTGACCTAGAGGACTACGTTGACAAGCTCACAGAGTCGATCAAAGAATCAGCTAGACTAGCGGCTCCGCAAACGGCGCCACGCACACAGAATTTCGTGCGCTCCATCCTCAGCCCTGAGGCAAGAAGCCTCCTTGCTGTTAAAAGGCGCCTGAGAAGGCTCTACATCCGCAATGGAGACCCCTCTGTCAAGGCGGCCAAGGTCAGCGCGTCCAACCGGCTGCGTCGAAAAGAAAACCTAGATAGCGGTCTCAAAAGAGCTGAGCCTGCTAGTAACAGGAACTTTTCGGTGTGGAAGCTAACGAGAAATATCAAAAGGCAAGCACTTTTCACATCCCCGCTCAAGGGCCAGAGTGGCGTTTGGCTCCGTTCGGACGAGGAAAAGGCAAACGCATTTGCTGAACACGCATTTGTGTTCACGCAATTCCACCTCGCTGACGTTGCATAGCGCCGTAGTGTGAATAGCCTGATGCACCACTACAGATCACAATAAGAAGTATCTCTCCTGCGGAGATCGGAATGCAGCTCATTGCGCTGAAGCTCAAGAAGTCCCCTGCATGTGACGAGATAGATAACAGAGCAGCCAAGGCACTATCGCGCAAAGGCGAAATGGCGCTCTCTCTATTGCATAACTCAATGCTCAGGCTCGGCTACTTCCCACAGCAATGGAAATGCGCATGGTTTATAATGATCCCAAGCCCGGAAAGCCACCAACACAATTGGAATCGCATCGTTCCATCAGTCTGCTCCAAACGTTCTCGGAAATCTTGGAGGGCTTATTGCTGTGCAGAATGATGGAACATGAAGGTATCAAGCATCTGGTGGCGGACCACCAATTTGGATTCCAGAAGTCTCACGGCTGCCCCGAGCAGATTCACCGCGTTGTCAATCACATCCTTCAAACGTTTGAGCGTAAAGAGCCTTTTTTTATGTCAAGCAGGCCTTCGATACGGTCTGGCACAAGGGCCTACTCTTTAAGCTAAAATCGCAGCTCCCAGCACCATACTTTAGCATCCTTATCTCGTTTTTGGCAGGACGAACATTAATTGTGGCCGTCAAGGACAAAAAGTCTGGAACTAAAATCATCAGAGCTGGCGTTTTACAAGGCAGTGTGCTCGGCCCAGTCCTATACACGCTGTATACGGCCGACATGCCCTTGTCAGATAGAACAACGCAATCGCAACTCGGCGAGACTACTTTTGGCCACATACGCGGATGACACTGCTTTGCTGGCCTCGCACCAACCCCTGCAGGCTGCAACTGACGCTGTACAGGACTGGCTACTAATGGTCGAAAGGTGGACAGCGGACTGGTACATAGTCATAAGCTACTCTAAGTCCGCCTGTGTCACCTTCACGCTAAGACCCAAAAGCTGCCAAGGGCTGCGTTTCGATGGAATTGCGATTGAGCACACAAGCTTCTTTTGCTACCTGGGCGTCCACCTGGAGCACAAGCTCATCTGGCGGACGCACATCACTGCAACTAGAGCCAAATGTCTGTCGAGTCTTAAAAAGCTGGACTGGTTGATTAATTCCCGCAGAAAGTTGCATATCTCCACCAAGGTGCTGCTT
Organism: Hirtodrosophila confusa; assembly: GCA_035043065.1. Taxonomy (NCBI): domain Eukaryota; kingdom Metazoa; phylum Arthropoda; class Insecta; order Diptera; family Drosophilidae; genus Hirtodrosophila; species Hirtodrosophila confusa. Next base: position 530,338 of record JAWNNI010000201.1, read on the forward strand.
GTGAAAATTATGGTACAGCCCATTTGGACCTATGCCATCCAAGTATGTGGCACGGCACCGGCACACCAACTCCACCGCCTAAGAACGGTCAACGGCCAAAGCAGCACGCAAAGTGGCCGGCCTCCCTTGGTATGTCACTAATGACGCCATTCCACGCGATCTCCGCTTCACAAAGGTTGGAGATCAAATAAACTGATTTAGCAGCCGCTATGCCGACAAATTTTTGGTGCATCCCAACGCTGCCGCCAAAGCACTGGCTTTATTTTTTTTCTCCTCTTTTTTTTAAATGTTAAATTCCTCTTTTAATTTCAAGTATGTTTGTCTGTTATACTAAAAATTGACAGGTTAGAGCAAACTCTAAGATGGATTTTGTTTGCTGATGGCTGTGATAATGTGTTACCCGAAAACGTCAGAATAATCGACCAGATTGAGTCCAAATCAGGCTTAAAGTGGACTTGTAAATCATGTAGGGATGTTGAAAAACAAATTATAACATTTATGAGGCAGACTAAGAAAGACTTTGGAGACATTTTCGCTCGGTTTAAAAAACTGTTCGATGGTTTCTCCGATTTGGAAAACGACTTTAAGAGTCTGAAACTTTAAAATGAGTCTTTATTTTATTTATTTATTTATTTATTTTATCATTCCTAGTGCTACAAGCTTATAAGTTAGGCACTAGACACTATAATTAAACATATTTTATAACATAAATTTTACATTTAGTTTTTTTTTTCGATTTAACATATAAAATAAGTACATAGTTCATATAATTTGAGTTTAAAGTTATCGTTCACAGTTAAAATAATTATTATTGAGTATTGTTCTGAAGGTGAGCCTTTAGTTTTATCTTAAATTGCGTGGCGCCATAAATAGTTTTTAAAGGATGGGGAAGTTGATTCCAGGTGCGAATAGCATATATAAAGAATTGTCTTTCTGAATTTAACGTCTTATGCCTATTGCACACTAGATTGTTCGTCCTCGTGGACGTAGCAAATCTAATTTTTTCGTGAAGATATGCGGGTTCTTTAGTATATATTATTTTGTGCAGGAAGATTAGTGTTTTAAAAGTCATCAAGTTGGTTATATCAAGGTCAGCTAATTTAAGGGCATAACATGAAACGTGGTCATATCGCTTTAGATCAAAGACTAAGCGCGCTATATTGTTATAACACACGCTAATTTTTCGTTTGCTAGCCGCATCACAGTTTGTAAATACTTCTACCCCATATAGAAGGGTCGGTATTAAGCACGTCTTGGCAATTAATAATTTTATTTCGATAGGCAAAAAGTGCTGTGTTAAACACAATGTTCTTAATAGTCCATAAGTTCTCCCAACAGCCTTATTGATATGATTGCTCCATGTAAGCGTTTTATTGAAGGTGAAGCCTAAATTATTTGCATAGTCCGTGTAAGTTACTGGTATGCCATCTATCATGAGGCTTAGCAATGGTGTAGTGCAAAGGTTTTTCTTATGGATTACTATACATTGGATTTTCGTAGATTAAGGCCAAGTCCATTATTATTTGCCCAAACGCTAATTTTTTCTAAATCGCTGTTGCAAATACTAACACATTCATTAATTTCACACAGAGGACGACTTACATACATTTGGACATCATCAGCATACATTTGAACACTACAGTTAGTCACAGAATCGGGCAGGTCATTAACATAAATGGCAAACAGTACCAAGAACTGATCCTTGCGGAACACCACGCCTATTTGACACAAAGGACGAACATATATTTGACGAGACGACAGCTTGACATCTATCAACAAGGTACGAAGACAAGAGACTTACAGCTGTACTGGAGAAATTATATAAATTAGAGAGTTTAGTTAAGAGTATATTGTGGTCAACTGTGTCAAATGCTTTGCTGTAGTCAAGTAGTGTCAAAAACGTTACATCATTATTGTCAAGTCGTTCCCTAATATCTTCAGCTATTTTAGTAATGGCTGTAGTACAGCTTCTATTTTTTCTAAAGCCCGATTGTTTATCATTAAGCAGTTGGTTGTTTTCAAAAAATCGGTTTATTTGTTTTGCCATTAAATTTTCAAAAGCCTTTGACAGAAATGGTAAAATGGATATTGGTCTGTATTCGTCACTATTCGATTTTGGTATAGGTATAATTTTTGCTTCTTTCCATTTGTCGGGAAAGGTAGATGTAGTGAAGGCGGTGTTTATAATATGTGTTAAGTAGCTTAGTATTTTGGGAAGTAGAATTTTAATAAATTTAGGATTGAGGTCATCAAAACCAATAGCATTTGACTTAATTTTTAGTATACACTCAAGTACATCACTTGGACTGACACACATAAAACTAAAACTAATATCACAGTTTCTATAGGATCGACAGTTCAGGTATACGTTTTGTGTAGGTTCAGGTACAGTTATTTGCGTGAATTTACAATTGAGTTCATTTACGTCGATATCGTTTTTTATCACAGATTTCTGTTTACCTAGGCTAAGATTTTTAATTTCTTTCCATTTTTGCTTTGGATTTAGTGCCGTACTAAACTTCGCGCAGATTCTCTCCCTCAATGCAGGGAACGCCGTGTATACGAAGATCGCATATTACAGCCGCGATGTTTTGTGCGGCAAGCTTAGCCTCCAGTTGACCCACACGTGATTTCAGGTCATGCACCTCTACAAGCTCACCTTCCAGCTGATGGACTCGTTGGCTCAGGCAATGCATTTCATTGCTCATGCTGTTGAGCCGCTCCTGAAGAACACTCAGTATCCGCTCTTCAGCCGACCGCATGCTGGCAGTGATGAGATGCGCTTGCTCCTCAAAGCGTTTGTTGACAAGTTCCGTCAGCTAGAACGCTGGTGCATCTGAGTCGCGCTTATTTTTAAGCTCAGTGTTGGTGTTTTCGCGCACACGCTTCGCAGTAGACGGCATTTTTCACGTATGTTTGTGTGTACTTTGAGGGATTTATAATTGAGTGTTTTTGTTTACGTTTTGTCTGTTGGTTTGATTTGTATGTGTTTGTGTGTTCAAAGGGCAAATAAATATGTGCAACTAAATGCCGAATTAAATAAATAAAAACTTTGTTTGTTCAATGTTTGTTTTGTGCCAGATATTAACAACACCACGATCAGTGGATTCACAACAGTTTATTTATTTTTATGTGTTTTAATGTTTAATTAATACAAAAATGACGGAAAACACTTTAAATGCGTGCAATGCCTTTGCCTTTTGCGTGTGAAAAAAATGAAAAAAGGCTAATCTTAGACTGTCCATTGGCCCTAATGATCTTTCCTAGTGTCAAGAGTGCCAGTCAATCAGTCGAATTATCTAGTCAATCAACCATTCCCATGGATGCTCATGCTCATGGTTGGAAGCAAATCTGTGTTTCGCGGCACTACATCTGATGATGTCAAAGCCTTTATACAGGGCAAGTCAAAAGCCCATATTGCGGTGGAGAAAATTAAATTTTCTTATACTCGGGAAAATAAGTGTTCCAGCAGAATATTTTAACACTATTTGCTGCAAAGAATTCTGGCTCAGCCACGTAGTTATTTAAGAATACACAGTAAAAAAGAAAAATCGGCCTCCTTGTGGTCTTTGATAGTTCAAAAAACTAACATCCTCCATCTCACTTGGCAATCAGAATGAAAGAGGCCTTTGTAGTAAACTTAGCAATCTGTACCCAAATATCCTAACTTTTCCTTTCCATGTCGTTGCCTTTTCTGAAACATGGTTAAGGCCCGACATCATTAATTCTGAAATCCTGTCTAACAAATTCTCCGTTTATAGAAAAGATCGCACTCTGTGTCGTGGTGGTGGTGTCCTTATTGCTGTTGACGCTGATTTATCATCATTTGAGATCTGGTAGAAAGGTTTCAATGAGTTTATTGTGTGTTTTGAGATTTTAAATATTAAAATTTCGTGGTAAATATTAGATTATTTTAGGAATTTTATAATTTTATTAATGTTTTCTTTATTACGATGGGATAGAGTGGATGTAGGTTTAGTATTGCCAAATATTCTGTTCCTGGCTTGACTAAGTGTTGGACAATGATCTAGTATGTGTTTAGTGTTTATGTTTGTATTGGAATTACATAGTGTACAGTTGGGAGGGCAATTTTTGTCTATGTAGTGTTTGTTTGTTATTTTTGTGTGACCCAAACGTAACCTAATTATCATAATTTAGTCAAGTCTGCTTATTTCATTTTGATGTAGGTGAGGGATGTAGTCTGTGATGTTTAAATGGTTATTGTTAATTTTTCTATACCAATTAGATCAAAGTGCTATTGTTTGTTTTTGGTTGTCAAACATAATTTTCTTTAAGAATTTGTGTATATCAATGTAGTTAGTGTTTGGGGTTAGCACAAGGGGCATTTGTATGGCAGCCTTTGCAGCTTGGTCTGCAAACTCATTACCTTTAATGTCGCAGTGTCCTGGTACCCATAAAAGCTTAATTCTTGGATAAAAGCAGATTAGTTGAGACCTAATTATTGATGGATAACTATTTGTGTTGTTTATGTTTGCTATTGCGTCAAGGGACGATAGAGAGACAGAGCAAATAATAAAATTATTATACTATGTTCCCGAAGGGAACCCCCAGCCCCCACCCCCACCCCCACAAACCGGCATATGATATCCCCAAAACACGTTTTTCAAGGGCTATATCTCCTACAGTTTCAAAGATAGAGTTACCTAATTTGGCACATTACCTAATGTTGACCACTTGGATAAATCTGCATCAACAAATTTTTGACCCCCCCACCCCGTCCCCCGCAAAGGAGAAAAATTTATATCTCTCACACCTTTACAGGTAGAGTCACCAAATTTGGCACACAGACTAATGTAAACATTCTGGACAAATCTGCATCAAAAAATTTTGAACCCCCCACCCCTCCCCCACAAATGAGAAAAATCTATATCTCCCACACCTGTACAGGTAGAGTCACCAAATTTGGCGTACAGACTAACTTTGACCCTCTGGACAAATCTGCATAAAAAATTTTTGGACACCCCCACCCCCTCCCTCACAAAGGAGCAAAATCTATATCTCTCACACCTGTGCAGTTTTTTTCGCGTCTCTTTCTGAACATAGTATTCTGCAGTCGGGTGCGTCCGACTGCAACGTTCTTACTTGTTTTGTATTGAGATTATGTTTGCTAGTCTGTTGTAGGCAATAAGAAATAGTATTACTGACAATGGAGATCCCTGAGGGATCCCGTTGTCTAGTGGGTAAGAGTCAGACATATACGATCATATTCTTACAATTATTTTGCGGTTCGTCATAAAGTTTTTTATGTAGTTTATTATTTTGGGGCTTACCTCCATTCATAAAGCTGTTCTAAGATGGCGTGTATTCCTATTCTGTCAAATGCCTTCGATAAGTCGAGGGATATGATAGAGAGGTGTCTTTTATTTTTTAATGTTTTGGCTATTAAATGGTCTGTGTATATCAGGACATCTGTAGTAGATTTCCCCTTTTTAAAACCAATTTGGTTTTCGTGCAGAAGGCAGTTTTTTGTGACTAACCACCATAGTCGTTTCGCTATAATTTTATCTAAAGTTTTTGTGAGGCAACAATTAAGTGAAATTGGTCTATATGAACTAAGTTGAAGTTTCTCTGCTTGTGGTTTTAAAATTGGAATTATTAAGTCCGTTTTGTATGTTTGTGGGATAATTGTGTTAAAGATGTTGTTGTATAGTTTAATAATTCTTTTTTGGAGATTGGATGAATTTTTTATGATTGGGTATGATATTCTGTTAAGACCGGGGGTTGTTCCTTTGAGTGATTGGATGGCTGAATGAAATTCGGGGTAGGCTATTTGCTTTTCTATTTTTGAAGCATTTGAGCAGGTTGGATAATTAGGTTGAGCGTGGTTGAATTTGTGTTTTGTAAATGTTTGGCTAAAATTGATGTCTTGTGATAGTTCTGACCAGTATTGTGCAAAACTGTTGGCTATTATTGTTTTTGTTGTAGTTTTTTTGTTATCTATTGGGTTACAAATGCAGTGTATGGCTTTTGATGGATTTAGTCCACAAAATCTTCTAATGTTGGACCAAATTTGAGATGTGGGAGTGGATGGATGTATTTTCTTTTGCTTTGTTTTATATTTAGTCTATATAGTGCGTTGGCTTTTTTAAAGTTTACTAATTTTTCTTGGGTTATATTTCTTTGTAGCTGTCGCCAGGCCCTAGTTTTGTTTTCCCTAAGTTGTGTTAGGTTTTTATTCCACCATGGAACTTTGCCTTTATAATTTGTTTTGTCGTGGTTTGAGGTATGCTGTAGTGTGCACTTTGTAAGATTGTTTTGCATATATTAGCATTTTCTTTATTGATGTTGCTATTGATTGTTAATTGGTTGCTTAACTTGTCTGTAATTTCATCAAATTTGGCCCAGTTTGCTCGTTTTATTTTAAAGTATGGTCGGCTGTAGTTTTGGATAGGGTCTGTTTTAAATATTTTGATAATTATGGGAAAATGATCACTTCCGGTGAGGTCATTTATTGTTTTCCAGTTAGTATGTGGTGTGAGTTCTGGTGTGCGTAAATGTGTTGTGTGTGCTGTGGTGTGTTGGCGATTTGTTGTTTAACAGTGTGTGGTTTGATTTATCAAGAAATTTGGCTATGGTTTTTCCTCTGCTATTGGCAGTGATTGAGCCCCATCTGGGGTGCCAGCTATTGAAATCTCCGGTAATAACTACTGGAGAGTTTTGAATGTTAAAAACTCGTTCTAAGTTAGAGTATGTAAATGGTGTTGATGGTGAAATGTAAGAGGAAAATGTGGTAATTCTTTTAATCGAATCTATTTCTATTGCTATTGTTTCAAAATCTGTATTTGTGTTTATTTTAGTGTACTGAATGGATTTGTGCACTAAAAGTGCGACGCCTCCAAATCTATTTGTAGCAATGTTATTGATGATGTTGTAGTTAGTGGGTATAGGAATGTTGTTGAGGTTGTTAATGTGGGTTTCTTGTAAAGAAATTATGTTAGGTGATTGATCCTTAATTATTAAAAACAGTTCACTGTAATTATTTAGGTAACCTTTAATGCTCCATTGAAGGATAGATACAGACATTTTTGGAAAAAAATAGAATTAGTTTGTGTATGTCAAATGTAAAATGCGCCTGAGGCGCACGCAAAAATTTTTACAGCAAACATTTTTGTTGTGTGTTTCGTTTTGGTCTCGGCCCGACTGACGGAGAGGTAGGTCCTACGTTTCGGCTCATTGAGTACAGGGAGAGAGAGAGAAAGAGAGAGAGAGGTAGTTCGAACGATCCCTTTGTCTCTGTCACTCTACAGCAAGTGTTTACACTCAAAGGGCCGAAAGCGTCACACTCACCGTCAGCCGTGCCGAGACCGAGGTAATGTTTTTAGTTGGTAAGAGTCTGATCTGAGTCAGAATCTGTTTGAGTGTTTAGTTTTGTTTTTGAATTTGTTCTTAGTGTTTTAGTTTTAGATGTGTGTTTTAATTAGTTTAGTTTACGTTTTGGTGTGTTTTTGGGAAGTATTAATAAATTACATATCTTGTTTGGTGTTGCTGATGTTGATGGGGTCATCTTAGCGGTGTCTTCCAGGTCGGCGTAGGATATCGATTCCCCCTTCTTGTTGCTTGCTTTTGTTTCTTTAGTGTTGGTGCATGTTTGAGTGTTTTGCAGTGACGTTTCGGTAGAAGTTGTTGCAGCGTCATTGCTTGTCATTTTGTTCTCATTTGGTGTTGTTGGGATTTGGTGTGTTGTTAATTGTTTGGAAGTTATTGATGCAAAAGTTTGTTGTCCAACTTGGTGTCTAGCGTTGTATATGGAGTATGCTGTTTTCAGGTCGGCTTTCTGTGTAATTTGTATGGCAATTACTTCTTGCTTTTCAATAAAGACGGGGAATTTTTTGTCAATTGATAAGTGCTTCTTGTTGGTGTATTTTTTTGCTGTGCAGTTGACGCAAGCTAATTCATTTTTGTAGTTTCTCATTTCGTTAGCTTCTGTGTGTTGTTCTTGGCCGCAGAGTATGCATGTTTTGTTGCCCTTGCAAACTTTTTGGGTATGCCCGAATTTAAGGCAGTTATTGCAGCGCATGGGTAATGGTATATATGGTCTTACTTGAGTTATTTCATATCCAATCGGTATGTGTGATGGAAGTGTATGTGTAGCAAACGTCAGAATAATCAGGCCTGTTTCTATGAGTGTGCTTCTTTTTTATTTTTCTTATTTCGCAGACGGCGTGTTTTTCCAGTTCCTTTAGTATTTCTTCCTCTGGTATATTTCTGAGTGCATTTGAGTATATTATACCTTTGCTTTGGTTGAGTGTGTTGTGCTCGGTGACAATTACAGAAATTGTACTGGAGAGTGAGGTTAGCTTGAGCAATTTATTGGCTTGCTTTTGTTCTTTTGTTTTTATTAGTAGTGTGCCGTTGCGTGTTTTTTTTACATTGGTCCACTTCACCATTGCAGGTCAATCATTTTCTTAATTAGAAAGGGTGAAACGTTTGCTAGTGTTTCGTCGTTATTATTGTTGTGTTTCATGATGAGGTATTTTGGTCCGGGGATTTGAATATTTTGGTCGGTGTAGGTTTTATACGGGTCCGGAGGGTCCGGTGGATCCGGTGGCTGTCCTATTGTAGGGAGTTGGGCAGTTCTAGGTGCTTGGTTTAAGTTCTTGGCTGTTGTATTTATGTTTGTGTTGACGTAGTACAAAAGATAAAATTGAGTGATTTTTTTGACGTTTTGAAGAAACGATGCGCTTTGCTGAGAAACACGTCCGCTTGCTTTGAATGTCAGTCAGTAGAAATATAAGCACAATGCAAACTGTACAAATCAACCACCAGATTGCTTGTGATGCATTTTGTTGTTGTATTTGAACAAATTTAGTAAATATGAATGATATTAAATTGCAATTTAGTGTCCAACAATGTGTTCACACAACCGATGTATAACACACGTCACAAGAACAAAAAAAAACACAAGTTATCACTTAATGTCACGAGGAAAATAAGCAAAAACGATGCGCAAGAAAAAAAACACGTCCGTTACGAATGCGAAGCGAATGCGAATGAATCAGGTGGTTCGTGCATGGTTATGGTTTTTGGGCTTAAGCCTGGTGTAACTGTGTGTGTTGTGTGATTGTTTTTGGTTTTTTCTCTTTTGCTATGTGTTTGATGTTTGTTTGTCGCGCGTTTGCTGATTAGCTTAGCGTTGCGTAGCGGTTTATGTTCAATTGCAGAATGTCTTGTCTCCAGAGAGGTTGAAGTGATACTGTCTTCCGATATTTTTTATATTCTTTGTATGCTTCTGCTATACAATCTCTCTCCTCTATGGTTTCTGATCTTGACTTTCTTGTAATTCTTGGGGACTTAATTATGGTTGGAACTACCTGGATTTTAAGTCCTAACTGTAGCGTGTTGACTTCCACAGCTCAGCACGATTTTATTGACAGTTGATTTGGGATGTCATTGTATCCAATAAATGATATCCCAAATTCTTTACGTAAAATGCTTGATCTGGCTTTTGTCTTGGATTCCTCCGCTACAAATCAGAAGGAGATTTGAGTGGCCTAGTCGGTCAGCCGCGATTCGTGACCGAAATGCAAGCCTGCGGAGCAGAAGTGCCTAGCAGACCTGGGGAACTAGGTTCGGGAGGCAGAAGCAGCAGCGTAGAGGGTAGTCCATCTGACACTCATCCCATCGTCGTTGACCCTCTGGCGTTCTTGGAGACGCTTGAGGAACGCGCGATCTCATATTATATAGATCTAGATAGACGAAGTGCTGACAGATAATGCCGCTTGATGCTTCGTGACCAGTCGCCTCCGGGATGTGGCGTGGGCAACGTTCAGGTCGGGTTTCTTGGAGTTTTTCTTGCCACCTAGGTATTTTGAGAATATTGAGGATTAGATTAGGGATCGCCTTCAGTGGAATGGCGAGGATACTTGAAACTTTCTGATCGACTTTCTGATGCTCATGCATCATGCTGGGTATAATGCCGCCAGGGAGCTGCACTGGGTGTATGAGAATGCCCGAATATCGGCTCTACATCCGGCCAAGCGATTTCTTTAACCTATCACAACTCACCCAGATGGCAGTCGAATACGAGAGAGTGCGCAGACAGTATCTAGAATACACGCATAGCTGTGTTTGTTGTTGTGCTTTTCGTAATTTCATCTTTTGTGCTTTGTCTGCGTATTCTTCTTTGGTGCTTTGCGCTCAAATCGAATACTCTCTCTATTGCTTTGTAAACGTTGTTTTTTTACTTTCTAACTTTCTTTTTACTCATTTTGAGTGCTTTTAAGTTGCTCTTTTTGCTGAAACTAATATTTTCGTTTAACCCAGTAGACATGTCGTGCTGCAGTAAGTCCTGCTCATTTATGTCGGCACCTGATTCCCCTCAGCCTCAATTTTTTGATTGTTGGCTGTGTGAGAATATGATGCATGCCAAATGTGCTGGTCTTACTGGTCGTAAATGCCACAAGATCAACACTGCTGCTAAGAGGCGCATGGGTTTCTTGAAATGGTCTTGCCAGTCGTGTATGGTATGCAGGCTGATTTTTCCAAAATGTATAATTCTATCCGCACTCAATTCCTTAAATTGAGTAAAGTAGTTAAGACTATTTCCGGCCATTTTGACTCAAGCATTGAGTTGCTTAGTCAATTCAAGTTTGAGTCGCCACCTAATCGCCGGTTAGAAAATCAATTCTATCTGTCCCCTCACCACTACCCTCTTCTTCTACATTACCTTCACCTAATAGCATATCTACTCCACCTTTGCTTGATGTTTCTCCATTACTTTCCCTTTCGCCTTCTCCGAATAATTTTACTAATATTTCTCATTCCCACCATCTGTGGCTGTACGCGCTGCTCCTTTAATTGATTCTTTACCGACTATTGGAGCTGCGGTTAAGGCCTCTAGTCGTAAAAGTAAACCCTCCCGTACCCTTGCTCCCTCTCCAACTATTAGTAATGTAGAACCATCGACTTCTCCTATACCTCGTACGCTTTCTGTTGTAACGCCCCGTAAACAAGTATTTGTGTCTAGACTTTCTTCTGACACAACTTGTGAATCTGTAGCTTCCTATATTACCAGTAGAACTTCTGCTAATATATTAGTCACTTAATTCAATTTTTCCGCGCCTCGCGAAATTTCCTCTTTTAAAATTAGTGTACCCGATGATGCTTTTTCAATTATTTGCGATTCAAATTTCTGGCCTCCTCATATGATTGTTCATGAGTTCTAGCCAAAAAAGCGAACGCAACCTCCTCCTACCCTATCTTTTCCTAATACTTCCCAAAATATTTCTATTAACACAGCTCCAAAAAACTAAACTTTTTGTCCGATTGTGTTACTAAACTCCAACACCTGTATTTGAGTAGTACTGCTTTTGAATCTGACATTATCGCTTTTTCTGAGACTTGGTTAAACTCTACCATTTCTGACTGCGAAATATTGTCAAATAAATTTATAACTTTTAGGCAAGACCGACAGACTAGATGAGGTGGTGGCGTTCTAATTGCCGTCAATACCACATTTCAGTCGGAATTGTTATCCCTACATTTTTCTGCGGATGTTGAAATAGTTGCTGTAAAAGTTACTCGTCCATCATCTGTTCTCTATATTACCTGCTCTTATATTCCTCATGCTTCTGATTTACAAGTTTATATGCAACATATAGGCTGTTTTAACGAAGTATTTTCCCAAGCGCGTGATATTGACCCAATTGTTGTGCTGGGTGATTTCAACTTGCCTGCCATAGCATGGTCATTTGTCAACTGCGCAAATTATCTTACTCCCTCCTCTCAGCATGACTTCTTAGACTGCCTACTGGGCTTTCCTCTTCACCAAATTAACTCTTTCACTAATAACTTAAATAGAATATTAGATCTTGTTTTTACTAACGACTAACTAAATGCTTCCATCTCCAGGTCAACTCCCTTATCTGTGCCTGAAGATTTATATCATCCTACATTAGAAATTACTCTTTATTTTTCTAACCCTTTTAGCTCACCTTCCATTTCCTCTGAGCCATATCGTTGCTTTCGCAAAGGTAATTTTTCCTTGCTTAATCAACTGATCTCTGAAACTGATTGGTCCTCGCTTGACAACCAGTTGACATTGATTACGCTCTTAACTCATTCTATGTAACACTTCACTCTCTATTAGACATATGTATTCCTAACTCTTCTCGCAAATCTAGTTGTGCTAAGCCCCCTTGGTTTACACCCAGACTCTCCAACTTGAAAAATATTAAATCTAAATATTTTAAAAAGTTTAAGATGTCTGGTTCTAGTCTCGACTTATCTAAATATTCTATTGCTAAATCTAACTTCTCTCTTCTTAACTCACAATGTTACATGGAATATATCGCCCGATGCAAAAGTAAATTTGCATACAATCCCAAACTTTTCTATTCTTTTGTAAACTTTAAACGTAAATCTTCACGTCTTCCTTCTTTTTTGGCACTGAAAAAGCCTACAGTGACCCAACTGCTGTGAATTTATTTGCCAAATTTTTCCAATCCACCTATTCATCTTTCTTACACATCCTATCCCTACAGTATTTCTTCTTCTAATAATATTTTTGCTCCCACTATTTCCACATCATCCCTTTTATCTGCTATTAAGTCCGTAAATATTCTAGGTTGTGTGTTAAAGGAATGTAGCTCTTCTTTAACTCTTGCCTTACTCAATCTTTTTAATCTTTCCCTTACTACGGGAGTATTTCCATCTCTTTGGAAAGACTCATTTATCATACCTCTACATAAAAAAGGTAGTAAGTCTCATATATCTAATTATAGAGGTATTGCAAAGTTGTCTGCTATCCCAAAATTATTTGAGAAAATTATTACAGAAACTTTGCAGCATCTCTGTAAATCTATAATTTCTTCATCCCAAGATGGATTTATAAAGAGTCGGTCTACTACGACGAATTTGCTAGAGATTTCACATAGTATAATTGATGCATTCTAAAAGAAAATGCAAACTGATGTCATTTACAAAATAAATAAATTGTGATTTGGCGACCTTTCTAATTTTTAGTTGATGGTTTGGCCGGCTCGAGGTCCAGTTAAATAATTAAAACAAAACAACATAAATTAGTTGTTAAATTGTTCCGATATATTTCGGTTACACCACGGTAACCGTCTTCAGGGTGGCTACAACATACGTACATTTCAAATTAACAATTTCATTAACAATTAACAATTATAAAATTAACTCACTAATTTTACACGTCAGTCCTGTGTGGCGTGGAGTTGTCAACTAACTACTGTTTCGTTGTAAGTAGGTGTCTGTATATGTGCGCGCAGTTTTCAGTGTCAATTTTGTAGTTTAGTCTTCTGTTTGTCGGTATGTTTATTATATGTAGCATTTCAAGTGTGAAGCGTTTGTGGTAGTGAGGTTCTTGTTGTAGAATTGTTGTTGCCTCAAAATTCGGTGAGTGGCCGCTCTCTAAGCAGTGTGACGCTAGTGCAGTTTTTTGTATTTGGGTTTGGTGTCTTAGTTTTATGTCTGATTTATGTTGTGATAGTCTGGTTTTTAATTTTGATTTTGTGGTCCCAACATACACTTTGTTGCATGTATTATTTATGTCTCCGTTACATGGTATCCTATATACTAAGTTGTTTTTCTCATTCATCGGTATTTTGCATTTAATTTGGTTGTAAAAACTCCTCATAGTGTTGGATGGCTTATGTGCAATTTGAATATCTTTATTGTTGTAACATTCTGATTTTTGAATTCTTTCTGATAGATTAGGTACGTAAGTTATTGCTCTGTAAGATTTCGTCTGTTGTTTTTCTTAAGTTTTTTTGGTGTTGTATCTATTGAATAGGGTGTGTATTGTCCATATTGGAAAGTCATTTTTGGTTAAAATGTCAATTATTTCGTTTTTTATGTCGTCATGGTATATGTGGTCACTGATCTTTATCATTCTATCTATACAGTTCAGTGCTGTATTTATGATCATTGATTTTGGGTGTCTGGAGTGGTAATTCAGTATCCTTCCTGATGAAGTTGGCTTTTTATACCATTTAATCTTTATTAGGTTTCCATGTCGAATGGCTATGGAATCTAGATATGGTAGTTTTTCGTCTGACTCCGTTTCTATTGTAAATTTAACGTTTCTGTGGTAAGTGTTCAATGCGTCTAGTGTATTTTGTATTTCGTCTTCTTTCGTTATAGCAAATAAATCATCCACGTATTTGGTCACCAGTCTGGGTTGGTATTTAAATTTGGTCAAAGTGTTTTGTAATAAGTCCTCCATTAATATGTCCGCTATGATAGGTGATGCTGGAGATCCCATGGGCATACCTTTTAGTTGTGTGTATATTTTGTCCTCATACTTAAAATATCGGTTTTCGGTGATGCAGAAGTTAATTATCGTCATGAACAGTGGTTTTGGGATGTTAGTGTGATTTTGTATTTCGTTCCACTTTCTACTGATAGTGTCAATCGCTAACTCAGTAGGGATACTAGGCAATAGTGAAACCACGTCAAAAGATACTAGTTTTTCGTCGTCACAAATGTATGTGTTGTTAATTTTGTTCTTAAATTCAATGGAGTTGTTTACATTAAATTCCAAGTTTGCTGTAATGTTTTTTAGTATGCTGACTATGTATTTGCAGAGGTGGTAAGATGGAGAGTTTATCGAGGAGCAGATTGGCCTCAGTGGCATGTTATCTTTATGTATTTTTGGTAGTCCATAAATTCTGGGTGGAATTGCTGTATTATTAGTCAATTTATATTTGTCCAACTTAGTAATTAGGTCAAGTTTAAACAATTTGTCAACTAGATTATTATTCTTAGTCTGTAGTCTCGAAGTTGGATCTTGTCTTAAAATTCTGTATGTGCACATGTCACCTAAAATATTTGTCATTTTGCTCTTATAGTCGTCAACTTTCATCGCTACCGTTTTATTTCCTTTGTCTGAAGTTAATATTAAGATGTCGTCATTTTGTCGTAGAAATTTCCGTGTCTGTTCCACTGTATCCAATATTGCACGATCCATGGTATCTTCTTTGGTTTTGGTCATTTGCTCTTTAATTAAGAGCGAAAGTTTCGTGCGTGCGGTTTCTTGCTGTTCTTTGTTATTCAATGTTTGGATTAAATCCTCTCCGTCAGCAATGTATTTGAAGAGCGGGAACTTCTTTTTGCTCACTGGGAGAGCGAATTTTGGGCCTTTTGCGAGTAACGCTTCAACGCTTGGCGGGAACTCCAAGTTCGTTCTGTTTTCGAACCATCCTTCGTTTTTGTTGTTGTTTACGAAGATTGCGTTGCGCTCTGCTTGTAATCGTTGGTGTTTCGTTACTTGTCGTTTCTTAAGTGTTGTTGTTAGTTTGTCGGAAATGTTTCTCTCACTCTCAAAAAACGCTAATGAGTCATCGTTGCTTAGCAGCTGTTTTATGTTTGTTGTTGATTTTGTCATCTCTTTGTTATGTGTTTTGAGAAGGTAATGTTTGTGTTTTATAAGAAGACTTAGGATTTTTTTATGGAAGAAGTGTGTGTGTCTAATGAGAATTTTGTGTATGTCAACGTTAAAGTCTCTGTCATAGGTAAATATATTATTGAGCTTAGTTGTGTTTTGTATAAATTTTGGGATTAGTTTGTGTTTACGGCATTTTAAAAGAAATTTTAAGTTAGATTTAAGTTTTACAATTTTAGTGGATGTTTTTTTAAATTTGTTAATCAGAGTCCTATGGTTGTTGTAGTTACTTTTGATTCCAGCATAAAACATGTTGCTGTGATATATGCTGACGGCGTGCCTTCCGTTTATTGTATAAATTGTGATTTGGCGACCTTTCTAATTTTTAGTTGATGGTTTGGCCGGCTCGAGGTCCAGTTAAATAATTAAAACAAAACAACATAAATTAGTTGTTAAATTGTTCCGATATATTTCGGTTACACCACGGTAACCGTCTTCAGGGTGGCTACAACATACGTACATTTCAAATTAACAATTTCATTAACAATTAACAATTATAAAATTAACTCACTAATTTTACACGTCAGTCCTGTGTGGCGTGGAGTTGTCAACTAACTACTGTTTCGTTGTAAGTAGGTGTCTGTATATGTGCGCGCAGTTTTCAGTGTCAATTTTGTAGTTTAGTCTTCTGTGTGTCGGTATGTTTATTATATGTAGCATTTCAAGTGTGAAGCGTTTGTGGTAGTGAGGTTCTTGTTGTAGAATTGTTGTTGCCTCAAAATTCGGTGAGTGGCCGCTCTCTAAGCAGTGTGACGCTAGTGCAGTTTTTGTATTTGGGTTTGGTGTCTTAGTTTTATGTCTGATTTATGTTGTGATAGTCTGGTTTTTACTCCCTGTACCCATAAAATGGGTAAAAAGGGGGTATTGGATTTGTGCAAAAGTATGTAACAGGCAGAAGGAGACATCTCCGACCCTATAAAGTATATATATTCTTGATCAGTATCAAAAGAGATTTCGATTTGGCCATGTCCGTCTGTCTGTCCGTCTGTCCGTCTGTCCGTCTGTCCGTCTGTCTGTCCGTATGTATGAACGCAAGGATCTCAGCAACTATAAGAGCTAGAGACACCAAATTTGGAATGTAGGTTCGTGTATAGCGGGAGCAGGTCAAGTTTATTTTAGATTTGAGATATCTCCCCCGTTCCCCCGCTATTCGATAAAAACCGTTTTACAGTTACAATTTTCAAGATATAGCTTTAAGATTTGGCATGTCCAATACTTTAGTCCCTCTTAATCTACTGTCCAAATTTCAAGTCGATCGGATAATAAACACCTAAGTTATTCACGAAAGAAGATTCAGTGCTGCAGCAAGGGGAAGAAGAAGCACAGTCACAACTTAAAATGCCTGGCTTGCGCTGTGGCTCGTGCGTGTGCGTATCTGTGTATGTATGTGTAAGTTAACGAAGATGCGATCGGAAATATTTGACCTGGGTACAGGGAGTTTCGTAGTCGGGTATACTCGACTATAGCATTCTTACTTGTTTTTAATTTTGATTTTGTGGTCCCAACATACACTTTGTTGCATGTATTTTTTATGTCTCCGTTACATGGTATCCTATATACTAAGTTGTTTTTCTCATTCATCGGTATTTTGCATTTAATTTGGTTGTAAAAACTCCTCATAGTGTTGGATGGCTTATGTGCAATTTGAATATCTTTATTGTTGTAACATTCTGATTTTTGAATTCTTTCTGATAGATTAGGTACGTAAGTTATTGCTCTGTAAGATTTCGTCTGTTGTTTTTCTTAATTTTTTTGGTGTTGTATCTATTGAATAGGGTGTGTATTGTCCATATTGGAAAGTCATTTTTGGTTAAAATGTCAATTATTTCGTTTTTTATGTCGTCATGGTATATGTGGTCACTGATCTTTATCATTTTATCTATACAGTTCAGTGCTGTATTTATGATCATTGATTTTGGGTGTCTGGAGTGGTAATTCAGTATCCTTCCTGATGAAGTTGGCTTTTTATACCATTTAATCTTTATTAGGTTTCCATGTCGAATGGCTATGGAATCTAGATATGGTAGTTTTTCGTCTGACTCCGTTTCTATTGTAAATTTAACGTTTCTGTGGTAAGTGTTCAATGCGTCTAGTGTATTTTGTATTTCGTCTTCTTTCGTTATAGCAAATAAATCATCCACGTATTTGGTCACCAGTCTGGGTTGGTATTTTAATTTGGTCAAAGTGTTTTGTAATAAGTCCTCCATTAATATGTCCGCTATGATAGGTGATGCTGGAGATCCCATGGGCATACCTTTTAGTTGTGTGTATATTTTGTCCTCATACTTAAAATATCGGTTTTCGGTGATGCAGAAGTTAATTATCGTCATGAGCAGTGGTTTTGGGATGTTAGTGTGATTTTGTATTTCGTTCCACTTTCTACTGATAGTGTCAATCGCTAACTCAGTAGGGATACTAGGAAATAGTGAAACCACGTCAAAAGATACTAGTTTTTCGTCGTCACAAATGTATGTGTTGTTAATTTTGTTCTTAAATTCAATGGAGTTGTTTACATTAAATTCCGAGTTTGCTGTAATGTTTTTACTCCCTGTACCCATAAAATGGGTAAAAAGGGGGTATTGGATTTGTGCAAAAGTATGTAACAGGCAGAAGGAGACATCTCCGACCCTATAAAGTATATATATTCTTGATCAGTATCAAAAGAGATTTCGATTTGGCCATGTCCGTCTGTCTGTCCGTCTGTCCGTCTGTCCGTCTGTCCGTCCGTCCGTCTGTCCGTCTGTCTGTCCGTATGTATGAACGCAAGGATCTCAGCAACTATAAGAGCTAGAGACACCAAATTTGGAATGTAGGTTCGTGTATAGCGGGAGCAGGTCAAGTTTATTTTAGATTTGAGATATCTCCCCGTTCCCCCGCTATTCGATAAAAACCGTTTTACAGTTACAATTTTCAAGATATAGCTTTAAGATTTGGCATGTCCAGTAGTTTAGTCCCTCTTAATCTACTGTCCAAATTTCAAGTCGATCGGATAATAAACACCTAAGTTATTCACGAAAGAAGTTTCAGTGCTGCAGCAAGGGGAAGAAGAAGCACAGTCACAACTTAAAATGCCTGGCTTGCGCTGTGGCTCGTGCGTGTGCGTATCTGTGTATGTATGTGTAAGTTAACGAAGATGCGATCGGAAATTTTTGACCTGGGTACAGGGAGTTTCGTAGTCGGGTATACTCGACTATAACATTCTTACTTGTTTAGTATGCTGACTATGTATTTGCAGAGGTGGTAAGATGGAGAGTTTATCGAGGAGCAGATTGGCCTCAGTGGCATGTTATCTTTATGTATTTTTGGTAGTCCATAAATTCTGGGTGGAATTGCTGTATTATTAGTCAATTTATATTTGTCCAACTTAGTAATTAGGTCAAGTTTAAACAATTTGTCAACTAGATTATTATTCTTAGTCTGTAGTCTCGAAGTTGGATCTTGTCTTAAAATTCTGTATGTGCACATGTCACCTAAAATATTTGTCATTTTGCTCTTATAGTCGTCAACTTTCATCGCTACCGTTTTATTTCCTTTGTCTGAAGTTAATATTAAGATGTCGTCATTTTGTCGTAGAAATTTCCGTGTCTGTTCCACTGTATCCAATATTGCACGATCCATGGTATCTTCTTTGGTTTTGGTCATTTGCTCTTTAATTAAGAGCGAAAGTTTCGTGCGTGCGGTTTCTTGCTGTTCTTTGTTATTCAATGTTTGGATTAAATCCTCTCCGTCAGCAATGTATTTGAAGAGCGGGAACTTCTTTTTGCTCACTGGGAGAGCGAATTTTGGGCCTTTTGCGAGTAACGCTTCAACGCTTGGCGGGAACTCCAAGTTCGTTCTGTTTTCGAACCATCCTTCGTTTTTGTTGTTGTTTACGAAGATTGCGTTGCGCTCTGCTTGTAATCGTTGGTGTTTCGTTACTTGTCGTTTCTTAAGTGTTGTTGTTAGTTTGTCGGAAATGTTTCTCTCACTCTCAAAAAACGCTAATGAGTCATCGTTGCTTAGCAGCTGTTTTATGTTTGTTGTTGATTTTGTCATCTCTTTGTTATGTGTTTTGAGAAGGTAATGTTTGTGTTTTATAAGAAGACTTAGGATTTTTGTATGGAAGAAGTGTGTGTGTCTAATGAGAATTTTGTGTATGTCAACGTTAAAGTCTCTGTCATAGGTAAATATATTATTGAGCTTAGTTGTGTTTTGTATAAATTTTGGGATTAGTTTGTGTTTACGGCATTTTAAAAGAAATTTTAAGTTAGATTTAAGTTTTACAACTTTAGTGGATGTTTTTTGAAATTTGTTAATCAGAGTCCTATGGTTGTTGTAGTTACTTTTGATTCCAGCATAAAACATGTTGCTGTGATATATGCTGACGGCGTGCCTTCCGTTTATTGTATAAATTGTGATTTGGCGACCTTTCTAATTTTTAGTTGATGGTTTGGCCGGCTCGAGGTCCAGTTAAATAATTAAAACAAAACAACATAAATTAGTTGTTAAATTGTTCCGATATATTTCGGTTACACCACGGTAACCGTCTTCAGGGTGGCTACAACATACGTACATTTCAAATTAACAATTTCATTAACAATTAACAATTATAAAATTAACTCACTAATTTTACACGTCAGTCCTGTGTGGCGTGGAGTTGTCAACTAACTACTGTTTCGTTGTAAGTAGGTGTCTGTATATGTGCGCGCAGTTTTCAGTGTCAATTTTGTAGTTTAGTCTTCTGTGTGTCGGTATGTTTATTATATGTAGCATTTCAAGTGTGAAGCGTTTGTGGTAGTGAGGTTCTTGTTGTAGAATTGTTGTTGCCTCAAAATTCGGTGAGTGGCCGCTCTCTAAGCAGTGTGACGCTAGTGCAGTTTTTTGTATTTGGGTTTGGTGTCTTAGTTTTATGTCTGATTTATGTTGTGATAGTCTGGTTTTTAATTTTGATTTTGTGGTCCCAACATACACTTTGTTGCATGTATTATTTATGTCTCCGTTACATGGTATCCTATATACTAAGTTGTTTTTCTCATTCATCGGTATTTTGCATTTAATTTGGTTGTAAAAACTCCTCATAGTGTTGGATGGCTTATGTGCAATTTGAATATCTTTATTGTTGTAACATTCTGATTTTTGAATTCTTTCTGATAGATTAGGTACGTAAGTTATTGCTCTGTAAGATTTCGTCTGTTGTTTTTCTTTAGTTTTTTTGGTGTTGTATCTATTGAATAGGGTGTGTATTGTCCATATTGGAAAGTCATTTTTGGTTAAAATGTCAATTATTTCGTTTTTTATGTCGTCATGGTATATGTGGTCACTGATCTTTATCATTCTATCTATACAGTTCAGTGCTGTATTTATGATCATTGATTTTGGGTGTCTGGAGTGGTAATTCAGTATCCTTCCTGATGAAGTTGGCTTTTTATACCATTTAACCTTTATTAGGTTTCCATGTCGAATGGCTATGGAATCTAGATATGGTAGTTTTTCGTCTGACTCCGTTTCTATTGTAAATTTAACGTTTCTGTGGTAAGTGTTCAATGCGTCTAGTGTATTTTGTATTTCGTCTTCTTTCGTTATAGCAAATAAATCATCCACGTATTTGGTCACCAGTCTGGGTTGGTATTTTAATTTGGTCAAAGTGTTTTGTAATAAGTCCTCCATTAATATGTCCGCTATGATAGGTGATGCTGGAGATCCCATGGGCATACCTTTTAGTTGTGTGTATATTTTGTCCTCATACTTAAAATATCGGTTTTCGGTGATGCAGAAGTTAATTATCGTCATGAACAGTGGTTTTGGGATGTTAGTGTGATTTTGTATTTCGTTCCACTTTCTACTGATAGTGTCAATCGCTAACTCAGTAGGGATACTAGGAAATAGTGAAACCACGTCAAAAGATACTAGTTTTTCGTCGTCACAAATGTATGTGTTGTTAATTTTGTTCTTAAATTCAATGGAGTTGTTTACATTAAATTCCGAGTTTGCTGTAATGTTTTTTAGTATGCTGACTATGTATTTGCAGAGGTGGTAAGATGGAGAGTTTATCGAGGAGCAGATTGGCCTCAGTGGCATGTTATCTTTATGTATTTTTGGTAGTCCATAAATTCTGGGTGGAATTGCTGTATTATTAGTCAATTTATATTTGTCCAACTTAGTAATTAGGTCAAGTTTAAACAATTTGTCAACTAGATTATTATTCTTAGTCTGTAGTCTCGAAGTTGGATCTTGTCTTAAAATTCTGTATGTGCACATGTCACCTAAAATATTTGTCATTTTGCTCTTATAGTCGTCAACTTTCATCGCTACCGTTTTATTTCCTTTGTCTGAAGTTAATATTAAGATATCGTCATTTTGTCGTAGAAATTTCCGTGTCTGTTCCACTGTATCCAATATTGCACGATCCATGGTATCTTCTTTGGTTTTGGTCATTTGCTCTTTAATTAAGAGCGAAAGTTTCGTGCGTGCGGTTTCTTGCTGTTCTTTGTTATTCAATGTTTGGATTAAATCCTCTCCGTCAGCAATGTATTTGAAGAGCGGGAACTTCTTTTTGCTCACTGGGAGAGCGAATTTTGGGCCTTTTGCGAGTAACGCTTCTTTACACTGATTTCAGTAAAGCATTTGACTCTGTAAACCATGATCTTTTGATTTATAAACTTTGTGTTGGTTTTCCTATCTCTGTTCTGTCTTGGATTTCTTCTTATTTAAAAAATTGAACCCAAAAAGTACTACTTAGATCTTCAATTTCTAAACCTGTTTTCGTAACTTCTGGTGTACCCCAAGGAAGTCACCTTGGTGCTTTATTCTTCACTCTTTTATTAATGATCTTCCATCTATTTTATTACACTCTCGTTTACTCATGTATGCAGATGATGTAAAACTTATTCTATCATTTAATAATCCTCTCCAAACTAGACTACTTCAACGTGACTTAAACTCTATGCAACTTTGGTGTTTGGCTAATCATCTTCCTCTCAATTGCTGTAAATGCATGTTTATGACATTCAGTCGATCCAAGCCCTATCTTGGTAGCTATTCTATTGATAACTTTCCCTTAAAACGTATTACCTCTGTTAAGAACTTGGGTGTCACTTTTGATTCTAAACTTAACTTTAACTTACATATTTCCTCAATTGTTAATGTTGCCAAGGGCGTACTTGGATTCATCAAGCGTTGGTCGAAGGAATTTAATGATCCTTTCACCACAAAACTGCTCTATGTGTCGCTCGTACGCCCTATTCTGGAATACTGCTCATGTATATGGTCTCCTCAATACAAAAATAGTGAGATCCGTTTTGAGTCAGTCTAGAATTAATTTCTTTTATTTGCCCTACGTAGTTTAAATTGGGATCCTAATCTTCGTCTGCCATCTTATCCCAGTAGACTCTTACTTTTAAATCTTCCGACATTAGCTAACCGTAGAATAACTCTTGGTGTGATTTTTATACATAAGTTTATTAGTGGCGACATAGGGGGGTGAATAGGGGCATAGCTAGCCGGACTGGCAAATAAACTTCCCCAACGTGCTGGTGTCGTTATTAGATTCCAATTGTAATTTCGTGTAGGCTTTTAAAATTTTTTCCTTATATCTATGTATTATATTGTATGTTTTGATTCGAGGCAGCACTGTTATGCCTTCGTAAATAAATAAATAAATAAATAAATTATCCGATCGACTTGAAACTTGGACAGTAGATTAAGATTGACTAAAGTATTGTACATGTCAAATCCCAAATCTATATCTTGAAAATTGTTACTGTAAAACGGTTTTTATCGATTTGCGGGGGAACGGGGAGATATCTCAAATCTAAAATAAACTTGACCTGCTCCCGCTATACACGAACCTACATTCCAAATTTGGTGTCTCTAGCTCTTAGTTGCTGAGATCCTTGCGTTCATACATACGGACGGACAGACAGACGGACATGGCCAAATCGAAATCTCTTTTGATACTGATCAAGAATATATATACTTTATAGGGTCGGATATGTCTCCTTCTGCCTGTTACATACATTTGCACAGATTTAGTACTCCTTTTACCCATTTTATGGGTACAGGGAGAAAAAGGCTAATCTGACTGTCCATTGGCCCTAATGATCTTTCCTAGTGTTAATAGTGCTAGTCAATTAGTCGAATTATCTGGTCAATCAACCATTATAGAAAAGATCGCGCTCAGTGCCGTGGCGTTGGTGTCCTTTTTGCTATTGACGCTGATTTATCATCGGATATTGAATTTGTTGTTTATTTCCAGTATTTGCTTTTTTATTACTTGTTCTTATATTCCTCCTTCTCCCGATATTTATTTATTTATTTATTTATTATTAATAGTTAGATATAATTTAAATCAACACCAACTTATGACTAAGCGCTGGCTGCTAAGGCCTTCGGCTTGGTATTGCCCAATGGAGTTCAGTTATTTACATTTGCATTTACATTAACATAATTACATAATTACATATTTACATATTTAAATTTTTTGGTTAAATTTTGGGTGAAGGTGGTATGTCTTTGTTAAGTTGTTAGGGTTGTTGTAGTGCTATTTTGTAAACCTTGTGTGACCTAGTCTGAGTCTTAGTATATTTATTTGGTCGTAGCGTGTGACACTTTTTTGGCTTATGTTTTTTAGGTAAAGGGTTGTGTGTGTCGGGCTTGTGTTTAATTGTTGGGACCATCTATTGCAGAGTTCTATGTTGTGTTTAAGTTTTTGAGCTAGTCCGTTCGTGAGAAATTTATTTATGTCGGTTGTGTTAAAGTTAGGAGTGAAATGTAGGGCATATTGAATGTGGATTTGGCTGTAGTGTCGGCCAGCTCGATTCCTACAATGCCACAGTGGCTAGGAGTTTTAATTTGGGGGCAGTTTTGGTGGGGAGGGTTCTAATAGCTGAGGGATATAAGTTGTTGTTGTTGATATTGCGGATGGATTTTATGGATACGAGAGAGTCGGAGCAAATTATGTAATTTCCTGTCATTTTTTGAATTAGTTTAATTGCATTGAGAATAGCTTTGGTGTCGGCTGATTGGATAGATGAGTAGTGAGGTAGAACGCATTTTTTTAGGATTTCGTTTTCGGTGGTGATAGCAAAAGTGGCTGTGTTGTTTTGCAACGAGCCGTCTGTATATATGAATATGTGATTGTTGTATTTGTCCTTGAGTTCAAGAAATTGTTGTCTATATGTGGAAATAAGCATCGGGGGGTGATTGCTATGTTTGGATGTGGGAGGTAGGAAATATTGTGGTCTTTGCATGAGATTATGATTTTTTCTAGTACTGACGTTAATTTGCCTTTTTTTGCTGCCTTTTTGTTTAATGTATTTGTGAAGTGGTGAGTTTGAACTGTGTAGTAGTGTTTTGTAGGTTTTGGTTGTAATAAGGTCTCTTTTTTGTTCTATTGTGGGTATGTTTGATTCAAAAACAAATTGGGGATGGGGTTGAGCATAGAGCTCCAAGTGATATGCGAATAGCGGCGTTAAATAAAGATTTTATTTTATTGAGGGTTGATTTAGGGGCGTGGCCGTAGATAAAAAGTGCGTAGTCTATTTTTGATATTAGGGTTGATTTCGTTACGTTTATAAGTGTTTGTGTGTTGCAATTAAATTTAGGGCTTGATAGGCATTTGATGACATTAAGTTTGTTGTTTAAGGCTGGTTGAGTTTGTTTTATGTGTGCGTCGCATCTATATTTATTGTTAATCCTAACATTTTTAGGCTGAAGACTGGGGGATTCCGGGTATAGTTGCATGAAATGTTGCAGGTGCAGTTCTGCTTTCGGCAAATGTGGAGGTGTTGGCATTTTTGTAGGGATAGTGATGCCCTGAGTATGAGCACCATTCGTGAATGTTAGAGAAGAGGTTGTCCAAGTTATATGTTTGGTTTTTTCCCTACTGAGGGGATAATTAGGAAAAAGTCGTCGGCGTAGGCGCTGAATTGATTTCTTTTGTGGGCTGATTATGTTTGAGAGTCTGTTGTATAGGCAATCAGGAAGAGAATAACTGATATTGGTGATCCCTGGGGGATGCCATTGTAGAGCGGATATGGAGGCCTTATTAGATTTTTTAATTTTGATTTTATTTTTCTGTTGGACATACAATTTTTAACGAAGTTTATGATTTTTGGGCCGAATTTCCAGCTGATAAACTGGTCGACTATGGTGTGCACTCCGACTCTGTCGAATGCCTTTGAAAAGTCAAGGGCAATGACCGAGGTGTGCTTTTTGGTTTTTAGCGACCTGGTTATCAGGTGGTCTGCAAGGAGCAGACCGTCTAAAACCGATTTGCCGCACTTAAAACCTGATTGGTTGGGATGGATGAAGTTGTTTTGGGTAACAAACCACCATAGGAGTTTGGATATTATTTTTTCTAGTGTTTTGGATAGGCAGCAGTTAAGGGAGATTGGTCTGTAATTGGTTATTACTGTTTTGTTTGACTGGGGTTTTAGTATGGTGATAACTAGGCTGGTTTTTTAGGATTGTGGAATGAAGTTATTGAAAATAGTGTTGAAGAGGTTTGTTATTCTTGTTTTTAGTGTGTAGGAGGTGTTTCAATCATAGTAATGCAGCTAGCAGTTCTTTTTGTGTTATGTCTGATTCTATTGTTTGTGCGGTCGAACTGGGTGTGTAGCTAGTTGGTTTGTCTGAGTGTTTGTTGGCAGTGAAGTCTTGGGTGAAGTTTTCGTCTTTGGGATGGTCTGACCAGTGTTGAGCATAAAGGTGGGCTATGTATGTAGTGTCGGTCGTGAGCAAGTTGTGGGTTGTATCTGTGATGCAATGTATGGATTTGGTTGGGTTAAGTCCGCAGAGACGTCGGATGTTTCCCAGATTTTGTCGGAGGGGGTGTTAGGTTCTATTGTGGATGTGAAGTGTGTCGTAGCTTTAGTTTTTGATATTTTCAATTCTCTCCGGAAGAGTGCATTGGCTCGTTTGTATTTGAGGAGATTGTCAGTTCTGTTGTTGCGTTTGAAGTATTGCCAGGTTTTAAATTTGTTTTTTCTAAGTTTGGTCAGGTTTTATTCCACCAGGGGGTGGAAGGTAGAGGTGTGGGCTTGTTTGTGGTATACTGTGATGGGCGGCTTGCAAAATTATTTTATTTTGGGTTGCGGCTTCTCTATTGATGTTGGTGCTTATGGGTACAAGTTCGTTTAAATCGTTTGTTGATTTGGTTTATAGTGGCTTCCTTTATTTTGAACAAGGGACGGGAAAAGTTTGTTGTTTGTGATTGTGGGAACAAGGAGATTAGGATTGGAAAGAGATCGTTTCCATGAAGGTCATCGACTATTTTCCAGTTAGTGAAGGGGTGAGTTGGGGGAGGTCTATGTGGTTGAATGCATTGTGAGTGGAAAAGTGGGTTGGGAAGCCGTCGTTGAGTAGAGTTAGGTTAGAGTTTTGGAAAAATTTAGCTAAGATTCTGCCTCTTCTGTTAGCCTGACGTGATCCCCAGCTGTGATGCACAGCTGGTAAAATCGCCTAGGATAATTTGGTTGGTGTTGGTGTTGTGTGTACCAAAATGGTCGCTGAAGCGCTTGAGTGAAAAGTTTAGTTAGGAGGGATGTATGCTGAAAGGATGTTAATTTTTGTTTTTGACACAATTTCTGTTGCTAGAGTTTCTAAGTGTGTAGATTGGCTTAATTGCTTATATTGTATGGATTTGTGGACTTATATTGCTACGCCACCAAATCGGTTGGAGGCTGTATTGGTATAGATTTGGTAATTTATTGGGACGGTGATGGGAGGGCATGTGTTGTAATAGTGGGTTTCTTGGTGGCAGTATTTTTTGTGGTGAGTATTTTTTTATTATAGTTAGGAGATCATTGTAGTTGTTTGTGTATCCTTGTATGTTCCATTGTATTATTTTAAGCATTTCTATAGTTTTAAGCTTTGTGTATTTATGTGTATGGATAAGGTTTTTAAATTGGGTATTTGGTTTTGTTTTGAGTTTGAGTTAAGGGTGAGTATAGAGTTTAAGTTTAAATAAAATGAGTTTCTTTTGTCTTGTTTTTGTTTTAGATGGATTCGCTGTCTTTGTTGTTTGTATGTTGGTTCTTGTTTGGGGTCTTAGTATTTATTTTTGTTTTGGAGGGTTTAAAGTTAGTTGATAGGGTGCTGGATTTATCTTTAGAAAATATTCTTAGTTTTAGATCTTTAGTGGGTTGTGATATATGTAATATTGATATTATAATAGGTTTATTTAATATATTATGTGCACAATAAAAAGTAAGAATAATGATGCTTAATAGTTCTGCTTTCAACTTTAGGAATAACAACTCAAAGAAATACGACTTTACGCTGCGCTTACAAAAACCGACTGTGTCTCTCTCTCTCTCTGTGTGCTTATCCATATTGCGACAATCGTAGTCTATTATGTAACCATTTACATACCATATCGTACATGTTATGCTTATGTTAATTTAACAGGACCGTATGGATGCAGTGATAGCCTACTACTTTACATTCGGCCCTCCTGCTCATCCTCATCTGTCCCAGATGATAACATCTCATCGTTTTCGGACACAAAACGCCAAAGTTTCATATTATCACTGCTGGTTGCTGTGACATTTGTTCCCTCGACGTTCGCAGCTTTTCTGACGTCATAACGTCCGTTACGCTTAACTTTTAGGACTTCGTGAGGACCTAGATACTCGCTGGCCAGCTTGCGTCCTGCGACAAACTGCGTCCTCTTAATCGCTACTAGATCTCCTACTCTGTAGCCGTGCTCCGGACGACTCTTTTTGTCATAATTGCGCTTGTAAACCGCTGCGCCTGCTCAATGTTGCGTTTAACGTGCTCACGTAACCTCTGGCGCTCATCGTTGAACTGCGTAACAAACTCTTCGTTGAGCACCTCCAACAGTCGACCCTCTGCTTGGCTGTGCATTTTGGACCCAAACATCACCTCGAAAGGTGACACCTTCAACGCTGCATGTACATGCGAATTAATCGCTTTCTGGACTTGTGGCACATATTTGTACCACTTCGCTGAATCGTGAACTGACAGCTTTGCGATGATAGCCAGAATCGAACGGTTCACTCGCTCAATCTGACCGTTGCCTCTGGCCACTCCAGTTGTTGACCACACCTGCTCAACTTTGCTTTCATTGAGAAACTCGCCGAAAGCGTTGGATGTGAACGCTGATCCTCTGTCGCTTACTATATGCTTGGGAAAACCAAACACAAACGACCAGTCGCTCAACCTCTTCACAACTTCTTCATGGCCGGTTGACTTAGTCGGAAATAGCCACACGAATTTGGAGAACGCATCCACCACTGCCAAGATGTATTTGTATTGCTTGGTAGTTGCGTCCATCGGACCCAAATGGTCAACGTGCAGCGTGTGTAGTGGAGCATCCCCCTTGTCTATTGGATGCAGATAGCCTTCTTGTTTGCCCAATTTCTTACCAAAACAAGTAAGAATGCTATAGTCGAGTATACCCGACTACGAAACTCCCTGTACCCAGGTCTAAAACATTCAATCACATCTACGTCCACTTACACATACACACACATACACAAAGACGCACACAGACACGCGGCAAAAGCGACAGCGCAAGCGAGGCATTTTAAATTGTGGCCGTGCTTCTTCTTCCCCCTCTCGCTGCATTACTCAATCTTCTTTCGTGAATAACTTCCGTGTTTATTATCCGATCGACTTGAAATTTGGACAGTAGATTAAGAGACTAAAGTAATGTACATGCCAAACCTAAAAGCTATATCTTTAAAATTGTTCCCGTAAAACGTTTTTATTGAATTGCGGGGAAACGGGGGAGATATCTGAAATTGGAAACAAACTTGATCTGCGTATGCTATACAGGTACCTACATTTCAAATTTGGTGTCTCTAGCTCTTATAGTTGCTGAGATCGACGCGTTCATACAGACGGACAGACGGACAGACAGACGGACATGGCCAAATCGAAATCTCTTTTGATACTGATCAAGAATATATATACTTTATAGGGTCGGAGATGTCCCCTTCTGCCTGTTACATACATTTGCACAGATTTAGTACCCCTTTTACCCATTTTATGGGTACAGGGAGTAAAAAATAATACAAGCGATACAATTAGCGATCACTTTTGATACCTTGCCTTCAAGGTGCGGAATCCAGTATTGCTGCTGGATTGTATGCATCGTCTTTGCTATTGAAAGATGACAAACTTCATGTGACCCTTGCATGACCTCTCGTTCCATCAGCCTCGGAATAGCAAGCAACTCATTGCCATTGACGACTTTGAAGAGTAGACCACCTTTTAGTTTGTAGTCTTGGTATGAACGTTGTTTCAAGATTTCAACTATGGCTTTTATGAAATCGTCCTCCTGCTAGCTCCGTTGTCACGAACATGCATACTATTGGAAAACGGCTGAGGCAGTCCACATGTCTCATTCTTTCGCCTGGGCGGTGAACTGCTTTGAAGGTGAAGTCTTCCATGTACAGGATCCACTGAGAAACTTCTCTCGGGATATCTACTTTGGTGGTTGTCTGCTGAGTCTTTTTTTCGAAAAATACAGTTGATGGAAGTGTTGATGACCTACGCTTCGCATTAACGAAGTTATAAAACCTTTTAGGATCCCGCTGAAACTGTAACCTACAGCTTCTGATGTAGTTGTTATAACAGTGTATATTAAGTACAGAGAAGTTAGATCGGGCAATCAAATAACGCGAAAAATCCAAGAAAGAGCCATATTCCTTGAACTTTTTGTACAATCTCGACTTTCTATTTTTTAAGTTAGTGAAATCCCGTGTAAACCACGCAGGTTTGTTAGACCTACGTCGGTTACAAAATGGAACACAGGAATCAATTAATGAATTTAAAGTTAAATAAAATAATTCGATTGCACAATCCATATCTCTACACATGTACAGCTGGGACCAGTCAGTCTGGGATAGGAGCAGAGCAAGTTTAGAAAAATCGGTTTTCCGAAATTGACGAACTCGCTCTGCAAATTTTCTGCCTGGGCTTGGCATCCTGGCTACTAAGTCAATCAACACTTCCAAAGATGGGTGATAAGGATCTTCAGGAATGGATATAGGTATAGTCCGGGAGACAGAATAGAAGGAGGAATCCAAGACAAAAATAAGATCAAGCATTTTATGTACATAATTTGGGATACCATTGATTTGACACAATGACATCCCAAATAAACTATCAGTAAAATCATGCTGAGTCGTGGGTGTCAACACGCTGGAGTCAGGACTAGAAATCCAGGTAGTTCCGGCGATATTAAAGTCACCAAGAACTACAAGAAAATCACGATCAGAAAGCATATATGAGACAGAATGTATAGCAGAAGCATGCGAAGAATAAACAGAGAAATCTTAAGAAGGTGGTATATATGAACAAGTAATAAAAAAACAAACACCACAAAAACTAACTTTAACAGCAATAAATTCAATATCTACAGAGCTATCGGTTATTACTATCTTAGATGACAAATCAACGTCAACAGCAATAAGTACACCACCACCACGACGAGTAGTGCGATCTTTTCTATATATAGAGAATTTATTAGAAGGAATTTCAGAATTAAGAATGTCGGGCCTTAGCCATGTTTCTGAAAAGGCAACGACATGGAAAGGAAAAGTTAGGCTATTTTGATAAAGATTACTAAGTTTACTACAAAGACCTCTTACATTCTGATAGCCCAATGAGAGGGAGGATGTTAGTTTTTCGAACTATCAGATACTACAATATGTGGGTTGGAACTACCACCGAGGAAGGAAGTGAAATCGGAGGCCGATTTTTATTTTTTGCCGTATATTCCTTAACAACTAAGTGGTCGGGCCAGAATTCTTTGCAACAAATGTTGTTGAAATGCTCTGCCGGAACACTTATCTTAATTGACGATATTTCCCGAGAATACGTGAAATTTAACTTTTCCACCGTAATGTGTGCTTTAGATTTAGCCAAAGGCCTTCACATCATCAGATGTAGTATCAGGGGCAAGCCTAGAAACAAAAAATGTTGTTTCCGTGGTGGAATACCTATAAGGGTCTTCTTGGTAGCCAAAGCAATTGCATCCAATGGAGCCACAGCATTGGTTACTAGACCAGTTGATTCGATTGGTATATTATCACTAGAGTGTTGATCTGAAACAACAGTGTTAATAGCCAGCGAATCAGAATGCTCTACGGGGTCAGAAGGAACAACATCCATGGGTACGATGCTATTCTCGTCACTTCTGATTATTAAACTATGAGGAGAGGGGGACGATAAATTTATCAATTCTAACTGTTTATTAGTTACGGATGTAGTGAAAGCATGTGTAGGGAGCTGCAGTTCATTGGGGCCAATAGACAGCCCAAAATAGCCTTCTTTCGTTTGAAAGTTTCATACTTTTAAATTCGTTCTCCAAGTCGGAAAAACCATCGAACAGTTTTTTAAACCGCCCGAGAATGTCACCAAAGCCTTTCTTAGTCTGCCTCATAAAACCCATGATGTCCCTTTCAACATCCCTACAGGATACACATGTCCACTTGAGGCTAGATTTTGACTAAATCTGGTCCACAATTCTGCCGTTAAGGCCAGCACATTTTTCGTGTGATACATTATCACACAGCCAGCAGCAAACAAAGCCCATCTTAGAGTTTGCTCCAACCTGGCAATTTTTAGTATAGCAGACAAACATTTTATTAAAAGAAAAATATAAATAGATAAGAAATAAACAGGAACCACTGCACAAGAAATAGAAAGTACAAAATAAAAAAGAAGGCACCCTAGGGTTAAATTTGTTGACGCTGACTTGTGCTTACGCACAACAACACCAATTAGAAAATATTAAAGCGCGGGCGCATCGACCGAAATCAGCAACGGAATACAAAACAAAGAGAGAAACCGTATCCAACACCAACGATAGAAGCGCGCGAGAGCGTTAAGCAAGCGCTGAGAGCGCGGATTAGTAGAAATACAAAAACAAATATAAGCACAATGCAAACTGCACAAATCAACCACCAGATTGCTTGTGATGTTGTTTGTTGTTGTATTTGAACAAATTTAGTAAAGTTTAATAAATTTAATTGCAATTTAATGCCCAACAATGTGTTTCACACAACCGATGTATAACACACGTCACAAGAACAAAATAGCACAAGTTATCACTTGACATAACGAGGAAAATAAGCAAAAGCGATGCGCAAGAAAAAAACACGTCCGTTGCGAAGCGAATGCGAATGAATCAGGTGGTTCGTGCATGGTTATTGTTTTTGGGCTTAGGCCCGGTGTAACTGTGTGTGTTGTGTGATTGTTTTTGTTTTTTTTCTCTTTTGCTATGTGTTTGATGTTTGTTTGTTCAATTGCAGAATGTCTTGTCTCCAGAGAGGTTGAAGTGATACTGTCTTCCGATATTTTTTATATTCTTTGTATGCTTCTGCTATACAATCTGTCTCCTCTATGGTTTCTGATCTTGACTTTCTTGTAATTCTTGGGGACTTAATTATGGTTGGAACTACCTGGATTTTAAGTCCTAACTGTAGCGTGTTGACTTCCACAGCTCAACACGATTTTATTGACAGTTGATTTGGGATGTCATTGTATCAAATAATAATAATCAAAATAATATCCCAAATTCTTTACGTAAAGTGCTTGATCTGGCTTTTGTCTTGGATTCCTCCGCTACAAATCAGAAGGAGATTTGAGTGGCCTAGTCGGTCAGCCGCGATTCGTGACCGAAATGCAAGGCTGCGGAGCAGAAGTGCCTAGCAGACCTGGGGAACTAGGTTCGGAAGGCAGAAGCAGCGGCGTAGAGGGTAGTCCATCTGACACTCATCCCATCGTCGTTGACCCTCTGGCGTTCTTGGAGACGCTTGAGGAACGCGCGATCTCATATTATATAGATCTAGATAGGCTGCCTCACGCCCTGGACGAAGTGCTGACAGATAATGCCGCTTGATGCTTCGTGACCAGTCGCCTCCGGGATGTGGCGTGGGCAACGTTCAGGTCGGGTTTCTTGGAGTTTTTCTTGCCACCTAGGTATTTTGAGAATATTGAGGATTAGATTAGGGATCGCCTTCAGTGGAATGGCGAGGATACTAGAAACTTTCTGATCGACTTTCTGTTGCTCATGCATCAGGCTGGGTATAATGCCGCCAGGGAGCTGCACTGGGTGTATGAGAATGTCACGCCGGAATATCGGCTCTACATCCGGCCAAGCGATTTCTCTAACCTATCGCAACTCACCCAGATGGCAGTCGAATACGAGAGAGTGCGTCGACAGTACCTAGAATACTCGCATAGCTCCCAGTCTAGTATTAATAGTACCCCTAGAGCGCGGGTCAAACTGGGTAACTCGAGTGGTAGCCGTGGTGTGCCGTAAATTCCGTTTTGGGCAGCCCTACAACCGACTCCGATGGCACTGGGTGGAGGAGCAATCCCCAATACGGCCTCGGATCGGCACGAGAAGGCGACCCACCGGATGATCGGGCAGCAACAGACTACGCCGATCGATATACGGCGAGTCTGCTACAGATGTGTGGGTGAAGGACATTTGCTCGTACTTGTCCCAATCCACGCCTGGATTTTTGCCGGCTGTGTGCTGCGAGGGGCATTGAGACAAGGGTTCGTTGCCAAAGAGTCAACCAGGGAAACTCTATGCGGCGTCAACAGGACCGGGATCCGGTAGGCGACATCGACCTTGCACCCTAGAATTAAATGGGCCGCTGGGCATCGAAGACGGTCGGATAGTGTCCGTGGTGGAGGTCGGGGTTAAGAAAGTGTCGGCCACAGTTGATACGCGCGTTACGCGGAGTTTTGTAAGCGAAAAGTGCGCTCGAGGGATAAGAGAATACGGGAAGTTGCAAGCGGCTCAAACGCGGATAGTGTTGGCCGACGGGTCGACTCGCGAGGTTCCGCAGGTGCAAAAGGTTTGGCGGGACGAGTGGTGGAGATGTCGTTGCTGATGATGGCGTCCATGTTGGATGAACTGATCCTAGGAATGGACTCTTAATGCACAATCAGCTCGACGGTACGGTGCGGTTACGCGGAATTAGAGTTGACGACGCAGGTTGAGGGCAACGCCAGGTAAAACATCGTCGAGGAGCCACCAGGTGACATCTCCCAGCGGAAGGTGGGGACGCTTGCTGGACAAGCGGACCTTAACGACGGGCAGGAGATGTACGCGAGAATGGAATCCGATGGGAGAGCGCCAGCAAAAGGCAGAAGAACGGCCCGACGATGCGCCAAGCCTCAGAACGGAGAGGCGAGATCGTACCAGAAAGGCAGTGAGCGTCCGCGGGTGGAGAACGTCGAGTCGGAGGCGGCGGCGAGGAGTTATTCCCGTCCAAGTAAGCCGGGAAAGAGGCTGAAAGGAATTTGGTATCGGGTTCGAAGGAACTGGAGCCGGACTTGCAGGCGTTTGTGGAGGAGGAATTTGGTATTGTTTGACGGGCTCAAAGGTGTTTCCCGCATAGCGGAACACCGGATCATCATGAAGGATGATAAGCCCATAAGGCAGCGCTATTTCCCCAAAAACCCGGCCATGCAGAAGGTGATTGACGACCAAGTCGAAAAACTCCTGCAGACTGGTGCAATCGAGCCATCCCGCAGTCCGCACAGCGCACCTATCGTGCTGGTGAAGAAGAAGACGGGAGAATGGCGCATGTGCATCGATTACAGGTAATTGAACGGGCATTCTGTACCCGATGCATACCCAGTCCCCAGAATCAATCATATTCTGGACCGGCTGAGGCACGCACGTTTCATTTGACGCTGGACCTGAAACAGGGGTATTGGCAGACCTCGATGGCCAAGGAGAGTAAGCAATTTATGGTGGTCAGTATTAGTGGAGAGTGATACCATACGGCCTACACTCTGCGTGCGCGACGTTCCAAAGGGTCTTGGATGCAGTCATCGGGCCGGAGATGGAGCCGCATGTATTTGCATATCCCGATGACATAATTCTCATCGGCGCGATAAAAAAGCACCACGTGGCCACCCTTCAGGAGGTATGAACACAAATAAATGCTCGTTCTTCAAAAATGAGCTGGTGTACCTAGGGCATGTGGTGAGTGACGAGGGTATAAAAACATAACCCGAGAAAGTGGAGGCGGTACGGAGACTGAGGCCTCCGGCGAGCCTCAAGGAATTACTTCAGCAAGGGAGAAAATGGTCGTGGGATGCGGAACAGGAGAAGGTCTGAGTCGACTGATGGAGAGTCTGACGACGGCTCCTGTCCTCGCATGTCCCAATTTTTCCGTGAAGTTTGTTCTTCAGACGGACACCAGCCATTATGGGCTTGGCGCTATTTCGACGCAGACCATCGAGGGCCAGGAAGGGGTGATCGCTTACGCCAGCCGCAAATTACTGAAGGCCAGGATTAACTACTCGGCGACGGAGAAAGAGTGTTTGGCCATAGTGTGGTCGATACGAAAGCTGAGGTGCTATTTGGAAGGCTACAGGTTTGACGTCATCATTGACCATATGGCTGAACTCCTTTAAGAGTCCATCAGGCAGGATCGCGCGCTGGGCTCTGGAGTTGCAGCAATTCCAATTCGACGTGCACTACAGGAGAGGAAAACTCAACTTGGTGGCCAACGCGCTGTCAAGGCAAATTCTGGAGACGTTTCAGCAGGCAGTGGAGGAGAAATACCCCTGTCGTTGGATTTCCATTACGCTGGAACGAATCGCCCAGAACCCCGAGAAGTTCCCAGACTACGTATTCAAAAATGGAAATTTGTACCGCCATTTGGGATACCGAGCTGATGACGAGGATTATATGCCCTGGAAGCTATGCGTCGGAAGCGGTGACAGGAAACGGGCTCTACAGGAGTGCCATGAGGCACCGCAGGGGTGCGAAAGATGATTTCTAGACTGTCTCAGCGATACTACTGGCCCGAAGTCAGGTCCCGTCGCAGGCAGGCGAGAATATGAGCGACACGCGCCCAGATTCATCCAACTGTTCCCGGCAGGACGCAGCAGTGGACGACGATACGCATCCAGTAGGGCGAAGGGTGTCAACAGCTACCGCAAGCAGCCATCCTGCGACAAGCAATCGTCCCCAAAGTCCCCGCCTCAGCGGTCACCGCAGCGCAGGCGATCGGCACGACGCGATTCCTCGCGCAAGAAGACGCGCACTGGAAAAGAGCGACCACGGTCGAGTCGGTCGACAGCGGTGCACTCGGGGTCGAACATATCGGAGATAAAAGGAATACTACCCGCACGTCCACTCGGGACAAGACGCGCCATGAGTCGCGTCCCCGCGTCCATCCGCGGAAAGCCTGCCAATTCGAGCCGTGACAAGCCAAGCGACGACGAGAGACATGAAAAGCTCGAGCCCCAGCGCCCATAACGTGGCAGCACCAGTGCCGCCAATGTCTGAGCGGTCGAAGTCAGGGGGAGCGGACAAACTAGCCCCGCCACGCAAGCCGACCAGCCGCCCGCCCGGTGAAAACACGGGCTTAATGGTCTTTAAGTCACGTAGAAGCAAACTTTCAGTGATTAAAGGCCCAAAAATGCAGTTGTAGCTAATTACATGATAAGGATAAGGCGAAACCAATTGAAAGTCGTATGAAAAAATTGGACAAAAAGATCGGCGATACCTGATCTGAGTCAGCTGTCGTATTTTCAAAAATTCGGTTGATGGAAGTGTTGATGAAGAACGAAGTTATATGTAACGAACTCATAAAACCTTCTAGGATCCCGCTGAAACTGTAACCTACGACGTAGTTGTTATAGCAGTATATTTTTAGTTCAGAGAAGATCGGGCAATCAAATAGCGAGAGAAATCCAAGAAAGAGCCAGATTCCTTGCACTTCTTGTACAATCTCGGCTTTGTATTTTTAAAGTTAATTAAGTACCGTGCAAGCCACCCAGGTTTGTTAGACCTACGTGGGTTACAAAACGGGACACAGGAATCAAATAATGAATTTAAGGTAGAATAAAAATAATTGATTGCACAATACATATCTGTACACATGTACAGCTGGTCAGTCTGGGATACTAGCTGAGCGAGTTTAGTAAAATCAGTTTTCCGAAAATGACGAACTCGCTCTGCAGGTTTTCTACCTGGGCTTGGCACCCTGTCTGGTAAGTCAATCAACACTTCCAAAGTTGGGTGATAAGGATCTTCAGGAATGGATATAGGCTTAGTACGGGAGACAGAATAGAAGGAGGAATCCAATACAAACAAGTAAGAATGCTATAGTCGAGTATACCCGACTATGAAACTCTCTGTACCCAGGTCTAAAATATCCAATCACATCTACGTAAACTTACACATACATACACACATACACAAAGACGCACACACACAGGCGGCAAAAACGACAGCGCAAGCGATTGGTGGCTGTGCTTCTTCTTCCCTCCTCTCGCTGCATCACTGAATCTTCTTTCGTGAATAACTTCCGTGTTTATTATCCGATCGACTTGAAATTTGGACAGTATATTAAGAGAGACTTAAGTATTGTACGTGCCAAATCTTAAAGCTATATCTTGAAAATTGTTACTGTAAAACGGTTTTAATCGATTTGCGGGGGAACGGGGGGAGATATATGAAATATGAAACAAACTTGATCTGCGTATGGTATACAGGAACCTACATTTCAAATTTGGTGTCTCTAGCTCTTGTAGTTGCTGAGATCGACGCGTTCATACGGACAGACGGACAGACAGACGGACATGGCCAAATCGAAATCTCTTTTGATACTGATCAAGAATATATATACTTTATAGGGTCGGAGATGTCTCCTTCTGTCTGTTACATACATTTGCACAGATGTAATACCCCCTTTTTAACCATTTTATGGGTACAGGGAGTAAAAAAGGATCAAGTATTTTATGTAATGAATTCGGGATATCATTGATTTGACCACAATGACATCCGAAAACAAGGAAGAGCGGCTATCTTCGTGTGCCTAAGCTATACCCCAGCAGCAATGGTTTTTATACAAAACTTTATTTTTGTCTTATTGCTCCTGTGTTCCGATTTTGATCAAAATATAGGAAACTATTTGAAGTATTATAAAACTCTCACATAGTTTGGATGAAATATTTGTATAAACAAAAAGTTTGCCATAGTAAAAAAATCGCACTTCAACTATGCTGACTCTTCACATTGAGCGCCCATAGCATGTGTGGTCAAATTACCAGCACTTGAAATATGCTTGGGTCTTTTGTTTATGTAAGCGTCGTGACAAAGTGTCACAATGTATCTAGAATATTATTTATGCATAACACTGAGTACAGTGTGTATTCGATAAGTGAACATACTACATCTCTCTCCTTTTGAAAAATAACGTAATTCTATGAGGTTTTTTTTTATAGTTATATTCGTATAAAATTTTTATTTATTTTTTTTTTTTTTTGGTGTGTAAAGATAGTTTTTTTTCCGAATTGGAATTCATAAAGTGAATTAAATTAATTATGCATTTAAGAATTTCTTTTTTTTTTTGTTTTTTTTTATGTAATAAGGATTTTTAACCTATCCTTATGGACCTTTTGTCTTTTATTTTTGTTATTTGAAAATATTATATTGTCATTTTCTTCTATACTTACTACTTTATAAGGTCCTGTATATTTAAATTCTAATTTATGTCCTATTTCATTTTTTAATAGAACCTTATCTCCTATGGATAAATTTATGTTGTTAGTTTTTAAATCATATATTTCCTTATTTTTTCTTTTATGCTCCTCAAGCATATTCCTCGCTCTTTTATATGCTACTTCTAATCTATATTTACTTTCCTTAGCATAGTCATCTATATTGTAGATTATTTCTATGTTATCTACGCTATTTAATTGTTTTGGTAAATTATTTGTTTTACCAAATACTAGCTCATATGGACAATAATCATGTGCCATAGAGGGGGTCGTGTTGAAACAGTAAACGAAATATTGAAGCCATACGTCCCAATCAGTTTTATCAACTGATATGTATGATCGTATGTATTCATTAAAAGTTCGATGACTTCTTTCTACTGTTCCAACTGTCTGGTGGTGGTGTGCACCACCACATTTTCTGATCTTGGTAGTGGACCAATGGTGTCTACTATCACTCTGTCGAAAGCATATATTGGTGTATCTGTTATTGTTAAAGGAGTTCTTGTGTGCTTTGTTGTTTTAGTTTTTTGGCATTTTTGGCATTTTCGTATGTACTCAGTTATATCTTTTGACATACCTTTCCAGTAATAATGTCTTTTGACCTTGGCCAAGGTTTTTGTAATGCCAGTATGACC
Organism: Hirtodrosophila confusa; assembly: GCA_035043065.1. Classification (NCBI taxonomy): domain Eukaryota; kingdom Metazoa; phylum Arthropoda; class Insecta; order Diptera; family Drosophilidae; genus Hirtodrosophila; species Hirtodrosophila confusa. The sequence goes on from JAWNNI010000201.1 coordinate 569,896, forward strand.
TCCTTGAATGGGATCGTCATGTAATGTAAACAGTATAGCTTCTTTTTCTTTATTATTTTCTATTAGGGTCACCGGGTTGAGTAGCGCTACTTGCAAAGATTTTAATATTTTGTTGCCCATAATTTTGAAATTATCTATTGAAATATTATCAAAGATATTTTCCCACGGTGCCACTTTGAGTTGGCTGATTTTATGTTTACCGGCTTGCAATTCAAGCCTTTGGAAAAACTGACCTAAGTCAAGAGTTCCATTAGTATACAAATCGCTAACATCATATCTTGCAGTAATCTTTTTTCCATGTTTGAAAAAACATAGCATATTTTTTACTTGCAAGGTCACTACTTTACGTACCTCGTCATTATTTATGACTTCGTATACGTTGGGCTTTGAAGCTTTTTGTAGAGATTGCCTAGGCAATTCTATTTCTTTATCTCCTGCGCAGGATTTCTGTCTACTTTGATATCTGGTAGTGACTTTCATTATATTTTTGGTAATGTCTTGTAGTTCTTTGATGGTTATTCTCGATAACGCATCAGCTACGTAATTGTCTTTTCCCTTTAGATACTCCACCGTAAAATAATATTCCTCTAACTCAAGCCTCATACGTGTTAATTTAGAACTTGGATTGACCATTGAGAATAAATATATAAGAGGTCTATGATCTGTTTTGACAGTGAAATGTCTACCATATATATATGGTCTGAAATGTGTTATTGCCCAATGAATTGCTGCTAGTTCCTGTTCCGTTGTACTCTTGTTACTTTCTCCCTTGGTGAATGATCTGGATGCGTATGCGACTGGAAGTTGGAGTCCGATGTGGTTTTGAGTTAAAACCGCTCCACACGCTTGCTTACTCGCATCCGTTATTATACAAAATTCCTTTGTGAAATCGGGGTATTGTAACAGAGTTGGTTTAATAAGATGAGATTTTAGATATAAAAATGCAGTTTGACAATCATCCGTCCATTCAAATGGAACATTCTTTTTAGTTAGTCTAATTATGTGCCGTGCATAGTCGGCGAAGTTTTTAATAAATCGTCTATAATAATTGCAAAATGCAACGAATCTTTTAGCGCTGTCCGCATCGTGTGGGACTGGATAATTTTGTATGACGTCGAATTTTTTGTCATCTGGCAAGATTCCTTTATCTGTACATTTATGACCGAGAAAGGTCACTTCATGCATGAAAAATGAACATTTTTGAGGATGCAATTTAAGATTGTATTTCCTACATTTGTCAAAAACATCTGTTAAATTTTTGAGCATATGTTTTTCGGAACAACCTATAACTATTAAGTCATCCATGTAAAGGAATGCTTGAGAAGGTTCAAGTCCAGAGAATGCAATAGTCATCATTCTCTGAAATGAATTTGGCGCTATTTTTAAACCAAATGGTAATCGCGTGAAGCGATATGAGCCATTGCTCGTTGAAAAAGACGTAATATCTCTTGAATTATTGTCAAGTTCAATTTGGTGAAAACCTGACGTTAAGTCAAGGCATGAAAAATATTTTGCTCTACCTAGTTGATCTAAAATATCATCAATTCTAGGTAGTGGGAATTTGTCGGCTAACAGCTTTTTGTTAACTTGACGATAGTCAATTACTAATCGCCATTTTTTCTTATTTGATTCGGAATGAGATTTCTTGGGTACTAATAAAAGTGGGCTATTATATTCTGATACTGATGGTTCGACAATTTTGTCGTCAACTAGTTTTTGTACTTGGTCTTGAATTTCTTCTATTTGGCTGTGAGGACTTCTATAATTTTTTGTGTAGACTGGTTCATCATCTTTCAATCTTAGCTTTTGTTTATAAAAATTATTCGTTGAAATGGATTCGGTTTCTAGTCCGAATATATCTGTATAATCGGTGCATAATTTAGTTAATTTTGATTTAAACTGTGTTGGAAAATTTTTGGATAATTGAGACAAGACTTCTTCTTTTCCACTTTCATTGTTTGTTTGAACCACATCGTAATTCGAAAGTGATTCATAATTTAGATTATTTATACTAATTAATTGATCGGTACTGGTTGTGTTCAGTAATCGGACAAATGCGTTTCTTATAGTTGCAACGGTGTTTGCAACATAAACACCAGTTTGAACTTCCTGGTTTGGAATTAGTACACTATCTTCACTTGAAGATAGTTCGATTTTTCGGACAACCTGTGATCTTGCTGGTATAAGTACTGTATTATTACCAGAACTATATGCTATTGGAACATGAATCGGAAAATTTAGGTTATTGGGTCTAATTATAAGCCAATCTTCTGTCGGCTTGAAATCTAATTGGCAATTGAATTTTTTAATAAAGTCAATGCCTATTATTCCATCACATGGTATTGCAAATTGCAAGTCTACAATATGAAAACAGTGTGGAATTATATATTTATCTGTCTGTATCTCGATAGAGGTTAATCCTTTGGATTGTATAACCCCTTGGTTTATCCCTTGAATATTAATTTTGTTATCTATTTGAATGTCTTGAAAGACATCAGAATTTTCTTTTAATATGGAAATATCCGCACCAGTGTCTATTAAGAAGATTAATTTTTTTCCTGTTGCTACGTGATTAAATGATACGAATATATTTAAGCTAAGATTGATTGTATGAACCTTGTTATTTTTTCTTTTGCGTATCTAAAGGTTGTTGGGAGTTTCCCGAAGTATTTTGGGTTACTCTTACATTGTTGCGGTTATTGTTGTTATTATTATTATTGTTGCTATTGTTTCTGTTACCATTATTAGAATTGTTTCTGCTATAGTTTCCACGTCCTCTATAGTTATTGTTGTAATTCTGATTATTATTGTTCCTATTATTGTTATAATTGTTATTATAACGAGCAGTTCCTCTACCACGATAATTACCTCTATAGTTATTACCGCGATAGGCATTACCTCTCTTGGAAAACAATACCGTATTCACATTACCGGTAATTCTCGTACTTGTACGAATGTATGCGCTTATAGCTGCATCCATTGTGGAGCAAGTTCCTGTTTCCAGTACGGTTTTTATGCTTTCATGTTCAGCCTTTTTGATCATGACATCAATTGCCTCTCTTGTGCTTAATTTGTCTGCATGATCAGCTGGTATTCCCTCATCGATAAACAAAGCTTCAAGCTGGTTTCGTAAATTATCAATTTCAGTTGTGAATTGTGTGGCCGTTTTGCCTTTTTGCTGAACTGTAGCTAATTTGGCCTTAACATTTTGCGATGTCTCGCCTACAATAATAGTCTGCAATTTATCTATAATTGCAACTATTGAAGTTTCATCCTTGACTTTGTATAGTGTTGTGCCAACTATTTTGGATTTTATCACCTCAATGGCAATTTCCTTATATGGTCCCTTTGTCAGGTTGACTAATTTAATTGCCGTGATAAATCTCTGAAGATGGATTTTCTTTCCATCGAATTCTGGCACTGCTGCTGCAATTTCTTTTATATACGCCCTTTGGGCGGCTGATGCATCAGTCATAGTGCAAGGCTTTTGCTCTATTATACTAGAGTTTGTATCTGAATCTAGTAGAGGTGTTTCATCGAACTCAGCTGGCTGGTTTATATAATTGGGAATTAATATGTTCAATGTGTGTCGTTGTGCGACATACAGAAGATTTTCTTTTAAGCGTTTTAAGACGTCTTTTAACTGAAGGGTCTGCAGTGAATCATAATTTTTCAAATTGTCAATTACAATTTGACGTATTTCATTGTATGAATTCAGCAGAACCCTAATATGTTTTAATTTTGTGCTATTTGAAATTGGTGCACTTTTATTTATGCACTTAAAGGACTTTTCCGACTCGCTTCTTAGTTCGGTAATAGAGGCAATAACTTTTCTGAAATCCATAAATGGATTTCGTTATTGTTAGCGTATTTATATGCTGATTTTAAATATTAATTTAATATTCAAAATATTCATACTCTAAAATTTTCCTCTTCCATTCCATTATATTATGGATATGAACTATTTAGTGAAGACAATCATTAGTAATGTTCTACCTAGAACTGGGTGATCGTCTCTAACTGATCTAACCTGGAATGGTTGTAAGTACAATTGCCTTTTGTGTTTTTGTGCAATGTACTAAAGGAGAAAATTCTAAATTAAAGGCTTCCATATATCTCTGTTCTAACTGATAGATGCTTCTTGGGGTCGTTGAGACCAAACTTACAATTCTTTCTTTAAAGTAAGCATCCCTATCATGTACTTCCCTAATTGCTTTTAGTGTGGACATTTTATAATTTATCTTTAATTCATTTATTCATTATTTATTCGAATTCGTTTTCTTATCAACCATTGTTTGTTAAGTGCAAGCTTAAACTTTGTCCAAGTCATTTGCCTGGCTCATATATTTTTTCTTTAAGCATTTGTTATGTAATTTATACAATTTATAGAAAAAATTTGCACCCATAACAACAATGATGATTATTAACAATATATTTGTTAATTCTAAATCTATCTTATTTGATTCTACCTTGTTTATTAGGTTAGCAGTGGAATCCACTGACTTAACGTCTACTAGACCCATGTTGGGTATTTTAGGTTTTACAATGTTATTATTATTATTGATTAGTAATTCTTCTGAAGATTTACTAATTGAATTACTTAACATTGAGAATATTCCTTCCAATTGTTTTGTATAGCTTTACGGGCTATACTTCTAATCGGGCAGAAATGGTTCCGCTCAATTTTACAATGTTTATATTATATGTTTATATTTTCAAAATTATTTAATGTACTATTTATAGTTGATGCTGCTTAGGACCCATTTCTTCTGCGTCAGCTGGTCGTCACCGGCCTGGCTACGCTGACGCTCCCTCGTATGCGCAAGTGGCGGGGGTGCCCCTCACGCTTGTTGTTTCTCTGCAGACTTCCCCACTTCTCGTTTGGCTGGTTCTGTTTGTCTTCTATAGGCTTAGTTTTTGGCAACATGCAAGTTGATTTGCAATGTGCACTCTCCAGTGGTCCAGGGCAGTCTCTCGGACATTCGGCTAGCTTCTTCGGCAGTGGCTTAGGGCAATTTGGATTTGTTTTAGTTATTTTGTTTATAACTTTTATTTCAGCTGAGTGAGCTTTGGTGATGGGTGTAATGTCTTCGAGACTTGCTTTTAGATAGTCAAGCTCTGACTGCAACTTCTGTGCAGTTGACCACGCGGGAGGCGGCGTTTTTGTAAATAATAGCCACTTAAAGTGTGCTATTCTTTTATTTATCTTTATTTTAACACCTCCGCGCTTGCCCATCACTTAACTCTACTCACTTTTTTTTTGTGTTCCATTTAAAGTTTATCCATTGTGTCCCATAAAGTTGCCATTTATATTTGCGCCGCTTATTGCCTTCCTCTTGTCTCTTCGTCTTATATCGTCAAGTTGTCCATGTGACAACTGTCACGGTCGCCATGTAAGGATAGTCTTTACTCTACAAGACGTCTGTCTTGGTTCCATACATTTATTCGATTGCCTGAGCTAAGTACATATTTGTTCGTATAGCTAAGACTGCCAGCGCCGCTGCCAGAGACGCCGGCAGCGAAGCAGTCTGTGTAAGTATATCTATATATGTATATGTGAGTAGCGGCGGTCACGTCGCTGCTTAAGAGAGAGCATACCATGTTCACGTGGTGACAGAGCGATCGCACTTCAACTATGCTGACTCTTCACATTGAGCGCCCATAGCATGTGTGGTCAAATTACCAGCACTTGAAATATGCTTGGGTCTTTTGTTTATGTAAGCGTCGTGACAAAGTGTCACAATGTATCTAGAATATTATTTATGCATAACACTGAGTACAGTGTGTATTCGATAAGTGAACATACTACACTATATGTTATAGTAGTCCGATCCGGTCGGTTCTGAAATATGTACTGCCTGCAGCAAACAGCAGAGTCTGTGCCAAGTTTCATTAGGATAGCTTTAAAACTGAGAGACTAATTCGCATAGAAGCAGACGGACAGGCGGACGGACGGACAGACGGACACGGCTATATCGACTCGGCTATTCATGCTGATTCAGAATATATACACTTTTTGGGTCGCAAATGTCTCCTTCAGTCCATTACACATTTCGAGACAAAATTATAACACCCTGCTAGGTTTTTAATATCTCTGAAGATAAGCCAGCGTCAACAGCAATAAGAACACCACCACCACGACGAGGAGTGCGTTTTTTTCTATAAATGGAGAATTTGATAGGCAGGATTTCAGAATTTGGGATGTTGACCCTGAACCATGTTTCAGAAAAGGCAACGACATGGAAAGGAAAAGTTAGGCTATTTGGGATTGATAAGTTTACTACAAAGGCCTCTTACATTCTGATAGCCAAGTGAGAGGGAGGTTGTTAGTGTTTTGAACTATCAAAGACTACAAGAGGTGGATTAGAACTACCACCGGAAGAAGTAAGTGAAACCGGAGGCCATTATTTCTTTCTTTAAAATCTAAATGGTCGGGCCAGAATTCTTTGCAACAAATATTGTTGAAATGTTCAGCAGGAACATTAATTTTTAACGACGAGATTTCCCGAGTATAAGAAAATTTTAATTTCTCCACCGTAATATGGGCTTTTGACTTGCTCTTTATAAAGGCCATGACATCATCAGATGTAGTATCAGGGGAGAGCCGCGACACAGATTTGCTTCCATGGTGAAACACATACAAGGGTCGTATTACCAATCATACCATGAGCATCCAATGTAGCCATGGTAATGGTTGATCGACCGTATAATTTTACTGTTTGACTGGCATTATTGTCACTAGGTTGTTGACCTGTAACAACAGTGCTACCAATCACCGAATTGGGAACCTCTTCGGGGTCTGATGGAGCGACACCCATGGGTAAGATGCTATTCTCGTAACTTCTGATCGAAATATGGGGAGAAGGGGAAATTGGAAACAAACTTGATGTGTGAATGGTATACAGGAACCTACATTCCAAATTTGGTGCCTCTAGCTCTTATAGTTGCTGATATCGACAAACAATTTTTGATGCAGATCTCGACACTTCATAAATTGAGGGTTTACACCAACATGTGTACCAAGTTTTGTTGCTCTAGCTTAAAGTTCATACGGACAGACGGACATTTCGCAAACCCAATATACTATTTTCCTTTCGGGAACATGGTATAACAAATAAGAATGCTATAGTCGAGTATACCCGACTACGAAACTCCCTGTACCAAGGCCAAAAATTTCCGATCGCATCTACGTACACTTACACATACACACACACATACACAAAATCACAAATTAGCGAACACCTCCAACTGGCATCGGATACGGCCAAAATATGCCCGGGATGCAAGCCCTGTAGATGTGGCAACGAGGAGCAGGAAGATGCCGAGCCCAACACCCGAAAAACAGCTGAAAAAAGCACCCAAAAAACGCCATCGCCCAAGATGACTTACAGCGATAGCCTCAGACAATCGCGGTTACCCAACAGAGTAGGAAAACAGGCCACAAAGGAGACAGAAATAGTTGGTGCAGAGAGGACCGGGCAAACTCCCAGAGCGCAAAAACTGCGGGACGCACCACCGGCAAGGATACAGGCTGCTGGGCAAAGCTGGCAGAAGGTCAAGCCAAAAGCCAAGCCAGCTATGCGGCGGAGAGGCCGACCAGATGCCATCATGGTCACGTGTAAGGACCCGGCGGACTATGCCAATGTCTTAGCGTTCGTCCAGACCAACAGCGACTTGCAGAAGTACAAGGATAGCGTGTGCGGTGTACGGAGAACCGCAGCAGGTGAATTACTGCTCCAGATGGGCAAAGCAGCAGACGAAGCCACATCCAAGCTGCAGCAGGCAGTGCATTGGTGGAATGATGACATAGCGGATGCCCGAAGGGAGTGCATACGAGCGAGACGCCGGCTCAAGCGCAACCATGGTAGACCATGCTTCTCCCAATTGCTCGAAGAGTTCCGAGCAAAAAGAGGTGTACTGGCGAAGGCGATAAAACGGAGCAAAAACCAATGCTGGAAGGACCTATGCGAAGAAGCGGATGTGCAGCCGTTTGGCACAGCGTACAAGCTAGTCATGGGGAAGCTACGCAGGCGCCCAATGCCAGTAGATCCTGACCAGCTTAAGGCAATAGTTGCCACGCTGTTCCCGGAGCAGCCACCAACCCTTCTTCCAGCCATAGTACCCAGAGCGCCTGCCCACCTTACCGAGGCAGCTGAAGTCCGGCGGATAGCGGCGCGCATATATGCGGACAAGGCTCCGGGACCGGATGGGGTTCCCTCACGGGTGGTTAAACTATTGGCAGACACAAACCCTTCACTATTTGCAGACTTGTTTAATGCCTGCATAACACAAAGGGTGTTTCCGAGGAGATGGAAATTGCAAAGGCTGGTCCTGCTCCCCAAAGGAGAGAAGCCACCGGAGGATCCAGCAGCGTACAGACCCCTTTGTATGCTGGACGTCACCGGCAAACTCTTTGAGCGAGTCATTTGCAACAGGCTGGAGAGTGAGCTAGAAGGTCGGCGGGGAATCTCAGACTGGCAGTTTGGGTTCAGGAGAAAGCGGAGCACGACTGACGCCACCAAGGCGGTGGTGGACATAGCCAGCAGAGCTATGGAAGGCACCAGGTGGCGAGGTGGTCGCAAGGAGTACTGCCTAATAACAACGCTCGACGTCCGAAATGCCTTCAATTCGGCTAGCTGGCATGCGATCGTAGATGCACTGCGCCAGCTGGGTATCTCAGAATACCTCGTTAACCTGGTGAGCAGTTACTTCCGAGATCGAGTGCTGCTTTTTGACACATCCAACGGACGACTACAGCACAAAATCACAGGTGGCGTGCCGCAAGGATCGGTGCTGGGCCCAATGCTGTGGAACGTCATGTATGACGCCGTGCTGAGATTGGAGACACCGCAAGGCACACGAATTGTGGGTTTTGCAGACGACATCGCCATCGTAACAGTGGCGAAGGAAATACCCGATGCAGAGTCTAAAACCAACATCACCATTCGGCAGGTCGAACAGTGGCTGAGGAACAACGCCCTTTCTCTTGCAGCCCACAAGACGGAAGCAGTGCTCATAAGCAGCAGGAAAATGGTCGAATCTGCCACCATACAAGTGTCAGGGTGCGCAATCACCACCAAGCCGGCCATATTATACCTGGGTGTAAAGATTGACCATAGGCTATGCTTCAAACAACATTTGGAGTACACTGCCGGGAAAGCTGCAAAGGCATCAACTGCATTGGCTGGCATAATGGCCAATATCGGAGGCCCCCGTCAACGAAGCAGGTGGCTCATCGCGAATGTGGTAAGATCCATAATCCTGTACGCGGCGCAAGTGTGGGCACCCGCAATGGATGTCAAGAGCTACGGACAAGGCTGCAGAGCATCCTACCGAACATGTGCACTCAGAGTACTGAGCGCATTTCGCACTGTCTCCGAAGATGCAGCGCTGGTATTAGCTGGGATGGCCCCACTCGACCTACTAGCCGCAGAAACCCTAAGCAATGAGCCCAAAACAGCTAGGAAAGAATCTACCATGGCGAGATGGCAGGAGAGGTGGCGGCACGCTCCCAACGGACGTTGGACAAGGCGCATTATCCCCGAAATGCTTCCCTGGGTAAGCAGAAAACACGGCCAAACTGACTTCTACATGACGCAACTATTGACAGGACATGGGTGTTTTAAATCCTATTTGTATAGGTTTAAACACGAGACGGATCCGTTTTCCACACACTGTGCGCGGACCTCAGAAGACGCAGAACACGTATTTTTTGTCTGTCCTCGATTTTCTGCTGAACGGGAAGAGCTAAGCCTAGGCATTGGGAGGCCATTCACAGTCACTGACTTGATGGATATCCTACTTAGCTCGCAAAACAATTGGATTGCAGTAAGCAACACATGTGCAGAGATCATAAAATCCTTGCGTCGCGCTGAAAGAGAGCGCAACTTGAATTCAAACTCTAGGTGCGACCCTAGATGAGGCTTTCATGCCATCTCCCCCTCGTGAAGTAATACCTAGCGGCTATGTACCTCGAGAGGGAAACGGAGAGTAGGGGTTAGGTTTAGTGCGTGAAAGTCCCACACTTTTCGGCTTTTAATGCTTCCCCCCTATACAAAAAAAAAAAAAAAAAAAAACACATACACAAAAGACGCACTCACACGAGCACAGCTCAAGCGCAGCGCAAGCGAAATTTGAAATTTGGGCAATACATTAAGAGTGGCCAAAGTACTATACATGCCAAATCCCAAATCTACATATTGGAAATTGTTACTGTAAAACGGTTTTTATCGAATTGTGGGGGAACGGGGGGAGATATCTCAAATCTAAAACAAACTTGACCTGCTCCCGCTATAAACGAATCTACATTCCAAATTTGGTATCTCTAGCTCTTATAGTTGCTGAGATCCTTGCGTTCATACATACGGACGGACAGACGGACAGACAGACGGACATGGCCAAATCGAAATCTCTTTTGATACTGATCAAGAATACATATACTTTATATGATCGGAGATGTCTCCTTCTGCCTGTTACATACATTTGCACAGATTTATTACCCCCTTTTTACCCATATTATGGGTACAGGGAGTAAAAAACGTGCGATTTATAAAGCAACAATTTTCGTGTTTTTTATGCACACCCTCACTCCCATACACACACACACACAAACACATATATTTATACACACATGCACTTTTCATTTAAAATTAAAATCAGACACTTTCATCAGTAGTTTCACTAAACATATATCTATTTATTTTTATTTATTTATTTATTATTTTGTAATGTATACCGTAGTTTGCTAGTCTAATTTAAATGTAAATTGTTAGCCTTTCTCTAGATGGCAACTCCACATACCAATAAATGGAGGATTTAGAGATCACCAGGATATAAGAATGTTCTAAAATTTGGCCAGTAGAGGGTGAGACAATTATGCTTTTAAACTGAGTGCTGGTTTGTGAAGTAAATGGTAATGATTAACTGCGCCTTACTAAATGTTTGGCAATGTCCAGTCAATACTCCTACCTAGTATGCATTCTCTGGAAGTTGCAGCAGGAACTGAGTGAGTTTCTGATTTCGCTTCTTCCACATACATAGTTTTGGTAGACCCTCCGCTGGTAGCGTTTCGCCACCTTTCATCAACTTCTTCAGCCCATGCGGATTCATCCAGTATGCTGTAAATCTACTGCAATGAGAATTGTATGTTTTCTACGTTCTCGTTAGGTAGTCCGACTCCTTCTTTTGCAAGGCAGTCTGCCCCGGTGGCTGGGAACCCAGTAGATATGCTCTGCTTTAGCAGTGCTAAAACTATTAAAGCCTCTCTGTTTGCCAGAACATTTTTGGAACATATATAAGACGCCCGCAAAGAAGATTGATTAAATTGTTCGTGGTCATTTGCAGTTTCGATGGATTAATCTACTTCTGCTGATTCCCTTATTGCGAAGACTTCCGCCTGGAGTTTGCTGCAGTAGTCAGGCAGCTTGTACGGAAACCTTATTTCTGGTTCTGCACAATTTGTCCAATGTCCAATGTCCCTTTTTGAGTATGTTAATGGCGTGTTGGTCCAGTCGTGTGCTCCAATTATCTGGTCCCATTGACGTTGGTGTTTCTTTAAAGTTAACTTGCGGAGTCATGTAGTCCGTGCTACTTTGCATCTCCCTCCCAACTGAACTATGTCCAAAACTTTGAAGTGCCATATTGCCAGTTGCACAGAGACGCTGGGCGAGCAGATGAGCGTGAATGTTCCCGGGATTGACACATATTAGGGTTTTTTAGTGCCATCGTTGGAGTAGACCTCAACGCTCCGTGGTGCAGACAAGTGCCTTCCTTTGGGTTCTCTCCATCAGCTTTAGGTATGTGGTCTTCTTTTTGGCTTGCGACCATCCCACTTCGCACCACCAAAATGTAGATCCAATGCATCAGTCGTGCATTTGAGTCTCCATGTCAGTTTGCTGTCCAGAACTAATCAAAGATATTTAGCATTTTTCTTCGGCGTTAGCGGTATTCCGTTCAACTTTGGCGGGTTCTACTGCAGTACCTTGTATATCTTAGTAAAGAGAATGAGGTCCGTCCTTTCCGCTATGATGCTAAGTCCGGCTTCGGTGGCTCATCTTAGTATTTCCTGAACTTTGAATTGAATGCAGTTGTGGTTTGAGAAGGAGAGTTACTCAAGAAGCCTCAATTCCGTCACTAATGTACTATACCCAGCTGCGATTGCTGAGTCTAGAAAATTTGTAGGCTCACCCCCAATATTTGCTATCCATATACTAGATTGTAGTAAAACGTTTAAAAGAGACTCACTTCTGTCATTGATATCCGGACTGCCTCACACAGTATGATGTGCTTGGCGTCGGTTCCAACAATTAGGGCTGCTCCGCAGGCAGGCCTCCGCAACCAGAGTTTTCAGTTCTTCGGGTGGTGCCTCCAAATCGCCATGTAATAGGATTCTAAGAGCGTTGGCTCATCCTTATTACCCTCTAGCGCCACAACAGTGAGATTATTATTATAGGTAAGAATAGATGCATCTTCTAACTATGATGGTTTTCCTAATCCTACTAACTGCTGTTGGGTGGAATTCATTGTAGTTGAACCCGAACTAAAGCAACATCGGTGGGCCTTATTCCAGGGCTAAAAGGAGCTCCGCCGACTCTTACTTGCTTTTATGCAAGTTTAGCTGGAGGATCTTCAGCTGCATGACGGTTCTTTTCCTCCAGCCCCAAATGTATCATCCAGTGTTGGATCCTCGGGATTGGTTTCTTTGGCTACATCCTCGATTTCCATGTTGTGGGCAGCTTCCACAATAAGGTCACTTAAAGGTCAAGATCTTGCTCCACCTCACCAGCCGTTAATGTGTTCGAATTTGCGTCGTTGGGGTTGCGTTCCTTGAGACGCAGGTACACGCTTCCCACGCCCTACGCTATCTTACCGTACCTAGGGTATAGCAGAACCTCGGCTTCTTTGCTTATTTGCAGGCTCATGTGCTGTCCCTTCTTGTCAGGCTTATCTACATGAATAACCTGCCAATCAGTGGTGTGCACATCTGTCAATTGTTAGAGACCAAGGTGGGGTCATCTATGCAACTGAGAATCTTGACTACATTAAACCACCCTGCATCATCGAATATGGTCGGTGAGGTCTCGGGAAACATTATCTAAACAAAAGTTTGGTTTCCACCAATTTCCACCATTCAGGCGAAATCTTGCTGTGGGGGCCGCTTTTGTCGAAGTGCCACTATAATATGTCGTTTAGCCACGTCGCTCGCAAACTCCCTAGAGGTCTTATCGGTGGGACGAGGCCGATTGCTCACTGGCACTGCAACCTTTACCGTTTCGGTCGATCGCTGGCGTTTAGTGGTCATTTGCTCTTCAACCTTATTTTCAAACTTACCACTGGAAGACTGCATAGAAGGTTTCTGGGGAAAGTGTTTGCGGCGCTCCTTGAATTTGAGTTCGGCCCACGACAGCTTGCTCATCTCCTCGGGGGTGACGTCGCCGCTAGGAGGTTCCAGTTCCAGGATTTTAGCCAGCCACAAACGCAATATTCACTTTACAAAAAATTTTTTTTAAACAGAGTATAATTAATAGTAAGTTGAAGTGTTTATAATTTCAATTTTACATAATTTCATGTATTTCTTACGATTGACAAAAGTATTCAACATAATGTATTTTAATTTAAATATATCGCCAAGTAACGCAGTTGTATTAATAGCTAGTAAATTAAGAAATTAATATTTTTTCTTTAAACTTTTCAGGAAACAAAGGCAAATATTACATCAACCGTGCCAAGGTTTACAGTATCGGGTCTTATTCCAGGCAATGCCTATGTCTTATCAATTTTTGCGTATAATTCCAAGGGACGATCTGATCCTACAGTAATAACTGCTGCTATGCTTAGAATGCCTGAAAAACAGCTAACATTCGAACAAAGTAAGTAAAACATAAGATCGGCTTTTTCCAGTAATATACAGTGCACACCCTTGAATAGCCCACTCCCAAAATATAATTTCAGAGCTCCATATCTCCCAAACGAATAAAGCCATTATTATAATTTAAATTTTAAATGAAAGGCAAATTTATTGAGTATGATTTATGTCAAAATGGATTAAGTAGTTGGAAAGAAGCAGCTAAGAAAATTGATTTAGTAACTTAATAAGCAAATATGTGTTTTTTGTTTGGTTCACTTGAAAATCACATTTTAATAATGTAAATAACAATTTAACAAGCCTTTAAGACAAAAGCAATATAAATAACAAAAGGTATTCAAATTAGGACTAAATATAAGTTTATTTTATAATGGGTTGTGCCCTCTTGTTATGATTAACGTCAGGGAAAGAGGAGAAAGAGCTATATAGTTGTTCTATGTAATTTAGGAATATTACGGATCAAGATTTCTTCATAGTCCCTAAAAGTTTATCTCTGGAAGAATATTGTTTTGAACCCTCGTAAACTTTTCTTACCAACTATCTCCAAATATTTTTAATTATATTGAAGTCAGGAGAATAGGTAAGCAAGGTCAGGTTTTTGAACTGGACTCATGTTTTTACTATACGAGCGGAGTGGATTGTGGCGTTAAATTGTTGCAGCGTTCATGGTCTATCTCCAAATATAGTACTAAGCAGTGGAAATGCTGTCTCAAGTACATATTTGTATGCGCATGCGACCAAACGGTTAGATTCAAATTGCTGCTCACATACCATAATAAGAGAGCGCTCCCCACACCATCACTACACCTAACCGACTGTGTAAACGATTCAATTGATGGGTCTCTTTAGGGAGTTATAGATAATAGTAGTTATACCCATCCAATTTGAATTTTTTTTCTCATCGGAGAGGACAACTCGATGCCACTGATCATTCTACGTCATATGCTTTTGAATTTGTTCTTTGGTCTTTACGAACTGGATTGAGTGGTGGTTTTTGGTTTTTATTTTAACCTTTTCAGGTGCCGGGCGCTCAAAATGAGTCGTCGGACTGTTGTTTTGATATCCTGGACCAGAGTTATCCTTTATTTTGGCGATACTGTTATGGGAATTAGAAACTTCCCCATAGATTGCTCGCTTATCAGCATCAGAGAAAACGCTATGAGTATTTCTTTAATCCGGCTAAAACTAATTATAACTACAACTGAGTTTGTAGAGTAAAAGATCATGATTCACAGAGTCAAATGCTTTACAATGTTGTTCCCAACCGTTGCGGATCTGCGTTCGGTTTTATGTCATATGGTTTTTTTGATGCCAAAAAGCATCCCACCGCTTGCTCGTTCCCTGTAAGTTTTTTTAACTGCTTTGATCCAGTGTATATTAAAATCAGCAAAGAACGGGTGGTATCGAGCGGTGTCCTTATCAATGTTATGTTTCAAACAGCAGGAAGATATCTATTTCAAGACTTTGCTTTGGACAAGCTTTTTGGCCAGTCCTGCAACATCTATATATATAACACAGTTTGTCCTGATTGGTGACTGATTGATTGTCAAGGTCGGAAGATCCGTGGTAAACGTGTATGAAACTTTTATGTTTATCGTCCGATTGGCTTCAAACTCATTTTCAAAACTCTACACATGAAATAATTTTACGCGTGTATCGCCGATTTTGGACAATTTACTTACACGGTCGGATAATTGGTGGAAAACTCTTGAATTCGACAGTTTTAATTTTCCTGTGATTGGCCTCAAACTCATTTACAAGGTTCTACACAAAGACATAATACGATGGCCAAAGGTTTGGAAAAGCTAGTCTCAAGGTCGGAAAATTCGTGGAAAACTGTTGAATGAAACTGTTTTTATTATAATTTTCAAAGCTCTACACATTACAAAAATCGACACGGGGATCACCGATTGTGGATTATCGTCCGATTGGCTTCAAACTCATATTCAACGCTCTACATATTCGACACATGTGGTGCCGATTTTGGAAAAATTACGTCAACGGTCGGAAAAGTAGTGGAGAACTCTGTAATTCAGGATTTCAGTTTCTTATGCGAACAACTTCATACTAATTTCCAAAGCTAAACACAAAAAGTTATGTTCTTTGGTTGTCAACTCAACAGAAGGAAAGCTATTGTTTGATAGTATTCTTTTTGCATTTTGAAGCCTTCAAATTTATTTTCAAATCTATACCAAAAACAAGTAAGAAAGTTGCAGTTGGATGTATCCGACAGAAGCATACTCTGTTCCCAGTCCGGTATAATTAGCTTATTTTTGGGTTCGGAAAGAGACGCGAAGAAAACAGTAGCTTGTATGTAAAATTTGATGATTACCTGTACATGTGTGGTTGATATAGATTTTGCGCATTGGTTGAGGAGGAAGTGCGGGGTCCATGGGGTCAACATTAGTCTGTATGCCAAATTGGGTGACTCTAGCTATGAAACTGTAGGAGATTTACCCCTTGAAAAACGTGTTTTGGGGATAGCATATGCCGATTTGAAGGGGAGGGGGTGGGGGTGGCAAAAAATTTTTAATGCAGATCTGTCAGGAATTTCAACATTAGTCTGTATGTCAAATTTGGTGACTATAGCTTTAAAAATGTCGAAGATACAGGTTTTCCCCAAACTGCCGGGGAGAGGGTGGGGTTGGGGGGCGATCTTAACACATCATAAATTGAGGGTATTCACCAACATGTGTGCCAAGTTTGGTTGAGTTTTCCCTCGAGAACAGAGTATAACTAGGACACAACCCTTGTTTAGTACACAAAGCATGAAAAAAGGCACGGTTTAACTTGTCTGGTTAATTTATTATTATTTATTTACTTTTAAAATCCAAAATTATTTCGCAAGCCCAATATACTATTTTCCTTTCGGGAACATGGTATAACAAATAAGAATGCTATAGTCGAGTATACCCGACTACGAAACTCCCTGTACCCAGGCCAAAAATTTCCGATCGCATCTACGTACACTTACACATACACACACACATACACAAAAGACGCACTCACACGAGCACAGCTCAAGCGCAGCGCAAGCGAGATATTTTAAGTCGTGGCTGTGCTTCTTCTTCCCCCGCGCTGAAGCACTGAATCTTCTTTCGTGAATAACTGCCGTGTTTATTATCCGATCAACTTGAAATTTGGGCAATACATTAAGAGTGGCCAAAGTACTATACATGCCAAATCCCAAATCTACATATTGGAAATTGTTACTGTAAAACGGTTTTTATCGAATTGTGGGGGAACGGGGGGAGATATCTCAAATCTAAAACAAACTTGACCTGCTCCCGCTATAAACGAATCTACATTCCAAATTTGGTATCTCTAGCTCTTATAGTTGCTGAGATCCTTGCGTTCATACATACGGACGGACAGACGGACGGACGGACAGACGGACAGACAGACGGACATGGCCAAATCGAAATCTCTTTTGATACTGATCAAGAATATATATACTTTATATGGTCGGAGATGTCTCCTTCTGCCTGTTACATACATTTGCACAGATTTATTACCCCCTTTTTACCCATTTTATGGGTACAGGGAGTAAAAACGATCCACTGTGCGCTGATTTCGAGATGCCAAAATTGCTCTTGCCAAAAAGAAGACAGGAAAATTTCCAACACGCACTCTGTAATAAATCGACTGGCTGCTGTCAGTACACTTTTTCCACTGATTTCATGTAAATTACAAGAGAGCCACACGAGTGGCTCGGCAAGCTTTTGTCGCTGCTGAATGAGCGAACGACAATTAGAGTTGCTTAAGAGGTCAACGCTACAGCGTCGCTTACATGAGCTGCTTTGCATTTTAAATTTAATTTTAGCTTCATTTGTTTTACTTAATTCCTCCCACATGGGCTGCGCTCTCGCGCATAGATATAAAAGTCTTTAATCGCCTGGAGCAAGTTTTGGAACATCAAGCTGTCTCCTTGCAACGCGTTCATCCGAACGGATAAACAGAGCAATAAAATAGTTTAATTTGATCAATAAAATACCTCTATATCTATCTATACGCCTTTTACAAACAAATTTATTCTCTACCGCATATTAGTTCCATTAAAATTTGTAAATATATTTGTTTCTTTTTAGCCACTAAGCCACGAGCAGAGCTGCTTTTCTCACCAATGGTATCATTAACTATCGGGTTAACTTTGGCTGTGTTTGTTGCAACTTTAGCTATCATCCTCGCTCTCCGGATTCCATGCGCGGCTACCTCTAGAAGAAGACAGAAAGAATTATCTAACGATAATGCATCCAGGGATGTGTCACCTGGACCGAGTGTCCAAAGTGCCTGTAAAGATTTGGAAGAAAGTGATGAAAGAAATCCAGATGTGGTTCCCGAAATTAGTGGTTATGATGAGCAAGTAAGTGCAACTATATACGATATCTGAATTAAAGACCAAAGGCCGATCAGCTGTCAGAGGAACACTCGGTCGCTCCAAGCCAAAGTTTCATTATGTTTTGTACATCCTGACCAAATTGAAACTACTATATTATTAAACATCTGACATAGATGTTAAGCGTCATTACAAGCATTGGTCAAAAGTTAAGTTATATGAAAAGCTTTTTGCTCCCTGTATCCATAACAAGAAAGAACGGCTATCTTCGGAGTGCCGAAGCTATATACCTTAGCAGCAATGTTTTTATACAAACCTCAATGTTCGTCACATTGCTCCTATTAGCTCCGATTTAGATAAAATTATAGGAAATTATTTGAAGTATTATAAACTCTCACTTAGTTTGGATGAAATATTTGTATGAACAAAAGGTTTGATATAGTGATATAGTGTCCCGATTTTTACCAAATTGGGTCAGATTGTATAAACTCTCTAGAGACTCTGTTTGAAAAAGTTTGGTAAGGATACTTTTATAAACAAAAAAGTTTTTCATGCAAAAACATATTTGTTGACCGATTATTCCTATGGCAGCTATATGTTATAGTGGTCCGATCCAACCAGTTCCGACACATGTACTGCCTGCAGCAAAAATAGGGGTCTGTGCCAAGTTTTATTAGGATAGCTTCAAAACTGAGAGACTAGTTCGCATAGAAACAGACGGACAGACGGACATCGCTATATCGACTCGGCTATTCATGCTGATTCAGAATATCTAACTTTGTTGGGTCGGAAACGTCTCATTCAGTCCATTAAACATTTCGAGACAAAATTATAATACCCTGCTGGGGTATAAAAAAAGGTGAATGGGAATACTAAAACGTCTACAGACGTTCCGACTCTGTTAAGTATAAATATATATTCTTGATCAGTATCAATAATCGAGTCATTCTGGCTCTGTTCGTCTGTCCGTACATATGTATGAAAGCAACGATCCCGGGAGCCACCAATATTGGAATGTAGGTTCGTGTAAATATATCGTTCAATAAAAAAGAATTGTAATGACAATTTAATAGTTGGGTCACACTTGATCTGTTGCGCAAATTTCTAGTCGATGGGATAATAAGCACATAAATTATTAATGAAATTAATTTTAATACTACACACCGGATCCTCTACATCGGCGTAGCTCCTTTATTATGGTCGTGACCAGGTTTGTTTTGGCTGTCCATCCATTCTCCAGCATGATGGAAACCACACTTCCTGGGCTCAGCTCAGCACTGGGTACTGGACCCAAGGCGCGCTCTAGCCAAATTCGCGGGCAGTTGAATATCGCGTGTTTGGCGCCTTCTATTACGTCGACTCCGCAGTGATTGCAGAATGGGTCCCTCTCGTGCTTGAAGGCCTTAAAACATCCATGCCCAGTCATCATCTAAGCCACCTGGCCATGTCGCCATTTTAGCCATGTGCTAAGCTGTGGTATGAGACGGTGGGTCCATCTGCCTTTGGAGCCATTGTTCCAGGCCTCTTGCCATGATGCGATAGTCCTCTATTGCAAGAGGCGGTGAGTGGAGGTGCCGCTCTGCCTCTCAGCCGCCAAGTTCAGGTATCATGCTAGGACTGCGTCCTCCGATACTGAATACGATACCGATACACGTAGCGACTAGGCGCACCGTCTATATTCCGCCCTACAGCATCGGCTGTAGGATGGAATATCCATTGCTGAGGCCTATATTGTGGACCCACAGAGGATTGTGGATGTTACCACGACTGCAATGAGTTTCCTGTTTCGCTGCTTTGCCTCTTTTCTGCTGGCCATCGTCCGACTTATGGCTGTGGTCACAACGGCTGTTTTATTGCTGACATATTCCAGGTAGTGTTTGTACGTCAGTCTGTGGTCGATCATGACGCCAAGATATTGGATGGCTGGCTTATAATAATCTCTAGGACACATTTAATTTGTTTGTTTTAGTTTCCATCGCAGGTCGTTTGCGACATAATGGTCGCCTGCGCTGCCAACATAATAGCTGAGCTGTAAGCCCTTCTTGTGCTGTTATAATTGATGAACGTGCCAACCTAAACTTTAATTGCAGCAAGCTTTGTTCTAGAGCGAAAGCTGAGCTTTGAGTTTTGGGATCGAGCTGTAAGCTAGAGAAGATTTTAAGCTGAAAGAGTCTGAGAGTTGCTCGGAAGCACAGCCAACTTCAATTGCTATTCACCCTTTCCAAGAAAAAGCTCTGGAAATTTCGGTTATAAAAATGTGACGGCAGCAATGGAAGGTCTCTTTGCTGCTCGTGTATTCGGCGAAAACTAACTAGTGCTCAGTCAATTGCGACTTAACCTGCAAAACGGGGTGTACCAGCAAAGACTACTAAATTACGAAATTAGGCTCGTTCCATAAGAAGGATCGCTTTCGAGAATGCGTCAGTACCGAAAAGAATAGCATTAATTCAGTCGAAACTGACTTCCATACGGCAGCCACGCTGCCCTCTCACCCACATCCAGATAACTTTCGTTGCCTCCAGGCATTTGAGCATTCGCTCCGAGAACCTGCAAAAGATCTTGGGTGTGGGTTTGTTTTTCTTGGTTCGATATGTGTTCCTGCATTGGTCGTGCTTTTGGGAGCACATGGATCAACTGGAAAACAGATAGCACTGCGGCAGCCAGCTCCACCAGTGAACCAGCTAGAGTGGAAGCGGTTCTCTTGCGCCCGCAGTCAGCATTGCTTTGGGTTCCCTGTCAGAAGTTGCGCCTGCAGTGACTCCGCCAATTAACTTTGTGCGCAACAGTAGCCAGGAGGCTTTGAACGAATTTAATTACACTCCGAAAAGTGCAAAGTGTTGTGTGTGCTTATTCAAAATTTTGCCAATTATAACCCAATTGTCAGATTAGCGAGCAGTGTTTTTTTTTCTTGTGCTTTAAGGCTAGCTGAACCAAATGCTTAAACAAACAAAATCCCAAGCTTTGTGTAAAAGCTCAAATACATCCAATTAAAAAACGATCACATACGAAAAGAAAGAGTAATATACAAGTCACCTAATATATATATATATATATATATCCACTATGCATAAATAACGGAATAATCAAAGTTTAAAGGTTACAGTGACAGTGAAGGACAATATTAAAAATATAAATTAAAACAACCAAAAACAAGTAAAAGCTCGGATCACATCAACTGCATTGGAAGGCCTTTCACCGCGGAAGATGTCTGGATGTAAGTCTTAAACTCTTTTTGTCTCTATCTTGTTGGAGACCTTTGTTTACATTGACATGATACGCTTCAGTATATAGATTGCAGTGGTTTACCAATGCAGCCTGTATTTAGGTTGCCGCTAAGCTTATATCATTCCCTCAATGTAAGCAAGTTTTTCCATCACCAATAAAACTTTTATACTTTATTTACTTATGCATTAATAAAAATATGGAACACTGACTAAAAATAAAAGTTTGAACATCTAAGTGAAGAAAAAAATAAACATGGAGAGTGCACTAAATAAAAATTGTATATTGCCAGTAAATTTTAAATATTATTGTTAAATAAGGCCTAAAAAAATTAAATTAATAATATGGCAATCAATATACAATATTGTCCTAAAATAACTTTTTAAATTTAAAATTAATGTTGCTATCGAAACTATTAAAATACAAGCTCATTGTTGATCGTTTGTAGTAGAGCCCGAGTTGGACCATATTAGCAGCATCGCTTGTGCAGCCATTGCCGATGTACATGCTCATGTACGAAGAGCTTTTGAGCTTTTGATTTTGGTTGAAGCTTATATGAATTAATAATTAAGTAAGCCTAAGATTTTTTAATTACCTTGAATACATAACCAATTTGGTTAGTAATTTAGACACATAAAATTATCTTGAATAATTCTAAATGGTTTTGCTCATTAAGAAAACATTAGCGATGAGTTCTTGGATTTCCCACTCGCTATGATCCTCTCGACTTGTAGGTCGAAGTAGTACATGCACTCTGGACGAGAGCTGCAATGATTCCCTTGCATGGTCAAAACCGCGACCAACTTACCGTGCACCCTTGACACACTTGTAGATACGGTTACATAATTTTTGACGCCCAACGTGGGGCTGCTAGCTTCGAAAAGAAAACGCAGATTTTTAAACTCGTTTGTCCAGGTCTCGCCAACGATTTTTACATTTGGTCGGGACTCGGATCCAAAAATAGGAGTAGAAGTTAGTCGTCACACATCCCCGGATGGTAAGAAGCTCTTATTTATTTTTTTTTGCAAATTTATAATATCTATACTTTCTTAATAAATAATTAAATAATTTTGTGCTAGAGAATCAGATAGATGTGGCGGAGTTGTCGATAGCCGGAACCATTTGGAATCTTGTTATTCAATTCAGTTTGATAACCTGCCTGACTCCTTTGTCTTCAGTTATCTCAGTATAAAACAAAATATTGCAAGTTACAATAATATCTGCTAAGTAAATACCTAGCACTTACAGACCTAGCTCGCTAATGTTCATGTCATTGGTACCAATTCTCTTTGATCTGCGTTGGTTCTGAATTACAAATACTGCTGCATACTGTTTGGAATCTTGCCTATCTTGCCTTCGAGCGAATGCCCTGCCAATTGTTATTGCAGTAGCCTTTTCTAGGAATAACCAATCAGAAATAAAGATAAACGGCCAATGTCGTATTGTTGATTAGGGAAGTTGTTTTGCTATGAAGCTGGTGATATTTAATGATGGACCGCTCTGGAGTCAACAGATTTTGTTGGTTGTGTAATTCTGTGCCGAGAATAAATTATTATTTTGAAAAGGGACAGGCATGCAATCACCTTATCAGCGTGTAGTTGAAATAGCCCATTTAAATACTTGCTTTTAATTGTTTCGAAGTCGCCAATAGGTAAATTGCTGATCCTCTAGGTTGCCATGTCACGGGAATGAATATATATATATCGTACAACAAAAATAAATAAAATGGCCAAACAACATAGTCCGCGTATTGACTGTTATGCGACTGTTATGTCGGCGCAAAATAATTGTTTTGTATGCTGTCAACTGATGACTGATACGCAGACATGCCTTAAGGCATGTTTAGAACACTGGCTTCAATCGCATAATGAATGCCTCAATTGTGTTCAACCTTTAGAAGCACCACGGCTTAAACTGGTGATAGGAAACTGTTTCCTTCACCCCAATGTATACTCCTACTATTTATCGTGTAGTGACTCGTAATTTGGCAAGATCGCTACTTGAAAAACCTCTCCAAAATGAGAGTGATCCTCTGCCAACGGCCAATAATAGTAATAGCACGAACCTAATTATTGCAGCATCTGCTCGCAGACCGCAAGGTCGACCAAACCGTCAGAATAACAATGGCGTTGGTTATAATCGAGTACAGAATATGAAAGAACAAACCGTTACTCGTCTAAAGTCAAGTTTAAATGAGAGATGCAATTTACAATTTGATGGCTCTGAGAATGGGCTAAGTGTCGAAGAATTTCTATACCGAGTTAAATCTCTAACCGATGAGACTATCGATAGTAACTTAACGTCGTTCTGCAAACATTTGCATGTATTATTTAATGGTAAGGCCCGAGATTGGCTTTGGAGGTATCAAAAACAGGTGAATCAAATCGTTTGGTCAGAGTTTTGTGTGTCCTTGCGACAACAGTACAAAGACTACAGTTCTGATTTTCGTAGCAAAGAACAAATCCGATCTCGTAAGCAAAAATCGGGAGAGCCTTTTGCCATCTATTACGATGCGTAGCTTCCCTTTGTAGTAGGTACATTGGCATGTACAAACACAAACTGATCATAATAGTTATAAATCTTAAGCTCATTTTATTTTGTTTATTTATTTATTTGGCTGACAAGCAATGCTGTCGCCTAAAATATGAAACATATTAAGATAATTAATTTTAAAAGAATAGAATAGCCTAATAGAAATTACATAAAATACTAAAGACGACACCGACCCGATGGGGGTATTTTATTTGCCTGTCCGGCTAGCTATGCCCCGAATCACAGCAAAGTGTGGTCAATGACGTCAGTAGTCTCTACACCTGAATAGGGAGAAGTTAGTAATAAAAATAAATTTAAATTAACTAAAAATGTTAGAAAGATTAAACTAGTTATATTATGTAAAAATTAAATCATACGACTAAATGAAAGAAGAGAAGAGTTAGAGGAAGAGATAGGTATGGAAATAACAGATAAGACAAGTGAAAATAAAAATAAAGTGAGAGTGTGGAGGAGCATTGGAGGGTTGAGTGAAAAGAGGGGAGGAGAGTGAAGACTAGGTATAATTATTTAAAAAGGTAAAAAATAAAAATAAAAACGTGATAGAAACAGACAGGGAAGTCAGTGACCCGGTGGGGGAGTGTTTATTTGCCAGTCCGGCAAGCTATGCCCCTACTCACAGCTGTAAGTGGTCAGAGACTTCCCGTAGGTAACCTACAAGGGAAGATTTAAGAGAAGAGAGAGAATGTTCTTATAAGAACAGATGGGAGAGACAATTATAGTGCCTGCATAGGACACGAAAAAAACTGTGTAAGGCGTAATCAGTTGTGCATGTGTGTAAAAGAATAGGGATAAAGTTCCTAGTTGGTCTAAAGGGAATAGAGAAGTAGAGGCGCCCTAAAAGAAACGAGGAATCTATGTGTCCGGTAATCAACATATGAAGAAAAATAACACCAAGAACTGTCCTTCTATTAACTAAAGATGGAAGATTAAGAAGTAAGAGCCTACTGGAGTACGATAGCAAACGAAGGTTGGAATCCCAATTTAAGCCACGTAAGGAAAAAGAGCAGAAATTGCTTCTGAACAGACTCGATTCGATCCTGGTGGATTTTATACTGCGGAGACCATATGCAAGAGCAGTATTCCAGGATAGGGCGTACTAAAGAGATGTAGAAGAGTTTAGTGATAAAGGGGTTATTAAATTCTTTCGACCAACATTTAATAAAGCCAAGTACACCACTAGCTTCATTAACTATAGTGGAGATATGCATATTAAAGCATAATTTTGAATCAAACAGAACACCTAGATCTTTTACTGAAGAGATACGCTGCAATGGAATATTGTCAATATAATATGGGCCTAAGTGGGGTCTAGTGCGGCTGAAAGTCTTAAACATACACTTTGAACAGTTGAGATACAGCATATTGGTCAAACACCAGAGCTGCAAAGCGTTCAAGTCAGTTTGAAGTAAATTACGATGGAGGGGATCAGAATACGAAAGAATGAGTTTTACATCATCAGCGTACATGAGAATACGAGAATTTAATAAAGTAGAGGGAGGTCATTTATAAAAGGGTAAAAAGTAATGGGCCCAGATGACTACCTTGCGGTACACCAGAAATGACGTGAACCGACTTCGAAATGGACGACCTAAGCAATACATTTTGGGTTCTACCTTTTAAATAGGTGGATATCCATCGCAGAAGGCATGGTGGAAATCCTATACAATTGAGTTTATAGAGAAGAAGATCATGATTTACAGAGTCAAATGCTTTACTGAAGTCAGTATAGATGACATCTGTTTGCATTTTCTTGAGGAATGCATCATTAACAATAGAAGAAAATTCCAATAAGTTGGTCGTGGTGGAACGACTCTTTACGAACCCATGTTGAGCAGGTGAGACAATTGATTTACATAGATGCTACAAAGTTGAAGTTAGATTTTTCAAAAAGCTTGGGAATAACAGATAACTTTGCAATGCTTCTGTAATTTGAATCGTTAGATTTGCCACCTTTTTTGTGGAGTGGAATAATATAGGAATCTTTCCAAAGAATTGGAAAGATTTCAGAACAGAGGGATAAATTGAAAAGCTTAAGCAATGGATGGAGTAGGGAGTACTGCACTCCTTAAGCACGCAACTAGGAATGTTGTTGTTTGGCCCAGGAGAAAAGGAAGATTTTAAAGATTTAATAGCGGAGAGAAGAGAGTTACGTGAAATAATAGGGAAAAATATAGAATTAGAAGATTGAATGTTATAAGGATAAGACGAGTTAGTATTGGACATTGAGGAATAGGTTGTTTGGAAAAAATTGGCAAAAAGGTCGGATGCATCAGAATCATTGCATGCATTTTCATTCCCCAGAAAAAACGAAGAAGTCAAGTGTGAAGACTTTCGCTTCGAGTTAACAAAATTATAGAATTGTTTAGGGTCCTGAGCAAATTGCCGTTTGCAACGATAAAGTTAGTTCTCATAGCACTGGGAGTTCATCAGAAGAAACTTAGCTTTGGCAATGTAGTATTTGGCCAAGTCGGCACAGGAACCAGAATTCTTAACTTTTTAAAACATTTTGCCTTTATCTTTCTTAAGTTGGAGAGACTAGGCGTAAGCCACGGAGGCTTAAAAGAAGAAGGCAACGGGGTGAAATTAGGGATGCACACGTCTAAAAGAGAATTTAGAGTATCATAGAAGAAAGTAAGAGCATTATTAATGTCAACCGAGCTATCTAAAATAGACCAATCGGTTGCATAGATAAGTTGATTCAGCAAGGCAAAATTTCCTTTGCGAAAACAACGGCGAGGCTTAGGAGGAGTTGATGAAGAGTGACTATGAGGCTTGGAGATGTAAAAAGAGATTTCCAAAGTAGGATGGTATAAATCTTCAGGGACGGATAGAGGGAGCGACCTAGAGACAGAAGCGTTAGGGCAATCATGTAACAAATACTAGATCGAGAATTCTATTCAGTTGATTCTGAATTGAATTGATCTGAAATAACGAGCTATCGAAGATGCAATCTAAAAATCATGTTGAGATGAAGGTACGAGGTAATTTGAGCTATTGAAGAAAGACCATAAGATATTTGACAAATAAAATCACCTAGAACAACAAGAAAGTCATTATCCCGTACTTGAGAGGAAACTTCTCTTATACAAGTCATATGTTGCATATAAACTTGAATATCAGAGAGAAGGTGGAATATAGGAGCAAATAACAAAAATAGCGCTAGAAGGAAAAGATATTTTAACTGCAATAATTTCTACATCAATTGGAGAATTCAAGGGAATAAGAGCCGATTCGAGAGTGGATTTGATGGCAATAAGTACACCCACCTCGGCGGTTCGGTCGATCGCGCCTATAAATTATAAAACTGTTTGACAAAATTTCGCAGTCGAAATGGAAGGGTTTAACCAAGTCTCTGTAAATGCAATAGTGTCAGATTCGAAGGAAATACTATTCAAAAAAAAGATTTCTAAGCTTAGAAATAAGGTCTCTAACATTCTGATATTGAATGTTAACTAAGTCAAAAGACGAACCTAGTTTTTTGAAGCAAAGCTAGTCAAAGGTTGTGAAGCAGAGGTACCAGCTGAAAGGGTGGCAGGCAAAGACCGAATTTGGTTTTCGGCTTAAATTCGTGGACAACCATAAGAGGCGGCCAAAATTTTGGATCACAAATAGTTGGAAAAGAGTCATGAGGGACACTAATTTTGAATGAACAGATTTCATGGGGGAGGAAAAATTAAATTTGGAAATAGACACGCTAGCTGAAGATTTACTAGCAATATACGATGCTAAGGATTCGCAAGTAGTGTCCGATGAAAGCCTTAAGACAAAAACTTCCCTACGAGGGGCAACAACTGTGAGGGTAACAGGGACCATTGAAGGAGTTGAGATATTGCTGCTGTCACTGGGAGCGGGATTGCTCGAATTTTTACTTTTACGCTTGGGAACAACTCGAACTACATTATCACTCAAATCAGTGGGCGTTGAAGGAATTTCAATCAATCGCGAAGGAATTTTTAAAGCAGAATCTAATGTTGACGGAACAACAGAAATATTATTTGAAACAGGAAGGCGAAGAGGGCAAAGACATATTCAAAGGGATAGATTGAACAATTGGGATTATAGGAATCTCAGTTGAAGATGGCGAAGGAGGCACAGAAGTAATACCTGAAGTGGATAGTGATGAAAAAAGAGCATTGGCAAAGCATCTAGATATTGGGGAGTCAAAGGTGGATCGGCAATAGAAGATGGTTGAGGGGATGGCACGTTTAAAAATTGACCCTCAATGTTGTTTTTGGGTGGCGACTCAAATTTAAATTGGCTTAGTAATCCGACGCTCGAGTCAAAATCACTTGAAAGAAGTTTAACCACATTATTCATTTTCACAAATTTATTTCTCACCGAATTATACATACGTGAGAAATCAAATTGCATTTCAATGCATGAAGGGCAAGACCATCTCAAGGCGCCACAGCCTTTCTTAGGAATTGCGGCAATCTTGTCGCAATCACGCCCAATAAGTCCTGCACACTTAGCATGCATGACGTTATCACACAACCAGCAATTAACAAAATATGGCTGAGCTGAAGCATCAGCCTGCTTAAAATTGCACGACTTCTTACAGCACGACATATTTCCTACAGGGGTCAAACTCAAAACAAAACACAGAAGTTTAAAATAAGGCGGAAATAAAACGGCGCGCAAAAACAGCAAGGGGCGCTCAAGCTAAGCTCAAAGCGAGAGTAATTGTACACAAACAAATTAAGTGCAGAGCGAAAACAACACAGCGAGCAATTGAGAGCGCTGCACTAAAGCAAAGATAATGCAGAACTGCGCACTTACAAAACAAACAGATAACTTTGAGAGCGCGAATGCACAAACAAATACACGCACAAATGCGTAAGGAAAGTGACAAAGCGCTTGGCAGAAACGAAAAAACTAACAACAAACACAGCACTGACGCCGCGTAAATAAATTAGTAAATTTATAAACTTACGATGCACAACTGAATACACTTTAGCACAATTTTGAAAGCGTATCGAATAACGCATAGAATGAATGCAAATTTTATATATTTAATAGCTTTAAACAGCAAAATAAATGAATAGTTTGCGGAGCACACAAAAAACACGTCAATCGCAAAGTAAAGAGAAACTCACTTTACTCTTTGAATCTCGCGCTCGATTATTCACAACTTGTCGCGCTCGATACAAATACTCACATTATATATATCGATAATAATAGTTTAACAGAAGTGTACTCTTAACATAGACATTAACGTGAACAGGAATAAAACATTCTGATGATGAATATTGAAGCAAACGGACGTGTCTTGTTATTAGCTTCGGCTGCCACATCTTGTTGATAGATTTTCAGTGACGATGGAAGAAGAAGAAGTTTTAGAGATTCTGAAAAACAATCTTTTGCCAGAAACTCGTCATCAGCTGTTATACCAGCCGATTCATACCGTTAGTCACTTACGTCGATTGGTGCAAATGCAAGAATCTCTGAAGCGTGAGATTAGCTATCGTACTGAAGGCCCCCCAAAGCAAAAGCCATCAACATATCATCGTCAAGTTTATGCGGTGGAAGATTCTAGCTCCGAATATGTCGAGGAAGAGGAATTAACGCGAAATGCAGAAGTTGCCGCCATTCGTAGCTCACATTCCGAGTTGGATTGTTGGAATTGTGACACCGTGGGACACGTTTGAAAAAACTGTCGGGCAGAGCTACGAGTCTTTTCCTACGGTTGTGGTACACTCAACGTGTACAAGTCTCAATGCAAAACATGTCTCACTCGTCAATCGGAAAACCGAGCAAAGGGTGCATCCAACACTACCAGGATGCCCCGAAACTGTACAAAGCATTTTGCAGAAAACAACAAATGTCGGTAGCAAAGTCATTTCTCATAGATTAAAGCCTTATCAAGGACGGTTGGGGAATTATATCAACGTTCGAAATAATATCTTTAATGAAGAATCTATAGATGGTATTAGCAAAAGTAGACGGAGTACGATAAGAATAAGAAATTATTTTAAGAAAATTAGGAAAGATCACGAGTTGTTATTATCATCCATATTTAGCAATAAGAATGACATGCGTTCTTATGCTGAGATGTCGTTTTTGAGTTATAAAGAATTTGGCCTGCTGGATACAGGTGCCAACGTTAGTTGTATTGGAGCTACGCTGGCTATAGATTCATTAAAGAAATTAAGGGAATATAAGTCCATTAAGTCGCATGTTACAACAGCCGATGGCAATGCACATGACGTGATTGGAGTTTTAAAGGCATTAGTGACTTATCAGGACAAGCAAAAAGAAATTAAGTTTTACGTCATTCCATCTATAAAACAAATAGTAATTCTAGGCATGGAATTTCGGAGGCTGTTGGAACTTGCTCCGAACGTTCTTTAGAGATCAAGCCGTACATAGACCCTAAAAGCGAGTCCGTAAAGTATCCACTATCCCCGATACAAATGCAGAAACTTGACTTAGTTAAGAAACTCTTTCCAAGTTGCTTAAAAGGTCTTGGTCGCACGAGTTTAATAAAGCATGAGATCGATATATAAAATGCGAAGCCTGTCAAACAACGCTTTTAGCCTGTCAGTCCGGCTGTAGAGCAACTGCTGGTTACCGAGATCGATAGAATGTTGCCTCTCGATATCATTGAGCCCTCGACTAGCCCTTGGTGTTCGCCAATGCGGCTTGTTCTCAAACCAAATAAAGTTCGGTTATGTTTAGATGCGAGTAAGGTCAATGCAGTGACGCTCGGCTGCCAAAAGCAAATATTATCTCCAAGCTGGATGCTTACTGGCAGATCGAGCTGGCTAAAGAAGCAAGGCTTTTACTGTTCCTGGGAGGCCGTTATACCAATTTAAGGTCATGCCATTCGGATTGTGTAACGCCCCCTCGACCATGTGTAGATTGATGGAGAGTATCATACCGCCAAACTTACGATATTGGATATCGGATACCTCGACGACCTTTGAATCGTATCCGAAGACTTGTAATGCCACTTGGCAGTGCTCGTTCGGTTGGCAAACGAATTCAATAGAGACAACTTGACTGTTAACATCGATAAGAGTCAATTTTGAGATACAAACTACTTGGGCTACGTAATTGGCAGTGGAGGAATTTGTACTGATCCGGAAAAGATCTCATGTATTCTAAACTGGCCCTCACCAAAGAACCTTAAACAAGTCCGTGGTTTCCTTGGAGTCTGTGGCTGGTACCGCCGATTTACCACAACTTCTCCGAACTTACGTATCCGATAACCGAGGTATTAACGACGGAAAATAAGTTTTGTTGGACCGCAGACGCGCAAAAAGCCATGGAGAAATTAAAATTACAGAATCCCTATTTTGTACGGAAATTCGGAATAGGAGCACTGTTGGTTCAACTCTCAGAAGACAACGAAGAGAAACCCATTGCATTTATGTCTAAAAAATTGAGTCACGCCCAAAGAAACCACAGCGTTACTGAACGTGAGTGCTTGGCCGTCATTCTCGCCATTGAGAAGTTCAAATGCTACCTTGAGTTACAGGAGTTTGAGGTCGTAACGGATGATTCCAGCCTAGTTTGGCTGATGCGTCAACAAAATGTTTTGGGTAGGCTTGCGCGCTGGACTTTTCGACTGCAGCAGTTCAAGTTTACCATTTCGCATCGGAAAGAAAAAGAGCACGTAGTTCCAAACGCTCCATCTCGCCTATATGAAGATGAGATAGCAGAATTGGCAGTAGGCTCAGTAATAGATTTGAAATCAGATGCTTTTGCAGACGAGGAATATGTGGCTTTAATTTAGTATTTGGATAATAAAGCAAAGTTTCCAGACATTAAAGTTGTTGACCCGTATATTTATATGCGAACTGAACATGCTACAGGAAATGTGTCGCAGGAAGACCACTCATGGAAATTATGGATCCCGAAAACGTCTCAGAGCAGATGTAATTAAGCAAGCTCATGACAGCGTGATATCGTCTCACTGTGGAATGTAAAAAGCCATAGAGAAATTACGAAGGAATCTTTTTTGGCCAGGTTTAGCGTCAGATGTACGAGATTACATTCGTAATTGCGATGTCTGGTAAGCAACGAAAGTGATCAACCATACTCTTCGCTCACCAATGGGGTCGCATAGTCCTACGTGTAGGCCATTTAAGAGGCTCAATATTGATTTACTTGGTCCCTAACCCCGTAGCAAAGATGGACACATCGGAATGCTGATTGTCTTAGACCATTTTGGCAAGTACCATTGGCTACATCCACTTAAAAGTTTACCTCTGCTGCCATGCAAGACTTTTTGCTAAAAACGATATTTCACGGTTTTGGGGTACCTGAGACGATTATCAGTGATAACGGATCGCAATTTAAAGCTTATGATTTTAACGCTTTTCTGACCGAATTAGGCATACAGCATGTATATACCGCCCTATATTTACCTCAAAGCAATGCTGCCGAAAGAATGAATCGCTCATTGTTAGCTGTCATAAGAGCATACCTGAAAAACGATCAAACTGACTGGGACAGATATCTGACAACCATTTCCTGCTCGCTTCCATCTACTTTACACTAATCTCTTGGCTGTTCGCCCTACAAAGCACTAGTCGGAGTAGATATGATCACTCATGGGTCTGATTATCGTCTATTCAAAGATTTGTCATTGTTAGCCGAGCCTATAGTGCCATTAGCTTAATCCGATAATTTAGCATTACTTCGAAGGGTATCCAAGCAAACATCCGACAGGCATATGAAAGTAATGTCAAGCAGTATAACCTTCGATCAAATCCAACGTCCTTTAAAGAAGGGCAAGAAGTACATAGTAGAAATTTTGCCCAAGCTCATTTTCGCAAAACTTCAATGCCAAACTTGCCCCACAGTTAGTGAAATGTCGAATCCGAAAGAAACTCGGTACTTCGTATTACCTACTAGAGAAGTTGCACGGTCGCGAAATAGGCACCTTCCACTGAAAGATATTCGGAACTGATTCCCGCTAATCTTACGTCTATCGGTGTAGAATTATCGGGTGGTGTAATGGTCGCTAGGACACATTTAATTTGTTTGTTTTAGTTTCCATCTCAGATCGTTTGCGACATAATGGTCGCCTGCGCTGCCAACATAATAGCTGAGCTGTAAGCTTTTCTTATGCTGTTCTAATTGTTGAACGTGCCAACCTAAACTTTAATTGCAGCAAGCTTTGTTCTAGAGCGAAAGCTTTATGTAAGCTGAGCGTTGAGTGTTGGGATCGAGCTGTAAGCTAGAGAAGCTTTTAAGCTGAAAGAGCCTGAGAGTTGCTCGGAAGCACAGCGAACTTCAATTGCTATTCACCCTTTCCAAGAAAAAGCACTGGAAATTTCGGTTATAACAATAATTATAGTGACTAGTGCCCTAACTTATAAGTTTTAGCTTGTAGCACTAGGAAAGATCAAATAAATAAAATAATAATAAATAAATGTGACGGCAGCTATGGAAGGTCTCTTTGCTGCTCGTGTATTCGGCTAAAAATAACTAGTGCTCAGTCAATTGCGACTTAGCCTGCAAAACGGGGTGTACCAGCAAAGACTACTAAATTACGAAATTAGGCTCGCTCCATAAGGAGGTCCGCACAATACCATATTTTGTGGTTTTGGTACTCATTGGGGAAAAATCATCTTTTTCCGTTCTAGCGTGCCCTCTCACCCACATCCAGATAACTTTCGTTGCCTCCAGGCATTTGAGCATTCGCTCCGAGAACCTGCAAAAGATCTTGGGTGTGGGTTTGTTTTTTGTTGGTTCGATTTGTGTTCCTGCATTGGTCGTGCTTTTGGGAGCACATGGATCAACTGGAAAACAGATAGCACTGCGTCAGCGAGCTCCACCAGTGAACCATCCAGAGTGGAAGCGGTACTCTTGCGCCCACAGTCAGCATAGCTTTGGGTTCCCTGTCAGAAGTTGCGCCTGCAGTGACTCCGCCAATTAACTTCGTGCGCAACAGTAGCCAGGAGGCTTTGAACGAATTTAATTACACTCCGAAAAGTACAAAGTGTTGTGTGTGTTCTTATTCAAAATTGTAACTCCAATTGTAACCTAATTGTCAGATTAGCGAGCAGTGTTTTTTTTTCTTGTGCCTTAAGGCTAGCTGAACCAAATGTGTTAAACAAACAAAATCACAAGCTTTGTGTAAAAGCTCAAACACATCCAATTAAAAAACGATCACATACGAAAAGAAAGAGTAATATACAAGTCACCTAATATATATATATATATATATATATCCACTATGCATAAATAACGGAATAATCAAAGTTTAAAGGTTACAGTGACAGTGAAGGACAATATTAAAAATATAAATTATAACAACCAAAAATAAGTAAAAGCTCGGATGACATCATCAACTGCATTGGAAGGCCTTTCACCGCGGAAGATGTCTGGATGTAAGTCTTAAACTCTTTTTGTCTCTATCTTGTTGGAGACCTTTGTTTACATTGACATGATACGCTTCAGTATATAGATTGCAGTGGTTTACCAATGCAGCCTGTATTTAGGTTGCCGCTAAGCTTATATCATTCCCTCAATGTAAGCAAGTTTTTCCATCACCAATAAAACTTTTATACTTTATTTACTTATGCATTAATAAAAATATGGAACACTGACTAAAAATAAAAGTTTGAACATCTAAGTGAAGAAAAAAATAAACATGGAGAGTGCACTAAATAACAAGTAAGAATGCTATAGTCGAGTATACCCGACTACGAAACTCCCCGTACACAGGTCTAAAACATCCAATCACATCTAAGTCCACTTACCCATACACACACACATACACAAAGACGCACGCACACAGGCGGCAAAAGTGGCTGTGCTTCTTCCCCCCTCTCGCTGCATTACTGAATCTTCTATCGTGAATAACTTCCGTGTTTATTATCCGAAATTTGGACAGTAGATTAAGAGAGACTAAAGTATTGTACATGCCAAATCTTAAAGCTATATCTTGAAAATTGTTACTGTAAAACGGTTTTAATCGATTTGCGGGGAACGGGGGAGATATTTGAAATTGGAAACAAACTTGATCTGCGTATGGTATACAGGAACCTACATTCCAAATTTGGTGTCTCTAGCTTTTATAGTTGCTGAGATCGACGCGTTCATCCGGACAGACGGACAGACGGACGGACGGACAGACGGACAGACAGACGGACATGGCCAAATCAAAATCTCTTTTGATACTGATCAAGAATATATACTTTATAGGGTCGGAGATGTCTCCTTCTGCCTGTTACATACTTTTGCACAAATCCAATACCCCCTTTTTACCCATTTTATGGGTACAGGGAGTAAAAATTGTATATTGCCAGAAAATTTCATATATTATTGTTAAATAAGGCCTAAAAAATTCAATTAATAATATGGCAATCAATATACAATATTGTCCTAAAATAACTTTTTGAATTTAAAATTAATGTTGCTATCGAAAATTTAAAAATACAAAGTTCGTTGTTGATCGTTTGCAGTAGAGCCCGAGTTAGACCATATTAGCAGCATCGCTTGTGCAGCCATTGCCGATGTACATGCTCATGTACGAAGAGCTTTTGAGCTTTTGATTTTGGTTGAAGCTTATATGAATTAAGTAAGCCTAAGATTTTTTAATTACCAAGACACGTAAAATTAACTTGAATAATTCTAAATGGTTTTGCTCATTAAGAAAACATTAGCGATGAGTTCTTGGATTCGCCTATTAAATGAATAAATACAGGAATGTTTTGAAATGGACGGTTAAGATTTTTTTTTGATTCCTAGTGACATGGGAACGTAAGGAGAAGGCAATATCGTTTTCTTTAGGGGATCTTCAGTAAATATATATTTTGGAGGTCACAGGTAGGGATTGGTAGAGAACGTGTGAGTCGATCAGCACCATAGACTCCGCCCTGGATTACGACTCGATCATTATAATGCTTCCTTTAGTTTTCTCGCTACTGTTTTAGCAGTGTTCTGCAACGTTTTCAGTGTGGCCCTTATTGTTTTGATTTTTTCGGGAGTACAGCTTCGCTTTTGTTTTTAGTTTCAGCAGGGATCCTTAATAAGATTATGTATCTAGGAGTCGAAGGAATAGCCAACTCACGCCACACCGAAAGAGCTACGGAAATACATAGGGTCCCACTCGCTATGATCCTCTCGACTTGTAGGTCGAAGTACTACATACACTCTGGACGGGAGCTGCAATGATTCTCTTGCATGCTCAACACCGCTACCAACTTACCGTGCACCTTTGACACACGTGTAGATACGGTTACAGGTTTCGTTTCGATGCTGGCGGAGCTGACCTGTCCATTTTGTTATAGCCAATCGATTACTTGGTCGATTGCTGCGCCGCATTTGGAAGTTGCGTCATCCAACTTTTTAGCCACAGTCACCACGGCGATGTCGTCTGCAAAATCCTACAATAGTTTTGCTTTCCAGTAGATTTAGGCGGAGTACTCATTGTACATGACATTCCAAAGTAGAAGCCGAAGGATGGAGCCCTGTGGAACGCCTTCGGATACCAAGTATTGGCGCCGTCGTTCATCCGTGTTGTAGATCAATACTTTGCCTTGGAAGTAGTTGCCAATCAGCTCGATGAGGTGCCTTGATACACGTTTGGCGCTGAGTGCTTCCAGTATCCTTGCCCAGTACGCCAAATTGAATGCATTTTAAACATCTGGCGTGCATAGTAGGCAGTACCTTGTGCCTTCGGTCCATCTTGTGCCTTGAATGGCCTGTTGAGCTATGTCTTGCACAGCTCTGGTTGCATCCGTTGTCCTTCGGTGCTTGCGGAAGACATATTGTTGATCAGACAGGTCAAGTGAGTCAGATGGCTCCCTCTCAGATGGTTTCAAACGCTCCACTCGGATATCTTCCCTATCGTGTCCAGCATGCACAGTGGGCGGTACGACGAGGGGTCATCAAGATCCATGCCTGGCTTCGGGATGAGCACTAGTGTGGTACACACACATATCAAATACACACAGTATTCAGTGTTTTTTATATCAAACATATTGTAGCGCTTTGCTGCAATGCTAGCCAAAGTCCCAAGAATATCTCAAGTGCAAAAGTAATATGATCCCACAAGTATGCAATGGACAGCATAAGTGCCGAGTCGGCATGTTTAGCATGCGCGACTGCGCTCTCTCTCTATCTGTGTATATAACATTCTCCCTGGCATACATAATGCGGCAAGTCGCTGTAGGGATTTTGTGGCAGCGCAGTTGCGCAATTAAGGCGATGACTACTTTAAGCAAAACGCCTGATGGGCATTAATAAACTGACTGCAATACGAAACACTACAGTGTTATTATTGTGCTGATGAATTGAATTCAAACTGATACTGAAAACATAATACATGGCGACCGTGACAATGTCAAGATACCCTGCATGGAGCAGTGCAACGATGACGTTCAACGGTAAGAATCGGCTGGTCTACAACTGGAATTATATTACATTTACTACTGGAACACACAACAACTACAACTTTTAAGGAATACGGCTGGACTAATATCAAAGACGAATATATAAGTGGGTACAGGGCATGCGTTGCAGTGTAACAAAAAAGAAACATCATTCCGGAATTGAGAAACGAGACAGACGACGAAAGTCTGATATCATAAAATGTTGTACAAATTGGAACGTTGCCACAAAGTTACACAATGAGCTCGAGTATGTTCGATTCGCTTGGCTTTCGCAAACGGACGTGTTTTTTTCTTGCGCTTCGTAATTAATTATTCTTTCTCCGTTCTTAGCAATTGTTAAATTGTAATCTTCATATTTGTCACTTGTGTTACACATTCGGTTGTGTTAAACACCTGTGTGGACAATAATATAAATCTTTGTGCTCTATTTGTGTATTTAAAATATTTTGTGTCTAAACACAACAACAAACTGCACCCTAGCATACTATTTGATTTTGCAGTTGCATTATTGTCTGCACATATTTTGTTTTTTTGCTTACTCACTTCGCTCTCGTTCAATCTCTCTCCTGCGCTTGCATTAGTTGTGTTGTTGGTGTTGGTCGAGGTCTTTTCTGTTGTTGTGGCATTTGTAAGTACAAATCAGCGGAAGTTGTTTAACCCTAGGATGCCTTCTTTTCTTTGTACAATTTTTTTGTTCAGTGATTATTCTTAATATTTTTATCTATATTTTTTATTATCTTTTTTTTAATTTTTTAATTCCGTTTATAATTGCAAGTATGTTTGTCTGTTATAATAAAAAATGCCAGGTTAGAGCAAACTCTAAGATGGGCTTTGTTCGCTGCTGGCTGTGTGATAATGTGTCACACGAAAAATGTGCTGGCCTTACCGGCAGAATTGTGGACCAGATTAACTCAAAATCTGGCCTCATGTGGACATGTGAATCCTGTAGGGATGTTGAAAGGGACATTCTGGGTTTCATGAGGCAGACTAAAAAAGGCTTTGGAGACATATTCGGTTGGATTAAAAAACTGTTTGATAGTTTTACCGACTTGGAAATCGAATTAAAAAGTGTGAAATTTTTAAGTGAGTCTCCAAAACGGAAGGAGGCTAATTTTAGGCTGTCTATTGGCCCCAATGAGCTGCAGCTCCCCACACACGCACCCACTACATCCGCAACTAATGAACAGTTAGAATTGATACATTTATCGTCCCCATCTCCTAACAATTCAATAATCAAAAGTGACGTGAATAGAATCGTTGTTGTACCCCATAGAGCATTCTGATTCGCTGTTGATCCAGATCGACACACTGATGATAATATACCGGTCGAATCAACTGGTCTAGCAACCAATGCTTTGGCAACTAAGAAGACCCTTTTAGGTATTCGACCAAGGTAACAAATCCTTGTTTCTAGGCTTGACACTGACACTACATCTGATGATGTGAAGGCTTTTTTACATAGGCAAAATCTATAGCCCACATTTCGGTGGATAAATTAAAGTTCACGTATTCTCGGGAAATATCGGTTCATTAAGAATATTTCAACAATATTTGCTGCAGAGAATTATGGCCCGACCACTATGTTATTATATAATAAGGCCCGATATTCTTCATTCTGAAATCCGGTCTAACAAATTCTACATTTATAGAAAAGATCGCACCTGTCGTCGTGGTGGTGATCTTATTGCTTTTGACGCTGACTTATCATCGGAGCTTGTAATAATCGATAATTGTATAGATATTGAATTTGTTGCTGTTAAATTGTGTATTTCCAGTATTTCATTTATTATTACTTGTTTTTGTTTTCCACCTTCTGCTGATATTTCCTTATATTCTTTGCATGCTTCTCCTATACAATCTGTCTCCTCTATGGTTTCTGATCGTGATATTCTTGTAGTTCTTGGTGACTTTAATATTACCGGAGCTCCCTGGATTTCAAGTCCAGATTGTATCGTGTTGACTCCCACATCTCAGCTCGATTTTATTGAGAGTTTATTTGGGATGTCATTGTGTCAAATCAATAATATCCCAAATTCTTTAAATAAAATGCTTGATCTTGTATTGTCTTGGATTACTCCATCTATTCTGTCTCCCGTGAAGATCCTTATCACCCGAGTTTGGAGGTGTTGATTGACTTACCAGTCAGGGTGTCAAGCCCAGGTAGAAAACCTGCAGAGCGAGTTCGTCAATATCGGCAAACCTATTTTACTAAACTCGCTCAGCCCCTATCCCACACTAACTGATCCCAGCTGTACATGCGTAGAGACATGGATTGTGCAATCAAATATTTTTATTCTACCTTAAATTCATTATCTGATGATTGTGTCCCATATTTTAACCCTCGTAGGTCTAACAAATCTGTGTGGCTTACACGGGATTTAATAAACTTAAAAAATAGAAAGTCGAGATTTTACAAAAAGTTCAAGGAATTTGGTTCCTCCTCAGATTTCTCTCGCTATTTGATTGCCAGATCTAACTTCTCTGCACATAATATATATTGTGACAACTACCTCAGGAGCTGAAGGTTACAGTTTTAGCGGGATCCTAGAAAGATTCATAACTTCGTTAATGTGACAGCGTAGGTCATCAACACTTCCATCAACTGTATTTTTCGAAAAAATTACAACTGACTCAGATCAGGCTATGGCCGATCCTTTTGCCGAATTTTTTCAAACGACTTATAGTTTAGTTTAGTTTCGCTGTCATGCAAATAACTCTAATTGCATTTGTAGGTCTTTAATCACTAAAAGTTCGCTTCTACGTGATTTGAAGGCCATTAAGCCCGTATTTTCACCGGGACCTGATGGAGTACCAAGTTGCTTGCTCAGGTACTGTGCTGAAGGTATTTTGAAGCTATTATTAATTTTTCTTAAACTGTCCATAGAGTTGTGCTCTATCCCCAACATTTGTAAATAATCACATATTATTCCTCTCCTTATAAAGGAAACAAGTCTAATATTGAGAACTATAGAAATATTTCGAAGTTGTCTGCTATTCCTAAGATTTTTGAGAAATTAATAACTTCTCAACTTCTACATTTATGTAGATCTATAATTTCACTCTGCCAGCACGGGTTTGTGAAGTATAGATCTACTACCATTAACTTTTTGAAATTCACTTCTTTGGATTTGAATCTAAAATGCAAACAGATTTACACTGATTTCAGTAAGGCTTTTGACTCTGTTAATCATACTCTTTTACTTTACAAACTTCATTTTCTGGGATTTCCAAATAACTTAATTCTTTGGATCTCCAATTATTCAACTCTTAGAACCCAAAAGCTTTATTTCAAAGGCTTTGTCTCAGTCTGTTCAAGTTACTTCCGGAGTTCCACAAGGAAGTCATCTTGGCCCTTATTATTTACTCTGTTCATAATAACCTTCCTTCTGTTGTAACTCCCTCTCGGGTGCTGATGTATGTCGATGATGTTAAGCTTTTCTGTCATCTACTGATTTCTTATGTGGACAAAGGTTGCAAACTGATCTTGTCAGTTTTCAAGCCTCGTGTCGGGCAAATTTATTAAATCTCAATTGTGGTAAGTGTAATGTAATGTCCGTTTACAGGCGAATGCCCTTTTTTAACAGTTATATTCTTAATAGTAAGCCGCTTGTTCGAATTGAGTCGGTTGATGATTTGGGTATCCTTTTAGATTCCAAGCTTAAGTTTGACAAACATATATTTTCTACCGTTAATCGTGCCTTTGGTGTCCTGGGTTTCATTAAGCGTTGGTCTAAAGAATTTACGATCCCTACATTACTAAAATTCTTTATACATCTCTTGTTCGACCTATTCTTGAATATCGGTCTTGTATTTATTGTACCCAGTACAAGGTTCATCAGGATAGAATAGAATCGGTACAAAAACAATTTCTGCTCTTTGCACTCCGGGGTCTTATCTGGAATCTTAATACTCACTTGTCTTCTTATCGTAGTAGACTTTTACTAATAAATCTTCCTTCTCTTTCTGATCGTAGAACCAGGCTTGGTGTAATTTTCTTACACAAACTAATTAATGGAGAAATTGATTCTTCGGAATTAATCACCCAGATTAGTTTTGCAGTTCCGATCAGAAATTCTAGAAACTTTCTTCCTCTTAGTCTGCAAGCTTGTAATACTAACTATGCTATCCATAACCCTTTTCGTATCATATGCTCTAATTATAACAACCTTTATCATTTAATATGTAATGCCACTTCTCATTCCTTTCTCAGAACTTCACTTTTATGTTATCTGTAATCTATAGTTTTTTGTCTATTGTTTAATTTATGGAGAACTTTTATTTATCTTGTACCTATTCATCTGTTCCTCGATCTTCGTTACCGCACGTTATGCGGTGCGCCCCTCGGTCGGTTGGGCGGAAGGTGGGTTGCATTTGGGTCCGCGCGTTAACAAGCCCGTGCTTGGTGTCGTTTGGGCCACTTGAATGTACTGCCCGTTTTAGTACATCAACGTCCAAAAGAATAAAAAATCCCACTCATTTGTCCTTGACTTCCATTTCCGTGGCGACGCGGAGTAGATTTTCCAAACTCATTTGGCATTTGACGCCAATTCCAACTTTCCAACTATTTGCCGCACGTTGTATTGCCTGCAAAGTACCGAGGTTCTTGTATTTATATTTGGAAATTAGTATGAAGCCATTCCCATGAAAATCGAAAATGCTGACTTCCAGACTTTACCCCTTTTCCGACCGTGGGCGCATTTGTCGTATTATTTAATGTGATGTGCTTTGAAAATTGTTTCAAAATAATTCGATGATGAACAGAAAAATTTGAAAATGAGTTTGAATTCAATCGGACGATAATCAAAAATGTTTTATACAACAGTTTTCCACGAATTTTCCGACCTTGGGAGTAGATTTTGCAAAATCTTTGAGCACCGCGCCTATTATGTCTTTATGTAGAACCTTGAAAATGAGTTTGAAGCCAATCGCATGAAAATTAAAAATGTCGAGTTTTCCACAAGTTTTCCGACTATAGGGATGATTTTCCCAAAATCTGTGAAACACGTATCGATTATTTACGTGAAGAGCTTTGAAAATGAGCTTAAGGCAATTTGGACGATAATCAAAACAACTTTATTCAACAGTTTTCCACGAATTTTCCAACCCTTGGAGTAGGTTTCTCAAAACTTTTGGCCACCGTGACTGTTATGTTTTGTGTAGAACCTTGAAAATGTGTGAAGCCAATGCATGAAAATTAAAAATGTCGAATGCCAGAGTTTGAATTTCCCAAAGTCGCGGATTATTTTGGTTGAAGAACTTTGAAAATTTATTTGAAGGTTATCGGACTAAAATAAAACTTTCGCCCATACAACCTTGAGATCCCCATTTTCCGACCATGGGAGTGGATTTTCAAATCGGCGAAATATGTCAAATGATTTTGCTTAGATCTTTAAAAATGAGTTCGAAGCCGATTGGATGATAAACAAAAAAGTTTCATACAACAGTTTTCCGTGATTTTCCACGCTTATGGGTGGAATTTGTAAAATCTCGTCTTAGCGTGCACTTTCATCTATAAATGGAACCTGCTGTGAAAATTTCAGCATCCTAGCTCTTACGGTTTGGTCTGTGCGATGATTGGCAATCAGTCAGTCAGCACGAACTCTTTTATATAAATTGATGTATGCATGCTTGATTATGTCCACACTGGAAGTGATAAGATAAGTTTACATTAAAAATCCTCACTTCAAAAATAGTGTTCAGCAATTGGTCTCCACGACCCCTATAATTAGAAAACTTATATATGGATAAGCTGTATACACCGGCCTTTCCAGGCGAAATATTTAGATACACTGCATTATGTTGAATTTGATTACTTTCGTCAACCGTAAAAAATACACTTAAAATAGCGTATCACAATTTTCCTTCCTGTGTGGGTAATAAACTAAATAGCCATGTGCTTAATGATTTGCTGTGTAGGGATATGGCAATGACTTTGAAGCCGATCTAACTAAACAAATAATATCACTCATTTGACTTTAATCCCCATTTCCCGTCCGTGCCGACAGGTAGGCGTAGTCCCTTAAAATATTTTTGGTGAAATTAGAACATTAATACTAACATCTACTAACATGATGCGAAAAGTCTGTTTTTAATTTAAGTGAAATATTTTAAAAACAATTATTTCCAATAATTCAAAAACCCAAATTTCGCGGCAAAACTATAATATGTTGGTACTGTCAAATATCAACCGACCGCCACATGTATCGCTAATCTTTCATTATTTCGATGCGAATGTAAAGTGTGTGCATGCTGCTGGGCCGACTTATAGCTTATTTCCACTACAGCACATTCACCACATTTTTCGTAATTTTTTTGCTTTGGGAAAATGTGACGTGCGGGCCATAAGGAAAAAAATTACGCATCATAAATGTTGACATGTGACATTTTTTGGCGCTATTGGAAATAGGCAATTACTACAAAATAATATATAATAATATGTCAATTTCAGTCGCACTTATAAGTTTTAAGGCCAAGAGAGCGATAAATCGCGCTTATTATTTTAAGCGGCGTATTTACATTTTATTTTAATCTATTATATATATCTATCTGTCTGACAACTCTGGTAAATATTTGATGTTTTCCAACACTAAGACGAACAACTAT
The DNA here is from genome assembly GCA_035043065.1 of Hirtodrosophila confusa. Taxonomy (NCBI): domain Eukaryota; kingdom Metazoa; phylum Arthropoda; class Insecta; order Diptera; family Drosophilidae; genus Hirtodrosophila; species Hirtodrosophila confusa. Next base: position 613,826 of record JAWNNI010000201.1, read on the forward strand.
CGTGTCGATATACGCATATCGGTAATTGCATTCATTTCAATATATCGACAATAAAGTCTTCTTCTACCAACAGATTTCGCTTTCTAATTTTAAGACGCGTCGGTTAAGACCAAAGTCAGACACTTTGACGCAGTCTTTATATTGGGCGCTATACTAAAGAATAACCCGCCAAACACATGTCGAGCAGCAATGCGCCAGCTACCGTAGATCGATAGCAAAGCTAGGTAGAGTCTGAGAGATATAAGCAATATGGCGATTTCAGTCGCATTTATAAGTTCTAAGGCCGAGAGCGCGATTCAAGACAGAGATGTTTTATCTCTTTTGCACTTTCACGTTGTTATGCAGCAGCTGGCGCATACCGAGATTTTCATACAATTTTCTTATACTTCCCGATATATATTTAACCATTTTTTTCGACAGTTCCACCTAACTTTATAATAAGAAAGTACTGTACAAATTTTAGGCTTCTAGCTTCTACCATTTGGGCTGCCCATATGTCACCAGTCAGTCAGTAAGTCAGGTTGAGTTCTTTTATTTATGTATATAGATGCTTTTGATTTAGAATATTCACCGTTAATACATTGCATAAGAACACATAAAGACCACCATTCCAGGTGTACAAGTGAGTTCAGTGATTAAGGAACATCCAATACTAAGCAGAATAATAGACATTGTAATGTTTAAAAAGGAAATTTAAATGGAATGGAAAGATATTGTTGCGCATATCCAAGAAGTTCGAAAAAATTTCAATAAATCTTATAAATTCCTAATATAAAATAGGCATATTCAAAGAATAACAATAAACAAACATGCCGACATTTTAATAGAATGATTTAATGAATCACGTCAGCTGATCTATGACGATAGAGAAAGATTAACCAGCAAACACTGGTCTCAAGTATTGAAAGTCAAGAAACAAGTTTAGAGAAAACTTGCTAACTGTAAAAGAAAAGCATAAATTAACAATATCAATCCCATCAGTCTTAAGTACACCTTTGACATTCGAAACAAATGAAGAATCTGAGTTGACGTAAAGGGAAGGCGTAGAAAACCTTGATTCTGATACTGAAGAGGAATAAAGCTCAAAGTTATCAGAAAAAGACATACTTAATCTTACAATCCAAGCGGTAATAACATTACCCGAAATGTCAGATCAAGGGAATTCTGATATAGGCGACAATTCAAATAACAGCGTAATAGAACAAAACCCTATTACGATGACAGTCACAGGAGCTGCCCAAAGTGCATACATAAAACAAATTTCGCATGCTATCATCAGCTTTTGAAGAAATTGCAATCGAAGTACTTAAATCTCAAATATTTGGTTCTATAAACCAATAAAGTTCAAGATGAGACTTCAATCGATGCAAATATTAAGAAATTGCAAGATACAATTGTCGGTGAAACATACTAAAACCTTCGTTTATCGATGAGGGACTGAATTCAGAACATGCTGATAAATTTAGCACCGAGGAAGCTATTGGTGTCAAGATGAAAAATTGTGAATATTCAAAACAATGAATGAATCTATTACCAAGTACATCCATTGCAGTACGGAAACGACAGGCAATGTGAGTTCAGTGCTATATGACCAAAGAGGTAATTACTTTAGAGGTAATTAGAGTAGAGGAAATAACTCAAATGGACGTGGTTACTATCGTAATAATAATAATTAGGTCGTGGAAGCTATAGGAGAAACAACAATAATAGTGGTGGATGCTACAACAAGAGCAACCAAAGAAACGACAACAATACGAATAAAAATAGACTGAGTGGAAATGGCTCAAAATATTTCGGAACATTCGCAACAACCTTTTGATACTCAGCAGTAAATAAAGTTCATACAATCAATTTCAGTCTCAATATTTTTGTAACATTTAAAAATGCACCAACAAATAAAAAACTAGTATTTTTATTAGATGTGCAGACATATCTATCTTTAAAGAAAATTCTGATGAATTCTATCATGACATTCAACCCAACAATACAATAGATATTTTAAGGCATAGGAGGAGGTATTATAAAATCTAAAGGCCTATCCTTAGTAGAGCCAAAAACGGATAAGTTCATATTTCCACACAATTCCACACATACTCAATTTAACTTTACAATGTGATGGAATAATAGGCATTGACTTTATTAAAGGATTCAATTGCAATATAGATCTTACACCATCGGAAGACTGGTTTATAATTGGACCCAATAATTTAAATTTTCCAATTTATGTTCCGATAACATATCGTTCTGGTAACAACTCAATACTTCTACCAACAAGATCCCAAATTGTCCGAAAAGTACAAATTAACTCAAGAGATCCTTCATCACGAAATTCAATCCGATGTTTTTGTTGCAAAAAAAGTTGCAACCACTCAGAATACATTTGTCCGTTTACTCAATACAACAAACACAGATCAATTAATTAACATCTATAATTTAAAATTTGAACCACTTTCGAACTACGATAATGTTAAAAATAATCAAGAAACGAAACAATTCAAACCGCAATTAGTAGAATTATGCACCAAATACAGTGATGTATTTGAACTTGAAACCTAATCAATAACAACAACAACTTTTATGAAAAAAAATTGAGATTGAAGGATACGGAACCGATTTATATAAAAAACTATAGAAGCCCGCATAGACAAGTAGATGAAATTCAAAAACAAGTTAGAAAATTTTGGAATTAGGCGAACCATCCGTGTATAAGTATAACAGCCCCATTTTACTTGTTCTAAAGAAAGCCTTCCCAGGATCAGAAGAAAAGAAATGGCGATTAGTAATTGTCTATCACCAAATTAATAAAAAACTGTTGTCTGATAAATTTCGATTGACAAGAATATAACGTCTTTTTCTACGAGCAATGGCGCCAAATTCATTTCAGAGAATGATGACTATAGCAATCTCTGGTCTTGAGCCTTCTCAAGCATTTCTTTATATGAATGATTTAATAGTTGGTTGTTCCGAAAAACATAAGTTTAAGAATTTAACTGATGTTTTTGACAAATGTAGGAAATACAACCTGAAATTACATCCTCAAAAATGATATTTTTTTATGCATGAAGTGACTTTTCTTGGTCATAAATACATTGATAAAGAAACCGAAATATATATAAGAGTTCGTCCTGACTGACTGATTGGCAATGATCGCACAGCCCAAACCGTAAGAGCTAGGATGCTGAAATTTTCACAGTAGGTTACATGATGAAAGTGCACACTAAGACGGGAAATTCCACCTACAAGCGTGAATAATCGCGGTAACTATGTATATAGAACTTTTTTGTTTACCATCCAATCGGCTTCAAACTCATTTTCTAAGATCTACGCAAAAATTGATTTGACACATATTTCATGGGCGGAAAATGGGGATCTCAAAGTTGTATGGACGAAAGTCTAATTTTAATCCGATCACCTTCTAACTCATTTTCAAAGCTTTTCAATAATAAAAATAATTCAATAAAATAATTCGACGTGTGTATGACCGATTTTGGGAAATTCAGCCCCATGGTCAAAAAATTAGTGGAAAACTCTGACGTTCGACATTTTTAATATTCATGCGATTGGCTTCAAACTCATTTTCAAGGTTTCACACAAAAACATAATAGTCACGGTGATCAAAGATTTTGGAAAATCTACTTCCATTGTCGGAAAATTCGCGGAAAACTGTTCTATGAAACTTTTTTGATTATCGTCCGATTGACTTCAAACTCATTTTCAAATTTTTCTGTATATCATCGAATTATTTTGAAACTAATTTTTAAAGCACCTCACATTAAATAATTCGACAAAGTGCTACCGATTTTGCATATGCACGCCCAATGTCGGAAATGGAGTGAAGTCTGGAATTCAGCATTTTTGCTTTTCATGCGAATGGTTTCATACTAACTTCCAAATATAAATACAAGAACCTCTGTACTTTGCGGGCAGTAAAACGGGCGGAAAATATTTGGAAAGCCTCAGTCTGGATTTTTAGTATTATTCTTGGTATTGGATTTAAGTGTAAAATGATTTTGGAAAATCTACTCCGCGTCGCCACGGGCGGGAAATGGAAGTCAAGCACAAATGAGTCGGATTATTTGTTTAATTAAATCGGCTTCAAAGACATTTTCATAGCCCTACACAAAAAACAATTAGTCACGTGGCTCAACTATTTAGTTTCCTACCCCCACGGGAATGAAAACTGTGATACGCTATTTTTGTGTATTTCTTACGGTTAACGAAAACAGTCAAGTTCAAAATAATGCACTTTCATCTAAATATTTGGACGGGCAAGGCCGGCGTATTACCTGCTAGTGTCATATAAATGATGACCTTGTTTCTCAGCGACAGTTGGTTTTTGCTCTTCAGGAGCGATTTGAGTTTGTTTATACTGTCTGATTTAAAGGCTATTAAGCCCGTATTTTCACCGGGACTGATGGAGTACCATGCTGTGTGCTTAGGTACTGTGCTGAAGGTATTTTAAAGCCATTATTTATTCTTTTTAAATTGTCCGTGGAGTTTTCCTCTTTCCCTGACATTTGGAAAGAATCATTTATTATTCCTCTCCATAAAAAAGGAATCAAGTCTAACGTCGAGAACTATAGAAGTATTTCTAGGTTGTCTGCTATTCCAAAGATTTTTGAGAAATTAATAACTTCTCAACTTCAACATTTATGTAGATCTATAATTTCACCCTGCCAGCGTGGGTTTGTGAAATATAGATCTACAACCACTAACCCATTGGAATTCACTTCTCTTGTTATTAAGGGATTCCAATCTAAAATGCAAACAGATGTTATTTACACTGATTTCAGTAAGGCTTTTGACTCTGTTAATCATTCTCTTTTACTTCCCAAGCTTCATCTTCTGGGATTTCCAAATAACTTAATTCTTTGGATCTCCAATTATTCAACTCTTAGAACCCAAAAGGTTTATTTCAAAGGCTTAGTCTCTAAGTCTGTTCAAGTTACTTTCGGAGTTCCACAAGGAAGTCATCTTGGCCCCTTATTATTTACTCTGTTCATAAATGACCTTCGTTCTGTCATAATTCACTCTCGGGTTCTGATGTATGCCGATGATGTTAAACTTTGTCTGTCATCTACTGATTTCCTATCTGGTCAAAGGTTGTCGGGTAAATTTATTAAATCTTAATTGTGGTAAATGTAACGTAATGTCCTTTTACAGGCGAATGCCCTTTTTAAATAATTATATTCTTAATGGTAAGCCGCTTGTTCGAATTGAGTCAGTTAATGATTTGGGTATTCTTTTAGATTCCAGGCTGAAATTTGACAAACATGTCTCTTCCACCGCTAATCGTGCCTTTGCTGTCCTGGGTTTCATAAAGCGCTGGTCTAAAGAATTTAACGATCCCTACATTACTAAAACTCTTTATACTTCTCTTGTTCGACCTGAATATGGGTCTTGTATATGGTGCCCCCAGTACAGGGTTCATCAGGATAGAATAGAATCGGTACAAAAACAATTTCTGATCTTTGCACTTCGTGGTCTTAACTGGAATCCGAATGCTCGTAGTAGACTTTTATTAATAAATCTTCCTTCTATTTCTGATAGTAGAACCATGCTTGGTGTAATTTTTTTACACAAACTAATTAATGGGGAAATTGATTCTTCTTAGTTGATTAGCCAAATTAGTTTTGCAGTTCCGATCAGAAATTCTAAAAACTTTCTTCTCTTTCTCTTCAAGCTTGTAATACTAACTACGCTATCCATAACCCTTTTCGTATTCTATGTTATAATTATAACAACCTTTATCATTTAATATATAGTGCTAGCTCTATTTCCTTACTCAGGACTTCACTTTTATGTTATCTGCGTAATCTATAGTTAGTTTTTGTCTATTGTTTAATTTATGTAGAGCTTTTATTTAGTTTGAACCTATACATATATTCCGCGATCTTCGTTACCGCACGTTATGCGGCGCGCCTCTCGGTCGGTTGCATTTTTCCTGGGTCCGCGCGTTAACAAGCCCGTGTTTGGTGTCGTTTAGGCCACTTGAATGTACTGCCCGTTTAGTACATCAACGTCCGAAATACCTTGCTTTCCCAAGTATTTATAGCTGTTGTGATGCTCGAGCAGTTCCTCCTGCAGAAAGACACCCGGGCAGATGTCCTTACGTAAAGAGTAGGTAACGTTGATGGCAATGTTCCAGCGATTTGTCCACATCTCGAAATCATACAGGTACTGTTGGAGAATATATAGATGCATTGAGGAACTCCAGCTCCAATAGCTCTAACGCTGGATGTACCTAACTAGTGACGCACTATCGAGAACAGTTGAGGTGCCTTGACTTTACTGAGATACGTCGACACCACGTACTCTTTGACTTCGAACCTATTTAATTGCTCTGGTGTTCCAGAAAGGCGGGAATTTTTCGCTTGATCATTTTTATAGACAACGGTCGCGTTGGCAGACAACGTTCGAAGTGTTTGACAGCCGTAGACAGAAATCTTATTGGTCTGTAATAGCCGAAGAAGGCAGGTCTTTTCCAGTCTTATGGATCATACGAATTCTCGTCTTATTCCATTGAACTGGGACATGCTCTAGTCTCAACACTGCATTAGGTTATTATAGGTAGAACCGGTTAACCACCACATGGTGGTCCCACATAGACCGAGCAGGTCCTGAGTGTCGCCGGATACTGAAGGTCGTTAGAAGGTTTGTTGATCCTGTAGAATTCGTGTGCGCTTGGCAAACGCCAACAGCGCATTGGGAGTGTGTCTGGCCGCTTCTTCTTGCGATGCGAGCCAGTGCGTTAGTGTTGCGAGTGCTGGACAGCTGCATTTAAGGTGTTCCAACGTCTCCACAACTCCTGGTTCCTAACATTTCCGGCAGCCGTCTTCCGTTAATATCCCCAGCTTTTAAGCATGAGCTGCTACTAGGCAATGTCCAGCCAATACTCCTATCATTAGTCTGCAGTATTTCCTTGGAAGATATCGCAGGAAGTAAGTGAGTTTCTGGTTTCGCTTCTTGCACATAATTTTAGCAGCTGGTGTAGCGTTCCGCCACCTTGCATCAGCTTCAGCCCCTATAGCGACTGCAATGAGATTTGTATATTTCATGCGTTCTCAAGAGCCCGACTCCTTCTCTTGCCAGGCACAATGCCATTTCGTTGCCATCATGCCCCAGTGGCTGGGAACCCAATAGATAGGCACTGTTCCAGCAGTGCTTAGAGCCAGGACATTTCTGGAACCAATGGAAGACGCCCGCAATGATTATAGCAGCTTGGCTGTCTACGAATATATTTATTCGTTCGTTCCTAGTTGTTATGGATATAGATACCTCTGCTGCTTTCCTTATTGCGAAGACTTACGCCTGGAATATGCTGCAGTAGTCGGGCAGCTTGTACGGCAACCTTATTTCCGGTTCTGAACAATACACGGCCGCACCTACTGCTGTTAGATGTGGAGAACTATCGATAGCACTATCGGCACTATCGATGGTTGGGCGCTATCGAGCTACCATCAATAGCAGGATAAACTTTCGATAGTGCCCGACAGCGCCATCGATAGTGCCATTGATAGTTTGGTTTTCACATCACCAAAAATAAAATCCGCTCGTTTTGTTTTGTGGCGTCAAAAAATATACAATAAAATACAGAAAATTGGATCGCTTTCTTCAAAGAGGTATAATGCTTACTTTTAAAGTAATTATAAAGTAAAGTAATGTAAAGCCGAAGAGGCGAACTAGGCTCAAAGATGAAAATGTTAATATACTTTTATTCTTAAATCAAAACTTTTGGATAAAAAAACATTAATATATTAAATGGATTTTCTTGTTTGAATTCAAACCAAATATGTATATTATGGTGGACGGTACTATCGTGGACTACCGAAAAAACTAAAGTCGACTATCAAAAAAACTATAGTCGAATATTGATGGTTTTGAAATTACTATCGTCGTCTATCGATACTACCGACTATCGATAGTTCTCCACCTCTAACTCCTGTAAATATCTTAGTGGCGTGTTGGTCCAGTCCTGTACTGTACAACAGTCTTCTGGTCCCATTGACGTTTGTGTTTCTTTGAAGTTAGTTCCAGGAGTCATGTAGTCGGTGCTACTTTGCATCTCCCTCCCAATGGAACTGTGTCCAAAATTTTGAAATGCCATGTTACCAGTTGCGCATAGACGTTGGGCCGTCCTCTCTGCGAGCAGGTGCGTGTGGATGTCCAGGGGGTTGACACACAGTAGTGTGATACAGACAAGTATCACTACTTAGCATCTTCTGCGATGCGTAAATCGAGGTATTTGACGTTAGTTTTTAGCGTGAGCGGCATTCCGTTCAACTTTGGCGGGTTCCACCGCGGCACCTTGTATCTCTTAGTAAAGAGAATGAGGTCCGTCTTTTCGGCGTTGATGCTTAGTCTGGCTCCGGTGGCCCATCTTAGTATTTTCTGTAATGTAATTCCATGACAAAGCTGAGGGTCGATGAACATTTTCCGTGATAATAATGCTTATGTCATCCGCATAAGCAGCTATCTTTCGGGCTTTCCTGTAGAATTTTTCAGTAGTTTTTCCACCACTAGATTCCATAACAAAGGAGATAAGACTCCGCCTTGTGGCGTGCCTCCATGAGCTTTCTTTGTTATAGTGGTGGCTCCCATTCGGCTGTGATTCTACTGTCTCCACCGATTTCCCTTTACTGTAGGCATGTTGATTGGGCTCCAGAGATGAGCTTCCGCCCTCCCTGATGTGGAGCTCCAGTACTTTTCCCAATGTTTTCAACATGAATGAGGTTAGGCTTATGAGTCTGAAGTCCTTCGGCTGCACATGACTGACCTTGCCTGCTTTGTGCAGGAACACGACCCGTGCAGTTCTCCAGGACACAGGTACATAGCCGCGTTGCAGACAAACAGTGGATGCAGCCATGGGATGATCAAATTCTTGGTCATTTACAGCATCACTGGAAATATTTCGTCCAATCCGGGTAGTTGTTGCTCGTGAAAGAGTCTATTGACCACTGGATTTTCTGCGGTGTGATTAAGTCTGCGGGTAGGTACGACTTTATTGTTCACATAATTTGAGGTGTGACTTCTGTGCACCCAGGGAAATATGCATCAATGAGAGCACATATCGCTTCCCTGCTGTTTTCCGCCCATCGTCCATCATCTGTTTTTAGCTGAATCTGTATGGTTGGCTGTCTCGAAAGCAGCTTCCAGAGTCTCGCCGTTTCTATGACCTACTCTATGCTGGAGCAGAAGGTTTTTCATGAGTTCTTCTTTGCCTTCCAAACTTCTGTTTTGAAGTTACGCAGCAGTATTTTGTATTCGTCCCAGATAATCTCTTCTTCGGCTTTTTTTGCAAGCTTGAAGAGATCCTGTGCATCTTTTCTTTGTCCTGGTCCTTCTTTTGCTTTTCGATGGCTTGCACGATGTGTGATACGCCGTCATGAGGTGATGTGTGAGTGTGTTCAGGGACTTCTCCATTTCATCCTCTGATGAGATTGTGGGTGGTGTGGGTAGCTTCCTTCCCATCGTCGTTACAAACTTCTCCCAGTTTGTGTTCCAGGGCTTTCTGTTTAAGCTTTGAAGGAGGGTATAATCGATTAGAATTTCATATTGGATGTACTTGTGATCCGAGAAGGCAGGTTTATCGAGAACCCTCCATTCCGTCACTTGTGTACTATTCCCGGCTGCAAGTGTTAGGTCTAGAATGTTGGACGAGGTGGGCCCCACATATGTAGGCTCACCCCCAATATTTGATATCCTTATTCTAATTTGTAGTATAAAGATAAGGAGAGACTTACCTCTGTCATTGATATCCGGACTGCCCCACTCAGTATTATGAGCGTTGGCGTCCGTTCCGACAATTAATCCTTATTCTAATTCTGTAATTAGACATAAGGTAAGAGTAGATGCCTTTCATTACTAGGATAGCTGTTCTGTTGCTACTTACTGTTGGCAAGTGGAACGTTTTGAAGTTAGCGCACTTTTGCCCAGACACTTTGTTGCCCGCTGCCAACCAAGGTTCCTGGACTAGAGCAACATCGGCGGGCCCTTGCTCCTGGGCTAGAAGGAGCTCCGCCGACGCTAGCTTACTTTTATGTAAGTTGAGCTGGAGGACCTTCAGCTGCATGGCTGTTAGATTCCTCCAGTCGCGGTGGCTCGACTACCAACGTCAGGCGTGGCTTCTGAGGCCACTTCCCCGATTTCCAAGCTGTGGGTAGCTTCCACCATATACACAAGGCCAGGTCTTGCTCCACCTCACCAGCCATCAGCGTGTTGTCGTTGTTGTTGTGGGGGTGGCGTTTCTTGAGACGCAGGTATACGCTACCCACGCCCCACGCCATCTTCCCGTACCTAGGATAAAGCAGACCCTCGTTTGACTTGCTTATTTGCAGGATCATGTGCAGTCCCTCTTTATCGGGCTTAGCGACATGAATTACAAGCCAATCAGCGGTGGGCACGTCAGGATTCTGCCATTTAAGTAGTTTTAGAGCCTGCTCTCTACGCATGACCCTTGGGAGTAGCACTTTTGCCGTTGGTACGGACGGAATGCTAGGTCGTCTACTACCTCAAGCTTGGCGCCCTTCCACGGGGCGGCCATTGAGGCGATTATATAAGAGACCCACTCCAGGGTGGGATCGTCTCTGCAGCTGAGAATTTTGGCTCCATTGAGCCAACCTGCATTATCGAATGTGGGGGGTACTACATCCGGAATCTCCATCCTCTTCAGCATCGCCTCGAGCAGTCGTGTTTCCACTAATTTACACCGTTGTCGACGAGTGCCACGACAAGATGTCGTTTTGCTACGTCGTTCGCGGATTCCCTGGTGGTCTTGTTGTAAAAGTCGAGGAATTTTCTATAATCAGCCTAGCCTTGAGTGTGTTGTTGTGTAGACCATCTTCACCTGTAGCCTTTATGGTTTTCAGCCCTTTCATGTGAGCCGAGACTTCCATCGGTGTGACAGGAGCCACTGGTCAGCATAACTTAAAAACAAGTTGAACTATTCCTGTTCTGCTAACTAAGCTGGTATTGAATCTTTGAAACCTCGTCTGCAAGTCTTCGGTAAAGGCACATTCTCGCTCCATTGCGGATCTGGCCCATCCATAAGGGTTCCTGATCGGGAACTTAGGAGTCGCGTGCTGCTTAAACCTTTTCGCCAAAGTCCACAGCGAGTGTCTTTAGCAGCCTTTCTTAATCCTATTGGACACTATGCAGTATAACCTGTCCACTATGGGATCATGAGTACGACAATACTGCCAGCTTAGCCTCCGCTTAATGAGCAGCAGATCTTCAATAGCTGGAGGCAGTCTGCTTTGCGATCTCAGCACATGCGTTTGGTTTACGGGAGCTGCGCTGATGGCAGGTGCATCATCTATGTCTTCTTGCAAAAGGATTCCAAGATTTTAATTAAGGGTCTCTTCCAGTCATCGGGCGAACGCAGCTGCCCCATGTGGCTGCAGATGTCCCTTTGATACTTTAGTTTTCGGGGCAGTGTCAAAAGTAGCTTCCAGGGGTAGGAGCGCTGATATTCAGATCTTAGGCCCAATTATTTGGGTCACAATCCATTTAAGATGAAAAAGTTAATAGCACTGGGTGAGTAGTTTTGTGGTATGTTGCTTGTCTAGTTACTTGTATTTAGACAGTAGAATATTGTACTGCTTCTTGCAGGCACCTGCCCCTCACATCCGCTCTAAGACTTCTAGAGTCTACTTTTAGCATTAGAATCGCCCGGGGCCGAAGTCCGCTGCAGTCTAATTTAGTCTCAGGGGAAGGTAGAGAGGGCAGACTTCCAACTCATCCGTACTTGCGACGACTTGAATGGTGGCCATTTGTAGAAGGGTCGACCTCACAGGCTCATGCTGGAAATATGAGATGTCTTGCTTTGCTATCACTGCCGCTCCTCCTCTTAGACTATTGGTAGGGTGGTCTGTTTTGTGGTTATTGTAGGCATATTACTATACTACTATATTATACTCAGCTAGGAACTGGTTGATTTCCTCAACATGCATTCAGAGCCCACGGGCATTGTATAATCCACGGCTAAGTGAGCGAAGCATAATTTCCTTCTCGCATGATGTGCGAGTATACATCGGCCCCCAACACCAGGAAGGTATTTCCTGGCTCATCGAAACGCTCGTCTGCCAGTTTCAGGTCCGTGAACTTCTCCCGGACTCCTGCTCCGATCGCACGCAGTGGCGTTCGCACCTGCATCTCGGCTCCGACCTTGAGCAGGACTTCGAAACTCGGCTCCGGAGTAGTAGTGGGGCGGATAATTGCCGTGCAGACTCGGTCCTCTCCCACCTGGATATGTTGCAGTTTAAGTGCGGAAGCGAGGGACTCGTCGATGTAGCTCATCGTGGCACACGAGTCGATGAGTGCCCGCACTTCGAACGCTTTTTCCCCATTGTCCACACGGACCATGGCAGTGGGAAGCACATTCGTGGACTTGTGCTGGAGAATAGTGGAGAGAGTCGGAGGATGTCTGGAGGTAGACGTGGAGAGAGTCGGGGACCGACTTGCTGCAGATGGAGACGGAGGATGTCTGGAGGTAGACGTAGGTGGAGTCGGGGACCGACTTGCGGCAGATGGACGACCCCGTTCGTGAAAATGGAGCAGCGTATGGTGCCGTTCCTTGCATAGGCGGCACGTGTCCCCGCTCATGCACGACTTGCCGAAGTGCTGGTGCGCCAGGCAATTGGAGCAGTACTTATTCACTAGTACTGCGCGGAGACGTTTTTCAGCACTCAGGCGTAGGAAGCGTTTGCACTTGCGCAGTGGGTGAATTCCAGAGCAGACTCGGCAGCGGAAGGACGAAGTTCCTCGAGTACGTCTGCTCTCCAACGATTGCGCGGTGTGCTTGTGTGGTGCCATCTTTGCTGTCGGAAATCAATAAAGTGCTGGAAGGACAGATGCGGGAGAACATTAAATGAGCGTTTAGATTCTGGAGAGCGACGCGTCGTCAGCATCTATTGCTGACTAGCCGCAGCCTGATCGATAGGAAGGAGTAGAAGTTTGACGATGGGCCGTTTTACAACTCCGTGTGAAGTCTGGACGTCGACCACACGGACCTTGCCGTCAGCTCCTGGATACACGGAGAGAACCCGACCGAGCCGCCACTCGTTCGAGGGAAGGTTTTCTTCCTTGATGATAACCAGATCTCCCACTTGGAGATCTCGGTTTGGAAATTGCCATTTGTTGCGCTTGTGCAGCTCTTTCAGGTATTCTTCCTTCCAGCGCCTGCAGAATTGCTGGTAAAGAGCCTTGAGCCGCTGCCATCGGTTGATGATGGACATAGCAGGCTCTTGGATTTCAGGCTCAGCTACGGAAATGAGAGGGCCACCAACAAGAAAATGTCCAGGAGTGAGTGCTAGAAGATCTGTGGGATCTTCTGACATTGGAGAAAGAGGTCTGGAGTTTAGACACGCCTCAATTTTACTTAGTAGGGTGGCGAGTTCTTCGAATGTATATTTTGTGGAAGACGTCGCTTTGTGGAATAAAGTTTTAAAACTTTTAACCCCTGCTTCCCAAAGACCGCCCATATGTGGGGCACCTGGAGGATTGAAGCGCCAAGACAGTTTGTGATGACTGTATTTGACGGTCACCAGAGCTTTGGTTGCTTCGAGGAAGTCGCGGGTCAGCAGCTTGGAGGCTCCTACAAAGTTTTTGCCATTGTCGGAGTACATTCGAAGTGGACATCCGCGCCTTGCTATGAACCTCGCAAAGGCTGCCAGGAACTTTTCGGACGTTAAGTCGGAAGTGGGCTCCAAGTGAATAGCCTTGGTGCTGAAACACACGAAGACGCAGACGTAACCCTTCGTGATTAGGCACGCTCGTCCAGTGTAGTTTTTGATTTCGAAAGGACCTGCGAAATCAATACCCGTATGCTGAAAGGCTCTGGAGAAAGTGGCTCTTTCGGCCGGAAGGTCACCCATCATCTGGGTCTGGAGCTGCTTACGGTGGACGATGCACACTCGGCAGGAACGTGCGACGGATTTAATCAGGGTCTTTAATTTGGGTATCCAATACTTGGCTCGGATGAGCCTCATTATTAATTGGTTCCCTCCATGTAAGGATATAGTATGGACGAAGCGAACTAGAAGGCGGCTGAATTGGCAATTAAACGGGACCAGAATTGGATGTCGCTCATCGTAGCTCAATGATTGCGACGCTTTTAGCCGCCCACAGGCCCGGAGGAGACCGTGTTTGTCAAGAAAAGGATTCAAGTTCAGAAGACTACTTGATCTCGCAACTTGCTTCTTGTTGAGCAAACTACTGCACTCTAGTGGATATTTCTTTCGCTGTGTATACAAGAGGAATACATCATGCGCTTCGGAGAGTTCTTTAGTACTGAATTCGCTTGTAAAATTTGACTTTACTTTTCGGCAACGATGTAGGAAACGTCTCACATACGCTATGAATCGTAGAACTTTATCAAACCTGGAAGGGTGGTCGAAAATGTTGTCTTCAGGGAGTTGAGCTACATTGCACTTCACGGTGCGTTGCTTAGGAATGATTTCTGGGATTTCATCATTCGGGGCTGGCCACTGGTCCTGTGGGGACAGCAACCATTCCGGTCCATGCCACCACAAAGAGCTATTAATTAGTTCAGAAGGGGTTACCCCTCGGCTAGCCAAATCGGCTGGATTTTGCTCGGAACGAACATGCGACCAGGTGCCAGATGATCCCGTGGATTGGGTGATTTTGGTGACGCGATTCGCCACGAAGGTCGTCCATCTGCAGGGGGGCTTACTTAGCCACGCAAGAACTATAGTCGAGTCGGTCCAGAAGTACGACTCGACGCAATTGACCGAAAGATGTGGAATTATGACTGACGAAAGTTCGGCTAGAAGTACGGCGCCACACAATTCCAACCGTGGCAAGGAAACTGTCTTGATTGGAGCCACTCTAGTCTTGGATGTGAGGAGATGCGTAGAGATCTGTCCGTCTACAGTAATGCGCACGTAAAGCGCTGCTCCATAAGCCCGCTGTGATGCATCACAGAAGCCGTGGAATTGCATTTTAGCATTAGGGCGGAAATTTACCCATCTGGGAATACGAACTTCTCCGATACGAGGGTAATTTCGTAGGAACTCGTGCCAGCGTCGTAGAAGTGGTTCTGGCAAGAGATCATCCCAAGAGAGATCGTGTAGCCAGATTTCTTGCATAAGAATCTTGGCCTGGACTATGACGGGTGCTAGCCATCCAGCAGGGTCAAATAGCCTAGCGATTTGTGAAAGCACCTCGCGTTTTGTAAAGAATTCCTTCGCTGGCAACTCGGAGGGCGAAAAGAAGAACTCATCCGTGGTTGCTTGCCATCGGATTCCAAGAGTTTTTGCAATGCTAGCTTCTTCTAGCTCTAAGAAGTCAGCTCGCAGGAGATGATCCTTTGGAATTTGGCTCAACACCCCCTTCTCATTGGATGTCCACTTTCTCAAAGGGAACCCAGCGGAGTCGAGCGCTTTGCGAAGCTCTTGGATGGCCAGGATTGCTTGCTCTTTCGTATGCGCTCCCGCCAGGACATCGTCCACATACATGTGCTGTGATATGATGTGACTGGCCAGGTGATACTGAGCTGAAATATCGTTAGCTAGTTGCTGAAGGACACGGAGAGCCAGGAAAGGAGCACAGTTGACACCGAACGTGACGGTGTTTAATTCAAAATCGCATATGTTCCCCTCGGAATTGCGAAAGAGAATACGCTGGAAGGGAGTGTGCTTCGAGTCGACTATAATCTGCCGGTACATCTTCGTAATATCGGCATTGAAAACAAATTGGAATAGCCGCCACTTCAGGAGTTGGAGGGTTAAGTCGGACTGGAGGACTGGCCCTGGATGTAGAACGTCGTTACGACTCACGCCGTTCGTGGACTTGCTCGAAGCATTGAAAACAACACGGACTCTAGTTGTTGTACTTTCTGGTTTAATGACCGCATGATGAGGAAGATAAAAAACATTTGAGCTTTGGAGTGTGGATGAAACTTGTGTCATATGACCTAGATCCAAGTATTCCTGTATGACAGTATCATACTCTTGCTTCAACAGGGGAATTTTACCTAATCGATGCTCATTTTTTAGGAACTGAGCCATCGCGATGGATCTAGAATGACCCAACTGGATATTTTCTGGGTCGCGAAATGGCAGAGTCACAATGTATCTGCCGCTATTATCTCTTCACGTCGTCTTCTTGAAGTTCTGCTCACAAAAGGTATCAGACGCCTTCGGCACACTGGCCGGCATATCCTCCACCTCGCAAAATTTTGTGAGCAGTTCGTCAAGTGCAGGATCTTGGCCGACGGCAACTTTTGTGGAGAAAGACGAGATGGACTTAGACATTTTTGCCGGAATTGGACCTGTCAGTATCCAGCCGAAAATGGTCTCTTGCCCGACAAGGGAGCCACAAATTTTCGATCTGAATCCGTTCATAAGGATTGAGGGAAGAATATCCGCACCTATGAGCACATCAATTTTCGAGCTCTTTGAAAATGACGGATCGGCAAGTTGAATATCGGGTAGATCCGATAAGACACAATCGCGTATGGAGCAGGATGGCAGATTGCCTGCCAGTTTTGGCAGAACATATGCAGATACATCTATCTGCAGCCTGGGCCGATCTGTCGGACCAATTCGGAAGTGGCAAAGTTTGCTTGTCTGGGCTGCAACAGCTTGGTTGAGTCCAGAGACTTGAGCCTGTACCGTCTGGTAAGGCAACTTAATCAAATTGAACATTCGCTCGGAAATGAACGTTGCTTCTGATCCGGAGTCGATCAGAGCACGTGCTGTGTAGTTAACACCTCGATGGGAAACTTGGATGATGGCTGTGCCTAAAAGCACGCCTCGGGTGTTAGACGCAAAAAAGTTTTGGACATTTGCCGCTTGTTGAGGAGTGGACTGTATGTTCGATTGTGGATTTGACAGAGCGGCAACATGAGCGGAGTCATTGCGGTGGAGTAAAGTGTGGTGACGGCCCTTGCATGTGTAGCAACTATGGGCACTAGGGCAGTCACGAAGTTGGTGCCCTCTAGCGAAGCAGTTGAGGCAGAGTTTCCTTTGCTTAATATAGTTGGATCGTTCATTAACAGTCATCTGAAGGAAACGTGGACACACCCGAACAGGGTGGTTTTCCTTGGAGCAGAGATCACACGTTCTGCTCTTGGAAGCCACTTTGGCTTCAAACGCGTTTACTCTTCTTGGAGCTGAAGAGTTTCGCGTTGGCTTGGAATTTCCTGGAGGAGTCGGAGTAGGGTTGCCATCTTCAATGGCTTCTAATGTGCGATAACGTTCGCAAAGAAATTGGTTCATTGCGCTCCAGGATGGAATGTCGCACTTGTTGGCGAGTGACTGCTCCCATAGCGATCGTGATAGTTTCGGCAGCTTTCCGGAAACGAAATAAACTATTAAACAGTCCCAGTTTTCGGTGGAGATTTTTGCCTGTGCTAGGGCTGCAAGACCGCTTTGGATGGTCGTTTGGAGCTCTTTCAGTGCGTTAGCTGATTCGGAAGTTGCAGCAGGCAAATTGGCAAGAAGCTTGAGCTGGCTGTTTACTAACAGACGCTTATTTTCATAGCGATCGGATAACGCTGCCCATGCGGACTCGAAACCTTCATGGGTGAGCGGAGACTTGGCTACAATTGCCTTGGCCTCACCCCGTTTTAGCGTTAAGATGGAAAAGCTTTTCTACTGGGGTGAGCCTCGGATTGTTCACATAAATGGCTGAGAACAAATCCCTGAACGTTGGCCATCGTAAATAATCGCCGTGAAACACCTCGGTGTCGCAAGGAGGAAGACGACAGCCGCTTGACTCGGATGGACGCGTCGCAGATGGAGTGGGAAGATTTCTCGGAGCGGAGGCCTGGTCTATTAGCCTATTTAGCTTAGCTAGACCCCGCTCCCCCCTTGGCTAAGTGCTTTGGAAGCTCTACCGTATTCGGCCTCAACCTTCTCCCAGAGATCTTTAATACGGTCCCGACGGACCTGGAGTGCATATGGATCCTCTTCAGAAACTGCTGGACCGATGATCTTTGCCTCAAAGAGACTCAGTCTGTCATTTACAGAAATAAATTCGGACATGGCCATGGTGCTGACGCACTGATTCTGAATTTTGGATCGGGTGCCGATTGAACTTGGACTGGGCCTTTGGTTTTGAATTGGAGAACGAGTAGAACCGCGTCTCGTTTCAACACCGGGAGGAACCTTTAAAAGTTTCTTATTATCCGGGACGGCTCCGGTGGGCATAATACGCTTCCCTTTTAACTACGGAAACAAACTCTGATTTGGGAGGAAAACGCAGAATGCCAGCGGAAATAATTAAATTTGGAGACCAATAAACACAAAATAATTTAAATAAGCAATTGTTTTCAAGAAAAAATACTTAAAAAATATTTAAATATTTACAAAAAAATAAATTTTTATAATATGTAATAATTGCTTATTATTAAAAATTATTGTATTAAAAAAATATATTTATTACAGGAAGTAATGAAATTCCGAATAAAATTGTATTTCTTTATTTATTTATTTATTATTTATTTAAATATTTAAATGTGTTTTGGTTTTTATGGATGCGCATACGGAATCGATGTGCGCAGTGGAAATGTTTGATGAAGTTGGCAACGTTGAGCAGTGTAAGCGGTCTAAATCGATATTTGTTGAAGTCGATCGATAACAGCTGACCGATATCTGTTGTTTACTTTTCGTTCGCGAATTAATTTTATTTTATTGTTTTAATTATTTAAATAAACTAAACGAACGTGTTCGTGGTTCGTTTAAAGTGTTATTGGTGCGCGGCAGTGATTGTGTTTATTTGAAAGTGTGTAATTTATAAGAGCATTGTAAGTATTTACGTGTGTATGTCGGTATGTGCGTATTGCAATTGTACTGCCGGCATATGTATGTAAATATATATGTATGTATAATCGTAGCACTAATTATATTGTTAATAATTATTAAAATAGTAAATCAACTTGTTTGGACTTCTGAAATATTGATATGTAGTAGGAACACTGTAATCACATATGATGTAAATGTATGTATGTATGTACGTATGTCGGTATGTGCGGATTGCACTTGTGCTGCCGGCATATGTATGTATATATGTATGTATGTAGATATGTGAAATGTATCAATATTAAAACGCAATGTTTAATAAATATATTAAAATTTATTAAAGTGTCTGTTATTGGAACTGTGGAATGTAGTGGAAATCCTGTGCAATGGCATTAATGTGGCAATTGACTGTGCATTTGCATATGTACGTACGCGCATATGTATGTATGTATGTATGTATGGAAGTGTGCACGCAAGTGACAAAGTGCACTGAACAATTGGCCAGTTATTGTAACAATTTGTGGATTTTAGGCACAGGATGGATTCAGGAACACTTTCTGCTGATCTTGAAAGGCAGTGAAAAGTGGTGGCAACAAGTGGAGCGACTGAAAGAGGCTGCAAGCGCTGGCAATGACTTTGGGGGTTGAAAGTTGCGCTGATGCACGATTTAGCGGATACCGTGATCAGAATTTTATGGAAATTTGGCGTGATATTTGCATGCACAAAGCAATGGAGTTGGAAATGGAGGTGCATGCAAATGGTTGGCAACTTGTGGAAGATGAATGTATGTACTTATCTTTTAATTCTTCTACCGAATCGTAGGGGCGAGTTTCCAGTATTAATCCGGCTCGAAGGACCAATGTTTTGTCGTGGCGGTAGAATTGTTAAAAGAAATACGCACTTGCAAATACTTTTTAAACTTTAATTTTTATTTACTTATAGAAACACTTCTGCACGTCTTCACTTCTTTTCATCTATTAACTAGGCCTTGGAAAAATGGCGCTTAAATTTAAGTGTGGTGAATAACTGGTGCAAGACTGCACCAGTGATGCCGGTTTAGCTGTTTTAGCTTTAGTTGCTTAAACATGCGTTATGTTGCCAAGACTCGTCTAGTGCTGGCGGACGGTTCGGTTTTTTTTAGCCCTGTACGAACCGAATTTCTATATAAAAAGTTTCCACAATAGAACGTTGCTTATTATTCTTGCTCCTAGCAGTATATCTAGCAGCTTTAGTTTTTGGCATGCGGCATGATTACCATCTTATATGAAACAGCAGAGAATCTCATTCTGGCAATGCGCATTTGGATAATCGGCAACCTTACCACAGATGTATGAACTTTTTGGTATGCCCGAATCCTTGGCATCTGTGACTTAGGACTACTTTCAAGTTGTATGGGTATATCTAACAAAGTTCTTTGCCGCCCGATTTGACAATCATATTTCTCCCACTGCTATTCGTGCCTTTGGTGTCTAGGGTTTAATTAAGCTTTGCCCGAAAGATTTAAACGATTCCTACATCTTTGCACTTCACTTGTTCGACCTTTTCTTTAATTTGGGTCATATATTTGGTGTCCCCAATGCAATGTTCTTTTCGACAGAATATAATCTGACAAAAACCAAGTGCTTGCTTGGTGTCGTTGGGCCACTTGAATGTGCTGCTCGCTTAATACATCAGCGTCCATAATAATACACTTGTCATAAGGTCACGCACATGAACATAATTGATGACCTAATGATTAACAACCGCTGCACAGCGCCTCGTTTTGTCATTTTACTTTGCAAAAATCATATCTTGGGAACGAAACAAGAATTTGTCAAAATTTAAAAGGCAATTAACATTTAGTTTCCGTTGCCTTAAACAAAGTGTAAGATCTTCAATTCGGACAGAAGATTTCTTCTCAACAGGAGGTCAAGGTTGAATTTTCTTACATAGAATTTAACTGGAAACATGATATTTTTCAAAATGTCAAATATCACTGTTTCGATTTTTAAAATCTTTGACTTATTTTAATGCTAAATTTTGCATTAATTTTGCTCTAAATTGTGCCCGGCGAGTCTCAATATAGCGCCTTTTCGATGCTGATGCGGGCACTGTTTCTTCAAAAGCACAAAGAGTTGCACTTTGTTGCACCTCGGCTCTTTTGATATTGCTTCACAAATTTCAAAAATTTACAGAATCACTTGGTTTGCTATAGTCAAGTATACCCGACTACAAAACTCCATATACCCAGGTCAAACATTTCCGGTCGCATTTTTGTACACTTACACATACACATACACATACACATATGCAATTGGAATGTCGAGAAACAACAAAAATACTCTAGGTGGCAACCACTCAATAGCAAATCCACCCGTGGCAGCTGCCACGGTCATTGCAAGGATTCTGGAGGCCCTAACTCCCATTCGTCAAAATACTACTACGCTAGTGGCACACTTGGCTAGCGTAGCAAGTACAGCGACAAGTCCATCAACATCAACATCGTCATCATCAGTAGCAGCTGAACAAGAGTTAATCCGTTCACCTCCAGCCCAAACGCCATCTTTGGCTCCTCCGAATTTACACGAGTAGGGTTTCAGTTTGAGGCAGCTGAGACACAAGAAAGCGGAACTCCCAAAAGAGGTCGTGACATTACGAGCCCAACTGCGAGCCCTACAAACAAAAACGGGGGCAAATAAAGCAAATCGAACTGCGGATTCATCGAAGAGATTGGTTCAATTCTGGATGAGTTCCTCTACCAGGTTAAAGAGAAGGAACCTGTTCAGATGACCATAAATGCGAGCCACAAAAAGATGCTGGCAAGGATGCGGGAGCTGCAAGTACTGGTGGCTGCCCAGCTCAAAGCAGCAATAGAGGCGCGCGGGGATAACCAATGCCCCAAGTGCGAAGGAAGCTCGTACATCTCAACAGCCAGGGACGAAATCGGCACCCAGATTACACCAGACTCAGGAGGAAGGATACCAACGGCCACAAAACCCTAAGGTGGAAACCTGTCCAGTGGCAAGCGGCCGGCACGCCCAAATAAAGCCCGTGGACCGCCTATGGTACAGAGGCAGGCCGAGCCCTATCAGGTCAAGGATCAGACTGCCTCGCTCGCCCCTAGGGACACAAGAGGCAAAATTAAATGGACGGATGTCAAAGCGAAGCGCGCCAAATTCAAAAAACAAGTTAGCCGACCAGATGCCATCATCATTGAGTGCACCAACAGCACACTATATTATTAAGTCAACGCTCGCAGGGAAGGCAGCGGTCATGGCGATGCACGAAACGGTGCAGATAGAGGTCCACGATTTGGATGAATTAACCAGTGCCGATGAAGTGTTGGAGGCTCTCTTTGCCGAGGTAGACAATGATAACCCCACGGAAGCCGTGCCCTTTAAGAGGAAGGCATATGGAGGTACCCAGATCGCAACCTTGAGACTGGTGCCCAAGCTCGCAGATAAATGGCTGAAGGTCGGCAAAGTCCGCATAGGATGGGTTGTTGACTCAGAACCGAGCCGACGAGATGTTATAAGTGCATGGGTTTCGGCCACACATCCAGATCATGCAAAAGTTATCAAGTCGTATCAAGAGAAACTTGTTTCAACTGTGGGGAAACAGGCCACATCATGAAGCACTGCCAGAGCCAGCCGAAATGTCTTCGGTGCACAAGGCGGTCAGTAAACGCCAGTGATTGCGCGTACTTAGTGCTGAGTACTGAGTACTGAGTACTGAGACCTGCACTGAGTTTGTACTCAAGGCTCCCAAAACGCACCAAAATGGTTAAGTTCCTACAATTAAACTTAAATCATTGTAGAGCGGCCCAGGACCTGCTCAACCAAACGGTCCTGGAGAGAGGCGTGCACGTAGCTATAATAAGCGAACTGTTCGCGGTCAGACACGAAGGTGTATGGTGCACAAGCGCTGATGGAGGTGCAGCCATGTGGAGCTACGGAAATCACCCATCCCCATTAACGGAACTTTCGCTGAGAGACTCGATATCTATGCTGCCAGCCGAGGCAGTTTTAAAAAGACTGTAAAACAGAGTAAGGCCCGCTCTTTCCAGGAGCTCTGTGGGGCAGCAGACTCCGAACTATTTGGCGCTGCCTATAAGATCGTAATGGACATGCTGTATCGCCAACCAGTACCCCCTGCCCCCGGCTGCTGAAAATCATTGTCCATTCCCTATTTCCTTAGCAGGAGCTGATGTCCATCCCAACCACCATGACTCGGCCGCAGCAAAGGCCACGGGAATTGGAATTAACAGATTAGGCCGAAATCTTGGACATTGCTGCAAAAAGTTAAGCAAAATAAAGCACCGGGCCCGGATGGCATCTAAAATACAGCACTAAAATTTCTCATACAAGCGCACCCGGCGGACTTTGCCTAAAGGAGCGAGCTATTCCGAGGAGATGGAAACTGCAGTGGTTGGTGCTGTTGCCGAAGACAGGCAAAGATGGCGCGGATCCTTCGGCTCAGAGACCCCTGTGCATGCTCGATACCACGGGTAAGATTATAGAGCGACTGGCTTGCAACCGCGTCGAGAAAGTTCTCACTGCCCGATAAGGTTTGTCGGAAAACCAATATGGTTTTCGAAAGCAAAGAAGCACAGTTGACGCCGGTCACTAAGCTGGCATCCAGAGCGATGAAAGGAACCAGATGGGCCGGTGGTACCAAACGATACTGTCTAGTGACCACACTGGATGTGAAGAACGCCTTCAACTCGGCAAATTGGTCGAGAGTTTAGACGCGCTGATCAGACTGCAAGTAATGTCGTACCTGATAGAGCTTGTAGAGAGCTATTTTTAGCGGTCGTACCCTACTCTACGACACAAGCGAAGAAGAGCGACGCCACACAATGACGGGAGGAGTACCTTAAGGTTCCATGCTTGGACCCACGTTATGGAACGTGATGTACGACGGAGTACTGCAGTTATCTCTTCCAGAGGGAACGAAGATAGCAGGATTTGCGGATGACATTGCTATCATCTCGGTGGCTAAACACATCGGGCAAGTGACGGCAGTAAGCAGCGCGGCTATCGATATGGTCACTGATTGGCTACGCCTAAGCGGCTTATCACTGGCCGAACATAAAACGGAAGCCGTACTGATTAGCAGCAGAAAGTCTGTGGAGAAGGCAATGCTACGGGTTGGTTCAACCATAATTGAGTCCAAGCCGAGCATCAAATACCTTGGAGTGGTCATTGACCATAGACTCTGCTACAAGCAACACTTGGAGATCGCATGTGGGAAAGCAGCGCAAACAGTGTCTGCAATCAGCCGGATGATGGCGAACACGCGAGGCCCAAAGCAAAAGAGCAGGCGGCTCATTGCTGGGGTAGTTACGTCCACCTTACTGTATGGCTCAGCAATCTGGGCATCGCCAACTGCAACCAGCAACTGCAACATCGGAGGACGCAGCACTCGTGGTGGCTGGAATGATCCCGTTTGATCTTCTCGCAGCGGAAAGGATAAGTGGGAGGATCAGTGGACCGAGGACAACGGGACGCAACCTTGATGTGGTGACAGGAGAGGTGGGCCCTGGCCAGAAATGGCAGATGGACGCACCAACTCCTCCCAAACATAGCAGTCTGGTACCAGAGGAAGCACGGTCAGATAGATTTCTATCTGACCCCACTGCTAACAGGACAAGGTTGTTTTAATAAATATCTCCATAGGTTTAAACATGAGGCCGACCACTGCGGAACGGGCGTCGTTGAAGATGCGGATCATGTATTTTTCACATGCCCAAGCTTCGCCACACAACGAGTGCGGCTTCAGAATAGCTTACAGCTCAGAAGAATGCCCACGGTGGAGAGCATTATCGACATTATGGTCTCGAGTGAATCAGGCTGGCAAACATGGCGGCGGATATAATGAAGGAGCTACCTCGGCAAGAAACGGCCCGGCGCAATACTAGAGCAGACTGATTGTATCAGCACTGATGCTGATGCGGGCACTGTTTCTTCAAAAGCACAAAGAGTTGCACTTTGTTGCACCTCGGCTCTTTTGATATTGCTTCACTAATTTCAAAAATTTACAGAATCACTTGGTTTGCTATAGTCAAGTATACCCGACTACAAAACTCCATATACCCAGGTCAAACATTTCCGGTCGCATTTTTGTACACTTACACATACACATACACATACACATATGCAATTGGAATGTCGAGAAACAACAAAAATACTCTAGGTGGCAACCACTCAATAGCAAATCCACCCGTGGCAGCTGCCACGGTCATTGCAAGGATTCTGGAGGCCCTAACTCCCATTCGTCAAAATACTACTACGCTAGTGGCACACTTGGCTAGCGTAGCAAGTACAGCGACAAGTCCATCAACATCAACATCGTCATCATCAGTAGCAGCTGAACAAGAGTTAATCCGTTCACCTCCAGCCCAAACGCCATCTTTGGCTCCTCCGAATTTACACGAGTAGGGTTTCAGTTTGAGGCAGCTGAGACACAAGAAAGCGGAACTTCCAAAAGAGGTCGTGACATTACGAGCCCAACTGCGAGCCCTACAAACAAAAACGGGGGCAAATAAAGCAAATCGAACTGCGGATTCATCGAAGAGATTGGTTCAATTCTGGATGAGTTCCTCTACCAGGTTAAAGAGAAGGATTCAGATGACCATAAATGCGAGCCACAAAAAGATGCTGGCAAGGATGCGGGAGCTGCAAGTACTGGTGGCTGCCCAGCTCAAAGCAGCAATAGAGGCGCGCGGGGATAACCAATGCCCCAAGTGCGAAGGAAGCTCGTACATCTCAACAGCCAGGGACGAAATCGGCACCCAGATTACACCAGACTCAGGAGGAAGGATACCAACGGCCACAAAACCCTAAGGTGGAAACCTGTCCAGTGGCAAGCGGCCGGCACGCCCAAATAAAGCCCGTGGACCGCCTATGGTACAGAGGCAGGCCGAGCCCTATCAGGTCAAGGATCAGACTGCCTCCCTCGCCCCTAGGGACACAAGAGGCAAAATTAAGTGGACGGATGTCAAAGCGAAGCGCGCCAAATTCAAAAAACAAGTTAGCCGACCAGATGCCATCATCATTGAGTGCACCAACAGCACACTATATTATTAAGTCAACGCTCGCAGGGAAGGCAGCGGTCATGGCGATGCACGAAACGGTGCAGATAGAGGTCCACGATTTGGATGAATTAACCAGTGCCGATGAAGTGTTGGAGGCTCTCTTTGCCGAGGTAGACAATGATAACCCCACGGAAGCCGTGCCCTTTAAGAGGAAGGCATATGGAGGTACCCAGATCGCAACCTTGAGACTGGTGCCCAAGCTCGCAGATAAATGGCTGAAGGTCGGCAAAGTCCGCATAGGATGGGTTGTTGACTCAGAACCGAGCCGACGAGATGTTATAAGTGCATGGGTTTCGGCCACACATCCAGATCATGCAAAAGTTATCAAGTCGTATCAAGAGAAACTTGTTTCAACTGTGGGGAAACAGGCCACATCATGAAGCACTGCCAGAGCCAGCCGAAATGTCTTCGGTGCACAAGGCGGTCAGTAAACGCCAGTGATTGCGCGCACTTAGTGCTGAGTACTGAGTACTGAGTACTGAGACCTGCACTGAGTTTGTACTCAAGGCTCCCAAAACGCACCAAAATGGTTAAGTTCCTACAATTAAACTTAAATCATTGTAGAGCGGCCCAGGACCTGCTCAACCAAACGGTCCTGGAGAGAGGCGTGCACGTAGCTATAATAAGCGAACTGTTCGCGGTCAAACACGAAGGTGTATGGTGCACAAGCGCTGATGGAGGTGCAGCCATGTGGAGCTACGGAAATCACCCATCCCCATTAACGGAACTTTCGCTGAGAGACTCGATATCTATGCTGCCAGCCGAGGCAGTTTTAAAAAGACTGTAAAACAGAGTAAGGCCCGCTCTTTCCAGGAGCTCTGTGGGGCAGCAGACTCCGAACTATTTGGCGCTGCCTATAAGATCGTAATGGACATGCTGTATCGCCAACCAGTACCCCCTGCCCCCGGCTGCTGAAAATCATTGTCCATTCCCTATTTCCTTAGCAGGAGCTGATGTCCATCCCAACCACCATGACTCGGCCGCAGCAAAGGCCACGGGAATTGGAATTAACAGATTAGGCCGAAATCTTGGACATTGCTGCAAAAAGTTAAGCAAAATAAAGCACCGGGCCCGGATGGCATCTAAAATACAGCACTAAAATTTCTCATACAAGCGCACCCGGCGGACTTTGCCTAAAGGAGCGAGCTATTCCGAGGAGATGGAAACTGCAGTGGTTGGTGCTGTTGCCGAAGACAGGCAAAGATGGCGCGGATCCTTCGGCTCAGAGACCCCTGTGCATGCTCGATACCACGGGTAAGATTATAGAGCGACTGGCTTGCAACCGCGTCGAGAAAGTTCTCACTGCCCGATAAGGTTTGTCGGAAAACCAATATGGTTTTCGAAAGCAAAGAAGCACAGTTGACGCCGGTCACTAAGCTGGCATCCAGAGCGATGAAAGGAACCAGATGGGCCGGTGGTACCAAACGATACTGTCTAGTGACCACACTGGATGTGAAGAACGCCTTCAACTCGGCAAATTGGTCGAGAGTTTAGACGCGCTGATCAGACTGCAAGTAATGTCGTACCTGATAGAGCTTGTAGAGAGCTATTTTTAGCGGTCGTACCCTACTCTACGACACAAGCGAAGAAGAGCGACGCCACACAATGACGGGAGGAGTACCTTAAGGTTCCATGCTTGGACCCACGTTATGGAACGTGATGTACGACGGAGTACTGCAGTTATCTCTTCCAGAGGGAACGAAGATAGCAGGATTTGCGGATGACATTGCTATCATCTCGGTGGCTAAACACATCGGGCAAGTGACGCGGTTCAACCATAATTGAGTCCAAGCCGAGCATCAAATACCTTGGAGTGGTCATTGACCATAGACTCTGCTACAAGCAACACTTGGAGATCGCATGTGGGAAAGCAGCGCAAACAGTGTCTGCAATCAGCCGGATGATGGCGAACACGCGAGGCCCAAAGCAAAAGAGCAGGCGGCTCATTGCTGGGGTAGTTACGTCCACCTTACTGTATGGCTCAGCAATCTGGGCATCGCCAACTGCAACCAGCAACTGCAACATCGGAGGACGCAGCACTCGTGGTGGCTGGAATGATCCCGTTTGATCTTCTCGCAGCGGAAAGGATAAGTGGGAGGATCAGTGGACCGAGGACAACGGGACGCAACCTTGATGTGGTGACAGGAGAGGTGGGCCCTGGCCAGAAATGGCAGATGGACGCACCAACTCCTCCCAAACATAGCAGTCTGGTACCAGAGGAAGCACGGTCAGATAGATTTCTATCTGACCCCACTGCTAACAGGACAAGGTTGTTTTAATAAATATCTCCATAGGTTTAAACATGAGGCCGACCACTGCGGAACGGGCGTCGTTGAAGATGCGGATCATGTATTTTTCACATGCCCAAGCTTCGCCACACAACGAGTGCGGCTTCAGAATAGCTTACAGCTCAGAAGAATGCCCACGGTGGAGAGCATTATCGACATTATGGTCTCGAGTGAATCAGGCTGGCAAACATGGCGGCGGATATAATGAAGGAGCTACCTCGGCAAGAAACGGCCCGGCGCAATACTAGAGCAGACTGATTGTATCAGCAAATGGCCGGCGAAGTAGAGACTGGCGGTGTGTTCCGCGGGTAGCGGCTTCTTTATCTTCTTCTTATCCCTCTTATTCTAAGTTACTCTAATCTACATAATCTATTGATCTATCAAATAAAAAAATAAATAAAAAACACATACACAAAGACGCACACATACAAGCGACAGCGCGAGCGACAGCGCGAGCGACAGCGCAAGCGAGGCATTTAATAAACACGGAAGTTATTCAACAAACAAGATTTAGTACTGCAGCGCGGGGGAAAGAAGAAGCACAGCCACTATTTAAAATGCCTCGCTTGCGCTGTCGCTCGTGTGTGTTCATCTTTGTATATGCGTGTGTGTATGTGTAAGTGTTATATATTTGACCTTTGTAGTCGGGTATACTCGACTATACCATTTTTACTTGTTTAATTTAAATTTATTGATCGATTGATGCTGGTTTGGCCGGCTCGAGATCCAGTTTTAATAAATAAAACAACAAAAATAGTTATTTTATTATTCCGATACATTTCGGTTACACCACGATAACCGTCTTCAGGGTGGCTGCACCCGCTGCCTTTAATCGATCCTTTACCAACTATTGGAGCTGCGGTAGAGGACTCTAGTCGTAAAAGTAGACCCTCTTGTACCCTTGCTCTCTCTCTCCAACTGTTAGAAATGTAGAACCTTCGACTTCTCCTACACTTCCTACGCTTTTTGTTGTAGCGCCCCGTAGACAAGTATTTGTGTCTAGACTTTCTTCTGACACGAATTGTGAATATGTAGCTTCCTATATTACCAGTAGAACTTCTGGTAATGTATTAGTCACTAAATTTACCTTTTCCGCGCCTCGCAAAATTTCCTCTTTTAAGATTTGTGTACCTGATGATGCTTTCCAATTATTTGCGATTGAAATTTCTGTCCTCCACATGATTGTTCATGAGTTTAAGCCAAAAAGCGAACGCAACCACCATCTGTAACCCTATCTACTTCTTTTGCATCTGACATTATCGCTTTTTCTGAGACTTGGTTAAACTCCACCATTTCTGACTGGGGGGACGTTGCACTGCGACCATTGAGATCTATTGTGCCCCCTTCTGAGCCTAAAGCTCACTCGTCAACCCTATTTCCCGCATGAATGCAAGGATCTTGGTTGGATCTAGAGTACCTATTACGTTTGTCTGAAGGAAAAACCCACCCAGGTGCCTGTTTCTTCTTCTGGCAAGTGCAGTGCAATCTGTTAGTATGTGTTATGAGGTTTCAGCCTCCATTTCACAGAATCTGCATGACCCGCTTCTTACAATTCCCAGCTTGCTGAGGTAGCTTCTTAGCCTACAATGCCCTGTTAAAAAGCCGGTGAAAATTCTAAGTGAATTCTTCTGCAATGGTAGTAGTTGCTTAAATTTTTTAAGATCGTAGCTTCCTAAGAGTGACTTGGACTGTCTTAGATCTGGAGCGTTTATCCAGCTTGACTGACTTCTGTTGTCCTCTTCTGTCCTAAGATGTTCTTGTATTGTGTGTCTTCCTATGCCACAAAACGGTTCTGGGCCTACCAGAGGTTTTCCTGCTCCTAACTTTGCTAGTTCATCCGCTGCTTCGTTCCCGGGTATATCTTTGTGCCCTGGGATCCATCTGAGGGCAAGCCTATTTTTCCTGCCTAGTTGGTTTAATTTGCTTCGCACTTCTTGAACCAATTTCGATGTGATTATTGGACTGCTCAAAGCGCTAATTGCTGCTTGGCTATCAGATAGTATGGCTATGCTTCTGTTCTGATAGTTTCGTATGATGTTGAATTCGACACATCTCCCGGTGGCGCATACCTCAGCTTGGAAGATGCTGGTATATTTGCCTAGGGGTTCATGATATTTCGTTCAAGGGCCTACCACCCCAAGGTTTGTTAGGGATCCGTCGGGATACCACGAGCTTGTGTGACTCTCCATGGGATGCACGTCCTCTAGTGACGTCCAGTTCTTTTTATTACAAAGATGGACCTCGAAGTGACGCTCGAAAAGTAGTTCGGGACTCATTTCATCCCTCGGTTTTGTAAGTAGGCGGAGTTCTTTTTCTAGTCTGTCAGCATCTTCCCTGCTGATACCATGGTTACACATTCCTATGGATGATATTCTAAGAAGGGTTGCCTTTCGTTGGAGCTCAATCGTGTGATTGAGTGGAGTTAACTCCATTAAGACTTCTAGGGCCGCTGTCGGACAGGTGCGTCATAAAGACGCAGGCCATTCTCTGCAGTTTTTGTAGCTGCTTTTGCACGGTGACGAACTGTGCTCTGTCCCCCCAGGCGATGACCCCATACGTGATTAGCGGCCTAACTATCATAAGATATAGCCATCTTATTTTACGGGGCGCTGTGCCCCACGATTTTCCGGCTATACTTCGGCAGGTATATAGTGCCCTGTAGCACTTATCTACCGTGCTCTTTACATGTGTTGCAAAGTTTAATTTGCTATCGAGGATAACTCCTAGGTAATTAACCTCCCAGCTAGTTTCTAAGGTAGTTCCTGCTAGTATTATTTGATTCATTCTCTGCAATTTGTACCTTCTTGTGAAGGGGACTATGACTGTTTTGGAAGGGTTCAGGTTGAGACCAACCTCCTTACACCAGTCGTATGTAGTCCTTAATCCTAGTTGGATTATGTTGCAGAGTGACTCCTCACACTTGGACTATGATGACTATATCGTTGGCATGTTCTTGGCATTGTACACCTTTGTTAGAGAGCTTATCCAGTAGCTCATCTACTAGAATGCTCCATAGCAATGGAGACAATACACACCCTTGGGGCATCCTCTCTGGTTACTATCCCCCACTGTTGCTGTGGCCTGTCTGGTTCTAAGCAGTGAATGGATCCATCTGCTGATTACCGTACCTACACCCTTGCTATGCAGGGATGCCTGGACAATGCCATGGGACGTGTTGTCGAAGGCGCCTTCTATATCTAGGAAGGCGCAGATAGCCACTTCCTTGGTGTCAACTGCTTTCCTCAGCGTTATGTGCAATTGATATAATGCTGTGTCTGTGAGACCACCTGCTCTGTATGCATGCTGTGCTGGGTGCAGCGGACTTTGCTTTAGCAAGGTGCTTCTAATATTGTTGTCCACCAGCTTTTCCAACGTTTTCAATAAAAACGATTTTAAGCTGATGGGTCTGAAGGACTTGGGGTTGTTGATGTCTTTCTTCCCGGCCTTGGGGATTAGGACCACCCTAGCTCTGCTCCAGGCACTGGGTATGTGACCCAGCAATAGGCTACTTGACATTATTTTCCTTAGGCTTGATAGGAGTTGATCTTGTCCCTGCTGTAGGAAGATAGGTTAGATTCTATCCAGGCCTGGTGACTTGTAGGGCTGGAATGTTCCGAGGGCCCATTGTAGCCTCTCCGTCGTAACTAATGACTTTGCAGTTGCCCAGTCTATAGTACGTGGCCTGGATTGATCAACAAGTTCAACGCTCTCATCCACAATAGGGATACTCCCCGGGAAGTGCGTTTCGAAAAGTAGTTCCAGTTTCTCCATATTATTGAAGATGAAGGAGTTATCTTTCTTCTTCATGGCCAAATTGGCCTCAGGCGCTCGTTTTGATAGCACTTTGTGCAGTCGAGCGCCCTCATTCACACTCTTTAGAGATTCACAGAAGTCTCTGTAGTTCTTCCGTTTAGCTTTCCTTAACTCCTTGTTGTAGGAGGTAAAACTCTGACGGTAAGGATCCAAGGTGTCATCCCTCTTTGCTCTATTGAAGAGTTGACGGGTGGTAACGCGCAGTTTTTCGAGGCGATCGTTAAACCATGGGGCATCTTTTTCCCTTCGTTGTTTTCCTAGAGGACAACTACTTTCAAAGGCATGTAATATGCTACTATTAATACTGTTAACATACCTCTCAAGCTCCAGTGAGTGTTTGGGTGTACCAGTCACGTCACTGGTTAGCTCGAGCGATAAATTGTCCTTATAAAGTTCACAGTTCGTTTTCCTAGGATTACGAATAGCTGCGCTAATATCCATATTTGCCCTAAGGTTGAATTGGATTGTTCTGTGGTCTGACATGAACTCTTCTGGTGATACATGCTAGTCCCTTATATGCGGCTTGAGAGACCGGCTTATCAGGGTAATGTCCAATACTTCTGCCCTGACCCTAGTTACGAAACCTAGTTGCCGACGCTACTACTGTGATGGTAGCAGCTCCTAACGCCTGGACTGGTCAGGAATTCTGAAAGGATAGTGTAATTAATACCTTTCCTTGCCATAATGCAGGTTCTTGGAGATGTACTCCTATGATCATATACTAGCTTTGAGTCCCTTGTGTAGAGGCCTTTTATGCAGTGGTTGAACCACGGTTCCTGTACAAGGGCTAGCCCAAGATGTTGTTTGGTGAACATCCTATCTAGGACGGCCGAGGCCGCCTTCGCTCAGTGGATGTTCACCTGGTGAACCTTGTGCTGATAACTGGCGTCGTCATCAGCGGACAGTGGGTGCCTCGGTTCCTGGCGAGTCGGGCTGAGATGTTCCCTCCCCGCCTTCATCCATCAGAGTGACGTCGCCTTCATCCCCTCTCGCCTGACCTCGAAGTTCCAGGTCAAGCTCCTGGGATGACATTGGAGCGCCGTCTTCCAGCTCCTCCTCGAACTCCATGGCCTCTATTGCACCGGGCTCGAGTGTCGTCTCTGCCAGGCTCTCGTCCATGTTTGCAAAGCCGGCTATTGTCTCCGTGCAGTTAGGGGCTGTATTCTCAGCTGCTGTTTGTTGTTTTTGTGGGTGGGGGGGGGGGGTATCGAGCCTTCCTGCTCCACGTGTCTCTTCGGCCTCTTTAGGCCGCTCACGGGGATCTTACCAAAGCGGGAAAAGAGCTGATGCCCCTTTCCACGATGATGTCCCGTGACAACTCGTCAATTCCTATTACGAAGAGGGCTCCGCCCCCCTCATTTCTCCGGGATAATACCCTCCACGGATCGGTCACGATCTTGTTTTGTTTCTCAGCAAACCCAAGAAGGCATCGGTTGACCGATCCGCGCATCTCGGACAGAAGATCGTAATGTTGTGTGGTGAGGGTATACCGTCACCAGTTCTAGCGTCGAGGGGTACACCCTTCCAGGAGTGTAGTCTCGGCGCTGCACTCATCAGCCAATCGGCTGATCCGTCATCGGTGCAATGACTATGACCAAGTGTCCTACTCGGAAATGAATGCCCGTATAGGAGAGCGCAGTGTCCCATCCTGAGACTTCAATGTCGTCGAGGATGGCCTCCTCTAGCGCGGATAGTTCCCTGTGGCTGGGGGTTACCTGTGGATAGGATACGGGAAACACAGCAACCTTCACCTTCTTCGCGATCGTCACGTACGGGCGCTGTTCTTCTTCGGGCGCTGCGGCTGTTGTTGTTGTTTGAAATTTTTGAAATTATTCCCGCTCATAGTTCCCACGGAGAAATAATATATGGTCCACCCGGGCGGAGATCCGCCGTACCCGGGTAAGGCTGGTTAGAACAGGCGGTAGCCACTTGCCTGAGCCCACACGTTCACGACTGAGCTACTTTTAAACCCGGGCCCCCAGCCAAGCTGACTCTCGGCACGGTCCGGATGACACCTTAGTCCGGCCCGGGATGAGATGTAGGGGGGTTAGGATGGTGGTAGGTTGATAGTGTGGGTATAGGGGGTTGTATGAGGCTATGTTTGAAAGACGGCGACACAAGCGTCTTGTCAGCACACTAGTTACTGCTAGCGACCCGCTGTTTGTCTGGGACTGCTTATTCACGAGGGTCTCGTTATTCGCAGCTGACCTCGGAAGGTCCTCCGCTATCCGCAACCCGCGACCCGCCTGGTAGCCTCAGCTAGGCCCCTTCAGAACCATCTCACGAGTTCTCCAGCTCAGATAATCCCTACATCCCTACATTCTTCTGTTAGAAACTTTATTACCTTATCTCTTCCTACATGCACTACTGAGTATGCTTTACACTGTGACGCCCCATAGAACGCCACAATATATTGACACATGTTAGATTTAAGTTAGTTGTAAGGCTCAAGGAGAGCAGAATTATAATTTTTTACCCATGAAGGGAAGACAACAAATGCCGGGTATTATTATTAACTCGTAGCAGCGAACATCACTAGCAGAAACTGGGCATCTCTGATAGCAGCGAGCATCACTAGCAGAAAGCGGGCATCTCTGATAGCAACGAGCATCACTGATAGAGAAGCAATAACAACAGCTCGCGGCCTACGTGACCGCAAAAGGAATAGGCGAGGATTAGCGGTAAAAGCCGAGAGAGTGAGTTCAAGAGCGCGTGCGTAAATGCGGCAGCTGATAAGCAGCGAATTGCCGAATTGCGCAGGTCAGGGCAATGATCGAAATAACCTAATTAGTCATCGACGGGAGCTTAAGTGTGAACGACGTGTGCGCGTAATGCAACGCGATCAAAGTTTTTTAGCAGGGGAGCAAACGTATCAACGCGATAAAAACCACATACACCCGCGCCACAAGAAGACCAGCAAAAACGGTAAGCGAGCCAACGGCATTTTTTGTAGAAGCTAAGGAAGCAGCGAAGTGCGGTATAGGCAAATCTTGTACAGTTACCACCTAAGTTAATTAAAGTGAATAAACAGCACCTATTCTGGATAAAAGCGAAGTCAACCCGCTTATCGTTTCTTTAGTATGAGAAGGAGGCTGTTACTATCAACTAATTTCCTGTTAGTGATATTTGCTTATTTTCTGTGCTGTCAGTGTTGGCTGATTTCAAGCCTACACCGAGTGCGTCGTCAGAGTCAGTCTGTGCTGTCAGTGTTGGCTGTTTTTAAGCCTCCACCGAGCGCGTCGTCTGGGCTAGGTTGTGCTGTCAGTGTTGGCTGTTTTAAGCCTCCACCGAGCGCGTCGTCAGGGCTAGGTTGTGCTGTCAGTGTTGGCTTTTTTAAGCCTCCACCGAGCGCGTCGTCAGGGCTAGGTTGTGCTGTCAGTGTTGGCTGTTTTAAGCCTCCACCGAGCGCGTCGTCAGGGCTAGGTTGTGCTGTCAGTGTTGGCTGTTTTAAGCCTCCACCGAGCGCGTCGTCAGGGCTAGGTTGTGCTGTCAGTGTTGGCTGTTTTAAGCCTCCACCGAGCGCGTCGTCAGGGCTAGGTTGTGCTGTCAGTGTTGGCTGTTTTAAGCCTCCACCGAGCGCGTCGTCAGGGCTAGGTTGTGCTGTCAGTGTTGGCTGTTTTAAGCCTCCACCGAGCGCGTCGTCAGGGCTAGGTTGTGCTGTCAGTGTTGGCTGTTGCTTTAAGCCTTCCCCGAGCATACTGACAGAGCCGTGCAGCGGGCATATTTGCATAGCCTGGGTTATTTCTTCCTACTAGTTATAGCATTAGCGACCCTAATTGTCATCTTTACTAGCGTCCGCGATTTCTAACGTCAGTCAGTCCCAGCACTACTATAAATTTTGTTGTAAGTGGCCTTGGCGAGACTGAGTTATACCCCAGCCTGAGATACTTCCTTACAAATGGCGCCCGAGCAGGGACTGCTTATTGGCAAATTTTAATAGTGGAAACTAACATCTTTCATGGCTTAAAACCCCATCAGTCAAAAATATAACTGAGTAGAGAGAAAATAGGGCAGAAAGACAAGAAGTACAGTCATTAACAAAGTAGTCAACGTTGGAGTCGAAAGCCTAGTATTTTTCGTTCCTCTTTGCACTAGCCGCACACTGAGACACCTAGCTGCAAGCATTTATGCCAACGTAGGGCTGCTTAAATTTTGGTCTTTTTTCTTGTCGAGCAAACGAGGGGACACGAAGCCAGACACGTATAGGCTAGTGTTGCTCATCGTTGCCGACTGACAAAACAGGATCGTCGTTGACGAACGCATCGACTTTAATCATTGAGTCATCAAGAATATTCAACGAAAGAGTCGGAATCATGGGTCTACAGTGGATAAGCTACCGGCGAAAGAACGAGTTACAGGACATTCTCAAGGAGTTTTCTCTCGACGTAGGAGGTACTGTGGAGGAATTACGAAGTCGCCTCTCCACGTTCGCTAGTCAGCAAGACACAGCGAAACCAATTGGCCTACGACTGGCGGAGTTGGAGGCACTTTACGGGAATGCACCGACACCGGATCCTAAAGCGACGGGACTCCACTCACGGAACGTGTCACCAGCATCGGGGGAGAGCAGACAGGAACACCGCAACGTTCCGGCGGAGCCAGCGGCAGCTTCACAACAACTAAGGGTGCCAGGCAACACGATGCCTGAACCACAACTACAAGTTCCACCATACGACCCGTACGCAATGCAGGGCGGGAGAACTACAAGCAGATCCCACTCAGAGAGTCACCCGTATCTGGCTCAGTTGGCTGACCGGCTACGCAAGTGGGAGGTCTCCTTCGATGGACAGTCAGATCCACTACGCTTCATAGAGAATCTGGAGGAGAAGGCCGCCACGTATCAGGTCGACGTCGAACAGATGGCACAGGTTGTAGCTGGACATCTGACCGGACGTGCCCAGGATTGGTTCCGAGTCACCCAACGACCAGGTGCCTCGTGGACCCAGTTTAAGAGAGAGTTTTTGGATTTCTTCCTACCACCGCGATATTTCACTCGCTTGGAGGATGAAATCCGGATACGTCTACAGAAACCCAAGGAATTGTTCAAAGATTTCATGATCGACCTACGTCTCATGATGCACCGAGCGGGTTACACAGAAGCACAAGAATTGGAGCGGTTATATGAAAACCTACTACCAGAGTATCAACTTTTCACTAGGAGGCACGAATTTTCGACGTTGACCCAATTGACACAGTTGGTAGTAAACTATGAGATTGTCAGGGATCGAGACGTCGCGCGCCATGCACAACTGGTCGCTACTTCGACTGGGCAAGTACGCTTTTCATCAACTACGCCTTTTCGACTATTCCAGCCACCGACACAACAAGTATCATACCCCAGCCTATCCTCGGCACGGGAAAGGAGCGAGAACGAATTCCCCGCCGGAGCATCAGCACCCAGGAGGACTGACCCCAGTAGCCAATTAGCACTGCAGCAGGAATCAACGGTGGATATACGACGAGCCTGCAGGAATTGCGCACAACCCGCAAGGGAGTGTCACAATCCCAGAATCTTGTTCTGCTGGGATTGTGGTCGCCGGGGACTACGCACCATGGATTGCTGTCGACAGTCGGCCTCGGGAAACGAGCAGCGTGCCCGCCCACCAGGGAAACGGACGGAGAACACGCCGACCAGTCCCCACCACTAAAGTCCACACTACGATACGAGGAGGGCCGCGTCGTGGCCGGGATTACAGTAGAAGGAATCCCACTGGTGGCTACTATTGATACCGGGCCCACACGGAGCTTTGCGAGCGAGAAGATCGCTCAGCAATTAGCCACGGATCAGAATCGCCGCACCGTCCTCACCCGCATCAGTCTGGCCGACGGAACCCGACGAGACGGGAGGCGACCATACCCATATTGGTTCTGCCCACTATTTTGGATGACGTCATCTTGGGGATGGACTTCCACTGCGGAGTGGGAGCTTTCCTACAGTGTGGCCAAGCGCAACTCCGGCTAAAACCAACATGCGGACGTGGCACCCCTACAGTCATCACCCCACGGGTAAACACCATGACACCCGCTAATACACAACGAAACACGAGGTCAACAACAACAGAAGAAACCCCCAGCATGAGTAATCATCTCAACGACGACGACAAAGACAACTCAGTCTTACCGCCAACCGTAGCGTCAGCCATGCGTGCCAACCCCTTTCGTCGACACAGTGCCATGCAGCACTGTAGTAACAACTGCTTGACGGCACCACCAGGCCCAGAGGAAACAACCACGGTGCCAGCCAGGAGAAACATCGATGCGACGTTAGCCAGTGTGGGAGACAACCCCGCCACATCCCCACTGTCAGAGGCAGAAGAGGCAGCGGTAAAACTATTCCTGGAGGAGGAGCTACAACTGTTCGAGGGACTCAAGGGCATTTCATCCATCGCAGAACATACCATCGTTATGAGAGACGACCGCCCCATAAAGCAACGATACTACCCGCAAAACCCAGCGATGCAACGGATCATCGACGACCAGGTGGATGAATTGCTACGGGATGATCGCATCGAGCCATCACGCAGCCCCCATAGCGCTCCTATAGTACTCGTGGGTAAGAAGACGGGCGATATCCGAATGTGCGTCGACTACTGGCAGTTAAACGCCCGATCTAGTCCGGATGCTTACCCTTTACCTCGTATAAACCACATCCTAGAGAAGCTTCGGAACGCAAAGTACATTTCAAAGTTGGATCTTAAGACCGGATACTGGCAAATACCCATGGCAGTGGCGAGCAGAGAGTATACAGCGTTCACCGTACCAGGACGAGGGTTATATCATTGGAAAGTCATGCCGTTCGGATTACATTCGGCACCAGCGACTTTTCAACGGGCGTTAGATGGAGTAATTGGTCCCGAGATGGAACCCCAAGCATTCGCCTACTTAGACGACATCGTCGTCGTGGGAAGCTCACTGGAAGAGCATGTCGAGAACCTGCGAGAAGTCTTTCGCAGACTTAGAGCAGCTAATCTTCGACTCAACCGGGATAAGTGCAAGTTTTTCCAACGTAGCCTTGTATACTTAGGCCATGTGATAAGCGAGACTGGAATTCACACTGACCCGGAGAAGATTGCCGCTATCCGGGAACTTAAACCACCGACCACCGCCAAAGAACTTCGCCGCTGCTTAGAAATTGCTTCGTGGTACAGACGCTTTGTACCCATGTCCACTCTACTGAAGAAGAGTCGTAAATGGGAGTGGACTGCGGTACAACAACAGGCTTTCGAGGAACTACAAACACGACTCACAGAGGCCCCCGTGTTGGCATGTCCAGATTTTAATGAGAAGTTCTCATCACAAACTGACGCCAGCGATTATGGACTGGGAGCCGTGTTAACGCAGCAGATACAAGGAAAAGAACGCGTCATCGCCTATGCCAGCCGACGTCTCACTACAGCAGAGGAGAATTATTCCACAACAGAAAAGGAATGTTTAGCCATTATCTGCGCTATCCGCAAAATTCGATGTTATCTGGGGGGCTACAGGTTCGACGTTATCACGGACCACTTAGCACTGAAGTGGCTTAACAGCATCGAGAACCCCACCGGACGGATTGCACGCTGGGCGTTGGAGCTCCAACAATATCAATTTGACGTTCACTATCGACGCGGGAACCAAAACATCATCGCCGACGCGTTGTCCCGCCAACCACTGGAACTTCTACAGCAGACGGTACAGGATCAAACACAATGCACCTGGATACAGAAGATGCTGAAACGAGTTGACATGGAACCAGGAAAGTATCCAGATTATGTCCGTGAAAACGACCAACTGTACCGACGATTTGGACAACGCCCCGAAGAAGAAGACTACATCCCATGGAAACTCTGTGTCCCGAAAGAACACCGTCCACGGGTCCTCAAGGAGTGCCACGACCAACCAGCAGCCGGACACTTAGGGGTGAGAAAGACTTCGAATCGAGTAGCTCAACGATACTATTGGCCGGGCCTCTTC
This sequence comes from Hirtodrosophila confusa, assembly GCA_035043065.1. Taxonomy (NCBI): domain Eukaryota; kingdom Metazoa; phylum Arthropoda; class Insecta; order Diptera; family Drosophilidae; genus Hirtodrosophila; species Hirtodrosophila confusa. The sequence goes on from JAWNNI010000201.1 coordinate 653,719, forward strand.
CGCGACGTGACCAGGTACGTCCGCCAGTGCAGCAGTTGTCAGAAACACAAGGTGAGCCAGCTCAAACCACCTGGTAGGATGTGCACACGTCAAGTGCAAGAACCGTTCGACGTCCTCTGCGCTGACTTTGTGGGCCCGCTGCCCCGATCTAAACGAGGCAACACGGTCCTTTTGGTATTCTTCGATCTATTCAGCAAATGTGTGGAACTAGTACCTCTAAGAAGAGCGACGACCGCACACCTCGAACGATCATTTCGAGAGAGAATACTAGCTCGATTTGGAGTACCTCGAACGTTCATCTGCGATAATGGGACCCAATTCACCAGCCGCGCCTTTAAAAACTTCTGCAAGCAAGCTGGGTTGGCAATCCAATACACCGCACCCTACACACCACAACAGAATCCTACCGAACGCGCAAATCGATCGATCAAGACGATGATTGCCCAATATCTGGATGGCAGACACAACATCTGGGATGAGCTTCTTCCCGAAATAGCCTTGGCCATCAACAGCAGCATTTCGGATACGACTCAGTTCAGCCCAATGTTCTTGGTACAAGGAAGGGAACCTCGCCTGCCCGGAGCGCTCCACGAAGAAGTCACCGGTGAACTTGGGAAGGAACCAGTCACACCAAACGCCAAGGCACAGCAGCTTCGAGACGGTAACGCAGCCATCGCCAGGATCTCCACCTCTCACCATCCCGGAATCGCTCCCAGATGTCCTGGACTTGGGCATGGAGGCGGCTGAACGAAGCCCACCAGGGTGGGGACATCTCAGCCCAACCACCCTAGAGGCACTGCAGGGCCCGGAGGTGAGCTCACCGCACCCACGAAGACGGTTCCCGCGGCTGGTACACCGCACGGTGAGCCCCCTACGACCGCACCGATCGCCCGAACCACTAGAGGGCTACGCTTGCTTCGCGGCTCCGGCTCTCGACACCGCGATCACGGTAGAGGCGGCCATGCGGCAGATCATGGGCAACAACCGTACGGAGGTGATCGAGATTCCTAGCGACAGCAGCAACGACGAATTTGAGGTCCTGCCCAGTAGCCCGGGGCATTTTATCGACGATGACCCGCCGCCAACGTACGGATCCTGGGATATGTCGGAGTCGCCGCCACCCAGCTACGACGTGCCGTACGGGTGTACCTCCCAGCGGGAGTTGGCGACAGAGCTGGAGTCGGCAGGGACACCGATGGAGGTAACTTCGGAGGAGAACCCCGTGAGCCATCCCACCCACGAGCACACCTTGCTCAAGCGTCCCGCTGCGACAGCCCAATACTCGGACGTGAGCTCGGATGAGGGCGAGACGGCACCACCAACACCTCGCATAAGGGAACTGACCCCGTTAGACCTGCAGCCGAGTACCTCCGCCGCAGCCAGAGCCCGACTACAGGCCCACGGGGTTGCAACAGCAAGCCTGGCGACATCCACGGCCGTCCTGGCATTGGTGCGTGAGGTAGGCGAGACGAAAGGAGCCTGGGTCGTCGCACCCGAGCACTGGAAAGTGCGCACTGTGGACCGTCTCCTGCCAGAGGAGCTCATCCGCAAATTAGAGCGGCGGCTCGCCAACAGCGTCGGACGTTGGGGGGAGGGGGGGGGGGGGGGGGTTGACGTCCCATAGGACGCCACAATATATAGATTAGATTTAAGTTAGTTATAAGGCTCAGGGAGAGCAGAATTATAATTTTTACCCATGAAGGGAAGACAACAAATGCCGGGTATTATTTTTAACTCGTAGCAGCGAACATCACTAGCAGAAACTGGGCATCTCTGATAGCAGCGAGCATCACTAGCAGAAAGCGGGCATCTCTGATAGCAACGAGCATCACTGATAGAGAAGCAATAACAACAGCTCGCGGCCTACGTGACCGCAAAAGTAATAGGCGAGGATTAGCGGTAAAAGCCGAGAGAGTGAGTTCAAGAGCGCGTGCGTAAATGCGGCAGCTGATAAGCAGCGAATTGCCGAATTGCGCAGGTCAGGGCAATGATCGAAATGACCTAATTAGTCATCGACGGGAGCTTAAGTGTGAACGACGAGTGCGCGTAATACAACGCGATCAAAGTTTTTTAGCAGGGGAGCAAACGCATCTACGCGATAAAAACCACATACACCCGCGCCACAAGAAGACCAGCAAAAACGGTAAGCGAGCCAACGGCATTTTTTGTAGAAGCTAAGGAAGCAGCGAAGTGCGGTATAGGCAAATCTTGTACAGTTACCACCTAAGTTAATTAAAGTGAATAAACAGCACCTATTATGGATAAAAGCGAAGTCAACCCGCTTATCGTTTCTTTAGTATGAGAAGGAGGCTGTTACTATCAACTAATTTCCTGTTAGTGATATTTGCTTATTTTCTGTGCTGTCAGTGTTGGCTGATTTCAAGCCTACACCGAGTGCGTCGTCAGAGTCAGTCTGTGCTGTCAGTGTTGGCTGTTTTTAAGCCTCCACCGAGCATACTGACAGAGCCGTGCAGCGGGCATATTTGCATAGCCTGGGTTATTTTTTCCTACTAGTTATAGCATTAGCGACCCTAATTGTCATCTTTACTAGCGTCCGCGATTTCTAACGTCAGTCAGTCCCAGCACTACTATAAATTTTGTTGTAAGTGGCCTTGGCCAGACTGAGTTATACCCCAGCCTGAGATACTTCCTTACAACACAATCCTTTTCGTGTACTATGCACACACTACAATTCTGTTTTTCATGTTTTCTCCTCTGAGCTCTCTCTTTCGTCTATTAAGCTTACTCTTTTGAATCACCTACGGGAAATATCTGGCCAATCCCAGCTGTGAGCAGGGGCACAGCTTGCCGGTCTGGAAAATAATCTTCCCCCATCGGGTCGGAGATTTCCCATTCTATGTCCCCCTCTATTTTCTATTTTATACTCTATAACAATTTTATTCTATCCTATCCCTACCCTTTCCTAGATCCTTTTTTCCTTAATGTAATCTCTAACCAACCTCGCTGTGAGCTGGGGCACAGCTTTACGGACTAGCTACTAAAACTGTTTAAATTAAAATTCTTTCCTTATATCTATGTATCACATTATAATTTTTGATTCGAGGCAGCACAGTTTTGCCTGCGAAATGATCGTAAGTGGCATTTTTGAGAAATTGGCTTTTTGATGCAAAACTGTTCTAAAATCCTTGACACACCATCAATTAAAATATTAAGATGTAAATTGCAATAAATACCCTGAAAATTGAGTTTCAAATTGATCGTATGTCACAGTATATTTTTCGTTAATAGCGAAAATATCGTATGTGCCATTCAAATTTTAGTGTGTGGAGTAAGAATAAAATTGGCAGTACAAAAAAAAATTAGAATAAAAAAGTGACGGAAAATCAATGATTTAACGCAGTCTTTGCACCTCCTGGAACTGGAAATTATTTGCAAATTGAATTTTGGTAAATAAAACTAAGTTAAATTTAAGCGAATTGCATTCTGCAACATTTCATAAAAATCCAATGAGTATTGAACTCAATTAAAATTTTATTTCAACAAATAGCATATTTATAACAAATTTAAATTTTAATCATAAACTTGAGAATTTTTACTCATGCCAATTAAAAATTCCGAATGTAAAATACAATGATTAAAAAACTTATATGCTAAGAATATTTTTCCCCCAATATCACTTTGAATGCATTAATCTTAAGTGTAGCAATCTAATCAAAGATGCTTTGGCTGAAACCGACGACGAGGACTAAATATGGCACATAATTAATTTGTTTACTTTCATACTTTGTTTTAACAAGGTCTCGATTTATGTTTATATTCATATATAATAATACTATTAATAAAAAAACTCTCCTGAAAAATTTACTTTTTGTCACGATCATTTTGCAAAAAGGGGTCGATATGTTCTTATTAATTTTTGAACAACAATTCATTAACAATATCAAAAATAACTTAGAAAAACTTTCTAGTATTGTTGTCGCTTCGAAATTCGGTGAGTGGCCGCTCTCTAAGTAGTGTGACGCTAGTGCAGTTTTTACTCCCTGTACCCATAAAATGGGTAAAAATAGGGTACTAAATCTGTGCAAATGTATGTAACAGGCAGAAGGAGACATCTCCGACCCTATAAAGTATATATATTCTTGATCAGTATCAAAAGAGATTTCGATTTGGCCATGTCCGTCTGTCTGTCCGTCTGTCCGTCTGTCCGTATGAACGCGTCGATCTCAGTAACTACAAGAGCTAGAGACACCAAATTTGGAATGTAGGTTCCTGTATACCATACGCAGATCAAGTTTGTTTCATATTTCAGATATCTCCTCCCGTTCCCCCGCAAATCGATTAAGACCGTTTTACAGTAACAATTTTCAACATATAGCTTTAAGATTTGGCATGCACAATACTTTTGTCTCTCTTAATCTACTGTTCAAATTTCAAGTCGATCGGATAATAAACACGGAAGTTATTCACGAAAGAAGATTCAGTAATGCAGCGAGAGGGGAAGAAGAAGCACAGCCACCAATTAAAATGCCTCGCTTGCACTGTTGCTTTTGCCGCCTGTGTGTGTGCGTCTTTGTGTATGTATGTGTGTATGTGTAAGTCGACGTAGATGTGATTGAATGTCTTAGACCTGGGTACAGGGAGTTTCGTAGTCGGGTATACTCGACTATAGCATTCTTACTTGTTTTCTTATGTTTTTTAAGAGTTATATCTTTTAAATAGAGTGTGTTTGTCCATATTGGGAAGTAATTTTTAGATAATATGTCAATTTAGTTCGTTTTTTATATCATTATGGTATATATGGTCACTAATATCCATCATTCGATATATACAGCTCAATGCTGTATTTATTATCATCGTTTTGGGGTATATGGAGTGGTAATTTATTATCCTTCCTGAAGCTGTTGGCTTTTTATACCATTTTATCTGTAGTATATTTTCATGTCGAATTACTAAGGAATCCAGGTATGGTAGTTTTTCTACCAATCTGCCATTGGAACAATCGAGGGAAATATATATTTTTTGTGCAAAACATTGCTGCATGGATATAAAGCTTCGGCCTTCCGAATATAGCTTTCCTTTCTTGTTCAATATTATTTTCGTCATCTAAGGCCCCAAATGCAATAACAATGTTCGATTGCAGGCTTGCTACATTTTTGCTCTGCATAGAATACTTATTTAATTTAATTTTATTTTGAACAACATAAGAACACTCTGTTGACAAAATAATACCACTATTTTTTTTCCAAATTTTAGATAGAATGTGACCGACAAAGACAGCATATTTCAACCATCGGTACTACCAGCTGTAACCCTCAAAGAAGTATATTAGTAAATGCATCTTCGGGAAAGCATGTTCATACTACAGAAAGGACATTATGTGCGGCTCATAATATAGGATTTTGCACTTTACGCAGTACAAGGCAGGGTCAAAATAAAAGGCCAATTGGAACTTTACCAATGGTAAGTAAAGGGACTTTCTTCACAGTGGCAAACGTTATGTTTAGTAATAAGTTCTGAAGTAGAGCTCTGCAGTTACACTTTTGCTTTTATAATGTGCATTGCGCTAAAAAGTACTTAAGCTGTTTCGGACACTCTCTATTGAAGTGAACAGAACGCACAACTTTGAATGTGACAAAATAAAACAGAACTATACCGATGTAGCTGGTAATAAGCGACGTTGGTCTGATCATATCTCGACCTTAAAATTCTTTATGTTATGCTCGGTCGACCAGGAGTTCGAGTTAATAATTCAAAATTATATTTGCAGCACTTGCGATAAATAAGAAGTTAATAATGCCTGTCTCTCTGCTGGATGACCAAAGGGTTTGGCCTAAGTGCCCTATCGTGATCCTAGAGATTTAACAAGGGTACCCCAGCCTATACCGGGCTTGGCCGCTGGTTTCGTCGAATTTGCCCTTTCTTAGTCCTGAGGAAGGACACCAAGGATACCCCAGCTTGTACCGGGTGTATCCGTTGGCCTCTCCCTGGATTTCCACTAAAACACTCACTGACTCGCTTCAAAGTTTTCTGGTGGTTGTTCAGGGCCAGTGGCTTCGCTTGTCCCTCGCCGAGTGGCCAACTGTCTGGCCTTGCTTGCTGTTCACGCTGTAGATGGGTCCACTGTATGGCCGTGCTTGATGATTTACTTTCTTAACTTCCCTCGATGACACGTTTGTCGCACTGTATTTTGCACTTTTTAACTTTCACGCACTTGTTCACCTTATAATTCTCCACTGACTGTCTTGTTCCCACCCCGCCGTCGCCTTTTATTGCGTCGGTTGGCAGGCGCCGCTTGGTGGCTGGATCGAGGCCCGTAACGGCGACAATCTCTCCAAACTCTCACCTAGCGGTGCAGTCCAGCAGAAATTATGTTGAATCTAAGCTTGGCGCCAGCTTCTAATTAACGGCGAAATCGCCTGATGCTCGTATAGCAACAGCAGTAAAATACTGACGCCACGCATTGCTGGCCGCCAGTGCAAGCGAGTGCTGCATATTGCACATCAAACGCACTAACGGCGTACAAACATCAAACAACAAATAGCGCTTATCCTGACGGCCGCTCCCTTTGCCACACGTTGCATTTGCTGGCTACATTAAAAAGGGGGTTTCGCCCGGTTTTGTTGAAAAAATGTAACACATGTTACCTTGATACCCGTTTTCAGCACTTGGGGGTCAGTCACGTATATTTATTTTGTTTGTATTTTTAAAAATAAGTTTGATGTTACACAACCAATTGTAGAATTTCGTTCATACAACCTCAGCTAACATTTTTCATGTTAATATACTCGTCAAAAAGCCACGTTCATGATCATAATTCATAGCTTTCGGATAGTCGAAAAAGGGCCACCAAGTGAGGTGGCTTAACTGATCGATTGTAGTACTGCAACAGTTCTGTTGTTTCCAGAATACAAAACTAAATTCGATACACAGTCATGTCAGGGGTAGCCTATATGCGAGGTCATAAGCACGAGACCGGATTATATAACTATTGCCACACAACACCAAATCACACAACGAACATCTAGCAGCATCAAAGCAAACTTACGACATTTTCTTCACTTTTGCAAAAGGACGTGTTTTTTTCTTGCGCCTCATACTAATGAGTTAACTTGTGTTCCCTCTGTTTGTGACTTTTGTAATACATCCGGTTGCTGTGCTGTAATCTATATCTATATATATGTATATAAAAGAGTTCAACCTGTCTGACTCACTGATTGGTGACATTTGGACAGCCCAAACGGTAGAAGCTAGAAGCCTGCAATGTTTACAGTGCCTTCTTATTATAAAATTAGGTGGAACTGCCGAAAATATGGTTAAATATATATCGGGAAGTATAAGAAAATTGTATGAAAATCTAGCGCCAGCTGCTACATAACAACGTGAAAGTGCAAAAGAGATAAAAATTCTTTCTCTTGAATCGCTCTCTCGGCCTTAAAACTTATAAGTGCGACTGAAATCACCATATTGCTTATGTCTCTCAGACTCTGCCTAGCTTTGCAATCGATCTACGGTAGATGGCGCGATGCTGCTCGACATGTGTTTGGCGGGTTATTCTTTAGTATAGCGCCCCCATATAAAGACTGCGTCAAAATGTCTGACTTTGGTCTTAATCGACGCGTCTCAAAATTAGAAAGCAAATTCTGTCGGCGGAACAAAACTTTATTGTCGAAATAATGAAATGAATGCAAATAAAAGTTGACCGATATGCGTATATCGACACGATAGTTGTTCGTCTTAGTGTTGGAAAACATCAAATATTTACCAGAGTTGTCAGACAGATAGATATATATAATAGTTTAAAATAAAATGTAAATAGGCAGCTTAAAATAATAAGCGCGATTTATCGCTCTCTTGGCCTTAATGCTTATAAGTGCGACTGAAATCGCCACATTGATCATGTCTCTCAGACTCTGCCTATGCTTTGCTATCGATCTACGGTAGTTGGCGCGCTGCGGCTGGAGTCAATTATTATACTATCTTCACGAAGGGAAAATAGTATATTGGGTTTGCGAAATGTCCGTCTGTCCGTATGAACGCAATTTTTTTGCCTTTATCTTTGAGCTAGAGCAACCAAACTTGGTACACCTGTTGGTGTATACCGTCAATTTATGAAGTGTCGAGATCGACCCACCACCCTCACCCCTCCCCTCAATTTGGGGAAAACCTGTATCTTCCCCAATTTTAAAGCAAAAGGCATACAGACTAATGTTGAGAATCCCGACAAATCTGCATCAATTTTGACCCCCCACTCCCACCCCCACAAATCGGCATTTGATATCCCCAAAACACGTTTTTGAAGACGTATATATCCTACAGTTTCAAAGATAGAGTTACCTAATTTGGCATACAGACTACTGTTGACCACCTGGATAAATCTGCATCAAAAAATGTATGACCCCCCACCCCTCCCCCACAAAGGAGACAAAATTATATCTCCTACACCTGTATAGGTAGAGTCACCAAATTTGACATACATACTAATGTTGACCCCCTGGACAAATCTGCTTCAAAAATTTTTGGACCCCGCACCCCTCCCCCACAAAGGAGCAAATTCTATATCACCCACACCTGTGCAGCTTTTTGCGCGTCTCTTTCTGAACACACACATAACCAAATTATATAGGACTGGAAACATAGTATTCTGCAGTCGGGTGCGTCCGACTGCAACGTTCTTACTTGTTTTAAATGAAAAATCGGACGATTCTAATGCGTATTGTATATTAATATTTAAATTTTGGAACATTATTGTGCTTTTAATAAATACATTACTGGACCACTATTTTCACCATAGTTTTCCAACTTCATGTAAACTTTTAACATAGAATCCCAGCGAGTTCCAGTAGGTGGGAACATTCCTGAAGCTAGTCCAAAAGTAGAAGTCTGCCCCAATTTGCAGTCTTGAATTTTATCAAATTTATCACCTCACATCAAAAATACGCAATAATGAGACGCGCGGAGTGCAATTTTGCGCTAACTGTACCGTTGCAGTGCTGAGTGCGCTGCATGTGCGAGGGCGGCAAGCACCATGCATGCCAAATTTGACTTTCCACTTTGATAACATCATATCTTTTGAACCAAACAAGATATTTTCAAAATGTAATACATATATATTTAATCGTATATAGATTTACTAGCTGGTAAAACGCCAGCGTTGCCCGGCAAAATATTTAGAAAATGCATTATCAATTTGACTATTTTCGTCAACCGGAAGAAATACACAAAACTAACGTATCACAGTTTTCCCTCCCGTGGGGATAGGAAACTATATAGTTGAGCCGCGTTACTAATTGTTTTTGTGTAGGGATATGAGAATGTATTTGAAGCCGATCTAACTAAACAAATAATCCCAATCATTTGTCCTTAACTTCCATTTCCCGCCCGTGGCGACGAGGAGTGGATTTTCCAAAATCATTTGGCATTTGAAAACCAATTCAACGATTAATACTAAAAATCCAAACTAAAGCTTTCCAACTATTTTCCGCCCGTTGATTGCCCAAAGTACCCAGGTTTTTACTCCCTGTACACATAAATGGGTAAAAGGGGGTACTTAATCTGTGCAAATGTATGTAACAGGCAGAAGGAGAAATCTCCGACCCTATAAAGTATATATATTCTTGATCAGTATCAATAGAGATTTCGATTTGGCCATGTCCGTCTGTCTGTCCGTCTGTCCGTCTGTATGAACGCGTCGATCTCAGTAACTATAAGAGCTAGAGACACCAAATTTGAAGTGCAGGCACCTGTATAGCCCACGCAGATCATGTTTGTTTCCAATTTCAGATATCTCCCCCCGTTCCCCCGCAATTGAATAAAAACGTTTTACAGGAACAGTTTTAAAAATATAGCTTTTAAATTTGGCATGTACAATTTAGTCTCTCTTAATCTACTGTGCAAATTTCAAGTCGATCGGATAATAAACACGGAAGTTATTCACGAAAGAAGATTCAGTAATGCAGCGAGAGGGGGAAGAAGAAGCACAGCCACCATTTAAAATGCCTCGCTTGCGCTGTCGCTTTTGCCGCCTGTGTGCGGTCGTCTTTGTGTATGTTTGTGTGTATATGTGTGTGTGTATGTGCAAGTGGACGTAGATGTGATTGAATGTTTTAGACCTGGGTACAGGGAGTTACTTGATTTATTTATATTTGGAAATTATTATGAAGCTGAATTCCACACTTTACCCCTTTCGAACCGTTGGCGGGCATTTTTCAAAACCGGTAGCACATGTGTCGAATTATATAATGTGAGGTGCTTTGAAAATTAGTTTAAAAATAATTGGATGATAAGCAGAAAAGTTTGAAAATGAGTTTGAAGTCAATCGGACGATAATCAAAAATGTAGCACACAACAAATTTCCGCGAATTTTCCGAACTTGGATAGATAGTTAGATAGATAGATTTTCCAAAATCTTTGGGCACCCCGAATATTATGAGTTTTTGTAGAACCTTGAAAATGAGATTGAAGCCAATGTCGAATGAGAGAGTTTTCCACCGATTTTCCGACCATGGGGCTGAATTTCCCAAAATCGCTGATACAAGTCTCAAATTATTTAACGTGAAAAGCTTTGAAAATGAATTTGAAAGTGATCGGATTAAAATTAGCCTTTCGCCCATACAACCTTCAGACCCCCATTTTCCGCCCATGGGATGGATTTTCCAAAATCGGTGAAATAGGTCTCAAATGAATTTTTGTGTTGATCTTTAAAAAAGGAGTTTAAAGCCGATTGGATGATAAACAAATAAGTTTCCGCGATTTTCTGCGCTTGTGGGTGGAATTTTCCAAAACCCCGTCTTAGCGTGCACTTTCATCATAGATGGAACCGACTGTGAAAATTTCAGCATTCTAGCTCTTACGGTTTGGGCTGTGCTCTTTTATATATATAGATATTCACATTATATGTAATTTTATAGTGAACATCATGTTGCCAATGCATTTCTATGGTGTAAATTCCCCTGAAAACAATCTTCAACTTTGACCAAATTTTCAAAGAATTCCGATTTTAAAGATCTTACCCTCATTTCAAAACTACGAAAATTTTCTGTTAAGTGCTTTTTACATTTTGACAATATCTTATTCCGTTCAGAAAATATGATTTTTGCAAAGTAAAGCAAGTAAGAATGCTATAGTCGAGTATACCCGACTACGAAACTCCCTGTACCCAGGTCTAAAACATTCAATCACATCTACGTCCACTTACACATGTACACACACATACACAAGACGCACACACACAGGCGGCAAAAGCAACAGTGCAAGCGAGGCATTTTAATTGGTGGCTGTGCTTCTTCTTCCCTCGCGGATTACTGAATCTTCTTTCGTGAATAGCTTCCGTGTTTATTATCCGATCGACTTGAAATTTGGACAGTAGATTAAAGAGTTTAATGTATTGTACATGCTCAAATCTAAAAACATATCTTGAAAATTGTTCCTGTAAAACGTTTTTATCGATTTGCGGGAAACGGGGGAGATATCTGAAATATGAAACAAACTTGATCTGCGTGTGCTATACAGGTACCTACATTTCAAATTTGGTGTCTCTAGCTCTTATAGTTGCTTAGATCGACGCGTTCATACAGACGGACAGACAGACGGACATGGCCAAATCGAAATCTCTTTTGATACTGATCAAGAATATATATACTTTATAGGGTCGGAGATGTCTCCTTCTGCCTGTTACATACATTTGCACAGATTAAGTACCCCCTTTTTACCCATTTTATGGGTACAGGGAGTAACAAGTAAGAACGTTGCTGTCGTACGCACCCGACTGCAGAATACTATGTTCCCAGTTCTATATAATTTGGTTATTTGTAAGATCGGAAAGAGACGCGAAAAAAATTGAGGGTATACACCAACATGTGTATCAAGTTTGGTTGCTCTAGCTTAAAGATAAAGGCAAAAAAATTGCGTTCATACGGACAGACGGCCAGACGGACAGATGACAGACGGACAGATTTCGCAAGCCAATACACTATTTTCCCTTCGGGAATATAGTATAATGACAAAACACGCCACTGTGTATTGATTTATTTATTAAGTTATTGGATTTTTGTAATATTTAACTGTTTAAAACTCAAAATTCACCGGCGTCAAACACCAACACCTTTATCACTGTCATCTGCAATAGCTGCAAACAACTAATCGCTGGAAGCAGCATTAACCCGTATAGTGGGGTAGCGGGTAAAAATAGTTCACTGCGCGAATTGATGGTGTTATTTATAATTTGCTTTATTTAATATTGCCCCCTCCCCTGACCCATAACAAGAGCTCTTGGTAGGTTTTGGTTAGTTGTTGGCACTTGAATTCATACCCTATAAAGCCCCCATAACTCGCATGAGGTAGATTATTCCTATGGCATTTTTATACTCTGTTCCCGAAAAGTATATTGGGTTTTAGAAATGTCCGTCTGTCCGTATGAAAGCAATTTTTTCCACACCCTTTGAAGCTAGAGCAACGCAAACTTGGTACATGTTGGTGTATACTCTTTATTAAATGTTAAGAATTATTCTGCTGTCGGATACGTCTGACTGCAAAGTTCTTACTTGTTTTATATATTTATTTTATTTATTTCATTTGCATGTTTCTAAAAATTTTGGTATTCGTCATTATAACGAATAATGTTCATAGTTTTTTTATTTTAATTTTTATTTCATTAATTATTAACATTTGTTATTTATTTAAAATATTATTGAATTTAAATAAAACATATATTAGGGTCACACTTTAAATATTAAATTAGGGAGAGAAAATTTTAAAATTTTTAAATTGATTTAGGTGATTTATAGGGATGACACATGGCTTGTGCCATGGATTAGGCCAGCCGCAACCGTTCCAGCAGAGGGTGGCCCAAATATTTATAATAAATTGGACCAAGGGGGGGCGAGCGCGCGAGGTGGAAACAACGAAGCCTCATCCATCTGACCATCGTCTGTTGTATGATGTTGTTTTTATTTTGGATGTTTTCGTGTTGGGAGATGCCGTATGTCCCTCTCTCTTTACATTTAGCGGGCATTGAGACGGTGTATCGAGTCCTGGGACTGACAGCTAGCCGGTGTTGCCCACAGAGAAGAAAGTCTAATTGTAACAATATTTATAAGATACCGAAACTGTAGGTGGCGTGAATGTTTATTGCAATCAAATAAAAACGACAATGATAAACAAGAAAGAGCGGCTATCTTCGGGTGCCGAAGCTATATACCATAGCAGCAATGTTTTTTATACAAAACTTAATTTTTGTCTGATTGCACCTGTGTTCCGATTTTGGTAAAATTATAGGAAACTATTTAAAGTATAATAAAACTCTCACTTAGTTTGGATGAATTATTTGTATAAACAAAAAGTTTGATATAGTGATATAGTGGTCTGATTTTGACCAAATTTGGCCAGATTGTATAACTCTCTAGAGACTTGGCTTGGGAAAGTTTGGTACGGATACATTAATATACAAAAAGCTTATCATACAAGCACATATTTATCGATCGATCATTCCTATGGCAGCTATATGTTATAGTGGTCCGATCCGGCCGGTTCTGACATATGTACTGCCTGCAGCAAAAAGAAGGGTCTGTGCCAAGTTTCATTACGATAGCTTTAAAACTGAGAGACTAGTTTGCATAGTAACAGACGGACAGACGGACATGGCTATATCGACTCGGCTATTCATGCTGATTTAGAATATATATACTTTGTTGAGTCGCAAATGTCTCCTTGGGTCCATTACACATTTCGAGACAAAATTATAATACCCTGCTAGGGTATAAAAATAGAAGCGATCGGCTCAAAGATTAATACTATTAAACTTCATTTCAATTCCATTCCATATTTCTTAACTCTAACTTATGCTAAGGCGGTGAAACAGGGCGAATTGGCTCTGAGCGACAATAGTAACTTCGTTGCGCTCCCGTTTCGCCCTATGTCTTACACTAGACGTAAAATTCAAATTAAGACTACCGATGCCAACATTTCTTAAGTTCATTAAAATTTGTAAATTACGTTTAAATTACTAAATAAATATTATTATTAAACAAAGCATTGTCTGAAAAGAAATTATAATAGAAATAATACAAAGTGCTTAAAGTGGAACATTTTCGTATAATCGTACAACTTTTTTTGATTTAATAAGAACGGCGATTTAACTAAGATTTCTTTAGTTGATATCTGAAGGTACAAATCAATCTGGGTTCAATAAATAAAAAAAACATTTTCGAAGCCGCAATTGTGATAACGAAGTTAATCCGAACATTCTTTCGAAAACAAGCACTATGATCCACGACACTCCTGTATAAATGGATTCAAACGCTGTAGGCTGCAACCTACTCGAGCAATCTTACGAACCCTATTGAAATACATTTGAATACATAAATTTGAATAGTTTCGATAATCCTTTGAACGCTTCTTTTCTTTCTAATTCCGTAGGGGCAAGATCAAATTTTATGTTCTTGGCTTGACAGCATTTTCAAATAAATCGGAATATATTTTACAAAACTAATAAAGTACAATGACATTGTTGATTCTAACAAAAAAAATTAGAACAAGTAAGAACGTTGCAGTCGGACGTACCCGACTGCAGAATACTATGTTTCCAGTCCTATATAATTTGATTATTTGTGTGTTCAGAAAGAGACGCGAAAAAAGCTGCACAGGTGTGGGAGATATAGATTTTGCTCCTTTGTGGGGGAGGGGGTGCGGGTTCCAAAATTTTTTGATGCAGATCTGTTGGGAATCTCAACATTAGACTGTATTTGGTGACTATAGCTTTGGTGACTATAGTTATTTTCCCTTCGGGAACATAGTATAAAAACAAGTAAGAATGCTATAGTCGAGTATACCCGACTACGAAACTCCCTGTACCCAGGTCTAAAACATCCAATCACATCTAAGTCCACTTACCCATACACACACACATACACAAAGACGCACGCACACAGGCGGCAAAAGTGGCTGTGCTTCTTCTTCCCCCTCTCGCTGCATCACTGAATCTTCTTTCGTGAATAACTTCCGTGTTTATTATCCGATCGACTTGAAATTTGGACAGTATATTAAGAGAGACTAAAGTATTGTACATGCCAAATCCTTAAGCTATATCTTGAAAATTGTTACTGTAAAACGGTTTTAATCGATTTGCGGGGGAACGGGGGAGATATCTGAAATATGAAACAAACTTGATCTGCGTATGCTATACAGGAACCTATATTTCAAATTTGGTGTCTCTAGCTCTTGTAGTTGCTGAGATCGACGCGTTCATACGGACAGACGGACAGACGGACAGACAGACGGACATGGCCAAATCGAAATCTCTTTTGATACTGATCAAGAATATATATACTTTATAGGGTCGGAGATGTCTCCTTCTGTCTGTTACATACATTTGCACAGATGTAATACCCCCTTTTTACCCATTTTATGGGTACAGGGAGTAATAAGTAGTTTAAAAAACAGTTATGGGCAAGTTTTAAAATGTATTCAGGTTTTTAGGATTTAAGAACTTATTGAAATGAGTAAATATTTACAAAGTTTCTAAAGTTTTTAAATACATCTCTATATTATCCCACCCTACTTTTAACATATGTTATTAATGAGGTTTAAACTTTTTCTTTTTCAGAACGTGACCCCACATGTTTATTCAAATGGAAATGCTCAATGCACACTTCCTCGCCAGTCGTATCAAAATGAGTGGCCACGATATACAGACAATGTAACAGAAACGTGCAACGTTGCACCAATTTCAACGTTTCATCAACTATCGATTTCAGCGGATAAGAGTCATCCACATCTGAATCGAGAATCTACAGCTGATTATGCAGGCTCGTCGTCTTCTGTTTCTAACAGTTCTATAATTTCAGCATCTAACACTTTGACTCAATCTCATGGTCGGACTATAGCGTTACACCACATAAGCCAGGCTCAATCCATCAAGGTCTGTGTTGGGACACCATGCAATGTCATAAACTCGATTGAACTAAGTCAATCCGATGATGAAGCTACCGTCCAAACTCCGTTAATGGTAAAACGCGACAGTTCCGTATGACTATAGAATAGTCACGGGGCTTACAATACGGCCCTGTGATGCTAAACAAAAATGATGCCATTTTTATTAAAATGGCACATACTCGTACTTAGAATAAATTTTGTATACCACTTAACTTTATTATGTATTTTTAAGAATATTCCAGGCGCCAAAATATCCCCAAGGGAGTATTGCCAATTTCCTATTTTTATTAATTCTACGAATCCGAAGTTTTCTTATCACATACAAAATTAAAATAAATATGTATTCCTTGTCTGATTTTCAGCAATACGGTAAATGTATTAAAAATATGTATGTATTTATGTTAATGTCTCAACTTAATTAGCTCATTAATAAATAGAAGTAAAATTAACGGCAAATTCGGACAATGTTTTATTTGAGTTATTCATAAAAAAATGTGGCTGGATTTTTCAAGTATAACAAATCGAAGAGCGTATAAGTTAAAATCAGCAAATCAACCATTGCTGGGTTCGCTGCATAACAGTATGCCGTCAATATTTGGTAGCAGTACTTTCTGATGATTTATGCCGACTCCACCCTTTGACAGTCAACAGCTACATAGTCAACGAAATTCAACACTGTAAGCGAATGAAGAATAATTTTCACGACAGCCGAAACAGACAGACTCATCTCCGATGCATCCTTAAGGTCATCTGAGGTGCTTCTGAGTCGGCCTACTGAGTCCAGCGGACGTATCGCAGGATGTTTATAGCGAACACACCTGGGCAAGACCAAGGTGTCATGAACAATGATATTAGTTTATATCATTATTTAAAAATACATTTTAAGACTTATTTACATGCGAGAACGAAAACAATGCGATCGCTTCAAACTTCAGTGCGATTATAATTTTGTTCAATTTTATTCCATTTCATCCTTGGCTCTAGGTTAAGCTAATGCGACGAAACGTATCGAATTCGCTCTCAGCTACAACGCCTCTAGCAAAAAGCGAGCATGTCGTAGGGACATAGGCAACTTAGCATCATACGAAATAGGAAACAACAATGAAAACAAACGCCAAGATCCACTACGCTCGTGAATAAATGGATTCAAACGCTGTAGGCTGCAACCTAGTCGAGCGATCTTACGAACTTTGAACAATCAATCTTTCGAACGCTTCTTTTCTTTCTAATTCCGTAGGGACAAATTCAAATTTAATGTTCTTGTCTCTACATTTTCAAATTAATCGGAATATTTAAGCTAAAGCTCTCAGCAGTGTGGCGATGAAAGCTCTTTATTTTTCAGAGATCTGTCCACCTGTTCACCATGTTGTCAGCCCGAAAGCAGTTTTGAGCACTTCCAATGTGTGCATATCCTCAGTCACAAAAAGGGGATTATCAGGTACGATCTCTTGTGGTTTTGTCAGAAATGAGGGTACGTGGAACCAAATTGACCAACATAATTTATCCAAATCGTAGCCTCTTTGAACAATGTGCATTCTCTGACCACTCTTGGATATCAGCCACCGTATTTAACACGAATGTCGCCAGTGTTGACGGATGTGACCGTATCCAACAAAGGGTTACTTTAGTAACCTATTTACTTCATTCAATAGGTAATCTTATCAGACGGTGACAAAGATCTGCAAGAAGGTGAGCGGCACACAACTCAAGCACTGCGACCAACGATGGTCTGTTGTGCCAAAAAAGCTCCCTATAGGGACAAGATTTGCTATATATAAGATGCACTTCACTTGTCGAGACATTCTTTACGAGCTCGGGGGTCATAAACTCCATACGTAGATTTCTCCTTATACTCCAAATAATGGCAGGACAGTCACAAAGAAGGTGGATATTGGTTTCGACATCCTCCCTGCAGAGTCTACACTCTACACCAGTGGATAGGCGCATGTTTTTAAGGTGTTATGACCTGTTAAATAGGCCACCAGAAATCTCATTTCAGCCCTAGAAAGTCTTCTGTATAAGGTGGGACTGACCAGCTCTTTAGCTTGCCGCAGCTCCGGTCTAGAAGACCAGAAAAAGTGTCTCTCTTTGTTTATCCAGTCCTCAACCAGGTTCTTGATGGAAGCCAAGATAAGCCCGCAGTAGGGCTCAGGACCGTGCAGAGGGGTCCCTGAATCTCTGATTGAAAGACGCTGGGCCAGGTGCCCATTGCAATAGAGATTCTAGGGTTGGGTCCGTAGATACCCGCGCTTACCCGTTCATCCGTTTTTGAGCCGCCTGTGAACCACTGCTGGTTCAAGGGATCATTACTGGGGTTGCCATTTTCCTATTCTATGTGGCTTGGGATGAGAGTCCTGAATTTAGCCCTGAAGCAAAGTTCCATAGTCTTAAAATCCCACATTTTATCAAAAAATCTTCTACAAGCCCGAAGTGCCTGTGTTCCTTTGGTTAACGTTTTATTTAGGTGGGTGTTCCAGATTAGCCTTTTGTCCAGGATAACTCCTAGATATTTAGCGTCAATAGAAAGCTTGACGGGAGTATCACCAATATAAAGCTGGCCTATATCGACAATGTACCGTTTTGAGAAAGGAACTACAATCGCTTTTTGTGGGTTGCTGTTGAGAACTACATCTAGACACCATCTGCATTAATTCAGTAATTATGTTGTTTTACTTTCCTGAACTATAATGAGCATGTCATCCGCATACCCCAACGCATCAGTGACCTGATCGGATAATAGTTCTAGGAGTTCATCTATCACTTGAGACCAAATAAGGGAATACAGTACCCCTCCCTGAGGACAACATTTGACCGCTCGAGTGCTGGCAGTTGTGGTGTCCAGTGATGATGTGATGACTCTATATTCTAGCATGGCTTTAATCTATGATATGGTAGCCATGTCAATGTTCCTGCGGTACAGAGCCGCTGATATTGACTGACAGCCAGTGTTGTCGAGGGCGCCTTCGACGTCAAGGAAAGCACACAGCGATTATTTTTTTGAAGTGGAAATCATTCTCTACTTTGCTGGCCAGATGGTGTAGAACAACCTCTGTTGATCTGCCTCTCATGTAAGGAATTTGGGTGTGGTATAGAGGTTTGGTGACTTGCAACTTAGACCTGCAAGTCCACCAACCCTTCCGCTTTCTTTAGCAGGAAGGATGTTAGGCTAATTGGTCTGTAGGACTTATGTCTAGCAAGGGATCGGTTTCCCTGCTAGCGGATGAAAACTCCGTTAACCCGTCTCCAGGGCTGTGGGATGTATCCCCAGGCGAAGCTCGCACTAAGTAAGCCAATACGCGGGGAAATGATATCTTCGAGGCTATTTTGTAGCAAGGCTAGAAAGATCTATCGCCTTCTGGGTCTTTAAAGGGAGCGAAAGACTTTATTGCCCACCTAACTTTATCCGAGTCGAAGATAACATCTGACAGACAATAGCCATGTATGTCAGGTAGTATGAAAACCTCATCATAAAAGGAATCGTTAGAGACTTAGGCAGACTTTGGAAAATGCACCTGAAGTAAGGGATCTAACGTTTCCCGTCTGTCCTGAGTGTAAGAAGCATCAGTTCTTTTGAGAAGCCCCACGCCACCCCGCTTGGCGAGTACTTTTTGTAACTTGGCTGCTTTCGGAAGTGCCTGGAAACTTTTGTTTGCCTTGGCTCTGTTAAAGAGTCCTTTAAACTCCCGCCTTTGTATAGCAAGGTCCTCGCTTCACCAGCGAACCTCACGAATCGCTCTGTGAGGTTTGAGGACTGTGCTGTCATGGTAAGAAGAGACAAACACATTCTGCGTCTGATAAGCGGCCAGTTCTATCTCACTGATAGAATTAGGAATAATGGTTATTTGATCAGCTTTCAATGCTACAGAGGCTTTGGAAGTGCCCCAGTTTGTTTTCCTAGGTCTGTCAAAATTGGCTTGGTGTTCCGCTTGGCTCGGGAGATCAAACCTGATGTGCTGGTGGGTAGCCGCGTCGGTAACTCTCCAATTAAAAATTAGAAAGGAATATGCTGACCAATACCTCTTCTCTGATGGTATTCATGAATGTTGGCTTGTTGCCCTTATTAGCTATATACAAATGACTACATAAAGTTTGTTAGGTTTTATCCAAAAGCCGCGAGGCGCTCCACCCGTTCGGTCATATAACAACATTCATGAGCCGCAACTACATTCCGACGTTCCTCTAGCGTGGTGCAGGTTCGCTTGGAGTACCCTCATAGTGCTCCTCTACCGCTCCGTCGTAGAGCACTGCTCGAGACGCGCTTTATTGTCTCGTCGGGAGCCATTGCCGCGCACACCTTTGGGGAAATTAATAAGCGACTGCATCGACTCATCGTCGACCATGAAGGATAGATGCAGGATGTTACCTGTGGTCGTCCGCTGCACTACCCTTCAGTGACTGGTATCGACTTCATTCTGGGCATCAATATACTCCAGAACTTCCTCGTTGGGCATTTCCAAGCTATTGGTGAAGTATCCACGCACCAGGTGTACCCGGGGGAACATGCTCTCCTCCAATAGCTCCAATAGTGCTCCAATAGATCTAGAGCACTTTTAGCCTTAATGTGGCTAAAGTTGCTTTTGACCCATTCCGCTGAGTTGTCATGGCGGACGATCATTAACCACTCATTTCGGGGCACACACCCCTCAAATGGTGGTGGCACGCCAGCTGATTTTCACTTTTTTTGTGGCGTCAAGGATAGCCAGCTTCGCCATGTCGCTGTCGGCTCTGTTGTCTAGCCAGGCACCTATTCGGCGGAAAGTTACCACCCATCAACACTGTTTCCAAGGGGTTTGGCGGTATCCGCCAAATAAGTTTTTTTTAAGCAAAAAAATAAATCTGAAAAATAAGTTTTATTTCTTGAGCAATAAATAAATTCAGTAAATAATGCTTAAAAGACAATTTTTTTACACACAATTTGTAACCGTTACGGACCCTGCTAAATTGCACTTTTGTTTATGTTTATCGATCGTCGATTTATTTCTATAGTCTTTGCGTGTCAAGTTTTGTTTGTGACCTGCTATTGCTGCCGCGTAAATAAATTTTGTATTTTCAATGTATTATTTGTGGTTTACTGTGTTCTCCCCTTGTTCTTGTATTCGTAGGCTCTCTAGCGTCAGTCTCGTTCGTTCTCTCCTCTCAATGTCTAATATTTTGGTGTTGTCAAAATCAGCTGTGTGACCTATTGTTGTAATATGTTGCGCAAGTGCTGTTGTCAATATACTATGTTCCCGAAGGGAAAATAGTATATTGGGTTTGCGAAATGTCCGTCTGTCCGTTTGTCCGTATGAACGCAATTTGCCTTTATCTTTAAGCTAGAGCAACCAAACTTGGTACACATGTTGGTGTATGCCCTCAATTTATGAAGTGTTGAGATCGACCGACGCACCCCCACTCCCTACCCCACTATTTGGGGAAAACCTGTATCTTTGTTGACACCCCCACCCCCTCCCCGGAAAATCAGCACATGCTATCCCCAAAACACGTTTTTCACAGTGGTATATCTCTTACAGTTTAATAGCTAGAGTCATCAAATTTGGCATACAGACTAATGTCTGCATCAAAAAATTTGGACCCCCCTACCCCCTCCCACACAAAGGTGCAAAATCTATATCTCCCACACCTGTACAGGTAGGTCATCAAACTTGACATACAGACTACTGTTTTTTTTGCGTCTCTTTCCGAACCCACAAATAACCAAATTATATTGTCTACTATATAAGTTTTTCCGGAACGCTTTTTTCAGAGTAGTGTTTTTACTCCCTGTACCCATAAAATGGGTAAAAATAGGGTACTAAATCTGTGCAAATGTATGTAACAGGCAGAAGGATACATCTCCGACCCTATAAAGTATATATATTCTTGATCAGTATCAATAGAGATTTCGATTTGGCCATGTCCGTTTTTTGTCCGTCTGTCCGTCCGTATGTATGAACGCAAGGATCTCAGCAACTATAAGAGCTAGAGACACCAAATTTGGAATGTAGATTCGTGTATAGCGGGAGCAGGTCAAGTTTGTTTTAGATTTGAGATATCTCACCCCGTTCCCTCGCTATTCCGTTTTAAAGTGACAATTTTCAAGACATAGATTTGGGATTTTGCATGTAGAGTATTTCGACCACTCTTAATCTATTGCCGAAATTTCAAGTCGATCGGATAATACACACGGCAGTTATTCACGAAAGAAGATTCAGTGCTTCAGCGCGGGGGGAAGAAGAAGCCCAGCCTCAACTTAAAATGTCGCGCTTGCGCTGCGCTTGAGCTGTTTTCGTGTGAGTGCGTCTTTTGTGTATGTGTGTGTGTATGATGATGCGATCGGAAATTTTTGCCCTGGGTACAGGGTGTTTCGTAGTCGGGTATACTCGACTAAAGCATTTTTACTTGTTAATTTTATATATATGTATGTCTGGTCTGTGTACTTCGTCACTTAGAGCGTAAGCTTTTTGTATAATGTTCTCCGCGGTGTTTACTTTTTGACTTATCGGTTGGCTGGAGTTGAAATTCATAATGCGTCCGGATGCAATTTCTTTTGTGTACCATCTAAATATTATCCTGCCTTGTTTCTTCTCCAGTTCTGTGTCCAAATAAGCAATTATATTGTTATTCTCTCTTTCAATCGTAAATTGTATCCTTTTATGCTGATTATTTAACGTGTCCAAAATATTTTGTGATCCTTTTCTTTTAATATACATATTTGGACATATAACATATTTGGTTATATGTTTTAAGTTGGTAAATTTTTTTAGGTTCGTCTGTGGCATTGTCAAGAATTTTGTCCAAGACTATGTTAGCTATTGTTGGTGATATTGGGTTGCCCAATTATTTGGTTGTAACTTTTGTCTCCATCTGTACACTTGATAAACTGTAAATAGATAAGAATTAGTTAACGCAGCATCATAAAACTATTTGTATGCATTGATTCTCGTTTCATTTAGTAATTGATTTCGATGGGTCGTAAGCGTGATGCTATTGTTTACGAATTTTTTGATTTTAAATCAGAACAAGATGTGTGTAAAATATCGTAAATTGTAAGCGCATGTACTTCACAAATTTAAAGAGACATATCCAGGAGTGTGATGCCGATGTCTACACTTCTGAGCTGGACCAGGAGAAAAGTGAGCCTCTAGAGAAGAAAATAAAATGTACAATAGCAATGTCATCCAGCGAGGTACAAAAAGACTGCTTGCAATTGGTGACAGACGAAAAAGTGCCATTCCAGCTTTTTGATTCTGCTCCATTTAAAACATTGACAGTGACAGAGCAAATTTTAACGGCTTAGACATGAGTCCGATAACATGCAACAAGTCACCGAAAAATAGGAGCGGAAAGGTCCGTCAAAAGACATCCCTTCCCGATCTTCTAAAGGCATACTGGGTGTAAACGTTCAGTATTACCGAAATCAAGCCATTGGGTGCAATTGAGCTGCATCGGTAACACACAGGGCTTAATTTGAGCATGGAAATTGAAAACATTTTGGCAGAATTTTGCATTTTAAAGCAGCAATTATATACGATCACTTCAGACAATGGCAAGAATGTCTTAGGGGCAATCGAGTGCTTGAACGAATACCCCGAAAGAGTTTTCAATATTGATGTCGAAAATGAGGAGCTGATGAAAGATATACATATTTTTCCAATTTCATCAATCCGATGTGCTGTACACTCCGTGCAACTAGCCGTTAAAGACTTTTTGGATGATGATGCAAGGGATGAAATTGTTGCAAGTGCGCGAAAGCTTGTTAAAACATTGCGAAAACATATTCAGGTAAGGATACAAAATAAAGAATATTAATTAAGCAAATGAATTGTATACTGCATTTCGGCTAGCAATTTCTGCTACAGCTCTACCACTGCCAATTACCGATGTGCCAACAAGCATATACGAGGAGTTCATCAAGCAACATTTGCCTACAAATTTTCAGCGGACAGAAGCAATGGGCTGACATCAAAGTGCTGCTCTGTGCTGGAGCCGATTTCTGCAGCCACCAAAAAGTTGCAAAGCGAACAGCTTTATTTTGGTAACTTTTACAAGCTTTTGTCAGAAACCAAACCAATAATTAAATCTATGACTATTAATATTCATAGTGATGAACTAGTCAATGGGTTGAATATTCGAGAGAAAATACTTGCAACTAATGCAGTTATTATCTCTACAATTTATTTGGATCCAAGAACTCGGCGGATTCTTCTTAAGAATCCTCTTCAGCTGGCATCAGCCAAAAATCATTTGGTAGGATTGATGTGCCAAATACTTCCACTAAATAAGCAAGTAAGCTTAGTGACCTTTCCATAATTACATGATTAATTATTATGTTTTTTGCAGAAGAGCCAACTTATGTAGAAGGGGTTTCATCAGATGCCTTAGAGACATCGTCGATTCATCCGGACAATGACCTTGAATTGACGTCGCAGAGCACATTCTCACTTTTAAATGAATTTTAGAATTCTATTGAGGTGTGTTCTGGATGTGAAGAGTCTGATGAAGAGGACGAACTGGAGCTCAAATTGGCAACAACAGAAATTTTTGGATATTCGCCAAAGTGAATATATCTAAAATTGGACGATAAGACCTGTTGGGAAGACAACAAATTCACATATCCACGCCTGTTACCGTCTAACTAAGATACTGCATTCCGTGCCTGCAACCTAAGTTTCCGTTAAAGGGAATTTTCTGCTCTTAAGTTATTAATGACTAATTTAAGATGCAGAATCTGTAAAAAATATTTTGTTCCTCAAATTAAATACAAAGATAATAGCATATGAATTATTAAATCTGTGGGTACAGGGATGGCTGGGAAGTCGTGGCAATTGTCTAAGCAGATAATCATAAATACATACATATGCATACATACATACATACATGCATTTGTACGTACATATTATGTATCAACTGAAAGGTATTAATAGGTAGATCGAATACATATATTGGTTCATATATGATCTCACTCTTTCGGTTCAAAAGATATTGAATTCAATTTTTATTTTCAATTATTATTATAAAAATTGATAAGTAGTTCTAAGTAAAAATTTAAAATAAAAGTTATGGCTTTACTTTTATTTAACAATCTATATACAATAACTATTTATTATTATTATTATTTAAATTAATTCTAATAATTAAAAATAATTTTTTAATAAAAAAAAATATTAGTTTTTACATTTTTTAATAAAAATTATAATTGCTACAGTCCCTGCTTCCGAAGTTTGGTGATAAGAGTCTTCCGGATTGGACATAGGGTCAGTTCGGGGGACAGATAAGGAAGAATCCAGAAAAAATAAGATCAAGCGATTTATGCAAAGAAATTGGGACACCATTGATTAGTGAAGAGATGTGGAAGTCACCACGCTGGAGTTAGTTAAAGTCAATTATAGTCACCATGAACTACAAGAAAATTAACAAAGACCTCTTACATTCTGATAGAAAAGGGAGAGGGTAGTTGTTAGTTGTAAGTGCTATCAGAGATAACAAGAGGTGGATTAGAACTACCGAAGGCAGATACAGTGTATTCAATAACAACTAAGTGATCTGGCCAAAACTCTTTACAACGAATATTGTTAAACGAGGGTCATCTTAGCAACCTACGCAGCAACTTCCAGTGGAGTCATAGGTTGTGTAAAGAACCTGTAAGCATAGCCGGGTCCGCTGCCGGCGTTTCTGGCAGCGCAATTGCGCGGCCAGCTTGACACTTTTAAGAACTATGTATGATATGAATACTGAATAAAGAGATGTCCAATAAGTCGGACTTGATTACAACTGAACATGGCGACCGTGACATAGTGAAATAAAACATAAAAATCATGCCAGCTATTGCTTGCCATGCTGCAGGTCGTTTACCAAAAGCTGAAAACAATGGTTTAGCAAACGGCTTTGGAAAAATATAATTTAAAAAAACACACACCGTCATATCAAACAATTGACTGAAGTTTTGAGTTTTACATGCACCAAAGGAAAATAAATTATAAAATCAACAATTAAAAAAAAAACAATTAAGAATGCTATAGTCGAGTATACCCGACTACGAAACACCCTGTACCCAGGGCAAAAATTTCCGATCGTATCTACGTACACTTACACATACACACACACATACACAAAAGACGCACTCACACGAACACAGCTCAAGCGCAGCTGGCAGCGACATTTTAAGTTGAGGCTGGGCTTCTTCTTCCCCCCGCGCTGAAGCACTGAATCTTCTTTCGTGAATAACTGCCGTGTGTATTATCCGATCGACTTGAAATTTGGGCAATAGATTAAAGTGGTCAAGAGTGTCTACATGCGAAATCCCAAATCTATGTCTTGAAAATTGTCACTTTTAAACGGAATAGCGGGGAACGGGGTGAGATATCTCAAATCTAAAACAAACTTGACCTGCTCCCGCTATACACGAATCTACATTCCAAATTTGGTGTCTCTAGCTCTTATAGTTGCTTAGATCCTTGCGTTCATACATATGGACGGACAGACGCACAGACGGACGGACGGACAGACGGACAGACAGACGGACATGGCCAAATCGAAATCTCTATTGATACTGATCAAGAATATATACTTTATAGGGTCGGAGATGCTCTCCTTCTGCCTGTTACATGCATTGCACAGATTTAGTACCCCCTTTTTACCCATTTTATGGGTACGGGAGATAAATATGTATGCTTGTTTAATATGGCCACACTAGAAACACAAGCGAAACTTATGTTAAATTCTAATTTCACAACAGAATCCGATTCGTTCATATTAAGATCAAATGGTATTGAACATTCAATACACATTTCAATTTTCATAGTATTGAAAACAACATAATAGTTGTTCCTTCTCATTGTGAAGTAATTCGAGAAATTAAAGTAAACACTAAAGATCTTCAATTTTTAATACCCCATCAAGAAAGAGAAAATTTAATGGAAATACAAAAACTAAATCCACAAAGCATACGCATAAATATAATCAACAATACCAAAATTTGAAATATACCAAATATTCAATTTGAAACACTTACTAATTACAACACAACTAATTCAAGCGAATACAAAAATTTAATTGGAAACGCTTAATAATTACAACACAACTAACAAGCGATTTCCAAAGAACAGAATCAATACTTGCAAAGTTAAAGAATAATTTTCAACCTCAACATTCAAAGGTGATGACGGGGGAGGGTGGGGGTGTCCACTTGATGCAGATTTGTCGGGAATCTCAACATTAGTATGTATGCCAAATTTGGTGACTCTACCTGTAAAGGTGTGAGAGATATAAATTTTTCTCCTTTGCGGGGGAGGGGGGGGGTCAAAAATTTTTTGGTGCAGATTTATCCAGGTGGTCAACATTAGTCTGTATGCCAAATTAGGTAACTCTATCTTTGAAACTGTAGGAGATATAGCCCTTGAAAAACGTGTTTTGGGGATATCATATGCCGATTTGTGGGGGTGGGGGTGGGGGGGGTCAAAATTTTTTTGATGCAGATCTGTCGGGAATCTCAACATTATGTATGTCAAATTTGGTGACTATAATTGGAAAATGTTTCCCAAATTGTGGTGGATTGGGTGGGGGGTCAATCTCGACACTTCATAAATTGAGGTGTAAATCAGGTGTACCAAGTTTGGTTGCTCTAACTTAAAGATAAAGGCAAAAAAATTACGTTCATACGGTCAGACGGACAGACGGACATTTCGCAAACCCAATATACTATTTTTCTCTTCGGGAACATAGTATAACTATTAGCGGACAAATTTCCTCTTCCAAGAATAGATGATATTCTTGACCAATTAAGCAGAGCAAAATATTTCTCATTCCTAGATTTAATGTCTGGCTTTCATTAAATAGAACTTGAAGAAAATTCAAGAAATATGACGTCTTTTTCTACGAGCAATGGCTCTTATTGTTACACGCGATTACCTTATGGTTTAAAAATAGCGCCTAATTCTTTTTAAAAATAAAGCAAGCATTCCTATATATGGATGATTTAATTGTCATTGGATGTTCTGATAAACATATGACTAAAAACTTAACAAACGTTTGTGATCTTTGTAGAAAGAACAACCTAAAGTTGCATCCCGATAAAGTGCTCATTTTTCATGTGCGATGTAACCTTTCTTGGACATAAATGCACTGATAATGGAATATTACCTGATGACACAAAATATGATGCTATTAGGAAATATCCAGTCCCTACGGACGCAGACAGCGCTAGAAGATTCGTTGCATTTTGCAATTATTATAGACGTTGCATAAAAAATTTTGCCGAATATTCCCGTCACATAACAAGATTATCTAAAAAGGATGTTAAATTCGAATGAACAGCTGATTGCCCGCATGCCTTCGATCATCTTAAAAAGGCATTAATGAATCCAACTTTACTGCAATTTCCTGATTTTAGCAAAGAATTTTGTATAATCACAGATGCTAGTAAACAATCATATAATGAAATTCCTACCAGTAGCTTACGCTACTCGCAGTTTTACAAAGGTGAAAGCAATAAATCTACAACAGAACAAGAGTTATCAGCAATTTATTGGGCAATAAAACACTTTTGACTATACATATACGGAAGACATTTCATAGTAAAAGCAGACCATAGACCCTTAACATAACTTTTTTCAATGAAAAACCCAACATCAAAACAAGAAAGAACGGCTATCTTCGGGTGCCGAAGCTGTATACCCTAGCAGGAATTAATTTTTATAGAAAACTTAATTTTTGTCTGATTGCTCCTATGGGAGCATGTGGTCCGATTTTGATCAAATTAGGAAACTATTTGATATTATAAAACTCTCACTAAGTTTAGATGAAATATTTGTATAAGCAAAAAGTTTGATATAGTGATATAGTGGTCTGATTTTGACCAAATTTGGCCAGATTGTATAACTCTCTAGAGACTCGGCTTGGGAAAGTTTGGTAGGGATACAAAAAACATTTTCATCGATCGATCATTCCTTTGGCAGCTATATGTTATAGTGGTCCGATCCGGCCGGTTCTGACATATGTACTGCCTGCAGCAAAAACGAAGGCTCTGTGCCAAGTTTCTTCACGATAGCTTTAAAACTGAGAGACTAGTTCGCAAGAAACAGACGGACAGACGGATATCGCTATATCGACTCGGCTATTTAGGCTGATTCAGAATATATATTCTTTGTTGGGTTGGAAATGTCGCCTTCAGTCCATTGCACATTTCGAGATAAAATTATAATACCCTGCTAGAGTATAATATGGGCAATAAATATTTAAAAATACTAAAAGTAGCACTACATTTAAAAACCTCTATGGAAATAACAGATACACCAAATACAGCTTTAGATACTGTTTTAATTAATACAATTAAATTACATTACAATTACATTACCTCGTTCAGAGAATAGAATCGAGTATGCAGT
The DNA here is from genome assembly GCA_035043065.1 of Hirtodrosophila confusa. Lineage (NCBI taxonomy): Eukaryota > Metazoa > Arthropoda > Insecta > Diptera > Drosophilidae > Hirtodrosophila > Hirtodrosophila confusa. The sequence continues at coordinate 682,968 of JAWNNI010000201.1, forward strand.
CACCATAATATGTGATCTCACTAAATATATAGTTACAATACCAGTGGCAGATTAAAGTGCAAAAGCAGTAGCTAGAGCAATATTTAAATCTTTTGTACTAAAGTACGGTCCTATGAAGACGTTCATAACGGACATGGGTACTGAATACAAAAATTTACTTATAAAGAATTTATGCAAGCTTATGAGATAAGTAATATACAATCAACAGCATATCACCGCCAGACTTTAGGAACAGTAGAAAGAAGTCATTGAACATTTAACGAATACGTTCGTTCGTACATTTCGATTGACAAGGATGATTGGGATATATGATTGAATTATTTCACCTATTGTTTCAATACAACTCCATCTACAGTACATGAATATTGCCCCTATGAACTTGTTTATGGTAGACTACCTAGACAATTCAGCAAATTCAATAACTTAACTTAAATAGACCCTATATACAATATAGATGATTACGCTAAAGAATTTAAATATAGATTAGAAGTAGTCTATAAGAGAGCAAAAACAAAGTTAGAATTAGAAAAAGAAAAACGAACATTAGAATACGATAAAAAAAACTAAATGATATAGAACTAGACATAGGAACTTTAGCTATGCTAACAAATGAAACAGCCCATAAGCTAGAAAGTAAATATTTAGGACCATATAAGGTTATAAGCATAGAAGATAGGAATAATATTAAAATAGATGTGGAAAAAAGAACCACTTGTAGTGAATAAAAATAGGTTAAAATAATTCAAAAACTTATTTAGCTCGAGCATAACTTTTATTCAAGGCCTGATCAGCCATATAACAATTTAAAAATTAAAAATCTCTTAACAATTTAAAAATTGTATCATTTTAATCATTTTACTGTTTTTACATGATTTGTTATTAAAAAAAAAAAAAACAAATATTTAAATATAAATATATTGCATTAAAAAAAGAAACCAAATTAATTGCACTAAACTTAGATATATAAGCAAAATTTTATGAATATTTTTTTTCAATTACTGAAAATACAAATACAAAAGTTTATAATATATCAATGAAAATAACTGCATAGAATTACATTATTTTACAAAAGGTCGGAGATGTGGTATGCACACATATAGAGTACTTACTGTACCCTGTATATTTAAAATACATTAAAGAAGAACACCCTGTAACACTTTGTTGCAGTGTTTACATGAACAGTCTTAAGCATACTTCAAGTGCAAATGTAATCTGATCACACAAGTATGCTACAGACTGAATAAATGCAGCGTCAGCGGTTCCCACACAAACAGGCAGCGCAGTTACGCGGCCAGCTTGACTTTACTTTTAATAACTATGTATGATTTATTGAATAAAGTGATGTCCAATAAGTCGGACCTGATTATAACTGCACACTATCGTGATCCTAGAGATTTATCAAGGCTACACCAGTTTATACCGGGTTTGACCGCTGGTTCTCGTCAGATTTGCCGTATCGTATTTCTGAGGAAGGACACCAAGGATACTCCGGCTTATAGCGGGCTTGTTCGTTGGCCTCTTCTCTGGATTTCCACAAAGCCTCATTGGCACTTTACTCATGGTTTTGCACTTTGGTTCGTGGGCGACGCCTTTTGCACCAATTAGCGGAACCTCTCTACGCCGCTTGGAGAAAGACTCGCTTCAAAGTTTCCTGGTGGATAATCGGGGCTTGTGGCTTCGCTTGTCAATCGCCGAGTGACCAAATGTCTGGCCTTGCTTGCTGTTCACGTTGTAAATTGGCCCACTGCTATATGGGAAAAGTCCAACATTTTGTTTTTGTTCGGTATTTTGAAATTGTTTTAATTTTCCCAATATTAATACTCCAGATATAGCAAAAGGTTTTTCTTAATTTTTACGGACTACCGTTACTGTGTGACGCTTGATCAAAGTCAGCTTATGCAGAGTATTTTGTGAATTGAATTTGCGCGGAAACTTTTCGGCAACTTGCAGCGTGAATGTTGCGTAATTTGTAAACACACGAGCAGAAGTGCAAATATAGAAAATATTAATCAAGGTATGTAGAATATGTGGTTAATAAAGACTTCTTAGTAGTTGTGTTTTATTGTGCAATTGTCCAATGTATTGTTCATGTGTACTTTTAGCTCAAAACTAACAAATGTGTTTGTGTTCTGTGGAGCAACATTTTTGCATAGTCAAATGTATCAGCAAAGTTGAAATGGCAGGTTATTGACGAAACCATCTAGAATCAGATGTAATTGATTCTTTTGCCCCATTTCGAGAAAAAACACATGTTGCAGTTGCGTACGAGACACCGTAAAATCATATATACATATATCAAAATATGAAGTATAGTCTAAGCGAGGACTTAAGTTTTGATATAAGTAACGCAATTTGATTTTTATACTATGTTTCCGAAGGGAAGAATAGTATATTGGGTTTGCGAAATGTCCGTCAGTCCGTCTGTCCGTATGAACGCAATTTTTTGCCTTTATCCTTAAGCTAGAGTAACCAAACTTGGTACACATGTTGGTGTATACCCTCAATATGAAGTGTCGAGATCGACCTCCCAAACCCACCCCTTCCCCACAATTTGGGGAAAACCTGTATCTTCCCTATTTTTAAAGCTATAGTCACAAAATTTGGCATACAGACTAATGTTGAGATTCCCGACAGATCTGCATCAACAAAATTTTGACCCCCCACCCCCACACCCACAAATCGGCATATGATATCACAGGGGTATATCTCCTACAGTTTTAAAGATAGAGTTACCTTATTTGGCATACATACTAATGGTGACCCTTTGGACAAATCTGCATCAACATTTTTTGGATTTATGCCAAATTTCATGACTCTAACTTTCTTTTTAGAGTTTATGCAAAAAAATTGGGCTTTTTTCCCATAGTGCCCTGTATGGCCGTGCTTGCTGATTTACTTTATTAACTTCCTCCATGACACGTTTGTCGCACTGTATTTTGCACTTTTTTAACTTCCACGCACTTGTTCACTTTATAATTCTCCATTGACTGCCTTGTTCCCACCCAGCCGTCGCCTTTTATTGCGTCGGACGGCAGGCCCCGCTTGGTGGTTGGATCGGGTCCCGTGACGGCGACAACCTCTCCAAACTCTCACCTAGCGCTGCAGTCCAGCAGAGATGTTGTTGGATCTGAGTTTAGCGCCGAAGCCAGCTTCTAATTAACGGCGAATGCCTGATGCTCGCCTAGCAACAACCGTAAAATGCTGACGCCACGCATTGTTGGCCGCCAGTGCAAGCGAGTGCTGCATATTGCACATCGAACGCACTAACGGCGTACGCTCATCACTAATGGTGTGAGCGTAGCTGTGACCGTGAATTCGCCTCAAAGCAGTGGCCTATCAAAAAGGGGAAGAAACAACATCCATGGGCACGATGCTGTTCCTGTCTTTTCTGATTGGAATATGTGGAGATGGGGACGACAAATTAATTAGTTCAACATTTCTATCAGTGGCGGATGTAGTGGGATGAGGGAAGTGTAAGTTCATTTGGGGCCAATAGAAAACCGAAAACTGGCCTTTTTCCGTTTTGGAGACTCATTTAAAAGTTCCACACTTTTAAAATCATTCTCCAAATCTGAGAAGCCTTCAAATTATTTTAAGCCGCGCGAAAATATCTCCAAAGCCTTCCTTAGTATGCCGCATGAAACCCATAACATTCCATAACATTCCACATTAAACCAGACTTAGACTGAATCTGGACTATAATTCGGTCGTTAAGGTCAGAACATTTTTCATGTAACACATTTTCACATAGCCAGCAGCAAACAAAACTCATTTTAACGTTTACTCTAACCTGGCAATTTTTATTGTAGCAGATAACCATGATTAATTAAAAGGCAGTTAAAAAAAATAAAATAAAGGCAAATAAAAAGAAGGCACACTAGGGTTAAGATCTAATGTAGGTACAGAAGAGAGAGCACGAAGACCAAAAATTGCAAAATAAAGCCGCGACCAACACCAAACTACAACAATGTAAGCATGGGTGTAAGAGAAATAATAAAAGCGAAATGAGAGCGCGCGATAGCAGTGTCAAAAAATACATAAACAAAATATTGGGCACCAAGCAACTGTGCAATACAACAAGTATGCTTAGGCAGCAGAATGTTGTTGTACTTAGACACAATTTATTATTAACAAGTAAGAATGCTCTAGTCGAGTATGCCCTCCCCCCCACCAAACAGACGGACAGACATATACATGTATGTCGAAGTATAATCGTTTTCCATTAGAGCGAAGCGCGTTTCGAACTTTCACAGGCGATGACTCAAAAGCAACTTCCATCCTAATTTTCAAACTGCCTATACAATACCCTCGAACCACACTCGGCGACAGCGTCGCGACACATCGCCGTGTCGATAGACAGGCAACGCGCCGCTGTCGCCCTGCTCTAAACGATTCCTTGAAAAGCGACCAAACGCAGAGAAACGATCATAATGCCGACACAAAACATAAGATGATGAAATAATTCGACTGCATACGAATTATTAATATTCTAAGAAATTGATATTTCTAATAAACCGACGAGTACATGGGAATTATTAATATTCTATGAAATTGATATTCTTACTACACCGACATGGCCATCCTGACTCTAACACGCATGTAGAAAAGATTATAATTTAATTTTTAATTTTTTTTTTTTTACTTATTTTTATTACAAACAAAAGATTTAATATTTCCATAACAAAAGCAAAATTTCTCCTCTTAATTCGTACAGACTTATCATGTAAGCAATTCACAAAACAGTATCAGGTTTCCTTACAAAATACTTTAACATAATTACTATTATTTTGCTTCCTTTTTTTTTACTTTTACTTTTACTTTTATAAAACAATTTTTAACAAAATTATTTACTCTTCTACATTCAACATTAGAGTTACACAATCAAATGCCACACGCCATGATCAAAACAACATTAGTATGTTTTGCACTTGTGCTTGCATTACATTACATGATCTGAGTACTCTGCCATTTTTTTTTTTTTTTGGCCAGCATTACAACATCTTTCATCACTCTTATTGGTGTACTTCACTTTTTTCGGTGACTTCAACATTTTCAATATCTTCATTTTCGCTCTTTTCACCGTCTGCAACGGTCTTATCACTCTCAACAATATTATTATAGTCATCACACACATTCAGCTCCTCGGGCACTTGCCCCTCTGGCAATTTTCTTAAATCTTCATGGGCATATTTGTAATTTCTTTTATTGGTTAAGGACCTTAAAGTGTACCTGTCACCCTCTAGAACATTTATTATTTCAAAAGGGCCCTTGAATTTTGGACTCAATTTGGTTTGATGCCCTTCTTCGGTTTTAAGTTACACAAAATCTCCAACTTTGTGTCTAAGTACTTTTGCCTTATTTTAATCAAATCGTTCTTTGTCATAAACTGCAGTAGCTAAAACATTCTTTGCAGCTTGCGCTCTTACGTTTGACAGATCAACGTAATTTTCTATGTCACTAGGTGGAAGTAATCCTAATGGGTGTGCTACCTTCCCCAATAACATTTCTAAAGAACTTGCCTTCGTTACACGGTTAGTTGTACAATTGATTGCTAACTGCACCTCTCCTAACACATCCTGCCAAGACTGAGTTCCAGTTTCAACCGCCGTTAACATATTTTTCAACGTGCTCATGGTTCGTTCCACTTGACCATTAACTCGACTAGCACCGGTGGCAATCAAATGTTAGTTTATTTTCTGATCTGAACAGAATTGGCTAAACTTTGCGCCCGTAAAACACCTACCCTGGTCAGCTATTATTCGGTTTGGTACCCCAAACAACGAAACAGCGGATTGAACAGCACTTATACAACTCTCACTGTCTAGTTTAAGGGTATGACTAAGATAGACATACTTGGTGAACGCGTCTACTTGAACAATAACATACTCCTTCTGGTCACTCTTGCCACTTAATTTTCCTTGTATATCTATGTGGATAGTGGGTCAAGGAATATTGACTTTTGGAATTGGATGCAATTCAGCCTGTATTTTTCCTGAGGTTGATTTTGACATTTTACAAGTAATACAGTTGTCAACAAATTTTCAAACATATTTTGACATATTGTCAAACCAATAAAAATCGTAGACTTTATACAGTGTCTTTTCCCAACCTAAATGCATTATCGACTCGTGGACTTGGTTTATAACAGACCATCTGAAGGCAAGCGGCACCACTGGTAAAGTACATGTTCTGCCATTTCTCTGTATTTTCCGATAAAGAACTTCTGCCCTTAGTTCAAAGGTTTTCGCCACATCTTCAGTAAGAGAAAAATCTTTTAATTTACTCACAATTTCGGCTATGTCCGAGTCTCGACGCTGTTCAGCATTGAGCCAGTTGCTTGAAATTTCGGCCAAGTTAACTCGCTTCTCGTGAATCACCTGTGCAGCAGAAGTAGACTTTGTTAAAAGAGGATTTCTCGACAAAGAGTCAACATGTGCCATTCTTTTCCCTTCTCTATACTGAATATCGAATGTAAACGACTGCAAATAAGCCCACCAACGCTGTGCTCTGGGGGTCAAATCTTATTTATTTCTTGACGCCTTTAATGAGTTACAGTCGGTATAAACAGTAAAGTTCCTGCCCAACAGATAATGTCGGAAATGTTTAATGGAGTTTACAACAGCTAAAGTTTCGAACTCATACGAGTGGTATCTTGACTCTGCAGGTGAAGTAGTTTTGCTATAGTATTCTATTACCTGGGGCTTGTTGTTAATTTTGTGTAATAAAATTGCACCGCAACCACTACAGCTTGCATCTGTATGCAACTCAATTGGATAATTTGGATCAAAAATAACAAGGACTGGTTTATCGGTAAGAGTAGAAATAACCTTTTTCCGTATCTGCTCATGTTCAGTTTTCCAAATAAATTTATTTTTGTCTGAAGTTAAGAAATATAACGGTTTCATCAACTGTGAAAAACCCTTAAAAAACTGTCGAAAATAAGATGCTAAGCCAATAAATTGTCTAAGTGATGTAACTGACTTTGGAGGCGGAAGAGCAATCAACGCAACAATTTTCTGGGGGCTTGGACAAATTTCACCAGCACTAACATTGTAGCCTAAATATTGAACCGATGTTTTCAAGAAGGAACTCTTTGTAATGTTGAATAAAAACCCAGCCTCGGTCAGAACATTTAGAACAATTTGTAATCTTTCTAATGCTTCACATTTTGATGAAGCAATTATCATGATGTCGTCCATATAGACGATAACATAAGAATTTGCTAGATCCCCTAGCGCCTAGCGTTAAAAAACAAAAGGTGCGTTTTTAAGCCCAAACGGCATAGATAAAAGCTCATAATGACCATCTGGTGTCACAAATGCTGTATATTCAATAGAATCCGCATGTAAGGGAATTTGATAATATCCACTGGCCATATGTAAACATGTAAGATAACAAGCCCCTCGAAGTCTATTTATTTGATCCTGTATAAGTGGTAACGGGTATTTATCGGCGATTGTATTTGAATTTAGCTCTCTATAGTCAACACAAAGTCTATCCGAGCCATTTTTCTTCTTAACCAATAATATAGGGCTTGCATAAGGTGAACAGCTTGGTCTAATTTTATTGCATTTTAACAGTTCGTCAATTTTTTCTCGAACTAAATCTCGCTCGCATGGACTTGATCGATATGGCCGTCTTTGCACTGTCTTTCTTGGATCAATTAATCTAATTTTCATTTCGCCAACTTTGATTTTAGTACATGGGATACCTTTTGTAAAACAATGTGAGTACTTTGCCAACAATGAATGTAGTTTTATTTTATCTTGTCCATGAAGTTCAGTATCAATTTCGGCTGGCTCACTGCCGAGACATAAATTAATTATTTTTGTTCTTGAAATTTTAAATTAGTTTGATGACACGACAATATCAAAACTCTGATTTAGTATTTCGCGGCCAATGACAATATCGTTTTGCATATAATCATCGCTTATTACATAAAACAAAATTTCAATACAATTATTGTCAATTCTTACGTTACTTAATATTTGTACAGTACTACATACTCCATTATTGCCTATGCCTTTTAACATAACAATATTATTAAATCTTTTACCGGAAAATGATGTACTTAGCGTTTCTTTCATCAGCGAACATTCCGAATCAAAGGTGATTTCAAAAATTTGGCCTCTATGGTTCATGTATCCCTTAGGTACTGCAACGCTGAACTGCTCCACTCGCTTTTCTCGGTTGAATGTCTTGTTCTTATCAGCTTCCTTCATTGTACATTGGGTAGATATGTGACCCAACTCTCCGCACTTGTAGCAAGTTACACTTGATTTTTCACGGTGATGACCATCGTAACTGCCATGTCGTTCATTTCCATTCGCAAAGTGATTTTGTTGTTTTCGGAGTCTGCATTCAAACATTTTATGGCCCCATTTGCCGCAAAAATGACACTCTATCAATGATTGTTTTTGCCGCTTAGGGTGTGTTTCCGATTGTTGCTCCATAAAGGCACTTTTCCTTTTATTAAAAGTGAACGCTTTTAATTCGGACTGTAAATCGCCTCTGGTTCGAACATTCGTTGTGAAGCTTAAACGCTGCAATCGGTTATCAAAACTTACCAGCAACGTAAGAGTCACAGACACAGCAATTTCTTCCGTTTCCATTTGGCGCCATTTCGTCGTCAGTTCTGTCACCATGCGGCTTGCATGGGCTGCAAGACACTCGCCGTCAGTCGGTCGATTTGACAACATATTTAGAAACATAGTGGCTGGTGTTTCTATAGTGTCAAAGCGCTCTATGAATAGTTCTTTAAACTCGAGCCAGGTAATATCAGCGTAACACACTTGAGATAGCCATTGCGAAGCACTTCCCTCTAATGCTGAACTTAGAACCACGACCAAAGCACTGCCTTTCAATGAATTATCTTGTAGAATAATTTCAACAGTAGTACACCACGATGAAGCGTTGGCACCTGCCTTGTCTGGGTTGAATTTGGGTAGTTGCACTGATTTGTTCTGCTTCGCGTCAGATGCCGTTGTTTGTAAGGCCCGCACAAGTTAAATTAAATTCCATGATGGTACGCCATGGTCCATCTACTGTTGAAGGTAGAGGGCCAGATCCCACTTCTGATGTCAAAGTATGATCATTTTCTAGTAGAGCGAAGCGCGTTTCGAACTTTCACAGGGAATGACTCAAAAGCAACTGCCATCCTCATTTTCAAACTGCCTATACAATACCCACGAACCACACTCGGCGACAGCGTCGCGACACATCGCCGTGTCGATAGACTGGCAACGCGCCGCTGTCGCCCTGCTCTAAACGATTCCTTGAAAAGCGACCAAACGCAGAGAAACGATCATAATGCCGACACAAAACATAAGATGATGAAATAATTCGACTGCATACGAATTATTAATATTCTAAGCAATTGATATTTCTAATAAACTGACGAGTACATGGGAATTATTAATATTCTATGAAATTGATATTCTTACTACACCGACATATACATATATATATACTTTATAGGGTCGGAGATGTCTTCTTCTGCCTGTTACATACATTTGCACACATTTGGTACCCCCTTTTATCCATTTTATGGGTACAGGGAGTAAAAACAAGTCCGTTGGCGAATGCAAGGCGAAGGCGCGTATTACTAAGTAATTAAACGTTATTCCCCTTGTATACCAGTCGGCTAACGGCCAAATATGTGGAAAGCTTTGTCTGGTATTATTATTCTTTAAATAGGCTTCAACCTCATTTTTAAAACTATAGCAAAATGCTAACCGATGTAAGAAATTGTACCCCAGCAAGTCGCCACGGGTGGGAAATTGGGATCAAGGTCACATGAGAACATTCTCATAGCTCAAAACACAAAAAATCATTAAGCTTATTAGGAAAGTCTACTCCCACGGCCGGGAACATTGTGCTACGCTATTGTGTGTATTTCTTACGATTGACGAAACAAGTCATTTGATCGCATTCGCTTCGCATTCGCAACGGACGTGTTTTTTTCTTGCGCATCGTTTTTGTTTATTTTCCTCGTGATATCAAGTGATAACTTGTGTTTTTTTGTTCTTGTGACGTGTGTTATACATCGGTTGTGTGAACACATTGTTGGACACTAAATTGCAATTTAATATCATTAATATTTTCTAAATTTGTTCAAATACAACAACAAACTGCATCACAAGCAATCTGGTGGTTGATTTGTACAGTTTGGATTGTGCTTATATTTGTTTTTGTATTTCTACTAATCCGCGCTCTCAACGCTTGCTTAACGCTCTCGCGCGCTTCTATCGTTGGTGTTGGTAACGGTTTCTCTCTTTGTTTTGTATTCCGTTGCTGATTTCGGTCGACGCGCCCGCGCTTTAATATTTTCTAATTGGTGTTGTTGTGCGTAAGTACAAGTCAGCGTCAACAAATTTAACCCTAGGGTGCCTTCTTTTTTATTTTGTACTTTCTATTTCTTAGGCAGTGGTTCCTGTTTATTTTTTATCTATTTATATTTTTCTTTTAATAAAATGTTTGTCTGCTTTACTAAAAATTGCCAGGTTAGAGCAAACTCTAAGATGGGCTTTGTTTGCTGCTGGCTGTGTGATAATTGTGGAATTGTGGACCAGATTGAGTCAAAATCTGGCCTCAAGTGGACATGTGTATCCTGTAGGGATGTTGAAAGGGACATCATGGGTTTTATGAGGCAGACTAAGACAGGCTTTGGTGACATTTTCGGGCGGTTTAAACAGTTCGATGGTTTTTCCGACTTGGAGAACGAATTTAAAAGTATGAAACTTTTAAATGAGTCTCCAAAACGGAAGAAGGCTAATTTTAGGCTGTCTATTGGCCCCAATGAACTGCAGCTCCCTACACATGCTTCCACTACATCCGTAACTACAAAACAGTTAGAATTGATAAATTTATCGTCCCCCTCTCCTCATAGTTTAATAATCAGAAGTGACGAGAATAGCATCGTACCCATGGATGTTGTTCCTTCTGACCCCGTAGAGCATTTTGATTCGCTGGCTATTAACACTGTTGTTTCAGATCAACACTCTAGTGATAATATACCAATCGAATCAACTGGTCCAGTAACCAATGCTGTGGCTCCATTGGATGCAACTGTTTGGGCTACCAAGAAGACCCTTATAGGTAGTCCACCACGGAAACAAATCTTTGTTTCTAGGCTTGCCCCTGATACTACATCTGATGATGTGAAGGCCTTTGGCTAAATCTAAAGCACACATTACGGTGGAAAAGTTCAAATTCACGTATTCTCGGGAAATATCGTCATTTAAAATAAGTGTTCCGGCAGAGTATTTCAACAACATTTGTTGCAAAGAATTCTGGCCCGACCAATTAGTTGTTAAGGAATATACGGCAAAAAAGAAAAATCGGCCTCCGATTTCACTTCCTTCCTCCGGTGGTAGTTCTAACCCACATATTGTAGTATCTGATAATTCAAAAAACTAACATCCTCCCTCTCATTGGGCTATCAGAATGTAAGAGGTCGTTGTAGTAAACTAAGTAATCTTTATCTAAATAGCCTAACTTTTCCTTTCCATGTCGTTGCCTTTTCTGAAACATGGCTAAGGCCCGACATTCTTAATTCTGAAATTCTTTCTAATAAATTTTCTATATATAGAAAAGATCGCACTACTCGTCGTGGTGGTGGTGTACTTATTGCTGTTGACGTTGATTTGTCATCTGAGATAGTAATAACTGATAGCTCTGTAGATACTGAATTTATTGCTGTTGAAGTTAGTTTTTGTGGTGTTTGTTTTTTTATTACTTGTTCATATATACCACCTTCTTCAGATTTCTCTGCTTATTCTTTGCATGCTTCTGCTATACATTCTGTTTCATCTATGCTTTCTGATCGTGATTTTCTTGTAGTTCTTGGTGATTTTAATATTGCCGGAACTACCTGGATTTCTAGTCCTGACTCCAGCGTGTTGACACCCACGACTCAGCATGATTTTACTGATAGTTTATTTGGGATGTCATTGTGTCAAATCAATGGTATCCCAAATTCTTTACATAAAATGCTTGATCTTATTTTTGTCTTGGATTCCTCCTTCTATTCTGTCTCCCGGACTATACCTATATCCATTCCTAAAGATCCTTATCACCCATCTTTGGAAGCGTTGATTGACTTACCAGCCAGGATGCCAAGCCCAGGCAGAAAATTTGCAGAGCAAGTTCGGAAAACCGATTTTTCTAAACTTGCTCTGCTCCTATCCCAGACTGACTGGTCCCAGCTGTACATGTGTAGAGATATGGATTGTGCAATCGAATATTTTTATTTAACTTTAAATTCATTAATTGATTCCTGTGTTCCATTTTGTAACCCACGTAGGTCTAACAAACCTGCGTGGCTTACACGGGATTTAACTAGCTTAAAAAATAGAAAGTCGAGATAGTACAAAAAGTTCAAGGAATCTGGCTTTTCCACGGATTTCTCTCGCTATTTGATTGCCCGATCTAAATTCTCTGTATTTAATATACACTGTTATAACAACTACCTCAGAAGCTGTAGGTTACAGATTCAGCGGGATCCTAAAAGGTTTTATAACTAATAACGTTAATGCGAAGCGAAGGTCATCAACACTTCCATCAACTGTATTTTTCGAAAAAAAAAGAACGCTCTTTTTGCTGAATTTTTTCAAACGACTTATAGTTCATGAATTGGTTTCGCCTTATCCTTATCATGTTAATAGCTCCAATTGCATTTTTGGACCTATCATAACTAAAAGTTCGCTTCTACGTGATTTAAAGGCCGTTAAGCCCGTATTTTCACCGGGACCTGATGGAGTACCAAGCTGTGTGCTTAGGTACTGTGCTGAAGGTATTTTAAAGCCACTATTTTTTATTTTTAAACTGTCCGTGGAGTTGTGTTCTTTCCCCAATATTTGGAAAGAATCATTTATTATTCCTCTCCATAAAAAAGGAAACAAGTCTAATGTTGAGAACTATAGAGGTATTTCTAAGTTGCCTGCTATTCTTAAGATTTTTGAGAAATTAATAACTTCTCAACTTCAACATTTATATAGATCTATAATTTCACCCTGCCAGCATGAGTTTGTGAAATATAGATCTACTACCACTAACCTATTGGAATTCACTTCATTTGTCATCAAGGGATTTCAATCTAAAAAGCAAACAGACGTTATTTACACTGATTTCAGTAAGGCCTTTGACTCTGTTAATCATTCTCTTTTATTTCATAAGCTTCACCTTCTGGGATTTCCAAATAACTTGATTCTTTGGATCTCCAACTATTTAACTCTTAGAACCCAAAAAGTGTATTTCAAAGGCTTAGTTTCTAGGTCTGTTCAAGTTACTTCCGGAGTTCCACAAGGAAGTCATCTTGGCCCCTTATTATTTACTCTATTCATAAATGACCTTCCTTCTGTTGTAAATCACTTCCGCGTGCTGATGTATGCCGATGATGTTAAAATTTGTCTGTCATCTACTGATTTCTTATCTGGTCAAAGGTTGCAAACTGATCTTGATAGTTTTCAAGCCTGGTGTCGGGTACATTTATTAAATCTTAATTGTGGTAAGTGTAACGTAATGTCATTTTACAGGCGAATGTCCTTTCTTAATAATTATATTCTTAATGGTAAACCGCTTGCTCGAATTGAGTCGGTTACTGATTTGGGTATCCTCTTAGATCCCAAGCTTAAGTTTGACAAGCATATCTTTTCCACCACTAATCGTGCCTTTGGTGTCCTGGGTTTCATTAAGCGTTGGTCGAACGAATTAAACGATCGCTACATTACTAAAACTCTTTATACTTCTCTTGTCCGACCTATTCTTGAATATGGTTCTTGTATTTGGTGTCCCCAATACAAGGTTCATCAGGATAGATTAAAATCGGTACAAAAACAATTTCTGCTCTTTGCACTCCGGGGTCTTAACTGGAATACTAATACTCGCTTACCTTCTTGTCGTAGTAGACTTTTATTAATAAATTTGCCTTCTCTTTCTGATCGTAGAACCATGCTGGGTGTAATTTTCTTACACAAACTAATTAATGGGGAAATTGATTCCTATGAATTAATCAGCCAAATTAGTTTTGCAGTTCCAATCAGATGTTCTAGAAACTTTCTTCCACTATCTCTTCAAGCTTGTAGTGCTAATTATGCTATTCATAACCACTTTCGAGTCTTATGCTCTAACTATAACAATCTTTTCCATCTAATAAGTAATGCTACTTCAATTTCTACACTTAAAACTTTACTCTTACGTTATTTATGTAATCCTTTTGTATAATGTTATTGTTGTATTTGCATGTCCGCGATCTTTCGCTACCGTACATTATGCGGCGTGCCCCTCGGTCGGTTGGGCGGGAGGTGGGTTGCATTTATGCTTGGGTCCGCGCGTTAACAAGCCCGTACTTGGTGTCGTTGGGCCACTTGTATGTTCGTTAGTACATCAACGTCCAGATAAAGTCAAATTCATTATAATACATTTAAAGCCATATATTTCGCCGGGCAATGCTGGGGTATTACCAGTTAGTCTATGTATACATGAAAGAGTTCCTGCTGACTAACTGACTGAATGATTGGCAATCATCGCACAGCCCAAACCGTAATAGCTATGATACTGAAATTTTTACAGTTAGTTCCAAATATGGTGGAAGTGCACAATATAACGAGTTTTTGGGAAATTCCACCCACTAGCGTTAAAAATCGCGGAAAGCTGTTGTATGAAACTTTTGTGTTTACCATACAATCGGCTTCAAACTCATTTTCAAAGACTTACCCAAAAATTCATTTGACTCATATTTCACCGATTTTGGAAAATCCCCCATGGGCGGAAAATTGGGGTCTCAACGTTGTATGAACGGAAGTCTCATTTTAGTCCGACCAACCCAAAATTAATTTTTAAAACTTTTCGCGTAAAATAATTCGACACGTATATCACCGATTTTGGGAAATTCAGCGCTATGATCGGAAAATTTGTGGAAAACTCTGGCATATTGGCAGCCAAACAAGGATTATTACAGTTTTAAAATAAAATTTGAAATCTCTCCCATATATCTATATATATAAAAGAGTTCAACCTGACTGACTGACTGACTGACTGATTGGTGACATTTGGACAGCCCAAAAGGTAGAAGGTAGAAGCCTGCAATTTTTACAGTACCTTCTTATTATAAAATTAGGTGGAACTGCCGAAAAAAATTGTTAAATATATATTTCGGGAAGTATAAGAAAATTGTATTTGAAAATTGTATGAAAATCTCGGTATGCGCCAGCTGCTACATAGCAACGTGAAAGTGCAAAAGAGATAAAAATTCTTTCTCTTGAATCGCTCTCTCGGCCTTAAAACTTATAAGTGCGACTGAAATCACCATATTGCTTATGTCTCTCAGACTCTGCCTAGCTTTGCAATCGATCTACGGTAGATGGCGCGATGCTGCTCGACATGTGTTTGGCGGGTTATTCTTTAGTATAGCGCCCCCATATAAAGACTGCGTCAAAATGTCTGACTTTGGTCTTAATCGTTGAGAGAGTATGTGTGATGGGTAGACGCGGAGGTGTAAAAAATAAAGTAACCAAAAGAATAGCGCACCTCAAGTGGCTATAATTTACTAAAACACCAGCATCCGCATGGTCTACAGCTCAGAAACTATAATCTGAGCTCGATTTTTTAAAATCGTTTGTATCAAAACCAAAACCAAGCACAACTCCTCTCTCATCTCATATTAAAATAATAAATAAAAAACTATTTACAAATTCACCAACCCCAGCAGAGTTCCCTAAACGAAAAAAAGTTGTCCACAGGATTGTGGCGGCCCACTATTCACCGTACACGTTGAATACACCTGTGCAGCCAGAACCGGTGCCCCAACATAGACGAAGCAGCCTGTGCAGCCAGCACCGGCCCCGTTTGACGCATCAAGTCAGACCAACGATAAGTGAACCGACAGCGTTTCCTAGTACGCATAATTTTTTTTTCATTGCACTGCGTGCATAATTTTTTTGATTGCACTGCGATGCATACTATATTATATATAAAACCATTGTACAATTGAGCGACATAAAAGTTGCCCGATTAGAGTGTGGCCTGAAAACCATACACCAACACTAGGTAGGAAACCATGTACATTAACCTTGTGTGAATTAGTTTTAAATTTCTCTCCGCCAATGGGCGTATGACTGTTCTATGTACTTCGGCGCGATAAGCGTCAATAACAAAAAAAAAAAATTAAATATAAAATATATATGTATGTAAGATTATAACTAATTAGCTCCAAAATATTATATTATTATATGCTGTTTATTATTATTATATGCCCGCGTGGGAGTTTAACAAATTAGGAAATACAACTTTTAATTATATATTACTGCGACTTGAATTCTGCTTCTGATCACTTCTCTTTGACGCTCTCTGATCCACTGTGTCGCTGCTCGCCTTGCCAACTCGTTGGCTACCCCTTCGTGTTGTCACCCGGCAAAGCCTGGGCTGCCAGATGACCTGAGCGTTACCATCTTACACTCGGCCCTCCTGATCCTCTTCATCCGACCCGGATGATAACAGCTCTTCGTTTTCGGATATGAACTTCCACAGCTTGATATTGTCACAGCTTGTTGCTGTTAGATTTGGTCCTCCGACGTTTGCTGCTTCTTTCTCCACATCGAAGCGGCCGTTGCGTTTGAGCTTTACTATTTTGTAAGGGCCCAAAAACGCACTCTCTAGTTTTCGTCCTGCGACGAACTGAGTACGTTTTATGGCGCCCAGATCGCCCAGCTTGTACACATCTTCGGGACCTGATTCAGCAGTTCCAGCAGAAGATCTTCGGCTTTATTTCGCATCTTGGTGCGAAACATTATCTCGAATGGGGACGCGTGAGTTGACGCGTGCATGTGCGAATTGATGGCCCTCTGCACTTGCGGCACAAACTTAAACCATTTTGACGGCGCCTCTGTCGATAGCTTCGCAATTATTGAAAGGATAGAGCGATTCACCCTTTCAACCTGACCATTGCCTCTGGCCACACCTGTAGTTGACCACACGTGCTCTACCATATTTGCACTTGCAAACTCTGCAAATGCTTTTGACGTAAAAGCGGCACCTCTGTCGCTCACAATGCGCCTGGGAAAGCCAAATACAGCTGCCCACTCGCTTATCTTCTTCAGCACCTCTTCGTGTCCGGTTGATTTGACTGGAAACAGCCAAACAAACTTTGAAAATGCGTCGATGACTGCCAGAATAAATTTATACTGGTGTGAGGAGAGTCCCCCTGGATCTCCCCCCAATAACTATCTTTGGTACTAAATCAAATATCATAAGTTGTTTTGTGCAAGGAGCACCAGTTATATATATTGTGATTATGTTTTTAGTTAATATTTTGTGCAAGGAGCACCGATTAGATGCATTATTATTAATTATGAATTGTTATTAATGTTAAGGTGCAAGGGGCACCACCGCGCAAGGAGCGCTGAATTTAGGATTAATAATATTATCATTAAAAGCGCACGGAGCGCATATAAGTAGAACAAGCCGTTGGTATTCATTTCGAATTTGAATCTAACGGCCGGGTCCACTGCAAGCCTGCACTGTTGAGCTGCCGCTCGATCTCGCCACTAGAGCGCGCCTCTCACGAGAGCGAAAGCTCGAGAGCGAAGACAACCGACCGAGGCTAGCGCGCAACTCGGTCGCGAGGAGCTCGAGACTGAGAGTTTGGCTTCCAGAGTGGACGGTCGTAAAAGTGCGAGTGCGAAAGTGAAGAAATCGGTAGAACAAAAAGGAAAGATAACGGAATTGGACGAGACACTGCGAGTGACCAACAAGTAAGCGCCCTTTGTCTTACATTTGTTAATAATAGAATAACTAGTAGTTCGGATTTACTGTAATAAACGCTTATTAAACTGACTCACCGCCTAGTAATCACTCTAATCCCCCCACCCCCGCATAGCAGTAACTAAAGTAGTGCGCACCGGTGGTAAAGTGTAAGTGGAAAAGTGCGTGTCTGCGGCTTTGCCCGGTCACCCGTAGGTAGTGTGTGTTTGAGGCGTTCGCCCAGCCACTAGCGAGTGTAGTGCGACTGAGGCTGTTGCCCGAGCATAGTTAGGAGTAGTGCGACTGAGGCTGTTACCCGGTTATTAGGTGTGGATTGTGTAGAGTAGTGTAGCCAGTGGAATAAGAGTATTTGGCTTATCTGCGTACCCCGTTTTCTCAGTGCCCCAGCGATTTACAAATATTCTTGTGAACAGAACCTTGGCTAGACTGAGATTTGTACCCCGGCCAAGATACTCCTTTACAAGTGGCGCCCGAGCAGGGACACTGGGGGCGTAGCGGGGCGTGGCATATTGGTGACATAAAGCCCCACCAAAGTGCCACAAAGCATAGAAATCCACTTAGGAATCGTTCGGACAACGTGATAGTGGTTGGGTCGAAAATTTTGTTGCGCAGTGTAATTTGGTTTTTGTCGCGCAGTGCAATTCGTTTCCGTTGTGCAGACATCTAGCGAGCAACGAAAACGACCAACAACAACACACTAGTAGGCAACGGCGCCTGAGTAACGGCGCGCGCGTAGTTGTTTTGTTGCGCGGGGCAATTTGGTTTTCGTTGTGCAGACATCTAGCGCGTAACGAAAACGAACAACAACAGCGCGCAAGGGATAACGGGCCGAAAAATAACGGCGCGCAGGCAGTGTTAGTGCAGGCGAAAATAACTGAGACAGTGAGCGAGACTGTACCGCTGTCGCGACGCTGCCGAATAAAGCGACAGTTAAAAGTAACGGGATCAACGCAGACAAGCATAGAAGATACGCGCTGAACGACTGAGTAGGGGTACTCAGGCCACGGAGTTTTTTTTTGTGTGACGAGATATAATAACAGAAATGGATTCACATAAATGTAAGAACCCTGGCGTAGGAGTGCGGTGGGTATATCATCGCCGTAAAGAGGAGCTAGAGGGGATCGCCACAGAATTTGGGCTGGATAAAGAAGGCAAGGTAGACGAGCTGCGCCGACGGTTGGCGACTTTTATAAGGGATGAAGAACATAGTGCCGAAACTTGGGCACGCCTTGCCGAGTTAGAGGCACAGTTTGCCAAAGTGCTAGATGCTCTCGCCGTCGGCGACTTGGGTTCGAGTGGGCGCTACAAATCGGAAGGGGATTTGAGTGGCCTAGTCGGTCAGCCGCGTTTCGTGTCCGAAATGCAGGCTTGTAGAGGGGAAGCGATTAGCAGACCCGGGGAATTAGGAACCGGAGGCAGGTGCAGCGGCGTAGAGGGGAGTCCATCTGGTACTCGTCCTATCGTCGTTGCCGAGACCCCAGCGCCGCGGTTACAATGGGACCCGAGGGAGCGGATCGTAGTGCCAGACCAAGTTAGGAAATGGGGTCTGCGTTTTGACGGGCAAGGTGACCCTCTAGCGTTTGTGGAGGCACTTGAGGAGCGCGCGATATCTTATGGCATAGACCTAGATAGGTTGCCTCGCGCCATGGATGAAGTTTTAACAGATAACGCCGCACGCTGGTTCGTGACCAGCCGCCTTAGAGACGTAGCGTGGGCAACGTTCAAGTCGGGCTTCTTGGAGTTTTTCTTGCCCCCAGGTATTTTGAGAACCTGGAGGACCAGATTAGGGGCCGGTTGCAGCGAAGGGGGGAAAATTTTAAGAACTTTATATTCGACTTGCGGGTACTCATGCATCATGCTGGGTATAATGCCGCCAGAGAGCTGCACCGGGTGTACGAGAACGTCGCGCCGGAATATCGGCTGTATATCCGGCCGAACGACTTCTCCAACCTGGCACAACTCACCCAGATGGCAGTCGAGTATGAGAGAGTGTGTAGACAAAATTTGGAGTATACGCGTAGTACCCAGTCCGGGCGGACCGGTACCGCTAGGTCACCAATCGAATATAGTAAATCGAGTGGTGGCCCCGGCGCGTCATACAACCCGTTTCGCACAGACCCGCAACCAACTCCGACGGCACTGGGTGGAGGAGCAATCCCCAATCCGGCCTCAGAACGACGCGAGGAGGCAACCCACCGGATGATCGGGCAGCAGCAGGCTGCGACATTCGATAGTCAACGAGTCTGCTACAGGTGTGCAGGCGAAGGGCATTTTGCGCGTACTTGTCCCAACCCGCGAGTGGATTTTTGCCGGGTGTGTGGTGCGAAGGGCATCGACACGAGGAATTGTTGCCAGGGACTCAACCAGGGAAACTCGCTGAGGCGCCACCAGGACCGGGGTCCGGTAGGCGCCGGCGACCGTACAACCCGGAACTAGATGGACCGTTGGGCGTCGAGGACGGCCGAATAGTGGCCGTAGTAAAGGTGGGGGCCAAGAAGGTGTCGGCCACTGTCGATACGGGCGCTACCAGGAGTTTTGTTAGCGAAAAGTGTGCTAAGGGAATGAGCGAGTATGGGGAGTTGAAGGCGGCGCAGACGCGGATAGTTCTGGCCGACGGAACGACCCGCGAGGTTCAGCAGGTGCTGAAAGTGAGAGTTGGTCTGGCGGGACGAGAGGTAGAAATGACGCTGCTGATAATGGCGTCCATGCTGGATGAGCTAATCCTGGGGATGGACTTTTTGTGCGCAATCGGCACGACGTTACGGTGCGGTTGCGCGGAGCTGGAGTTGACCAGAGAGAGGGCACGGGTTGAGGACAATGCTAGGCCCGTAGCTGCAGAGGAGCCAACGGGTGGTGTCCCGCGACGGAAGAAGGAAACGTTTGCCGCGCAAGCGGACCATAACGGTGGACAGGGAGCGAACGCAGGAACGGATCCCGAAAGCAGAGCGCCAGCAAAGGGCAGGAGACGGGCCGGACGGCGCGCCAAGCCTCAGAGCGGAGAGGCGAGGTTAGGTCAGAAAAGCAGTGAGCGTCCGCGTGTGGAGAACGCGAGGCCTGGCGACATGGACGAGCGGAGTGCGTCCAATTTGGATCGACAGGCTCGAGGGACGAGCGGAGTGGTAGCCATGGTGAAGTCGGAGGCGGCGGCGAGGAGTCACTCTCGTTCAAGTACCCCGACGGCGTCACCAGCTACGGTACCCACCGGGATAAAGACAGAAGCGAAATTGGAATCAGGATCGGCGGAACTGGAACCGGACGTGCAGGCATTTTTGGAGGAGGAATTGGCGTTGTTTGACGGGCTCAAAGGTGTGTCCCACATAGCGGAACACCGGATCGTCATGAAGGATGATAAGCCCCTAAAGCAGCGCTATTTCCCCAAAAATCCGGCCATGCAGAAGGTGATTGACGACCAAGTCGAGGAACTCCTCCAGACTGGTGCAATCGAGCCGTCTCGCAGTCCTCACAGCGCACCTATTGTGCTGGTAAAGAAGAAGACGGGCGAATGGCGCATGTGCATCGATTACAGACAATTGAACGCACACTCTGTACCCGATGCATACCCAGTCCCCAGAATCAATCACATTCTGGAGCGACTGAGGCACGCACGCTTCATATCGACGCTGGATCTAAAACAAGGGTATTGGCAGATCCCGATGGCCGAGGAGAGCAAGCAGTTTACGGCGTTTACGGTGCCCGGTCGAGGCCTGTATCAGTGGAGAGTGATGCCATTCGGCCTACACTCGGCGTGCGCTACGTTCCAGAGGGCCCTGGATACAGTCATCGGGCCGGAGATGGAGCCACATGCGTTCGCGTACCTTGATGACATAATTGTCATCGGCGCGACGAAACAGCAGCATATGACTAATCTCCAGGAGGTATTCCGGAGACTAAGAGCGGCCAACTTGAGGCTGAATATAAAGAAGTGTTCGTTCTTTAAAAAGGAGCTGGTGTACCTGGGACATGTGGTGAGCGACGAGGGTATAAGAACAGACCCCGAGAAAGTGGAGGCGATAAGGAGGCTGAGGCCCCCAACGAGTTTGAAGGAGCTGCGCCAGTGCCTCGGGATGGCATCTTGGTATCGTCGCTTTGTGCCAAACTTCGCTGCAGTGGTGCAGCCAATGACAGCGTTGCTGAAGAAAGGGAGGAAATGGTCGTGGGATGCGGAACAGGAGGAGGCCCTGAGTCGCTTGAAAGAGAGTCTAACGACGGCCCCTGTCCTCGCATGTCCCGACTTTTCCGCGAAGTTCGTTCTCCAAACAGATGCCAGCGATCATGGGCTTGGCGCTATTTTAACGCAGAGCATCGAGGGCCAGGAGAGAGTCATCGCCTACGCCAGCCGCAAATTGCTGAAGGCCGAGATCAACTACTCGGCAACGGAAAAGGAGTGTTTGGCCATAGTGTGGTCTATACGGAAGTTGAGATGCTATTTGGAGGGCTACAAATTTGACGTCATAACGGATCATATGGCGCTCAAGTGGCTGAACTCCATTGAGAGTCCATCAGGCAGGATCGCACGCTGGGCTCTGGAGTTGCAGCAGTTTCAATTCGACGTACACTACAGGAGAGGAAAACTCAACGTGGTGGCCGACGCACTGTCAAGGCAACCTCTGGAAACGTTTCAGCAGGCAGTGGAGGAGAAATCCCCCTGCCGTTGGATCTCGAGCACGCTGGAACGGATCGGCCAGAATCCTGAAAAGTTCCCAGACTACGTGGTCGAAAATGGAAATCTGTACCGCCACTTGGGATACCGAGCCGATGACGAGGATTACGTGCCCTGGAAGCTGTGCGTCGGAAGCGGTGACAGGAAACGAGTGCTACAGGAGTGCCACGACGCACCGACGGCGGGTCACCAAGGAGTGAGGAAGACGATCTCCAGACTGGCTCAGCGATACTACTGGCCAGGCATGTTCAGAGACGCTGCCAGGTACGTGAAGTGTTGTGAATCGTGTCAAAAGTTCAAAGTGGAACAGTTCAAGCCAGCAGGTCGCATGCTCACTCGTCAAGTGGCCGAGCCATGGGCCGTGCTGTGTGCTGACTTTGTAGGCCCATTGCCACGGTCTAAACATGGGAACACAATGCTCCTAGTGTTCCACGACGCGTTCTCAAAATGGGTGGAACTCATCCCCCTGAGGAAGGCCACTACGGCCCATCTACAAACTGCCTTCAGGGAGAGGATACTATGCCGATTCGGCATCACTCGTAAAATGGTGTGCGACAACGGTGCGCAATTTACGAGCCGGGCGTTCAAATCGTTCATGAAGACGCTTGGAGTGGAGTTGCAGTACACGGCGCCGTATTGCCCACAGGAGAACCCGACGGAGAGGACGAACCGCACGGTGAAGACGATGGTCGCCCAGTTCATCCAAGATCGGCAGAGTTCTTGGGATGAACTCCTGCCGGAGATCTCCCTGGCCGTGAATTCGACGGGGTACTCTCCGGCGTTCCTAATACAGGGAAGAGAGCCACGACTACCGGCCGCACTCTACGACGAAGTAACGCCAGGATCAGCGAGTACCCCACAAGAGCCGGACGAGAAGGCGAAGAAGCTAAAGGAAATCTTCGACATAGCACGCAGTAACATGCAGCGCGCCGCTCAGGATCAGAGCCGGCATTATAACCTGCGGCGACGAGAGTGGAGACCATCCCTCAAATCGTTGGTATGGTTGCGCCAGCATTTACTTTCTAAGGCCGCAGACGGTTTCGCAGCCAAGCTGGCGGCGAAATATGACGGACCCTATCGGGTCGTAAAATTCGTGTCGCCCAACATTGTGCTACTGGCAAAAGACGGTGAGCGGAAGAGGAGAAAGGCCAGCATAGCGCAACTCAAGCCGTTTTACCAGGACCAGCCCGTATACGACGAAGAACCGGCCGACGACACGAGGCCGACGGAGGAGGAATAAAGGCAGCGTTCGCCTAACACGCTGCCCTGGTAAAAGAGAAAAGAAAAAAATAAATAAATAGAGAGAGCGTAAAGTAGTTAGATGTGTTGAGCTAACCAGTAACCCAAATAACTCGTAGTAACTAGAAGGTATCCTAACAATAAGCAGAACAAAATTTAACGCAAGTGTTGCTCCCATAGATGTCGGACGTAATCTCAATAAGCGACGAGGAACGAGAGGCTTTCATCGAGGACGACGAGGAAACTGACAGCAATCCCGAGTCGGACCGGTATGCCGGGGAAGCCCATGGCGCCTATCCAGGGGGAGGACCGGAGGGAAGAGGCTACACGCGGCGCAACAACCGACCGCCGCTGCCACCCCGTCTGCACACCAAATATGTGCACGAGGAGGCGTTCACGGAGGTGTGCGACGGATATGTCTGCATCCGGCAAGTGCGGACGGTAAGCGTTTTCATTGAATGCCCCAACGCCAGGAACTCGCCGCCGTACGTGACCGAACCGGTATCGCCGCCTCCCCTGTTGGCACTCCCCGAACCGCCACCAAGAGGCAGCGAACTGGAGGATGAAACGGCCCCTACAGAGGCACCAGAGGGACGATCCCGGCCGCAAGGCCCGATCCCGTCACAGGAAGGTGCGAGGCCGAGATCGGCGACTAAGACTGAACCGCGCCTAGGTTCATCCACCCAACGACGCCAGAAGGCGACCTCGCGAAATCGCACGGAGGAGACGCGGACGGCACGAGAGGACGGCGGACGACGACATGCATCCGACAGGGCGACAGGTGATGGTAGTGGCCGCAAGGGCCGATCCCGCGACAAACGCCCAGCCTCACCCCAACGGTCGCCGCACCGAAAGGGGTGGACGCGAGCCAAATCGTCCCTAGGCGAAACGCCGCAGGAGGAGCAGCCGCGAGGTAGTCGGCCGAGGCACCCTGACTCCCACAAAGGGAAGACAACGCAGGAGAAGCAGCCGCGAGGTAGTCGGCCGAGGCACTCTGGCTCCGACAAAGGGGAGACGCCAAAAGAGGGCGACAAGGGCGCCGCCGTCAAACGCGCGCGGGTCGCTGGCAGCGCGCCGCACCCGCGTACGGGCGATGGCAAGCCTCGCACAAACCAGGGTCGGCCAGCAGGAAGCCGAGTGGCGATTAGTGGAGGAAAGCGTAGAGAGGAGGAACCTGAGCCCTCGCGTTCCGATATGGCTGCGGCAGCGAACCCCAAGCCTGGACGGACGGACACAAAGAAGACGGACGCGCCGACCCCGTCGCACAAGGCGGACAGCCGTCCGCAGCGCAGTATGCCAACAAGTGGCGTACCCCGGCATCCGGTCGAGGGCGAGTACCCGGCGCCGCCAGAGGTGTCTGGGGAAGAGTGGAGGAGGGCGGAGGCGGTCGATAAACGGGCCCCATCCCCGGGTACGATCAAAACGATACCCGCGAAGCGCCAGCAGACGGTGCCCAAGAGGGCTGATAAGGACCCGCTACCGTCAGTAGATTCGTCGCCACCAGTAGGTTCACCGCTGCTAGTAGGTTCACCGCCGGACACCACTCATGAAGGGTCGACGCCGCTGATAGAGTCCGAAACGCGGTCTGACAACGAGTACGGGGGATCACCGCCTCCCTTGGTACCCATCGTATCAACCCCAACCACCACAGTGACGTACCTACCGCCGTGGTCGGAGGCTCATTTGGAGGACGTCATCGATTTATTCGACCAGTTGGCGGAGATCGAGGCCGAGCCAGAAAGTGACGAGGAGCAACCGCCAGCACCGCCATCAATGCGCCCGTCCGAGCAAGACGAGGAACAACCGCCAGCACCGCCATCAATGCGCCCGGTCGAGCAAGAGGAGGAGCAACCACCGCCGCCACCATCGATGCGCGCGGGAGGGGTATGGCAGCCACCATCACGGCGATCGCAGGGCGAACGGCCGTCGGCGTCGGAGCAAGCGGCAGGACGGAGTCAGCAGTGGGCGTGGCCGTCAGAAGCGCGCGGGTTGCTGGCAGCATGCCGCACCCGCGTACGGGCGACGGCGCGCCCCACGCCGACGCATCCGCCACCAGTGAGTCAGCCGAGGACACAAGGGCACTCGACCCCACTGTCGGGACGTTTCGACCCACGGGTCCGTCCACCGACCGGTTGGCGCGTTCACACATGGGACGATCTAATACCGGAGAGTATTATCGCCGGAGTGCGCCGTCGGATGCGTCGTGCCTCAGGCAATTGTCGTCGGTCGCGCTTTACCCTAAAGGCCGAAGGATTGGAGTACAAGGTGACGTTGGCCGGCGAGCATCGGGTCTCTATCACCGCCCGGAGAGAAAGGGGGGGGTGTGAGGAGAGTCCCCCTGGATCTCCCCCCAATAACTATCTTTGGTACTAAATCAAATATCATAAGTTGTTTTGTGCAAGGAGCACCAGTTATATATATTGTGATTATGTTTTTAGTTAATATTTTGTGCAAGGAGCACCGATTAGATGCATTAATATTAATTATGAATTGTTATTAATGTTAAGGTGCAAGGGGCACCACCGCGCAAGGAGCGCTGAATTTAGGATTAATAATATTATCATTAAAAGCGCACGGAGCGCATATAAGTAGAACAAGCCGTTGGTATTCATTTCGAATTTGAATCTAACGGCCGGGTCCACTGCAAGCCTGCACTGTTGAGCTGCCGCTCGATCTCGCCACTAGAGCGCGCCTCTCACGAGAGCGAAAGCTCGAGAGCGAAGGCAACCGACCGAGGCTAGCGCGCAACTCGGTCGCGAGGAGCTCGAGACTGAGAGTTTGGCTTCCAGAGTGGACGGTCGTAAAAGTGCGAGTGCGAAAGTGAAGAAATCGGTAGAACAAAAAGGAAAGATAACGGAATTGGACGAGACACTGCGAGTGACCAACAAGTAAGCGCCCTTTGTCTTACATTTGTTAATAATAGAATAACTAGTAGTTCGGATTTACTGTAATAAACGCTTATTAAACTGACTCACCGCCTAGTAATCACTCTAATCCCCCCACCCCCGCATAGCAGTAACTAAAGTAGTGCGCACCGGTGGTAAAGTGTAAGTGGAAAAGTGCGTGTCTGCGGCTTTGCCCGGTCACCCGTAGGTAGTGTGTGTTTGAGGCGTTCGCCCAGCCACTAGCGAGTTTAGTGCGACTGAGGCTGTTGCCCGAGCATAGTTAGGAGTAGTGCGACTGAGGCTGTTACCCGGTTATTAGGTGTGGATTGTGTAGAGTAGTGTAGCCAGTGGAATAAGAGTATTTGGCTTATCTGCGTACCCCGTTTTCTCAGTGCCCCAGCGATTTACAAATATTCTTGTGAACAGAACCTTGGCTAGACTGAGATTTGTACCCCGGCCAAGATACTCCTTTACACTGGTTTGATGTTGCATCCATCGGGCCAAGGTGATCGACGTGCAATGTGTGGAGAGGTACCTCGCCCTTATCGATGCAATGCAAGAAGCCTTCTTGCTTACCCAACTTCTTGCTGTGAATTATACAACTAATACAGTTAGCAATACATTTTACCACCTTACCCTCCAGATGAGGAATATAGAACTGCTGCTGAATGTTATGCATCGTCTTGCGAACGGCAAAGTGACCCACTTCGTGAGCGCTGCTGATCAACTCCCGTTCAATCTTCTTTGGCACAACCAACAGTTCGTTGCCACCGATTTGCTTGAAAAGCAGACCGCCCTTCATCTTGTAGTCACCGTATGGACCCTCTTGCAGTATCTGGACTACTGCTTTTATATGCTCGTCATCTTGCTGCGCCTTTCTTAATCGTGCAGATAACTCCGTTGCAACTCGTATTATGAAGACATCTTGTGGATAGCGACTTAGATGATCGACGTGTCTCTTTTTAGTTCCTGCGCGGTGCTCCATATCTGGGGTGAAACTTTGTATGTACAGCACCCACTGATAAACGTCTCTGGGGATGTGTTCTTTTGTTGTTGACTGTTTAAAGGCCGCGCAGTCCGTAACCAATTTAAAACGAGTCCCGAGCAGGTAGTGGCGGAACTTCTTTAGGGCTAGATAAGCAGCTTTAATTTCTAGCAGGTAACTGTGCTTTTTTGACTCTGCCTCCGACGATTTCTTACTCCAAAATTACACGGGGAAGAGCCTTGCATCATGCCACTGCAACAGCACTGCTCCAAATCCATCTTTGGACGCGTCAGTGTGCAACTCAGTCAGTGCGTCTCGAGCGTAAATATGCAGTACCGGCTCACACGTCAACAACATTTTCAATTTCTGAATTGCTTCTAATTCTTCGGGGCCAATCTTGAACTTTACATCTTTTTTTAATAAACTCGTGAGCGGCCGTGCTAATGCCGCGTACTTGTATAAACTTTCTAAAGAATCCTGTGAGACCTAGGAAGGACTGGACATCTTTGATATTTTTTGGAGTGGAAAAGCGACTAACAGCTTTTGTTTTTTCTGCTCCTGGCCAAATTTTCCCATTTTCTACGGTGTGACCCAGAAAATTTATACTCCTCTGTAAAAAGCTACATTTCTTCAATTTTATTTTTAGTTTATACATAGCTGCCGTTTCCAGAACTTTCTTCGTCTTCAGTATACACTCGTCAGCTGTTGCAGCATATAAAACGATGCCGTCCATATATAACTGCATTGTGTCATCGTTAATGAGCTTCTGAAAAACATGGTTCACGAATCGTATGAAGGCTGCAGGCGAATTTCGAAAACCAAATGGAGCTTTATTGAACTCGAAGAGTCCCTCTCGCGTGACAAATGCTGTGAGAGCTCTGCTACTTTCCTTTACAGGCACATGAAAAATCCGTTTTCTAAGTCCATGACCGTAAAGAACTTGGCAGATTGCAGCTTCTCACGCACATCTTCGATTAGTGGCACAGGAAACTGATCCTGCAATACCATGCTGTTCAACTTACGGTAGTCGACGCACACCGTTAGCGTTTGATCCTTTTTCTTAACAACGACGACTCGGCTCGCTACGTGTGAGGATGATTCACGTACGATGCATTTTTCTAACCACTCGTTGACTTGGTTTTTTACCGCTTCTGCTTCCTGGTTTGATAATCTACTCGGCGACTGGCGAAAAGGCTTTATTACTCCGTCCTGCGTAATACTCAATTGAATTGGGCATTCTGCACACGCTACTGGCGACTTAAAGCTGCTTTGAATTAAATGCGCAATTTTTTCACGGTATTCAGGCGCCGCTGCTATATTATCTGCGTCCTCGATTACGGCTAAAACGTTCATGCAGAACTTAAATTTTTGAATAAAATCGAACCCCAACAGCGCGTAATATTCCAACTTGCAATTTGGCACAATCAAAAACTTATGTTCGGTTTGCAACTGGTCGACTTCTACTTTGGTGTTAAAAAATCCAATTGGTTTTGTGCTTATGTTCCCCACACCGCGTAATATGGATTCGCTTCTCAAAGTTTCTACGTTCTTCAACTTTTTCAGCACGGTTTCATTTACAATCGTTACATCAGAGCCTGTGTCTACCAGGCATTCAACCTCTACACCGTTTATACGAACAGTTTTGAATCTACTGCGATCCAAAATTACGTGTACTTTGTTATTGTTTTTCGTACAATTTCATGATATATGTCCACTCGTTGTAACGACAACGGAAACATTTTGTCTCTGCATTACAGTCAATTCGTTTGTGCTCCGGCGAGCCGCAATTAAAACAAAACTCTTTCTTTTTTGCAACACTTGACTCTTTATTTAGAGACGCCACTGTATTTTTGTCGCCGTACTTTTTCTCACCGCTCTTTTTTTCATGATCATGAACTAGTTCGTATATCTCGAACTCCTCTTTCAGGTCTTTATAGGACTTGCAACGGTACATGGCGCATTTAAATTCGTTTTTTATTTGTAAGCCATTAACGATATGGTGCAACACGGCTGCTTGCTCAACATCCCCGGCACTTGCTAGTTTTTTCATTTGTAAAATGTACTCATGAAATGATTCCGACTTTTTCTTCTTGCGATCGCGTTGATGAATATCGGCACTATTTCGACTGCACACAAATTCTTCAATCAGTTTGCCTTTTAGATCATAGTAGTCGTTCACACATTCTGATTCTAAAAACAATTTAGCTTCACCGCACATTTTAGCGCTGACTTGCACATACTTTTGTTTGGTTGTTAATTCGTATGCCTCGGCGTTGCGTTCAAAATTTTCAAGCCACTTTAACACTGGCACCGTGCAACCGTCAAAGTCATTAACAATCTTTTCAAAACTACTGGCCGAAATTTTTACTTGATTTTCTCTTTGTTCGTCAATTTCCACTTTCAATGTCATTAATTGTATTAGCTGCTGCCGGCGTTCTTTTTAATTTCGGCGGCATAGTCTTCTAGGAATTTCACAATGGCGCCTTCTTTCTTGCGTCTAATTATGGTAATTTTTTCGCAATACAACTGTTCAACTTTACAACTGCACAACTTTACAACTGTTCAACGTTACAACTGTTCAACTTTGCATCTGCACAACTGTTCAAAATTCCACAAAAACGCCTCTTAGTGCACACGACTTTTATGCACCGACAGCTCCCATTAAACTCGCGCACACAGGACCGGTTGAACCCCCAAATGTAAGACCAGAACTAATTAGCTCCAAAATATTATATTATTATATGCTGTTTATTATTATTACATGCCCGCGTGGGTTTAACAAATTAGGAAATACAACTTTTAATTATACATATATTACTGCGACTTGAATTCTGCTTCTGATGACTTCTCTTTGACGCTCTCTAATCCACTGTGTCGCTGCTCGCCTTGCCAACTCGTTGGCTATCCCTTCGTGTTGCCACCCGGCAAATCCTGGGCTGCCAGATGACCTGAGCGTTACCATCTTACATATATATGTATGTATACATATAGATAAACATCGTATAAAAAATAAATAGAAATATTAATAATAATAATATTATGGTTCCCCTTCAGACTAAAAGTATAGATTCAGAAATATAATATAAATATATATTTACAAGACGGAAACCCTATATACCATATACAGTAAATTCCCCTGGGCCACTATGGGCCTTATATATACAAAAACGGTGGATTCCACCGCAAACGTAATCAATAAGGTAAAAGTTAATTATAATACTTTTGATAGTAATTGTAATAATTATGTGCATTAACCTATTTTTTAAATTGTACCAAATGCACAATAAATGTTTAAAAAAGAAATACCTAAGCAAAGGTAATGATTTAGATAAGATTTAAAAAAAAATATAAATAAAATCAAAATATATATATAAAATTAAAAATTTATATAAATAAAACTCAATAATGAACAAACATATTAAAGAACTGGTAGTTAAAATATTAGAGAGGGAACCAGACTTCGTAAATAGAATAGAAACATTAGTTGCCAGACAACCAGTAACTATTTACGAACTGGCATATTTATATATGAATACATATATGCTAAATAAATCCCCATTAATAGATTGCAGTAGAAAAGAACAAGCTATAATTTTAGCAGCAATTCCGGGAATAGAAGTTAAAATAGTTGATAGGGATAATCCCATACTAGGCAAGGTTAAAGATTATGTAGTATTCAAGTACTAATTTAAGTACTCACTACAATAACTATATATATATATATATGTAAGATTAGAACTAATTAGCTCCAAAATATTATATTATTATATGCTGTTTATTATTTTTATATGCCCGCGTGGGAGTTTAACAAATTGGGAAATACAACATTTAATTATATAAGTTATGGCCGAACGGGGCCAGTGGGGGGTAACGCGTCTCGTTACCTAGTTAATGATAAACGCATAATGCGCTTTCCTTCCGTGACTTCGTTAAGTATAGTCGAGACTTGTCGTCTTATTTAATGCGACTTTCGGTTCGACTATACTGAATTGGTAAATAAAAACGATCGTTTGATAAACGTTATAAAATCAATTTTATTCTAGAGCAAAGAGTTCTGTACGTCTTGCGTATCCAAAGGGAATTAATTTTAAGCCACTCGAAAAGTGGCTGCCTAGCCGATGGCTCGTTCATAGATGTTGCAAAACGGCCAACGCCGGTCAATGCTTATTCGGCGACATAGTTGCCGTAGCGACCAAGAGCCGACGCTGCAGTTCGTAGTGCTGCGGTCTGTGCGATACTTGGATGGCGTGCGGGCGAGGTAAGGGGGAATAACGCTGCAGCTCATGTTACGACGGCCAGCGCAACTGTTGGGTGACATACGAGGTGAAGTGAAGGGGAGCGCCAGCCGGTGTTAACTCCTCCCCACCACAAGATCTACGTCCCGTAGATCACTAGGCTTTGGCTACGGTTTCGCATGCGACCTGCGATTCCAGACCCAAAGCGACATCGCGTGGTTTTGGAATGCCTTTGGCTGAAGTTATTTTTCTCCATACTACGTAGATTGCTGTCATGACGGCCAGAGCTATGGTAATTTCTGTGAAGAAGGAGAAAAGAATTTCATCGGACATATTGGATAACTTCTGCAAGTTCTCCAGACTGAAGTCGTGAATATACTTCAACGACAGCTGATAACCCGTTGCAGTTATCTTGGTGAGGACAGCCGGCATAGCCATTGAGTGGTTCGTCGAGTAACTGCTGACGGCGGTCACCGTCCCGTTGAAATGGGTGAGGAAAATGGTCCCATCATCGACCAGTTCGACCACCTCCTGACTGTTCCTTAGGTAACCGCATGCGGCGTGTCCTCCTTTTAGCAACCTGGGAATACAACTACTTTCCTCTAATTTCCGGAGATCTTTCTCCTGGCAGACTGTTGTGTTCCCAATAGAGATGCAGTTTCCCAAGACGGCGTACGTCTCCGATGAATCCATTGCTAATTTGGTGTATTCCAATACTACCTGTTTCCCATTGGATATTGTTGGGAAAAGTAGCATAAGTCTGCACCTTCTATCCGCCACCTTGGGCATCGCCAACACGTACAGCAAAGAAGTCCCGTTGGTTAGAATAGTTGGGCGGGAGAATTCCACTGCTTCGACCACATTCTGATATGGAAGGCTGCTGACCTCTGACAATAGCGTTTCGATTTCTCCGTGATCCAGTAGATTCGTGTTAATTACGCCGGTCTTCGCCAACTGACAGGCTCTCGATATCTCATTGACCTGATCAGCCAACACTATGGCCTTGTGCAACACCGTCGTCGTGGCGTGGATGTCGCCGTCTATGGCATTTACCTTTCCGATGACCTCGTTAAGCTTCTGGAGCGACTCGTGCGTCGCGTCGAACAGTCTTGTGTTGATTTTAATTTGTTGGTTGCCATTCCTTACCACGTTGTCTTGCGACTGGATGATCGTGTTCCAATCCGACGCGTCGGGTGAACCTGCTACCCATTTCCAAGCCGATCCTAACCAATCTACGGATCGTATCTTCCGAGATTGTGTGCTCATCATTCTATTGATCCCCTCTGTTGCGCTCTGCAAATAGTGGCCCGCCAGGGCACCGATCCTCTGGTCAGAAATCGCGGTGACCTCGTTTGAAATTTCTCCGATTAGCCGTTGCATCCGATCCAAGTCGATAACATGGGCTAATTTGAAGACGCCATTAACACGCCAGACGATGCCTTGTTGTAGGGGTACGGCAGGCGCGTCGTATTTAAAAATATGAATGGCGACCGCTACATGAGTCAAGGCCGTTCTTGTATTTTTTGGGGAAGAAATTAGTGCACATCAAATAGTATAGTACTTATAATAAGATATTTAAAACAAATTAATTTTTTAATAAAGAGTTGTGTGTGTACTTATTCTAATTTGTGTGTCATTATATTTGTATATTTTTTGTTTTAATATTATTTTTTGTGTCTTTATGTTTATTTGTATTTTTTTGTACTTAATGTATAGTTTTTTGTTTTTTTTGTGATTGTATGTTTTTTTTTTTTTATCTTATCAACCTACGCATTGTTTTTTGTGTGTTTTGTATTTGTATGTTTTTTTGTATTGTTATTTTTTTATATCCTCAACCCAGCTAGATTTTTAAGTGTAATTTTTGTGTTTTTCTTTTATATCCCTAATCTAGTTTGATTGTTATGTGTATTGTTTGTTTTTTTTTTTGTTTTAATTATTCGACTTAGTGTAATTTTGTATTACTTTACATTTTAGTTATTAAAGCAAATGTGATAAAACAATTAACGAGTTGTGAAACGCTACCATTTACTACTTTGCCAAAGGATCGCTTTTTAAATCTGACTTATGAAAAACTTTCCCAGACTTGGTCTTAATTGTGACCCTTCTATCCTCTTGCACCTCTTCTGCCTTATAACGCTGTTTCTCCTTTCATGTTAGTAGGGTATGGGTAGCTTTTCGTATATATGGATTCTTGGGTGCTTGTACGGATCTCAGCCCTACCACTTGTGTCCACAGCCTCTCCGGGCGAAATGGGCTCGAATATTTTAGCATACTCGTCGATGAGTGCGTTTAACGCTTGCTTAACGCAGTCAGGGTGTTCGACATCAAGCAACGGATGCACATTTAAAGATCGTCTGGCTAGGAGAGGTAGCTTGATTCCGGGCGATATCACCAAGAGGTCGTTTTTTCGATCAATCATGGCTCTTACTGCATTGAGGGTAATAATACCGTCAAAAGAACTGAGTCCGGGCAGGACAAAAAAGGTGAGAACAGAATCATTCGCAATTGGTTTAAAAAATTGACCTACGAGGCGGTGCGTGATTTTAACGCTGCCCGCGGCGGATTGTACGAAAAAAGGGGGTAGTTAATGGGGTGCATCCGGCGGCAATTTTGGGGCTTATAATGTTCTTATTTGCGCCGGTGTCTATTAAAAATTGTAACATCGCCCCATCCTTGGTTCCATATTCTGTGTATGGTACACTGGAGAGGCGTCTGTCATAAAATTTGGTCCCTCGTCTTTAACACAAACTGTATTCTCGACGGGATCTTGGCTTGCTTGTTCTGATGGGCTTTCCAATTGCCTGCCTTCGTCATCGTGACATGGCTGGCCATAGTAGGGCTCGTGAGCCTACCCTTGAGCAAACTCGCTCGAAGTGGGGACGGGGGTAGGGAGAGTCGGCTCCATATGATATAATCTCTGAGCCTTTCGGAAAGGATTCAGAGAAGAGGAAGTACTCGGGCTTCGCTTAACGCTACCACTGTCCTCCTGACGTGCGTTAAAACCAGACCGGTAAGTTTGACCAGACTGGTTGGATTCAAACTTAATAGCCGGTCTCGGTCCCTGAAATGTAACAGTGGACTGTGTGCTCCTCCCTGGACCAGCGTGGTACCCAGTACTTATTTGCGCACGGGGATAAGACTGAAACACTGGCGGGAATCTTGGCGCACCTGTGGAACGGTAGTTTGAAGTGAAAGGTGGGAACCTATTCGCGTAACCCGTTTGACCAAGATTGCCCCTAGAAGCCACGTTCTGTAACTCTAAGCAAATGTAATATGCTTCGGGCAAATTCTTTGGCCTGCGGATCACCAATAGCCTAGAATTATCACCGCTGAGACCCCTTATAAAAACATCTAAGGTTTTATCCCTATAAGTCTCAATTAAAGCGCTGACAACTCCTGGCGGGTGAGTACCGTTCTTTACACTGGTAAGGATGAGTGAGAAGTGACTGTTCACTTCCATATAGAATTCTTCCAAAGACTTAGCCCCCTGAGTCATCTGACTCAGTTGGTACTCCAAGGTGCGGACATCCCTCTTGTCGGCATAATGAAGTGCCAGGACCCGCTTGACCTCCGGCCAGTCGTCATCCTGCATATTGTAAGAAACAAGCGCCACGGCAGCGTTGCCTCTTATTTTTTGCCTAATATGTACCACGATTGCCCTATAGATGGGCTCATCCCTAACGATCTGATAATCGTTTAAAATGGACTGGGCCCTGTTCACCCAAGAGACGTATCTCTCGGCCTGTCCCTCAAACGTTTGCAACTCCTTGACACAATCCCGCAGGGTATCCTTCAACTCGAACTCATTGCGCGGACGTGTCAAAGGCAAAGGTTCGTAGACCACTGGATTACGACCTTCGTAATCGGTCTCTAATGTGGCTACTCTATCATTTACCTTCTTGTGTTCATCCTTCACCGCTACCATTTGATTGAGCAACGCACCCAGCGTTGTATCAAATCGGTTTAGGGTTTCCTTAATTTCCTCCATATTTTCAAAAATAGTTTGTTCAAAATAAGATCCCAAAAAGGTATAATGTTCGTTAGGTAAAATGTTCGTTAACTAGCAAGCCTAAGTGCAAGGGGTAATATTTAAGATTTTAGTTCTTGCCTATGCAGCGTAGTTACGTTATTTAATTTTTAAAAAAATTTTTAGCGAATATGGCAATTCAGGAAATAGTAATAGAAATAGTAGACGTTTCACTCACCCCTTTTGTAATTTGTAGTGGCGGTGGCCAATTAATTTGTATATTAAAATTGGTATGACTCCTTACAATGCATAAATTCTGAAAAAGAAAAGACTTTAGTACTTGTTTCTTTTTGTTTGTTAAAAAAAGGTATTTTAAATGAGGCTGTGCGTTATGTTCACTTCTATTCCTATATGCGTTTTTGCGTTTTTATGTGTCATACTTTTTTTCTGTGCAAGATTTTCCATTGTAACTTAAAACTATATTTATTTCGATACTGGGCGCGGTGGTTCGTATTTGTCCTTTATGGCATTCTGCCTACTAAGGTACGGTTGCACACACAATCCACCAGGCGGCTATTTCGAGTGCATTCCACACTCTTTAGCTTGTCTGGTAGATTGCCACTGATCATATTTTATTTTCATAAATTCTTTTATTATTATAAAGCTGCCGCTCGCAATTAAATTGCCGCAGCGGTTATCTCTTTTACTCCCTGTACCCATAAAATGGGTAAAAAGGGGTATTACATCTGTGCAAATGTATGTAACAGACAGAAGGAGACATCTCCGACCCTATAAAGTATATATATTCTTGATCAGTATCAAAAGAGATTTCGATTTGGCCATGTCCGTCTGTCTGTCCGTCTGTCCGTCTGTCCGGATGAACGCGTCGATCTCAGCAACTACAAGAGCTAGAGACACCAAATTTAAAATATAGGTTCCTGTATAGCATACGCAGATCAAGTTTGTTTCATATTTCAGATATCTCCCCCGTTCCCCCGCAAATCGATTAAAACCGTTTTACAGTAACAATTTTCAAGATATAGCTTTAAGATTTGTCATGTACAATACTTTAGTCTCTCTTAATCTACTGTCCAAGTCGATCGGATAATAAACACGGAAGTTATTCACGAAAGAAGATTCAGTAATGCAGCGAGAGGGGGAAGAAGAAGCACAGCCACTTTTGCCGCCTGTGTGCGTGCGTCTTTGTGTATGTGTGTGTGTATGGGTAAGTGGACGTAGATGTGATTGGATGTTTTAGACCTGGGTACAGGGAGTTTCGTAGTCGGGTATACTCGACTATAGCATTCTTACTTGTTTTGTATTATTATTGTACAACTTTTACGCTCGCGAATAAGCCACTCAACAATGTGTGTGGGCAAATCGCCGTAGCGGGTTGTTGTTTCTGATATTTACACAATTTCTTGCGCCCGCGAATAAACCACTCAATGACTTGTATGGCGTATCGCCGCGGCGGGCTATTGTTTCATTTGATTCACAACATTATACGCCCGTGGGGAATGTTAAACTACTACGAAGAGCAGCATCCCGACCGCGGCGGGTGGTTGTATATTATATGGTTGGAAAACCTTTTTACACTGCACACACAACGCACTAACACAAAGAACAGAAAGAACATCACACCACTCATTTTTCACTTTTCCGCCCAATTGGGTGGTCCAACGGGTTTCACTTCTGTCTGAAGTGCAGACTGCTCGGGCGCCAGTTATGGCCGAACGGGGCCAGTGGGGGGTAACGCGTCTTTTTACCTAGTTAATGATAAACGCATACTGCACTTTCCTTCCGTGACTTCGTTAAGTATAGTCGAGACTTGTCGTCTTATTTAATGCGACTTTCGGTTCGACTATACTGAATTGGTAAATAAAAACGATCGTTTGATAAACGTTATAAAATCAATTTTATTCTAGAGCAAAGAGTTCTGTACGTTTTGCGTATCCAAAGGGAATTAATTCTAAGCCACTCGAAAAGTGGCTGCCTAGCCGATGGCTCGTTCATAGATGTTGCAAAACGGCCAACGCCGGTCAATGCTTATTCGGCGACATAGTTGCCGTAGCGACCAAGTGCCGACGCTGCAGTTCGTAGTGCTGCGGTCTGTGCGATACTTGGATGGCGTGCGGGCGAGGTAAGGGGTAATAACGCTGCAGCTCATGTTACGACGGCCAGCGCAACTGTTGGGTGACATACGAGGAGAAGTGAAGAGGAGCGCCAGCCGGTGTTAACTTATATTACTGCGACTTGAATTCTGCTTCTGATCACTTCTCTTTGACGCTCTCTGATCGACTGTGTCGCTGCTCGCCTTGCCAACTCGTTGGCTACCCCTTCGTGTTGTCACCCGGCAAAGCCTGGGCTGCCAGATGACCTGAGCGTTACCATCTTACACTCGGCCTTCCTGATCCTCTTCATCCGACCCGGATGATAACAGCTCTTCGTTTTCGGATATGAACTTCCACAGCTTGATATTGTCACAGCTTGTTGCTGTTAGATTTGGTCCTTCGACGTTTGCTGCTGCTTTCTCCACATCGAAGCGGCCGTTGCGTTTGAGCTTTACTATTTTGTAAGGGCCCAAAAACGCACTCTCTAGTTTTCGTCCTGCGACGAACTGAGTACGTTTTATGGCGCCCAGATCGCCCAGCTTGTACACACCTTCGGGACGCCTCTTCTTATCGTAGGCTGCTTTATAATTCGTCTGTGCCTGCTGTATGTTCCGCTTAGCTTCGATTCTCAAGTGTTTGCGCTCTTCGTTGAATCGGTCGACGAGTTCCTGATTCAGCAGTTCCAGCAGAAGATCTTCGGCTTTATTTCGCATCTTGGTGCGAAACATTATCTCGAATGGGGACGCGTGAGTTGACGCGTGCATGTGCGAATTGATGGCCCTCTGCACTTGCGGCACAAACTTAAACCATTTTGACGGCGCCTCTGTCGATAGCTTCGCAATTATTGAAAGGATAGAGCGATTCACCCTTTCAACCTGACCATTGCCTCTGGCCACACCTGTAGTTGACCACACGTGCTCTACCATATTTGCACTTGCAAACTCTGCAAATGCTTTTGACGTAAAAGCGGCACCTCTGTCGCTCACAATGCGCCTGGGAAAGCCAAATACAGCTGCCCACTCGCTTATCTTCTTCAGCACCTCTTCGTGTCCGGTTGATTTGACTGGAAACAGCCAAACAAACTTTGAAAATGCGTCGACGACTGCCAGAATAAATGTATACTGTTTTTATGTTGCATCCATCGGGCCAAGGTGATCGACGTGCAATGTGTGGAGAGGTACCTCGCCCTTATCGATGCAATGCAAGAAGCCTTCTTGCTTACCCAACTTCTTGCTGTGAATTATACAACTAATACAGTTAGCAATACATTTTACCACCTTACCCTCTAGATGAGGAATATAGAACTGCTGCTGAATGTTATGCATCGTCTTGCGAACGGCAAAGTGACCCACTTCGTGAGCGCTGCTGATCAACTCCCGTTCAATCTTCTTTGGCACAACCAACAGTTCGTTGCCACCGATTTGCTTGAAGAGCAGACCGCCCTTCATCTTGTAGTCACCGTATGGACCCTCTTGCAGTATCTGGACTACTGCTTTTATATGCTCGTCATCTTGCTGCGCCTTTCTTAATCGTGCAGATAACTCCGTTGCAACTCGTATTATGAAGACATCTTGTGGATAGCGACTTAGATGATCGACGTGTCTCATTTTAGTTCCTGCGCGGTGCTCCATATCTGGGGTGAAACTTTGTATGTACAGCACTCACTGATAAACGTCTTTGGGGATGTCTTCTTTTGTTGTTGACTGTTTAAAGGCCGCGCAGTCCGTAACCAATTTAAAACGAGTCCCGAGCAGGTAGTGGCGGAACTTCTTTAGGGCTAGATAAGCAGCTTTAATTTCTAGCAGGTAACTGTGCTTTTTTGACTCTGCCTCCGACGATTTCTTACTCCAAAATTACACGGGGAAGAGCCTTGCATCATGCCACTGCAACAGCACTGCTCCAAATCCATCTTTGGACGCGTCAGTGTGCAACTCAGTCAGTGCGTCTCGAGCGTAAATATGCAGTACCGGCTCACACGTCAACAACATTTTCAATTTCTGAATTGCTTCTAATTCTACGGGGCCAATCTTGAACTTTACATCTTTTTTAATAAACTTGTGAGCGGCCGTGCGAATGCCGCGTAGCCTTGTATAAACTTTCTAAAGAATCCTGTGAGACCTAGGAACGACTGGACATCTTTGATATTTTTTGGGGTGGAAAAGCGACTAACAGCTTTTGTTTTTTCTGCTCCTGGCCAAATTTTCCAGAAAATTTATACTCTTCTGTAAAAAGCTACATTTCTTCCTGCAATACCATGCTGTTCAACTTACGGTAGTCGACGCACACCATTAGCGTTTGATCCTTTTTCTTAACAACGACGACTCGGCTCGCTACGTGTGAGGATGATTCACGTACGATGCATTTTTCTAACCACTCGTTGACTTGGTTTTTTACCGCTTCTGCTTCCTGGTTTGATAATCTACTCGGCGACTGGCAAAAAGGCTTTATTACTCCGTCCTGCGTAATACTCAATTGAATTGGGCATTCTGCACACGCTACTGGCGACTTAAAGCTGCTTTGAATTAAATGCTCAATTTTTTCACGGTATTCAGGCGCCGCTGCTATATTATCTGCGTCCTCGATTACGGCTAAAACGTTCATGCAGAACTTAAATTTTTGAATAAAATCGAACCCCAACAGCGCGTAATATTCCAACTTGCAATTTGGCACAATCAAAAACTTATGTTCGGTTTGCAACTGGTCGACTTCTACTTTGGTGTTAAAAAATCCAATTGGTTTTGTGCTTATGTTCCCCACACCGCGTAATATGGATTCGCTTCTCAAAGTTTCTACGTTCTTCAACTTTTTCAGCACGGTTTCATTTACAATCGTTACATCAGAGCCTGTGTCTACCAGGCATTCAACCTCTACACCGTTTATACGAACAGTTTTGAATCTACTGCGATCCAAAATTACGTGTACTTTGTTATTGTTTTTCGTACAATTTCATGATATATGTCCACTCGTTGTAACGACAACGGAAACATTTTGTCTCTGCATTACAGTCAATTCGTTTGTGCTCCGGCGAACCGCAATTAAAACAAAACTCTTTCTTTTTTGCAACACTTGACTCTTTATTTAGAGACGCCACTGTATTTTTGTCGCCGTACTTTTTCTCACCGCTCTTTTTTTCATGATCATGAACTAGTTCGTATATCTCGAACTCCTCTTTCAGGTCTTTATAGGACTTGCAACGGTACATGGCGCATTTAAATTCGTTTTTTATTTGTAAGCCATTAACGATATGGCGCAACACGGCTGCTTGCTCAACATCCCCGGCACTTGCTAGTTTTTTCATTTGTAAAATGTACTCATGAAATGATTCCGACTTTTTCTTCTTGCGATCGCGCAATAGTTGATGAATATCGGCACTATTTCGACTATTTTAGATCATAGTAGTCGTTCACACATTCTGATTCTAAAAACAATTTAGCTTCACCGCACATTTTAGCTCTGACTTGCACATACTTTTGTTTGGTTGTTAATTCGTATGCCTCGGCGTTGCGTTCAAAATTTTCAAGCCACTTTAACACTGGCACCGTGCAACCGTCAAAGTCATTAACAATCTTTTCAAAACTACTGGCCGAAATTTTTACTTGATTTTCTCTTTGTTCGTCAATTTCCACTTTCAATGTCATTAATTGTATTAGCTGCTGCCGGCGTTCTTTTTAATTTCGGCGGCATAGTCTTCTAGGAATTTCACAATGGCGCCTTCTTTCTTGCGTCTAATTATGGTAATTTTTTCGCAATACAACTGTTCAACTTTACAACTGCACAACTTTACAACTGTTCAACGTTACAACTGTTCAACTTTGCATCTGCACAACTGTTCAAAATTCCACAAAAACGCCTCTTAGTGCACACGACTTTTATGCACCGACAGCTCCCATTAAACTCGCGCACACAGGACCGGTTGAGCCCCCAAATGTAAGACCAGAACTAATTAGCTCCAAAATATTATATTATTATATGCTGTTTATTATTATTATATGCCCGCGTGGGAGTTTAACAAATTAGGAAATACAACGTTTAATTATATATTACTTTTAATTATATATATATTCCATTAACATTACTAGTAGATACAGGAGCAAATGTCTCAATCTTAAAAAATAATAACGTAAATTAACGAAAATTACAAAACAAATATAACTGGAATTGGACAGGGAACAATACAGTCAATTGGATAATCCACAATTGATCTACTTTTCGATTACTTCGTAATCAAACGTAAAACGAGATCATCAAAACGACAGAAAAACATCTGCGCAGATGATAAAATAAAATTGCAAAAAGAACAGAAAGAGCCCAATGTCTATGAAGTCGTTAGCAATAATGACGTAAAGAAATTTGCAGAACTAAAATTCGGAAAATCCAATTGTTTATTTAAGCAAGGAAAAAGAATTATTTCACAATTTTCAGTTAATAATTTGTACTCCAATGAAAAATTCGACTTAGGTCAATTCTTTCAAAGGCTTAATGCAGAAGCCGTATTACATAAAATTGTTAATTTACAATTGTCACCAAGTGAACAAATCTTCGAATTTGTATCACTAAATGAATTTAAAAATATGGGCAATAAATAAATAAATACATTAAAAGTAGCGCTACTAACAAAAGTGACACAAATAGACAAAAATGACGAAAGTCAAATTAAAGCAATACTGTCGAAACACCATGATGATCCTATAGAAGGAGGCCATACAGGGATTACGCGTACCTTGTTAAAAATTAAGAAATATTATTATTGGCCCCAAATGAATAAAACCATTGCGAAATATGTGAAAACTTGCGTAAAATGCCAACAGGCAAAGACTATAACACATACAAAAGCACCAATGGTAATAACAGACACTCCAAATACTGCATTTGACACTGTTTTAATAGATACCATTGGACCATTACCTCGTACAAAGAATGGCAATGAGTACGCAATCACTATAATATGTGATCTCACGAAATTTCTAGTTACAATACCAGTAACAGAGAAAACTGCAAAAACAGTTGCCAAAGCAATATTCGAATCTTTTGTGCTAAAGTACGGTCCTATGAAGACGTTCATAACGGTACTGAGTACAGAAATTCACTAATAAATGACCTGAGTAAGTATATGAAAATCAGAAATATACAATCAACAGCTCATAGGAACAGTGGAGAGCAGTCACCGAACATTTAATGAATATATTCGTTCATATATTTCGATTGACAAAGACGATTGGGACATATGGTTGAATTTTTTCACCTATTGTTTCAACACAACTCCATCGACAGTACATGAATACTGTCCATATGAAGTGTTATATTTCCATTGAAGTCGTTCAAGAATATGGTTCCTGGCAGTATCTCCTCATGGTCCGGAATGTGTTGGTTGTTTACAGAAGTGCATGCTGGTTCCTCCAGCCTCAATAGCGCTGTTATACAAGTGGTATTGCTTAAGTCTAGGAGATTATTTATGTTGCAAATTGTTTTGTCATTATGTGACTTACAAGGTTCCTTAATTGCGAATAGTTCTTTATTACATTCTAGTAGCTGCTTATATTCTATGTTATATATTGTTTGTCTCTTTTTAACGGCTCTAACCTCCTTTGTTCTACAAGATTCCTCGCTCAGCGTTGGCAAGCTTATAATGTAAAGCAGATCCTCGCCGTTCGTAGCAAGCTTTATTTCTGCGAATTCTAATTGTTCCTCTATGTTGAAAAAAATTTTGTTCTCTTTTTTAAAAATTTGCTCTACTAGGGTGTAAGGAGGCTTTAAGCAAACCCCCTTACAATACTAGAATAAGCGCCGGAAGCAGGAGCGCATGGAGCGCGGACATGAATTTAATATTAATTATAGGAAGCTATTAGTTAATTAAGTAAGGGCGAGAAGCCATAAGACTTTTGTTGCGCAAGGAGCGCCAGGTGTATTTAGTAATAAACATTAAAATTTAAGCAGTTAACGAACGCGTTTGAATTCCGCGTTTGAATTCAAACACAACGATCCTCCGCTGCAGCTGGCACGCGCAGCTGACACAGTTCGCAATCCTGCCACCAGAGCGCGGCTTCAGCCAGAGCAAAGCTGCGAGGTGAAGAGCGAAAGCTCTGAGGTGGAGAGCGAAAGTTCGTGGTAGGGTTGAACTTTTCCGGCTCGCGCGTGGCCAAGCCGGGCAGAGCAGGGGACTTGGTGAACGACGATCAAAGTGAGTAGACGTGCATCGGGAGCACGTAGGGTAAAAGAGCGTGAGTAGAAGAGCCGTTAGGCGGCAGTGCAGCAGGGCACGCGTAGTTCGAATAAAAAACTAACAGTAAGAAGCCGGAATAAAGATAATCACAAAACAACTAAACGGCTGTCTTTATTTCTGCGTAGAACATCTAATAACTAATGCTAACGTACAGCGAGGTGTATCCCGCCGTCCGTGTGAGCAATCCCGGCATTTATAAAACTCACTAATACTAACCGCGGAGCGAGGTTTATCCCGCCGCCCGTGTGAGCAATCCCGGCATTTATAAAACACCACTACTAACGTATTAGCGAGGTGTGTCCCGCCGTCCAGGCAGTGAGCAATCCCGGCATTGATAACACTGCATAACCATTGTACAAAGCGAGGGTTAGCCTGCCGCCCGTGTGAGTAATCCCGGGCCCTAGTAGAGGTAGTCGCCCAGACCAGACCGGATGACTAGTAGAGCACCAGCGGCAGAATACCTGGTCAAGCTCCTGGTCACCTATCCCGTGCAGAGTTGTACCAGGCCGTGGTATTAGCACGCATATCCCCTCTAGAACCTTTTCCTTCCCTACGCCCAGCGTCCCAGTACATCTTACAAATTTCTTGCAGGTGCTGGACCCATACAGACTGAGATCTGTACCCCGGCTGGAAAACCCTACAAGTGGCGCCCGAGCAGGGACGAGGCAAAAGGGTCGACATGACAACGACAGCGACTGCACGGAGTCCAGACACCGGAGTCACCGGGTGCTGACCGCCGCCGAGACCCGCGCCACGGCCACGGAGCATACCGGCAGAGGTTTGAGGAGGACGCACACCGATGCCGTTTCTCCATATTCTCCAACACCACCGACTCGGTAGAGCAGGTGGACGGCATCGTGAT
The DNA here is from genome assembly GCA_035043065.1 of Hirtodrosophila confusa. NCBI lineage: Eukaryota > Metazoa > Arthropoda > Insecta > Diptera > Drosophilidae > Hirtodrosophila > Hirtodrosophila confusa. Next base: position 727,892 of record JAWNNI010000201.1, read on the forward strand.
GCGCATGCGCGTGCAGGTGACGACCCTCATAAGGCAGGCGCCCCGATCGCGCAACCCACCCCCATAGGTGGAGGAGCCCCCATCCCCGCCGCCGCTGGCGGCTGTGCCAGAGCCGGAGTTCCCGGCGCCCGACGCGCCGTGGTCACCGGAGGTCGACGTGGATCGCCGCACGGGCAGCACGCCCCCAGCCGCATCGGGAGCGCAGGAACCCGATAACCAGGACGGACAGCGACCGCTCGCGTCGGACGAGGATCGGCCGGGCCCTTTCCGCGGAGCCACCGCTCACCGCTTCCAGGTGGACCCCGGAAGCGTGTTTCCGCGGGTCAGCCTGCGTTTTCTCCCGCGCACCCCGCAGGCCGCTGGTGCAACGAACAAGCGCACTCGAGCGACATCCCAGGGGGAGCCGTCGGCCAAACGGTCACGGAACCGACGCCGAGCAACAAAGGCATGTCATGACAAGAGACGCCGCAGCGGAAGTGGACGGTCCCGCGCAAGGGTCAGACCCAACTCCCCGCCCAAAAGGCCCCGACGGAGCCCACCCCAGCGCCGCGGCCCGCAGCTACGAGCGCCGCGGTTTCCCCGCGCGCGCCAGGGGGGTTCTCCCCCTCCAAGGGAGGACGCCCGTAGCTGCGGCCGTTCTTCCTCGCCGCAAAGTCCGGGCCCCAGGGCGGTGTCCTGCCGCATGGCCGCGGAGGAGAGAATGACGCCGTTGAGGGAGGTCATGCCACCGTTGGTGGCGTACGGCGTACCACGCCTGGGACGCTTGCGATCCCCCGGAGGTTGAGGAGGCCCAGGAGAGAACGACGCCGTTGAGGGAGGCCATGCCACCGTTGGTGGCGTACCCCGCCTGGGACGCTTGCGATCCCCCGGAGGTGGAGGAGGCCCAGGAGACTGCGGCGGAGGAGGTGCTAGAAGAAGCAGCGGGAGTGGCAGAGGTCGATGCGGTCCCCGGGGAAGCAATCGCCGAAGAGCAGCAAGCACCGCAAGACCCAAGCGACATGCCGACGGACGAAAAGGAGTTGTGGGAGGACGTCCTCGATCTGTTCGACGGCATAGAGGGGTGGGAGACGGAGCCAGGGTCGACGCTCGACGGCTGGGCCGAATCGGAGGATGGGTCCATTCCTGTCACCCTCCCCCGGACCGAGCAACGGGATGCAACACCGCCAGGCTGGAGAGTGTGTCCCCGCGGAGGAGTCTTGAGCCCGCGGCTGGTGGAGCTAATCCGGGCCGAACTGGCGCAGGAGAAACGTCGGGTCGGCAGGGCCCGGCGTACCCGATTCCGGGTGTGACGGAGGGCAGCTCCGTCTCACAGTGTCACCTTCAATGCCGCCGGAGAGGCGGACGGTTTCAAGGCTGGAGGTAAAGGGGGGGTGTAAGGAGGCTTTAAGCAAACCCCCTTACAATGCTCAGGAAGTACGCGCCGGAAGCAGGAGCGCATGGCGCGCGGCCACGAAGTTACCAGTCATTATAGGCAGCTATTAGTTAATTAAGTAAGGGCGAGAAGCCATAAGACTTCTGCTGCGCGAGCGAGCCGCCAGGTCCAGGTCGTAAGAGACATGTGGAACCGGCGCAGAAAGACGAACGCGCTTTGAATTCAGACACAACGATCCTCCGCTGCAGCTGGCACGCGCAGCTGACACAGTTCGCAATCCTGCCACCAGAGCGCGGCTTCAGCCAGAGCAAAGCTGCGAGGTCAAGAGCGAAAGCTCTGAGGTGGAGAGCGAAAGTTCGTGGTAGGGTTGAACTTTCCAGGCTCGCGCGTGGCCAAGCCGGGCAGAGTAGGGGACTTGGTGAACGACGATCAAAGTGAGTAGACGTGCATCGGGAGCACGTTGGGTAAAAGGCCAAGCCGGGCAGAGTAGGGGACTTGGTGAACGACGATCAAAGTGAGTAGACGTGCATCGGGAGCACGTAGGGTAAAAGAGCGTGAGTAGAAGAGCCGTTAGGCGGCAGTGCAGCAGGGCACGCGTAGTTATAATAAAAAACTAACAGTAAGAAGCCGGAATAAAGATAATCAAAAACAACTAAACGGTTGTCTTTATTTCTGCGTAGAACATCTAATAACTAATACTAACGTATAGCGAGGTGTATCCCGCCGTCCGTGTGAGCAATCCCGGCATTTATAAAACTCACTAATACTAACCGTAGAGCGAGGTTTATCCCGCCGCCCGTGTGAGCAATCCCGGCATTTATAAAAACACACTAATACTAACGTATAGCGAGGTGTATCCCGCCGTCCGTGTGAGCAATCCCGGCATTGATAACACTAACCATTGTGCAAAGCGAGGGTTAGCCTGCTGCCCGTGTGAGTAATCCCGGGCCTTAGTAGAGTAGTCGTTCGTAGACCGGTTGACCAGTAGAGCACCAGCGGTAGAATCCTGGTCAGCTCCTGGTCACATATCCCGTGCAGAGTTGTACGAGGCCGTAGGTAGACCGGTTGACCAGTAGAGCACCAGCGGTAGAATCCTGGTCAGCTCCTGGTCACATATCCCGTGCAGAGTTGTACGAGGCCGTAGTATTAGCACGTATATTCCCTCTAGAACCTTTCCCTTCCCTACGCCCAGCGTCCCAGCACCTCTTACAAATTTTCTTGTAAGTGCTCGACCCATACAGACTGAGATCTGTACCCCGGCTGGAAAACTCCCTTACAATGGTTATCTCTGTTGCCGACAGTATGAATGAATTTATTGTATTTGCTTTTGCCCAATTTATGGCATATAAAATATTTGTTAGTTCTTCTTTTATTAGTTGAATTTTATATTTTAGAATGGCTGCTTCTTGATTATTCATGTTATCTGTACTCTGAGCAGCTTTTAAAATTGTGTTCGTGACATTACTGATTTGATTTATTTTATCATTAATTATTCTATTGATAACGACTTGCCTGTTGTTATTATCTAGCTGTTCATTTATTTTGTCTTGTAAAACTTCATGGTCGTGCCGATCTGGTGTTCCGGCTAACCATTTCCATGCCGTACCAATCATTTCTATTGCTCTTTTGTATTTTCGCGGGGGCTTAAAACTTCATGGTCGTGCCGATCTGGTGTTCCGGCTAACCATTTCCATGCCGTACCAATCATTTCTATTGCTCTTTTGTATTTTCGCGGGGGCTTAAGCCTACGCAAGTCCCTCTTGATTTGTGACAGTTCGAGGGAGAGGAATGGGTGAAAAGGATGAGATGAGGTGAGTTTTATTAATGAGCTATCTAACGTGTTGTAGATTTCTTCGTATTTGCTCAAACTAAAAACGTCTAGCTGCTGGTCCTGTGTCCAGTGATATAAGTTGCGAGTTTGAATAATCGAGCACTGTGGTCATCCCTAGACATGTTGGCAAGAATAATCTGAACTTTTAGGTTCTTATGTTATTCTTGTGGACTATTTTGCCGGATTGGGTTTTTACTGTGGAGTTCCTATCCTCAGCTATTATTTCTTTTTTATACCTAGACGTGAGTTTGGTTCCCAATCTTTTGTTAATTTTTACGAAAATTGTGTCGCCTGTGCTATATTTCCTTGGCTCGTTCCTACTCTTATTGTGGTACTTCAAGTCGACTATCTGTTTCTCCTGTAATTTTTTCTTAATCTCCTCCCGTTTTTCCTTTATCGATGACAAATTTTCGTGGTTCCTACTCTTATTGTGGTACTTCAAGTCGACTATCTGTTTCTCCTGTAATTTTTTCTTAATCTCCTCCCGTTTTTCCTTTATCGATCACAAATTTTCGTGGAGTGTGCTTCTAAAAAAAATTTCTATCGGTTTTTCCTTAACTACCGAATGAATGGTCTGATTATATTCTTGTACTGCTTTATATAAAATATCTGAATACGGTAAGTTGCTGTTGTCTTTCTTTAAACAACGACAAATGTCGGACAATGTGGAGTGGAAACGCTCAACTTGGCCATTACTTGTTGACGAATACGGCGCGGTTGTGTGTACTGAAATACCTAACTGGTCTTCAAGTAGAAACCTAACGGAAGCTGAATTTAAAGCCCTGTCATTATCCATCACCACCCACTTAGGCATTCCAAACGCTATGAGCATTTCCCGCAGTGGGTTTTTTATGTGCTCTTCCTCGCCGCAAAGTCCGGGCCCCAGGGCGGTGTCCTGCCGCATGGCCGCGGAGGAGAGAATGACGCCGTTGAGGGAGGTCATGCCACCGTTGGTGGCGTACCACGCCTGGGACGCTTGCGATCCCCCGGAGGTTGAGGAGGCCCAGGAGAGAACGACGCCGCGCCTGGGACGCTTGCGATCCCCCGAAGGTTGAGGAGGCCCAGGAGAGAATGACGCCGTTGAGGGAGGTCATGCCACCGTTGGTGGCGTACCGCGCCTGGGACGCTTGCGATCCCCCGGAGGTTGAGGAGGCCCAGGAGACTGCGGCGGAGGAGGTGCTAGAGGAAGCAGCGGGAGTGGCAGAGGTCGATGCGGTCCCCGGGGAAGCAATCGCCGAAGAGCAGCAAGCACCGCAAGACCCAAGCGACATGCCGACGGACGAAAAGGAGTTGTGGGAGGACGTCCTCGATCTGTTCGACGGCATAGAGGGGTGGGAGACGGAGCCAGGGTCGACGCTCGACGGCTGGGCCGAATCGGAGGATGGGTCCATTCCTGTCACCCTCCCCCGGACCGAGCAAAGGGATGCAACACCGCCAGGCTGGAGAGTGTTTCCCCGCGGAGGAGTCTTGAGCCCGCGGCTGGTGGAGCTAATCCGGGCCGAACTGGCGCGGTATGTCGGCAGGGCTCGGCGTACCCGATTCCGTGTGACGGAGGGCAGCTCCGTCTACAGTGTCACCAGCAATGGCAGGGCTCGGCGTACCCGATTCCGTGTGACGGAGGGCAGCTCCGTCTACAGTGTCACCTTCAATGCCGCCGGAGAGGTGACGGTTTCAAGGCTGGAGTAAGGGGGTGTTGTAAGGAGGCTTTAAGCAAACCCCCTTACAATACTAGAATAAGCGCCGGAAGCAGGAGCGCATGGAGCGCGGACATGAATTTAATATTAATTATAGGAAGCTATTAGTTAATTAAGTAAGGGCGAGAAGCCATAAGACTTTTGTTGCGCAAGGAGCGCCAGGTGTATTTAGTAATAAACATTAAAATTTAAGCAGTTAACGAACGCGTTTGAATTCAAACACAACGATCCTCCGCTGCAGCTGGCACGCGCAGCTGACACAGTTCGCAATCCTGCCACCAGAGCGCGGCTTACCAGCCAGAGCAAAGCTGGCAGAGTGGGGTGGAAGAGCGAAAGCCCCCCCCCCCCCCCCCCCCCCCCCCCCCCCCCCCCCCCCCCCCCCCCCCCCCCCCCCCCCAAAAAAAAAAAAAAAAAAAAGAGGAGGAGAGCGAAAGTTCGTGGTAGGGCTGAACTTTTCCGGCTCGCGCGTGGCCGCGTGGCCAAGCCGGGCAGAGTAGGGGACTTAAGGTGAACGACGATCAAAGTGAGTAGACGTGCATCGGGAGCACGTAGGGTAAAAGAGCGTGAGTAGAAGAGCCGCTAGGCGGCAGTGCAGCAGGGCACGCGTAGTTATAATAAAAAACTAACAGTAAGAAGCCGGAATAAAGATAATCAAAAACAACTAAACGGTTAAGTCTTTGTATTTCTGCGTAGAACATCTAATAACTAATACTAACGTATAGCGAGGTGTATCCCAGCCGTCCGTGTGAGTCTAATCCCGGCATTTATAAAACTCACTAATACTAACCGTAGAGCGAGGTTTATCCCGCCGCCCATGCGGAGCAATCACACGGCATGGTGCTCGTCAAAAAACAGCTAATACTAACGTATAGCGAGGTGTATCCCGCCGTCCGTGTGAGCAATCCCGGCATTGATAACACCAATCCATTGTACAAAGCGAGGGTTAGGCCTGCTGCCCGTGTAGAGTAATCCCGGGCCTTAGTAGAGTAGTCGTTCGTAGACCGGTTGACCAGTAGAGCACCAGCGGTAGAATCCTGGTCAGCTCCTGGTCACATATCCCGTGCAGAGTTGTACGAGGCCGTAGTATTAGCACGTATATTCCCTCTAGAACCTTTCCCTTCCCTACGCCCAGCGTCCCAGTACATCTTACAAATTTTCTTGTAAGTGCTGGACCCATACAGACTGAGATCTGTACCCCGGCTGCAAAACTCCCTTACAATGGTTATCTCTGTTGCCGACAGTATGAATGAATTTATTGTATTTGCTTTTGCCCAATTTATGGCATATAAAATATTTGTTAGTTCTTCTTTTATTAGTTGAATTTTATATTTTAGAATGGCTGCTTCTTGATTATTCATGTTATCTGTACTCTGAGCAGCTTTTAAAATTGTGTTCGTGACATTACTGATTTGATTTATTTTATCATTAATTATTCTATTGATAACGACTTGCCTGTTGTTATTCTCTAGCTGTTCATTTATTTTGTCTTGTAAAACTTCATGGTCGTGCCGATCTGGTGTTCCGGCTAACCATTTCCATGCCGTACCAATCATTTCTATTGCTCTTTTGTATTTTCGCGGGGGCTTAAGCCTACGCAAGTCCCTCTTGATTTGTGACAGTTCGAGGGAGAGGAATGGGTGAAAAGGATGAGATGAGGTGAGTTTTATTAATGAGCTATCTAACGTGTTGTAGATTTCTTCGTATTTGCTCAAACTAAAAACGTCTAGCTGCTGGTCCTGTGTCCAGTGATATAAGTTGCGAGTTTGAATAATCGAGCACTGTGGTCATCCCTAGACATGTTGGCAAGAATAATCTGAAATTTTAGGTTCTTATGTTATTCTTGTGGACTATTTTGCCGGATTGGGTTTTTACTGTGGAGTTCCTATCCTCAGCTATTATTTCTTTTTTATACCTAGACGTGAGTTTGGTTCCCAATCTTTTGTTAATTTTTACGAAAATTGTGTCGCCTGTGCTATATTTCCTTGGCTCGTTCCTACTCTTATTGTGGTACTTCAAGTCGACTATCTGTTTCTCCTGTAATTTTTTCTTAATCTCCTCCCGTTTTTCCTTTATCGATGACAAATTTTCGTGGAGTGTGCTTCTAAAAAAAATTTCTATCGGTTTTTCCTTAACTACCGAATGAATGGTCTGATTATATTCTTGTACTGCTTTATATAAAATATCTGAATACGGTAAGTTGCTGTTGTCTTTCTTTAAACAACGACAAATGTCGGACAATGTGGAGTGGAAACGCTCAACTTGGCCATTACGGCGCGGTTGTGTGTACTGAAATACCTAACTGGTCTTCAAGTAGAAACCTACATCGTTGAATTGAGCCCTGTCATTATCCATCACCACCCACTTAGGCATTCCAAACGCTATGAGCATTTCCGCAGTGGGGTTTTTATGTGCTCCGAAGCCCTAGACTTCAAAATTTTGACCTGTGCGTATTTTGAGAATTTGTCTATTCCAGTTAAGATATTGTATTGTTCTACTATATAAATATAGACATGTATTATTTGACCTGGGTATTCTGGTATAGGGAAGCTTGGATTTCGCCTTTTTACGGATGTCTGTCGTACTTTGACTCTTTGCATGTTACCAAAGAATATAAAGTCATACAGAAGGCGCATCTCATACAACGAAAAATGTTCTATGAGGGGACCCATTTCAACGTACCCATATTTTGCTTGGTGGGCACTTACTTAAATACTCGTATATGTCGTTAGCCAGCGAGAGTTTTTCAAGGCAGTAGTGCAGTGGGATGTGGTGCGGCGCGTTGTCACGGTGGACGACCTGTGTTCAAGCCCAACTGGTGGCAGCTGGCTAACATAAATTTTTTATTTTTCTATAATGTTTTTTTTGTTTTTGTTAATTGGTATTATTTTTTAACTGTTCGGTTTGCTGTATTTAATTTATTTTTATTATTTCTGATTGATAGAAGCGGACAGATAGATAAACATATGAATGGATAGACAAAGGTTTATTATTTTACATTTAATACTTCTATTAATTTAAAAAATTAAATTAATTAAATATATGTAGACAAGCAGCTTCATAAAAAAATAACGGTTGATTGAAAAGTTGAAGCATACAGAATCACAAGGCATACAGAATCACACAAGCAACAATTTCGTCGTTCTGTTAGGACGAGGTAACGGTAACGGTTCTAAAAATAGATTTCGTTGTGCTTCGACATCAGCGAGCCAAACCTCGCCAATTTTTGTAACACAGCTGGCATTCGCTTTCGCTTTCGGCTTGGTTTTTTTTTAAGCTCGCGATTTAGATACTCTACTTTTTATAAATTAGGTTACTGCTATTATTTGGCCTATAAAATATATATTTCATTAATGTTAATAAATAATGGAAAATGTATTTTTGATTTTATTTTTGACTAAGCGTACATGGCCACCATTTTAATTAACTGGCTGTGAACATTTTTTTTCTCTGAAGATAGAGTATTTACGTTTCGGCGCTTCAAAGTGGAGTTTATACGCACACTTTTCTATATGTAAAAATTTCATTTTGGAAAAGAATTTGTGTGGCAAAAATGTATTGCTTTTTGTCTGCATTTTGTAAAGTTATTCGTTGATTTGCAGTTGAGAAGCGAGCAGTCATAATGAGCGCATGCAAGCAAACAATGGATACACCAAAATACAGGCAATCGGGCATCAGATTCTGTTGCGTGTGCCGAAAATCCAAGCGAGGCAATATAAATTTGAGGCTTTTCAAATTTCCTGATGCCGATAAAGTTTTGGGTCAAATTTGGAGAGAAAAATATCTTTTTTCGTCCGTCCGTTCTTTGTCGGTCCGTCCGTGTGTCTGTCAATCTATCCGCTCCTAATTTTGTCCCTCTCTATCAACCTTAAAGTAGAATAAGAGAAAATTTATCAAACCGGATAACACAAAAACAATTCCAATTAACAGAAAAAACCAATAATAAAAATAATTAAATGTTACCCAGTCATCATCGCCCCAGGCAGGTTTGAACCTCAGGTCCTTCAAACAGCGTACTGCATCACTTCCCTCTGCACCACTGCCACTAATTATTAGCAGTGACAAACGGCAGATAACTGTGCAACAAGCATAAAAGAGAATGAAAGCTGTGATTTGGACTGTGCATGCCGAGGCTTGAACTGTTTGAAACGAAGCAAACGGAATCTATTTTTAGAATATTTACCCCGTTGACCGCCTGCCCGCATCAACAAACGTGAAAACAAATCGACGAAATTTTTGCTTGTGATGCGCCTTCTGTATGACTTTATATTCTTTGATGTTACGCACCCATTTACTATAGCTTGAATTTTCTTTTGTGATTGTGGGAAAAAATAATTTGAAAGTATCTGTGCCTTGTTTTCTTTTGCGTTCCTATGTGCTCTCTTATGTTCCAGTGTTATTATCTCGTCTTGCTGGCTTACTGACGTTACATCATCTACCTGTTTCTGGGCAAATCTTATTTTATATGAACTAAAATAGCTTGGAAAAATGTTTTGAATTTTCCCCATAACTTGCTCTGACGTACATATTCCGTTTAGGAGTTTCGGATCAAGCCGCTGCTTGAGAATTTTTATTAATTCGTTTTCTGTAAAGTTGGTTCTTTTAACAATATGTCTGTGGTAGGTAGGGAACGGAATTTCGAATTCAGTCGAGTCAGAGTCATCTGTCAACAAAAATAATTGGTTCTTGAAAACATTAATTGGAGCCTCTACGGAATATATAAGATTGTGAGAAGAACTTTCGTCGCAATGAACTGTCGCTGATGAACTAAGAGTGTTGATTTCTGATTTCGGAGGAGCCCTGGACAATGCGTCGGCCACCACGTTGGCTATTCCTGGCTTATACCTGATCTCATGGTTATATTCGCCTAGAAAGTCCCTCCAACGCTTCAGTTTCGCGTTGTGGTTATTAGCACTGTTCGAGAAAGTTAAAGGTTGGTGGTCTGTGTATATGATAACTTTTGAAAACCCGTACAAATAGTGTCTCAGGCTACGTAAGGCCCATACAATAGCTAACATCTCCTTCTCGTTTGTCGCGTAGTTTTCTTCCGTCTTTGAAAGTGTCCGAGAAATAAAAGCTATTGGTCTGTGATTCTGCTCCAAAACTGCGCCGATCGCGTAATCTGACGCATCCGTAGTAAGTTGGAAATCCTTCCCAAAGTCTGGATAGGATAGAACAACGTCCCTAGAAACAAGTGTAGCTTTTAATTTGCTGAAGGCGTCTAGTGCTTCCTCGTTTAGGTCTATACGCGTCTTGTTCGATATGTGCTTGGACACCTGTCCGCCTTCTCCTCTCAACAGTATAGTCAAAGGTTTAGCTAATAATAAACCGTCTGTAATAACTGGTCATACCCAGAAATGATCGAAGTTCCCTTAATGTTCTAGGCTCCGGAAATTTTGTTATGGCCTCTACCTTTTCAATGTTTTTTTTAACCCCCGTTTCCGATATTGTGAATCCCAGGAAATCCACTTCGTTTTTAAAGAAATGACATTTGTCGATTTGGATTCTCATATTAGCGTCTTGGAGTGTTGTGAAAATTTTACTGAAACTCTCGGCGTGCTCGGCTTCGGTTCTGCTATAGACGATAATATCGTCAATATACACGCGACATATTTTCCCAATGTGTTCCCTTAGTATGTCATCCAGTGCCCTTATGAAGATAGATGGGGAATTTTTTAACCCAAAAGGAAGCCTGGTAAATTCGTATTTACCACCATTCACCGAAAACGCCGTTTTTTCTATATCTTTCTCCTTGAGAGGAATCTGGTGAAACCCGCTTTTCAAGTCTAGCACCGAAAAATATTTGTTTTTCCCCAATTGGGCGATAATCTCCCCGATTTCTGGAATAGGATAGCGGTCTGAGACTGTAACTTCGTTCAACTTCCTATAATCAATCACTAATCTATATTTCTTTTCGGACGGACCGGACTTTTTTGGCACCACCCATACAGGTGCGTTATATGGTGACCGCGAAGGTCTTATGACGCCATCTGCCAACATTCCTTCTACCTGCTTTTCCACCTCTTGACTCAATGACGCTGGGTACGGATAATGCTTCCCGTAAACCGGAGCGTCAGACGTAGTTCGGATTTCTCCCACCACCTTGGTCGTGTATGTGAGTTTGGTGTCGGGGTCAGCGAATAGATTAGTATGGGTGTTCATAAGTCGCTCTATAATGCTTTTCTGATATTTTGTTAGTTGGTTTAGTTGCGCGCCTATCGTGTTCACTGCCTGCGCTGTCAATTGGTGAATTTTGATCTGATAGCCATTATCTATTTTTAGGATGTCGTTTTTAACGTCTATAACTGCGCCTATTTGTTTCATGGAGTCATTACCCAAGATCCCGTGGAATGTTCTTAAAGTCGGTAGTAAGAAAAACTTCATTGGTCTGTCCTTTAAATTGAAAATATTCAACAGTGTATGGTGCGTGATTTCTGTATTCCCTCCTACGGAACTGGCCGTAAAAGTTTGATTGTTTAATTTAGGGTTCTGTACTAATGAGTTCTGTATGTAATTTTGATTTGATCCGGTATCGATGAGAAATTTAAGAACCTGCCCGTTCCTCATTATGACTTTAAAATACGGTAGTGAGGAACGGTTTACTCTAAAAAATGTAATTCAGACGTATCGATGTATTCCTGCTGTTGATCGTCTTCTCCCTGCCAAGACAGTTCTTCCTGTAGCTCCGCTAAGTTCTCCTGCCCTGTGGCCTCGTAGTATGCCTGTTCTTCTCCATCTGTAGTGCGCTGAGTGTCCACATTTGGCTCGGTCTGAATATGATATTGTCTCTGTATTTTCTGGGGATTTTGAACATTTCCTACACTAAGTGGTCTTTTTCCGGCCCAATCATTGTTACCGGGTCTATTCATGTAATTCACATTACGTGTACGGA